>OX104065.1:9211751-9269454 GCA_944474145.2 Dicrocoelium dendriticum | reverse complement strand
ATGTATGGTACGAAGCGCTTCCCACCATTGTACTTGGCTTACGGAATCCTGTTAAAACCGACTTTAACGCTGCTCCGGCCCAACTCCTTTATGGCTGCACGTTGCGCCTCTCCGGACAATTAGGCGCCTCAACCCCGGAGAGGGCATGAAACTGCAAGAACTACATAGCTCCTCCGGCGCACCACATGCGTCAGCTGCACCCCGCGGGACCCAGGGAATAAAGCACTCAAGTGCACGTTCCGAAAGGCCTTTCTACATGTTCGCACGTATTCTTACGTGTCGACCAAGTGAGACAGCCTTCCTCCGCACCTTACGCAGGTCCATACCGTGTTAGTAAACGGTCTACAAAAGCTTTGGTGATTGACCGTGGGGGTAAAAGGGATGCTGTCTCGATAGATCGCGTCAAGCCTGCGTTCATCAATGAACAACCGGTTGTTCCATCATCGACTTTAACGCAATCTACAGAGCCACCTGGATCGGCGCTAATCTTTTCAGCTCCACCACAAGCCCAGTCATCAGATTCGCCGCAAACTAATACCAGTCACGGTAGAAAAGTTCGTAAACCTGTTCGTTTCTCCGATTTTGTCGAACTTATCCACACCTCATGAATCCTTTACCTTTTCTCTCGTCGTTTGTATTATGGTTTTCCGATAGCAGAGTAGGTATCTGAATCTGTCTCCCTGAGTTTTTCCCCGTCTATCAGGTAAAGTCATGAGGCTGGCACGTTTGGGACCGTCCGTTCAACGGTTGGCTGTTTCTCAATTGTTTTGGTTGTTTGGATGCTTTAGTCTACCCCTAACGCTTGGTAGGCTCGCCCGCCCACGTTGGCCTGTGGATCGTGGTCTCTTTGGCTCATTTTGGCGCGCTCAGGTCGTTTGTCTGGCTCACCTTCCTGGCTTCGGCTGCTCGTGTGCCTGGTTCGTAGTTTTGGTCCCCCACGGCTCGCCGGTACGAACAGGATTACAGCTTCGTTGTGGCAGTGGATTGGAATGCAGTGGGGGGAGTGACCTCTCCCAAGCGCACCGTCTTTCAGCAGCGGTGGACGGCCTTTTTCTGGATTAGCCAGATTTTGTAGCCCGTTGTGCCCGCTGCGACGGCCCACCGATGATGCATCCCAATCCACAAGATGACTAAATAATCTAAATACTAACGAACTCCTATGAGTATGCCTTTTATACATCTGCAAGGCAACCTAGGTCGAAGTCCTCGTCCCTCGGACTTCTAGGGGAGGCCTGTGTAGTGAAAGAGCCACTTTACTCCATCAAGCATCACCATCCAGACTTGTACACATTTTGTTTTACTTCGCACTCATCTAAAGCCTATATATACCGGACTGCAATTTTGAACTTGGTCCGCCATCTTGCTCGCGTGTTCCCGGTTGTTGCGCGCCGACGTGGTGTAACGCATTGCTTCACCACTTTCTCCCACTGCCTTCAGGCTATATTTACATAGCTATTGTACAGTGCTGTTTTCTAAAGACATTCTTTATATCCTGTCGTCTTCTGTCTTATTGTGCTACGGATTTATTGTGTAGCGTTCGTCAAGGCGCTACAAACAGGATTAACCCTGACAACCCTTCTGGCACCAAGTGGAGGTTTTTCGGCTGACCAGCCACGGATTCTATCACTACTTCTGAGATTAGCCACTTGCTTTTTCGACGACTTTTCCGCGACTTATAACGGATTCCGATATTGCTTAGTGGGGAAAATGTACTCACAGGTGGCGTGAACCGTTTGACGGCTTAAGTTATTCTGAAACACTAGAAGTAAAATAATAATGAAAAGCAAACTAATTAGGAAAATTTTTAAATAATAAAACATTAATGAGTAGCAGACCTTTATGGTATGAAATGTAATGTAGCTTTTGTGGTGAAATGATTTATTGTTTAAAATATCTTGATCTTGGCACGATACCATGGTTTTCTGGCGCGTCCTACGGTTTCCATTTTTAGACTGAGATCGGACCGGTTGATTGCACTAACGCGATTAAATTTGAATTTCCTTTGTTACAATTGGTACATTTGTTTTGCGGCGTGAACAAATTGCCTTCATAGTACTATGGAAAGGTAGCGTAAAATAATATGAATCGTTTAGTAGTATTACATGGGATATATTGTTTAAACATTTTACTGAGGTAGTTAATGAAATAGGGAAGGCCGAGATGGTGGCGGAAAATCAACTGATGGAAATGTGCGGAAATTGCGTTCAACAAATATGCCGCTATTTCTGATAATGCAACGCTTTAAGATGTTGCATGTACTGAAACTGCAACTAACCGTCTACTGTAAATGGAACTCCCTTTTTACAATGGAGCAGATATAAGGTTGAGAAAGTTGCACGGAATTTTATTTGCACTAACAATGTTTACGGAGAACATGTAATGCGACATTCTAAGGCAAGACATGTACCTAGTTTATTCCAAATGATGGGAAATACGTAATTAATAAGTGTGAAACTTACTTCGTATGCCTTGAATAAATAAATAAATAAATAGTTTATTCTCGAATTTGTCAGAGACACGCCAAGCAAGGCATGATCAATATTTACATGTAATATTGCTTCGCAACAAACACGTTGCTATGAGTGTAGTCGGCAGTAAGCCGAAGATTGTACAGGCTGCGGAAATTGTGTGAGTAGTCATGAGTGATAGAGTCTTCAATGAATGACGAAACGTTGAATTCTAGTGTGCGTAGTGTAAACAGTCAGGGCACTACATGGGTAATAAAGACGATACATATAGGCTTGGTGTAACTTATTATTGAAAGTGTCAGGGCAATATTGAATAATGATTCTGGTCGACTTGCCAGTAGGTAGTTCTGGACAGTGACTTTATTCAGTGGCGAGTCACATCCGCCAAGTCGCAGTGTTGTTATACGGACATTTGTGGCTTTTTATAGGGAGAACGCTTGCCGGGCGAAAACCCACCACCTCCTGGAACACTGTCAGAAATTTGTCGGTGCACTAATATACAACTGGCAGACCAAGTTGTCGACTGATTTCACACTCAGATATCCGCAGTCAAATGACCTATTTCCTCTGTTTTTTGATCAGGTATCTTGAGCCGCCATAATGGCTGAGGCGAATCGAGGATGGGGGCTTCACGGAGAATCGTCTTTGTGGGTATTCAGGTGGGCGAAACGTCAATTTCTTGCGTCTGGATTTTTCAGGAGTATGTATTCTTTTCAGGAGTGTGAAGTTCTCGAATCCAGCAATCATCACTGGACAACGGTCATGGTATTGAGTGCTGTTGTATCCGTTTGTTGTACAGCCATGTGCTTCATAGGTCCTTATTAGTTGTCCTGTCCCGTACAGAAGCGGTTTCTCGGTCCAATCCCAGATCCCCAAGACTTTCCGGACCTCGGAGAAAAGGGAACGTGAGAGACAACCAAGGCCGCAACGAACGGGCGTGGAAACAAATATTCTTAAACTCCTATGTTATAACATTTAGAGTGGAGACAAATGATGTACAATTTGTAGCAATGATTGTGCTGAAGGTGTTTCTTGAAAGGTTTTCGAAGACAATGGCCCTATAAGCTGGTTGCTACTATCTACAAGGAATACAGGGCTTTGCGCCCTTGAGCAGAAACGCTGTATCAGTTTACTATGATGCGACCATTGCGTGGAAAGACAGAAAGCAGAGTTCGGGGACCAGCGGTTTTTGAATGATAGATAGACGGCTGGTGGCCAGCCTACATCGAAAGTTATTCATCGGTCAACTGGTGGTAAGTCAGCGGATAGATAGGATTCAAGCGCTGAGTAAAAATTATCGGGTGATCAAGACAGAATTACGACACGAGGGTACTAGGAGTATAGTGCTATGGCCTATTGAAATATAAAAAGCCTATGAGCGCTAACCTCCTACAAAGGTAAGTGTTGAAACCTTTGCTGCAAGAACGGACCCAGATTACTAGGTGAGAAAGGATTGATCGATAGAAGTGAAGTATTATAGATCAGTTAAAGGAAAGTGAACCTGCAGAACAAATGTATATGTAGCGTCGCGCAGAGAAACAAGTCATACTATGGCGCTAAGAAAATGATGAGAAATGAACACCTAGAAATGTGAAGCTAACGGGCGTCTATGTGCTGACCAAGTGAGAGGAGGGAAGAACTAAGAGGTTAAGAAACATTAATTGACGGAAGGGCAGGGAATGGCCGAAATGCAAGCGTAAGGTAAGGTTGCTTAGAGTATCAGAGCAGTGAGGCCTAACCGCAGCAGCTAAGGTGCTAAGATACTAGTACCAAGCTGGATAGTGCCAGAGAATGCTAGCCCGAGAGTTGGATGATAGTAGGTAATAAAGTCTAAGACAATAATCAAGTAAGGCATAAATGGACAGTAAGAAGGATGAGGCAGAACAGCGGTTTGCGCTGAATATATGGATATGCATGCAAGAGAGAACAGAGCAAAGAAAGGCTTCATGAAGAAAGCACAACGAACGGATGAATCCCATGCATAAATAAATAAATTAATTAAGCGTTTATTCTCGGCAGGGCGAGGCACACATTTACAGGCATGATCATTTTGACAAAGCAATGCGTGATCAAGAAGTTGCAAAAATCCGATATGTTTGCCATAAGAGTGCTTGTTTGTGTAGGGGGAATGTAAGTATGTAATTGTGTGTGCGTTTATGTAGCTGTGTTATTTGCGCTTGTAACTGTGCTGCTCCATTCTTGAATGTTTGCTATCGTCTGCAAGGTGCGATGGGAAAATTGGTGTCCGTGGGTTGGAAAGGATTATCCAGATATCCACGGGGCAGTGACTTTATTTTGTGGCGAGCCACGACCGCCACGTCACAGTGTTGTTAAGCAGACATTTGCGGCTTTTTATAGGGAGAACGCTTGCCAGGCGAAAACCCACCACGTCCTGGAACACTGCCGCCGTACGTTAAGGCGCTTAAATAGTTTATAGCAAAAATAGGCGAAGACGCAGCGATGCGCATATTACAAGATCATAATGTGGTGCTAAAGGAATAAAACTAATGAAGTCTGAGCCAGGAGAAGCCGGTGAGAATGCTGAACTAATATAAATTAAGTGTCACAGACGAGTGACAGCTGTGCAGCTAGCAAGGAGCAGCTGTGCACTGACTGGATGAAGTAAACTAGGTCGCCAGACGAGAGCTAAGAAGGTCGAATAAAGAAAGGACAACAGACAAGAAGAATGCAAGCATACAGTGAGTTGATTAAGGGAGTCATATCATATAATGCTGAACCACGGCGGTGTATAAGTTCACGATTCATGCCATGGTGCTGGGATACTACTACTTTTTAAAGAGCCTGGGAAAGCTAGTCCAATAGCTGGTCGCCAACATGTGAAAAAGTCGAAGACATTACAACAATTAAGAGATATGAGAGCGTCTAGAATAGAGAGGCTAAGGGGCGGCTGAGCACCGACTTGAAGAGTTGGAAGGAGTATTAGAGAAAGCTGAAAAGTTTATATGGAAGGACATCAAACAGTCGGAGTGCCTGCATAAATTAAGTCTGTTGAGGACATCGCAGCATATGAGTCAGAGGCGCGCAGATACTGAGTCCTGTTATGGTGCTAAGATTTTAGTACTAAGGTAGACTGGGCTGGAAAAGGCCAGTGAAAGATCTGGAATCCTACATGAGCAGGCGTCGCAGACGTTGCAGCATGTAACAGATAAATGGACGTTTAGCATGGAGAGGCAATGCAGCAACTGTGCACAGGCCACCTGAATTACGTTTGCTTCACACAAGAGAGTTAAGAAGGTAACCTGCAAGTCAATGTGAATTGGTAAATGATAAGAGATGCGAAAGGAGTAACTGGGATGACGAGGGCATCACTATGTGCATAGTTGAGGAAATACGGAATGAGATAATCAAAGTTAATAAGGAATGCAGGGTTACAGACATATTATGTTACAGTAATGTATTGTCTGTGAACGGGTACTCGGAAAAGCTCATGAGGCGATAAGGATTAATTATTGGTTTCAGTGAAAGGGAATACGTAATTGTGGGAACGCTGTGTTGTTAGGTTGAGTTTGTTGCGAAGTTTTAGGCAAGTAAAGGTCATGTGGAAGGTGTCATATTGCCAGAAAAATCTGTTAACTGCGTATTAACAGGGGTAATCGTATGCCTGAAGCTGAAATGTATATGTGTGTATTTACACACATATACCTATATAAGTATATAAATTTGCAAGCATCTGCGTTAATATTAAAGGTGTGTGTATATGGATATATATATTTATATATAAGTATAGTATACATTTACATGTATATATATGGACATATATATATACATTTATACATAGCTATATATATTATTTATATATATATATATGTAATGCGTATACATACGCGAACCGATGTATGTATCTAATCATGCATATGTACGTATGGAGAAACAGATCTACACATAGTGGTTTTTCGCGTAGTCAAGAAAACTCAGTGAGCTCGATGGAGGCCAATCCTCCTTCTTCCAGGACTTCAAACATAAAGAACGGACTATGGGTAATACTCGCGAATGTGCGCAGTCTCAGAAACAAGCTAGATGAGATTCCACTCCGTATCTCTGAACAGCAACCGGACCTAATGGCGTTCACCGAAACCTGGATTTCATCTGACATATCTGACTCCGAGGTTCATGGTTCAGGATATCAGCTACTTCTATGCGATCTCTTTGGTGGGAGGCCTGGAGGCGGAGTAACCCTCTACACAAAGAACTACCTCAAGGCCTACATTGTCGAACCCGATTGTGACAAGGATGATATGTCGGAAACGCTCTGGTGCCGAATTCCGGACGGATACCAATGGCTGATGGTCGGGGTGGTCTACAGAGCCCCTGCAGCACCTGGCTCACACGTATTACGTTCCTTGCGAACCAAAAGCAGAGGAACAAATTGTCTCCTTATGGGGGACTTCAACTCCCCTAAAGTAATCTGGGACCTATTTCACAGTGATCTCTCACCTGACTCCTTTGAAGTTGATCTCCTTGGTACCGTTAACGAGTGCAACCTGGCACAGCATGTTTTGACACCAACGCGAATAGTCCCTGGTCAGACACTAAACATTCTCCACCTGGTTCGCACCTCGGCACCATCTGCTGTCTCAGATCTAACCATCCTCCGAGCTCTTGGGACGAGCGATCACTGTGCCGTCACCTTTGCGTGGACACGACGCCTCACAATCCACGATCAGAGGACACGGCGTCGAAATTTCCGGCGTACTGACCAGCCCAGACTAAGAACGACTGCCAGTAACATGGACTGGAGTATTCCGCAATCCTTGGAGCTTGACATCGCATGGGAACGCCTGCGACCTATAATGAGGCGGCTCATTGAACAGTTTATTCTGAACTGCAAGAGCAGACCACCATCCAAAGGACCCTCGTGGATTAATAAAGAAGTAAGATCCCTAATGAATAAACGTCGAAAACTATGGGATCATTTCAAGAGCACAGGACTGACAACAAGCTACTTAGAGTACAAAACTGTCAGAAACCTATGCACCCTGAGAAAACGAGACAAAAAGACTACAATATGAACATAGACTTGCCATGGAATCCCAAAACTCCCAAAAACTTTTTGCCTACTTGAGGCGAAATGCCAAAACTGGTAGTGAAATCTCCGCTCTATCCTCTTTTACGGAAGGTACCGTTCTCTACGGTGATGATGAAAAAGCAAACCTACCGGCTGCGCAATATTCCTCGGTCTACTCAGTGGAGTCAACACTGCTAGGTCATTGTGCTCCGCGCGCAGTATTTGATACAGCCGTTTTAAGTAGATTTTCAGCGTTTGGAGCATCGGCCGTTTGTCTTGGATTGTGACAATCAATCTCAATCGTGGCCTCGGTTGACTTTGAACCCAGCCTCTGCCAATATGTACAATGGAACCGTCACCGAAGTGAAGGGTTTCGGTATTGGTCTCCCCCTCCCTGCACTCCACGACCGAAGTCTTCGTCTCTGTTTAGAATCATCAGGTAGAGGTAACCGACCTGGGTAGGGAATGATTCGCGTAATGCGGGGTTGGGAGAGAGTCACACCGAAACCCACCACGTCGGTGACGGTACCACTGACCGTACTGGCAGTGGCTCTCTTCAAAGTCAACCGACGCCACGATTGAGATTGTATGTTGCAGTCCAAGACACACAGTGTGTGCTCCAAAACCCGAAAATCTACTTCTAACGGCTGTGTCAAGCACTACTCGCGGTGTTCAATTGCCTAGTGATCATGGTGGTAGCCACCAAGCACTAAGCGTCGATTGCCACTCCCAGCTCAGCCCTACTTGATTGTCATGTGCTCCAACCTGTTGCAGCCCCACCAAAATATATCCAGACCAGGCTACACATATCTTGTACATCGTACTCTCAAAGGCCTACTCAGATGTCGCCTCACTGACTGTACTGCAGCCCACGGGCTTACATTCTTGTTATCCTTTAGTGCCGTATCCTAAATGTCATTGTCTGCTGTTTCTAAACTCCACCTGTTCCCCTATAGTATGACGACTAAGCTTCGAAAAACCACCTAGCTTGTGACGCATTATTAGTTCACCTTTACAGGCCTCTGTTTGGATTTTGATGCTGCATCGCTTACAACACCTTTACCTCCTCTTGTGCTTGATGTCTCTGTGACCTTACACTCGTATTATTATCAACTTTCGATTTCCGCATATTGCTGACTCCGCTTCCTAGCTCCGTCTGTTTAACTAGTACGACTAATATACCACCAGAAACCCCATAACCAGTGGCTCATTCCATTTCCTCTAAACCGGATAGCATTTAAATTGTGGTGCTGCATAGTTTACACGCATCCAACTAGCCAAAAGCTTCATGTTTTCATGCAAGCTTCTTGATACATCGACCTTACATTCCTAGCATTAACACCTTCCGGATTGTGAGCGCTGTTGTACGCTGCTTCGTCTCGCTATCTGTTTATCCCTAGTATGGCTAATACGCCGAGAAGAGTCACCGCAAATGTGGCTCCTCTCCAATACCTCTTTACAGACTACTACTTTCATTGCGATGCCGCACCGCTCACAGCCATCCGAATTACCAAGCAGTTTAATTGCTTCAGCTTATGCTTCAAGTCTCTGTGGCCTTACATTCGCATTAGTATCTCCTTCCGGAATCCGAACCTTGTGGTCTATTGCCGCCCAGCTTCCTCCATATTCACATTCTTTCAGTTTGACTGTGATGCTGCATCGTGCACGATCATCCAGCTTGCCATCTTTCGCATTCCTCTGCCCCATGCTTGAGGTCCCTTCGGTCTCCTGTTTTAATTAGCATCTAATTTCGGATACTGAACTACGATGTTTGCTGCTCTTTAGTTACCTCTGTTCCACTCTAGTACGTCGTTAAAACGCTAAAATCCAACTAAGCTGGGTCCCATCCCCATTTAACCTGAACAGACGTCCAGTTGGATTTTGGCGCCGCATTGCTAACAACCATCCGAATTGATGACATTTTGACCCCTCCAGCTCGTGCTTGAGGTCTCTTTGGTCATACATGCTTATCATTATCTCCTTCCGCATTTTGAATCTCTTCGTCCGCTGCTTCTTATCTGTCTGTTTAGGTCTAGTATGACTGGTACGCCCCGAATCTTCATCTAGACTATGGCACATTTCCATTTTATCTTTACAGGCTACCGGCTCAAAACCACAATCTGGTGTTAACACTCTACCTCTGGTCCACCAGAAGGACACCTAACGCGAGACGCAGCACAGTAGCTGTGCAGATTCGGACGTTCATTTCCTATTTACTTGCCTCCATGGGCCATTAGCTATGCTGTAAATAACCGCTAAACATTCTACTAGCATTCCTTTACCTAACGTTAGATTTACCTGCTGCCACAGCCTTTGAGCTTTGCCACAAGTCAACGCACATCATATTACTGGCGTTCTATTACTTGATTCGCCTCTTCTAGTATTATTTCCAAATCTTGTTAGACTTCATAACCTCGCGTAATACAGCGCCTTACTAACCCAGATATTGACGTACACCATACTCTACAGCACAGAATGTTCACGCAGTTATATTGGAGCGTCTAGCTCAGCTATCGGCTTTCAGCACCAAATTGGCGTTAGCTCCCTCCACCAGAACGACACCTACAGCACACGACGCAGTGCAGTAGACATGTAACTTCTGTCGTTCGCTTCCTATTTCCGTGCTCCTCGGACAATTATCTTGACCGTAGACGGCCACTAAACTTTTTGCTGTTTTTCCGTCACCTAAACTTGCACACAACTGCCTCCACTTCTCTTGCTATGTTCCATAAATTTGCGCTCAATATGCTACCGGCTTTCCATTACCTTACTCACCTATTCGAGTTCTATGTCGCAACCTTGATTGGTCTAAGAACTTCGTGCAACGCCGCGCCGTAGCCACGTATATTCTGACGCATATGCCACTTTATATAGTCTTGCCTCTGACGCTGCAGTACTGGGGAGTCCACCTTACCTACTGTCCGCACATTTCTCAAACTACCTTAGCCCTTCTTTCTCTCTACTAGGGGGACTTACCTAAACGTGTGACGCAGCGAACTGGCCGTGCAACAGCTAACGTTCACTTTTCATTTATTAAATTCCCCAGCTTATGATCCTAAGCTGGGGAATTGCCGCTCAGTCTGAAAGTCTTCCTCTAACTAAACTTCACTTATCTGTCTCCATCGCCTCTGGACTTTGCCTTAAATTTGCCCTCTGGTTGCTGATAGCTTCCATCACTTCCACGCAGGGCACTAGCTGAGTAGCTACTTACTCTCACTCTCGATTTACCCGAATCCACGGCCCAGCTTGCCACAGGCTTTCCGTTACTTGACGTGCCGGTGCTACTATTAATTTGAAACGCTGTTAGAATTGATAACCTCGAGCGATTCAGCTCAGTAGCTGCAAACAGCTGTAAACGGGTCAATAACCCCATCTCAAAGCTCCATGTTTTCCCGTCCTTTATGCACACAAATAACGCGATTACGTAATAGATATAACTACAAATCCACAGTGTGCACAGCGTTGCACTTCTCAGCGTTTTGTTGCATTCCATTCATTTCATCGTGTGCATTTCCATTGTATTTCTATTTAGCTTGCTCTTGTCCAGTGCGTCTTTTTCCAAGTTTCTCACAGATAGTTCTACTAGAATTGCTCAATAATTCAACAACCGTGTGATCCAAAATTTAACGACTGATACCCTTGTACTGAACACATCGCACAACTGGACAGGATTGAAACCCAGTGTGGCCATAGGAGGACGCGTCCTACGCATGAGGATGGAAAGTGGAGAGCAGACGACTGCGATTAACCGCGCAAGTGAGCTGCTTCAGGCCACAGGAACAACACTTTTACCAAATTCCCGTATCACATAACTTGAGTAGCAACCTTTTTACATTTGTATTAACAACCTGTTTCAACACTGAATCAACCGTGGGTTAAACAGTTATCAAAACCTTGTAGCATTTGTTGCAACTCATTCACCTACTCATTCCCAATGTCATCATATAATTTGATCATATCTGATGGCAGCAAATTCGCTTCTACGTATTTGATGATGCCTTGTTAGCGCTCCACCACCAACCTTGCGAATATAAATGTATTCGTTTATTGGCAAAAGTGAGTAGATGTGGTTTCTTTGGAATGGACCCACTATCTCACCATTAATGACTAGTTTGTGAATCGTCGGAAGTTCTGGCGTGCCGACCCACACGGTCTGGGCCTGGCTGTAAGTACACTAGATTTGCGCATTCCCGATAACCTGGACGTTACCGACGCCTGGGGCATCTTAAACTCAAAATGATGACGCTCGTTTGTCAACTAGTCACTAGCTGTAAAAGGCAGCCACTTTACAAGGGCCATCCTTGGGTCGATCAGGAGTTAAGGAGCCTTATGAACAAACGAGGCAGCTTATGGGACAGATTTAGGTCTACAAGATCGGCTTTAGAATATTCGAACTACAAGCTGGTTAAGAAACGTTACACACAAAAGAAATGCAATAAACGACAACAGTACGAGCTTCGTTTGACGGTAAATCCTAGGCGACATGCAAAATACTGTTCCCGTTTCTGAAAAGGAGTAAAAACCTGGCAGTAGGATACTGCCTTTGTTATAGAAATAAGGATACCTTAGGGTATGAGCAAGCTGAGGATGTTGATTTCCTGGCTTTGCAGCGTTTCTCCGCTTTTCCATCGAAGCGCCATTATCCCGTGAATTGATGTCCACCCCTCACTCTATACAAAAACATATTGATCTCAGTGCCGACATGTTTGGGCGATTATATTTTGAATTCAATCCGAACTATCCACCAAGTCCTTATGTCCACTGTTACACAATGGAACATCGACTAGTCATTTTGCAAGCTTTTACTGACTCGTTCAACAAAGTTACTCTGTCTTCATATGCTGTCCTCACTCCACCTACTGTTATTTGTTCTTTACTCTACGCACACTCGAAACCATGTTACTGGCACCCCACTGTTGACTTTGCTCTCCATGAGTGCTTCGACTGTTTCTGCAAATTGTACGACATTTGGCCAAAACCCATTACGTGCGTGATAACGTAGGTGTAGCGCTACATAGCTGCTTGTAAATTTTGATCCTACTTGAGGTGGTATGGCTCGATGCATTCGAGAATAAAATATTTATTTATTTAGGATAATAAGAATGTAATACCACAGAGATCTCAAGCTTTAGTTGGAGAGGTCAATTTGTTGGTCAGTCGGATAACGGTGAGCCCAATCCTAGTGGAAGTCTGCTAGATTCAATGGGATTGGCCCACGGGGGGTGCTGGTTCTCCAGAGCTGAAACGACATACAAGAGTTAGATAGGTGTCAGGCATGGACGTTCGGATTCCAAAATTAGAGAACGAACGCATGTAATGCCACAAGGCCCTCAAGCATAAGATATGGAAAGGAGCACGTTGTTAGTTAGGCTGTTTGTAAGTGATGCGGCATCAAGTTGCAGATAGTGGCTTATAGACATGAAAAGGGAACGGATCCTTGGTTACGTGGTTCTTCGAGGTTTTTCAGCCACACTAAAGTGAAGCATGGAGTTTAGAAGCAGCCTACGTTGACGTAGAGTATCCTTAAGTAGATAATAATGGGAACGTGACGGAGACGTCAAGCATACGACGAAGGAATTATGATGATAGTAAGTGGGATTGCTGTGTGCGATGCTGCACCAAAAGCCTAGTAACAGCCTCTTAGTATGAAACAGAGTTGGTCTAGAACCTAGCACGCAAATGGAAATTTGGAAGGTTGTGAGCACGCCGGCTTCACCATCTAGATGATAGTCAGTTACGTTGATGCGAGTAGTCACAGGCGGATGTCTCGAACTGTCCAGGTTTGGGGAGTTGTGGGAATGCAGAAGCATTCGGTATCCGATGGCTGAGATCTATGTGATAAAAGATAAATGGGTTGTTAGAGGACACAGGCAGACAAAAATAATAGGAGTCCTGAAGGAGATAGTGTGGGAAGGCGAGGGAAGGCGATTATAAGTGGTCTGGTCCGTTTTTAAAAGCTCGTCTTCTGGACAGTTAATATTCAGTAGTTTGGAAACTTGTGTGACAGAGGTATTTGCTTGTAGAGTAGCGGAACTGGTTTGTATTCCTAGATGCCCTTGTAGTGAGAAGCAACCTATTCCATACGTGTGCGGATCTTTAGCGGTAGAATTTGAAGCGCATGCTACTTCGCGTGCTTGGTGAGATGCTGAAGTGCGATCTGTCACATATGGGGTACGAAGTGTTTTATAAGTCTGCGACAAGGGTTAGTGGGCTTCCATTAAAATTGATATAAGCACGTATGATAGCGAGGTTGGATTCAGTCAGCGCAATTATAACAAGTGGTGCTTAAATGTGTTGCATCAAGCACGGTAGCTGAGATTTGCATGCTCCAGAAGGAGTTTTGTGGACGTTCGCTGAACCTTTTCGAGGGCTATCCTATCGCATTTTCTCAGGTTAGTGAATACTATAGAGCAGTCTTCTAGCAGCGGCTGGGCACGTGTTTTGTAGAGCGCAGTTCTAGCTTCTTATATTTTTGTGGTTTTACGGTTGTATCCGAGGAGAGAGCGCGCTTTCTCTGCGGATTAAACTACTCATTCCGCGAAGTTCAGCGAATAGAAGGAGTGCACGCCTAAGTCCTTCAATCTAAGGCAATTCCCTAATGGCGTGCAATTTAGCACTAAGGTCTGGGGTGGCATGATGCATCTGTATGTAAAGACATTGCATTTTTTGGCGTGAAGGCCAACTTCTATGTGTCGCACTATGCGACTAACTCTCTTAAGGCGTGCTGTATATGAGATAGCGCTGTGTGGAGGTTTGATGGATGAAATGAAAAGACACTTTTGATGCCGTCGGTAAACCGGTAAGGTGTCCCAGGTTTAAAATCCTGGAACCCGACTTTGATAGCAATAGTAGGGGGTTTAAAACGCTTCCTTGAATTACGCCACTTTTGACTGGTTTTGGCGGTGACTAAGGTCCCCAACCATTACTGCCTGTGAGCGAAATATATGTTAGGATGAGAAACATGCGTGCAGTTTGTCGGAGATACCGTATGATTTCAGCTTCATCAAGAATTCTGCATGTGGTACTCTGTCAAATGTTATGGTCATGTCTAGGTATATGATGGCTAGTGCTTGCTTGTTGCCAATCTGTTGAGTTATGTGGCTGAGGAACTCAAATTGGCAGGTCTGACAGGATATAGACGGCAGAAACCCATGCTGTTTTCGATTGATGAGGTTACGAGTAAGCAGGAAGTTGAGCATTGCTCCGTTGACTAATCGTTCCAATAATCTTGAAGCAATAGGCTTGTGGCTGATGGAGCGAGATGTTCCATGTTTTACTAACGGACCTTTCTTGCGTTTGCGGATGACTATGGCATGTTTCCGTTTGGCAGGATAGCTCCCGTTTGTCATGAAAAGCGTGCATAGCTTAAGCAGTAGAACTGGAATTTCTTGGCCTCCGAGTATCGGCAGTGTAGAGGGAAGACCACCGGGACCAGGATGTGACGACCGGTTGAGTGACCTGAGTACTCTAGTGATAGAACGTAGGTCAAGGTAACTAGCGTCAAGTGAGTCATTGTTGCTCTCAGGTGGCGCAGTTGGTGAGGTCCTGTTAGTGTTGGTGAAAGAATTGCAATCGTATTATTTGAGGGTCACACATATTTTTGATTGAGCGCTACTAACGGAGGGGTCAGAAAGTCTCTGTGAGGCAACAGACTTGGATTGTGCTTGCTTGTTAGTCGGAGTATTTGAGTAAATGCCTTGGGTTTATTGTAAGATTTAAGCGCGGCATCCTCTTAGCAATCTTGGTTGTTGCTCGCGCACTTCGCCAGTTTGTTAGGGTTTCGTTCATGCAGACAAGGATGTGGAATTCCTTAGTGTAACGTTAAACTCAAATAGGCTGCTGGGAGTTGAGGTTCTGGGCTCAGTATAAATCAACTACGAGGGCGGAGCCATTGTATATTGTCAGGAATGGACTAATAGGCATACAAGTTTGATAACAGAAGGAAAGATAGACTGGTCTATATCCTACCGTTGTGACGAGAAATAGGTTGTAAAGGCTGCTTTGAAAGGGACGACTGGTACCCGAATATTACATGCGGCAGCCCCAGATGAGGCTGTGCTCCGCTAAAGGTTGACCTCCCCAGTTAAATATGCATGCCTAAGAGGCGCAACGATGAGTGAATGTGAGTGCTGGTTTAGTTGTGACGCCAGAGCCGCGCGCTATTTAAGGCTGTGGCAATAAGTAATGTGCATTTGATGTTAAAAGCTACAGCGCGAATTGACGGGATCAAATAGTAACGTTATAGCTAGAAAACAGGTGCAGTGCGGACACCGAAACTGTCCTGGGATCGGGGGATGACTTGGGGGCAAAGACTAACGTAACTAGGTGTTCCACACTAATTGTGAGTTCTATGGTGTAACGTAAAAGTCAAGTGGACGGCAGAGCCTATCAATGCCCGGAGCCGGCTTGCCCGTCATAAAGGACCGGCTCGCTACCGTAAAACAAGAAGCGGAGTAATAAGGGGCGAGAAATGAACTGGTTACATACTTGGGATTTAGCCCAAATACGGTTACTAGGACCGCTCTGAAAGGGACGTGTGGTAGCGAGATGATATGCGCAGCAGCAATAAAGATACTAAGCGTTCCACTATAAATTGCACTTCCGCAGTGATGCATACCTGTCAAATAATCGGCAGAGCATAAGCCGTAGCGACTCGGATTAACTGTGAAACAGAAGCCGCTCGTTATCTTAATATAAGTCAAGGACTAATAACTAAACTATATTGTGTGCTACTTTAAAGTAAAATTATAGAGTAAAACCATCAGTTCAGATAGACGGCAAAGAACAGGGTGGAGCAAGCCTGGATGCCTGTGATGCAGGAGCTTTCCGCTACTGTAACCTAAGGCACGGAATAATAACCGTTTGATGTAAGGTAGGGGCGTAAGAATGGAAGGGAAAACTTACTATAGCAGTAGCGAGAATAGGGCAGCAGGGCAAGCTCTGACGTGGACCACTTGAAGCATATTGCTATGAGATGCCGCGCCAATAGAAACTACCTGTACCACACCGGTAGGCTTGTATAGAGAAGCACACATCTCCAATAGTTGCAGAGCACAGGTCCGGGGATCCGGATTATCTGTGAAACCGGAGCCGTTAGTTATCTCATTAGAAGACACAGATCCTTTGCCGTTTAATGCTAAGAACGGTAGCGAGTAGAGTCGAAACTACATATTATAGCTGCAGAGAGAAAACGGTTGCTGTGATGCAGCTGCAAGGCACCTGGGGCAGTGTAATAAGCTGGGCAGCAGCGCCAATGGATGCCAAGGGTTTCCGTCCATAATTATGGAATTGAAATAAAGGCCAGGCGACCAGACAATTTGTAGCAAAATCGTCAGCGTACTAGGACCACGCTGGAGGCTCGAGGCTAGAAACACCATCCAATGGTTTTTGTGTGTCGGTATAATGACTAAAGGAATGCATCTTTAAGTGTGAAGAATAAAGAAAATCACGTAGGAATGGGAGCGGGATAATGGGGAAAAGAGGCGGTAAGGTATTTATGCCATAGGTTCGATACCTTGGAATTGAAACGTCATTGGCCTTGGACACCTCTAAGTCCAGGAGGTATTCAGACATGCGTGGGTATCGTTAGCGTGACCTGATTGGGATACAGCCCTTTCTGCAGAAAAGTTGTCGGACGTAGGGGTAGAGGTGGTTATAAGTGCCGAGAGTCGTAAAGTTTGGTGGTAAGGAGGTAGGTAGGTAGCATTGTCTCAGTAGTAGGACCATTAAGGACAAAATTTCAGCGGCAGGACAGGGCAAAAATAGACGGGCTGAAGTGTTGGATTGTAGGAAGTAGTGTAACTGTACGTCTAATGAGGATGAGGGTAACCCTATAGATGGTTTGATGCTAATTCCCACAGCTCATCTTCGGAAAGATTAAGTTATATTAGGGTAGCTAAGTGATACAGTATGAGGAGTCTAAAAATTTTAAACGAAATTGTTTTAGGCTAGTAGACGCCATGACGGCTATAGGTGGCTTTTTCTTCATATACGCTTAGCTGTAAATCTAGACATTTGCACGTATATTGCAGTGCGCCACCAATAGTTTAATAGAGAATTCCGTCGTATCAGTCCTACTCATGTTTAGGTATTAAGAATAGAAATTTAAGTAAAGATGACGTCTGTCTACACTGACCTCTTTTTAACCTGCTTTGAGTTCTCCGACGGAAAATGCTGTCTTAGGACTGCGCTGTGGGAAGAGTAGGCGCCACAATAAAAGCGGTCTATAAGGGCTCACCGGTAACTTAACTTCCATGAATTGTCTCCATCAATGGCTACACTAATTTTCATTTCACCCATTAACGCAAACACCATACCCAGGCGGCCTCAGCTGGATTAGCAGCATGCATCTTACAGGTGCTAAGACTAGAATGCTGAATACAAAATATCACAAGCCAGTTTTGGTTAGTTCCTGATCAGCTTCTCTACCTCCACGCATACTTTGGTCCTAAGGCTGCAGAGACCAACCGGCATTTACACCACCCCGGCTGCTCTTCTTTAATGTCCACTTTGTCCTTGTTTAAAATGCTAAGGAAACAGTACAGCCTAGCTTATTGACTGGTAGGTTCGCCAATCCGCAGACGTTCAGCATATAGCATCACAAGCAAGAACGGAATCATCGGAGCAGGAAAAACATTAGTCCTCACCTCTCGTCCACACCCTCATCCCATCGACCACAGAGTCACCCTTTTCTCATTCCCCAACTCTTTCGGCTACAGGGTCCGTGAGGCATAAGGAGCTTACGTCTTATTAGGTAGGCATGCTACCAAACCAAAGCCGTAAGTGAGACCTTAGCATTTATCGTTGCAGTCCCTACACCTAATGCAACATACCTTAACATTCAAAGTTTCAGCAGCCTTGATCAAATATCAGATTTAGATGAACCTTCATGCACCTTCGTAGGTAACAGTTACTAGTTGGTCGTAATTGATGCCTTTTCATGAACTGAGTACTCGATACACTACTCCGCGCCCTCCAATTACAAGCGGTATGCACACAACAAATTTATATATGGTTTGTGGCATCCGGTTTCCAATTTGCCTGTCACTGTGGCCAGCCACAGAACGCCTGCGCCTACAAACCGACCATGAGGAGTTTGCGCCGCACCACCTACAGTTCCATCCACACCAACATATCCAGTGTAAACCTGAAGGAATAAAACCGGGAGGCATGCGGACCCTAGACAATTTTCATCAACGGAGCTGGCCCATACTCCTTCACAGACAAACACAAGCACGCTCTATTTGGGGAACCAAGCGCATACAAGGCGGTGGATGGACCGTAGTCCGCTCCACACTCAGTGCATGGAACCACTCTTTGATCCTAACACGGCCCAAGGACCGTGCACCCTGTCCCCTCCAGCAACGACCAACTGTCGCCTGGAGCCAGTATGGACGAAGTAACGGGCAATGGACAAGTAGGCACCCTGTCAACGTGCAAATCAAATGCAGCCACACCGGGAATATCAAGCAACAGCCAGGCACTTGAAACCACAAGATGAAATAAAACAAATAGAATAACGCATACAGGTACGGTGGCCTAACTCTTCGCCAAATTACCATATAAAGTAAGTTGGTAAGCAACGAATCCCCGATAAGGAAAGGATGTCTACAATTTACTTAAAATTGCCGTAAACGCAACAAAGTTACCGAAGATAAGCGCACTTAGCGTAAGCAGCTTGGACAGTTAATAGCAGATTACTCAGGTCAGCAGAACAAATCAAATAAAGTGGAATGAAATTTAGTAAGCGTAAGATGACCTAGTTTAAGGGTAAGTTGGTTTAGCTCCGCTGCGGTGAAGAAACATCAAGAATTTAACATCAGCCGCAGCTTGGGGTATATATATATATTGTCCACCTGTCTATTACCCACTACCTCGTCCATACTGTCTCTAGGAGACATTTGGCCGTTGCTGGAGGGGACGGGGTGCACTTCGTTGTGACCGTGCTGGGCTAGTATGGTGTGTCCATGCATTCATTGTGGAGCGGACTACGGTCAGCCACCGCCATGTAGGCGCTTGGTTCTCCAACTACAGCGTGCTTGCGTTCGCCTGTGAAGGGCGGTGGCCGTCTCCGTTGCCGAAAAGCGGCTCCCATCCACATGCATCCTGGTTTTATTCATGCGGGTTTCCACTTGATATGGGGTGTGTGGATAGAGCTGTGGGTGGCGCAGCGCAAGCTAACCATGGTCCCTCTGTAGGCGCAGGCCTTCTGTGGCTGGCCACAGTGACAGCCGAATCAGAAACCGGATGCCGCCAACAATATATATATATATATATATATATATATATCATTTGGCAGTTAAAGAGACCACTACATATGTCATACACCAAAGCCACCAGGGGTTTCACCCCATTTATCCTCTCTTGGACCCATGAAGTCCCGGCTATCCTCCCTCCAGTTTTTAACCATTAAGATCTATTAATCCATGCACGATAATAATAAATTGTGCCATTTCGGTTTAATAATTAACCTGGCTCCCGGCCACCCAAATCCTAGCCGCCTATTTAAATTTGATGTCTCGCCCAAGATGTCCACATTAGAGTCAGACATTTAGTATACCTTAGCAATGCCGCCGAGCTTATTCCGCTACCCCCGCCCTACTTCAGCGCTGCATCTGCTACCATTTTCTTGTTACAGCTCTAGTATGTTATGCCTTCTCTTTCCGCTCCGGTGTTTAAAGTCGAATAACTATTAATTCTTGCCTGGCCTTATGACTGCGTGTGGTTACTTTTCACACTTCATCCAAAGCTCAGCATTGGACTTCGCTGCCATCTGTATGACTTGTATGTTCCCTGTAGAAGGCAAACTAGTAGTGCAACATTGGATATGTTTTGAGGCTGCTGATTAGCATTTATGCTAATCCATGTCCTTTTCCGAACTGGCTTAGCGACCGTACGCTCGATATAGCTGTAGTAGTAGTAGTAGTAGTGTTAGAACCCAAGGGGCAGGCGGTAGTTGTTTATTGCTAAAGTGGCTTACACTAGGTGTGTTTGTTCATATCTTAGAGGCGTCCGCTCACCTGCGTGAACTCCATGGTGTGTTCCCCAACTGGTGCTTGCCTCTGTGTTCACTCTTTGTGCGCATGGAACCGTAATCCTGATGCCATCTTCAACTTTGGGTAAGTCGGCAGGGCTCGCTGTTGGTGTGTCATCTTGCACCACCACACTACTTATACACGGCGCAGTAGTATCTACCTTTAATCCACCACAGTAGTAGTAGTCGTCTCGTCGCAAATGCTCTGACCTTCGGTCTGACACTAGCTTCTAGCTATTGCTTTTTATCCCATTACTGAACTTGCAAGCTTCTTCTTCTTCTCACTGGTCTCCAACCCGGATTAACTTCTCCAATAGCTCACTTACGGTTTCGGGCAACGATCTCCAACACTGGCAATGAATTGCTCAAACGGCCTCCGAGTCAACTCTTCCATTACGTTCTGTGCTCTCTTGAGTCCCTCAAGCCATCCTACCGCCGTTATGCCGTTCGCTTTACTCTCATCAACTCTGCTTGGCAGCAGTTAGTCGTTGTAAGCTCCACACTGTGCTGTGCAACGCGGTAGCTTGCCTGGAACCACCACTCATTTCCAAACGTTATTCACTTTGGCCGTTTGCCTTACAACCTAGTTTGTTCAGTGACTTATTCTTTGCCTCGGTAGGTATCCACTAGTGACCAAGTCTAATTCTACTAGCTCTACCCGCCCACTGTTACTCTCTATTCTAGCGCCATTTACACTATATAGCAGCAGCCATATGCTATAGGCTCAATACAAGCTCACGAAGTGGTGCGAGGCAATACCTATCAGATGCCAAAATGCATCCACTGTCGCTTCCACCATCGTCAACGAGTGGGTGGCTCGTTACGGCGCACCCATATTCTTGCACTCCGATCAGGGCGCGGCTTTTGAGCGTTATCTAATGCAAGAAATGTGCCCCATGCTAGCCAGTAAAAAGGCACGAACTGCACCGTATCATCCACAAGGAAATGGGCTCGTTGAGCGGACCAACAGAACTATCAAGGCTATTCTACAGAGCTTCGTCGAGCGTCATCAGTCTAATCAGTAGGACGAAGCATTGCCACAATGTATGCTTGCCTATCGGGCCTCAGTGCACTCTACAACCGGCTATTCTCCAGCTTACCTTACTCTCAGTCGTGAGATTCGCTTACCTCTGGAATTACTATCAGCTGTCTGTCCGGTTGAAGCTTACTCTTGGTCGGAATACGTCCGCATAACCCGTGAGCGACTCCGCGTAGCCTTTCAAAGCGTGCAGGAGCATATGAACAGAGCGCAACACAGCCAGAAGGAGTATTACGATCGCCAAAGTCGAGGCCCTGAATACCGAAAAGGTGATCGTGTATGGCTACACCGACCAAGACCACCAGCTGGCGCACCAGGAAAATTCCATCGGGAATGGCAGGGGCCATATGAGATTGTGTTCGTACGCTCGCGTACTGTGTATGTGTTTCGAAACGTTACGGATCCAAATGCCGACGTACTGACCGTTCATTACAACCAACTGAAACCGATGACACAGTCTTCAAGTTCTACGCCTGTATATAGAATTGTGCCACCCGGTTGTCTCCAGATAATCGAACACACTGTAGAAGTGTCAGCTGAGGGGCTCGCTGTGGTTCCAGATGCGATGGTACTGGGGACAGTGCCTCAGTTAGAAGGGGCGATAGTGTAGTACAGTTGAAACCGCAATATATTGTTTAAATTGACCGCCATGACTAATGTCTACTTTGCTTATTTTACAGGGCTTGGCGGACCGCATGCACAATGAATGAAGGGAATCAAAAGCCAATCCCCAGTACCTGTTCCTTGTAAACTCGTCGTTTATATACTTGCTTGCCGTGTACCACGCTATTCGCATGCTGCGCTGTTGAATACATCTGTCTCGGTCCAGCTTGCTCGTTCTTGTGGTCGACTCCTTAAAGCATCGTCGTTTTGCATGATTGCCGTTTCGTACGAGCTTCTGTGTTACTTACTTGGTCGCTGATTCTCACGTGCCGTTCGTTTGTAGCCGGGACTTCCCGTCCTTGTCTCGAATCTGCCACCCGGAATATATTACAATACCTGCAGCCGTGAGCGGGTTATTGACGGTTGCTTGGCCGTCTACGTATGTCATTCTTTTGTTCCTCTTAACATGCTTTTCTGTTTGCTAGTAGATATCAGAACAAGTAAAAAAGGTATAAATTGACGTAGCGGTATAACTTCTTAATGGCATACCATCTGGAAATGCTCTATATTTCCTAAACGTCCCAAACTAGCTACCAGGAAATAAACGGTAAGCACTTTTCTGGCCAACATAGTAAATATGGCATATGAGTGATTTTGCGCATCAACGCTAGGAAGCCAGCAGGGAACGTTGTGTATGCAAGAAACTTCAGGACAACTATCAATGTCCCATTTTCAGAAGGCCTCTGCGTACATTTTCCGGCGGATGCTGAGCCAAGTAAACCAATATGCATATAGATTTCTGTGTTTTCTAATGCGCTAAGTGGTTGTGCAGGGTATATCCAGACCCCATGAACCGAGCCTGCCTGAATACTATAAGCGACATATAAAAAGCTTTGACACGTTTTGGACCCGCAAAGCGAACATATTAGTTAGATAAATATCCTAAGTTTTATTCCTTGGAGCCCATTTTCCGTGTCCACAAGGCTGTGTCAACAAAACCACTGAGTTAGAGGAGTCTGTCATTAATAATAAAGAAATGAGTCTCAGAACATTTATAAAAGTGTTTCGTGGCATGAAACCCACTTGGGTCGGCGCTGATGGGACACTAACTACTCTTCGTCGGGAGAGTGCGGTTGCTCGAAGCTGAAGAATTATTGTGTCGCTGGTCTTGGTACACACTATTATGCATCTCTGCTTAATTTTGAGCAGTTTCGCCTCACCTTCAACTTAAGGCGAGCGCTAGCAGCGTTCATCTACGTGGTAAGGTTCACTAGTACTGTTCTGTTGCAACAGCTAATACCTTATTTAGCTAGGAGTGATAACGTAAATCTAAAGAAGCAAAGTGGGACAGAAAGGTGGGTGCTGGTTGTTCACCAACCATTAGGCATAATGCATGATAGGCTCTGGAGACAGGCGGAAGATAAAATTATGCACGTATCTCCAGAATAAGGCGAAGTAGCAGTCAAAAGTTGCTGGATGTCTTGGCAGCCTATGTGACATGGGCCTGTCTATGGCTGGTTAGCTACCGTGCCAGTGAAATGGAACCTGGATCTGCAAATGTTTTACCAACAAAAGCGGTTTACGCAGAGAATTTAAATTTCATGACGCCTGCCTACTAGTGCTGCTAATAGTGAGCGGTACGCTATAACGCATATACGGCTATAGTATAAAAATAATAATATATTTCAACCTGGACAAGCAACGTCGCGCCTACTGGCGTGGTCAACCAAGGGCAATTTTATACATGCTGGCATAATAAGCAGGACCAAAGTGAACATAATGCACATGTAACACGTACCGTAGGCTCACATGGCCCAAAGCTTGAATGAAGGCAATCCTCGCAGGGTGAGTGAAGTATAGATAAAAACTACAGTGGTACTTGGGTGGAGTAGGTCGTTGAGGAACTGGTCCGATGAGTATATGGATACAGTGCGGGTCAGGATGAGAAAATGGGGAAAAAGACGTGTAAACTGTTTAAGCTTAGTGTCACGTCGCTGCTAAAACAGGTAGGCGTAGGAAAGCAAACATACGTGCAGGAAACGTGAACTGTGGAATCGGTAAAGTTGCCAGTGCGTGGTTCGGGCAGTGACTTGAATGAGCGGCGGGTGACAAAACAACGTCGCCGTGTTGTTAAACCGACATTTGTGGCTGTTGGTAAAGCGAAGACTTGTCAGGCGTAAACCCACAACGTCCCGGAACGCTGCCACTTAGCCATATGACGAGGACAATGTTGCTTCTGACCGTTGTCCTGACGGTTATTCGCAGTCCGGGTTCGCCAATTAGCTTTCGCTAACTGGGTGGTTTGGCTTCTTTAGAGTCAACCGCGAGTTGTTGGTGCTAGCAAGTCGGACGTCGCAGGTGACTGGTAGTCCTTAGAGTAGCCTTCCGGATTCCTTTAGTTTGGCAGTAGTACGAAGTGCGTATGCTTTCAATAGTCTGTGTTGCTTCTGTGGCCAGGTGGGCGTCCCAGGTATGTCCTCGGAGGCGTATCATGTAGATAAGGATATCCTTTAGAAGAAGGGCGAAAAGAGAGCCTAGATGGAGCGAACCGCCAAACAAATTAAACCGGACTAGCTTATTGTAGGAATAAAAGTTCTTTGATAATTTTGTGGTGGTTAGAAACAACGGATGTACCGAAACACATTATACAACAGGTTTGTTACGTTGCGTGCCAGTACCGGACCCGATATTTATTGTATACGAGAGACAAAAGAGGTCCGAATTGGCCTACCATAGGCAAACGTTTCTCTGTGTGGAAACAGGAAGAATCAGGCGTCGTTAAAAGATAGATAAATAAATAAAAAAGTGTTTTATTCCAGAAGTAATCGTGTCATACCAGTTCAGGTATGATCATAATATACAGGCAATTGTGTAGCGCAACAAATAAATAAATAAATAGGCATATTACTAGACCAGCTAGAGGCTGCATTCTTAAGCCTGCAGAGCAACCTTTACATTAGTCCAATGCTCTTGCATGGACGTAGGCCAAATACAAGTATATGTTCCTCGTTGGCACTTACAATCGCGCTGGCAATATTTGGTGTACAGCTGCTGGATTCGCAGTCGCCCACCTTGAAATTTTTCTGGTTACTTCGGGCGATATTGGGCTCCTTGTTATTTTGTGGTGACAGCTGCGCAGAGGTGTAGTTGTGCCGTTCTTCTTTGGAACAAGATACAAATCACCACAACTTCACTTTAAATTCATTAGACATTTGTTGGCCCGCTCAGTCTTCAAACTGTTGGTGCGCACATGGAAGAAATGAGAGTGGTGGACTTATAAGGGATACGAAAAGTTAGACAATAATTCCGAGAAATGCAGATGGCTACACGCTCCATACCAACTCGATTTACCTTAAGAACAAACGCAAACACTGGGCCTACTATTATCATGCCTGACCTAACGCCGCTGCAAAGAGCCTTCCTACCGAATACTAATCCCAAAGCAAGACAACAATTTCATGATTCATCGCCGATTGCTGGAGTTACCGCTTGCCCTACGATAAGCAATAACGTGGATCTGGACTTAACCTCCTGCGTCACGCGTCCAAGACAGCATTACATACCGACTCAAGCCCCAAAACCCTAATAGATAAAGCCTCAACCAACGTTCCAGACTCGCCCCTGCTAACGATACAAGAAGCTGAAGCAATGCATAACGCCTTGGACATGATTGACACAGATTCCGAACCTAGCCACGTGGACTTCCCGCTGATCAACTCCATTCCCTCCCCTCGTGCAAAGCCGAAACCACCCTCGCAACACAACAGACTACCAAAATAGGTCAACAGCCAAAAGTCTGCACGCCTCGTATTACGAAGCACTCCCCGCTGATGCAGCACCGTAACAAGGATAATCGAACCCAAGCTATGTCCTCGTGGCACAGGCGGAAAGCTGAGGAGCACCAATCAACCTCTGTACCAATGGTTCGCGTGAGGTCGCAATAATTCCCAGCACAAACGTCGCCGTCCACGCACGTTTTGACCCAACCCGCTCAATCACTGCGCAACCCTTACCTACTCGAGACGCCCAACAATATTAGTAAGCCCCAACTAATAACAGAGGCTGCGGTTTTCATTAACTGAGGACGTTCCACCAAGCCCCACAGCGAATGAGAATTATGAGCAGCACGCGCAGCATCAACGCAGTGCTTCCCCTAATAACTAACTATCCGCCTGGTACGCTATAGCCCAGTCGGCCCTACAGAAAGCGCTATGCCATCCAAAAGTCAAATGCACAACCCCGTTATTAATCCCCATAACCACTCAAAACCGTGGGGAACAAAGCGCCCTCCCATGAACGACGCCCTTCTGGAAATCGCTACGGCTCCGTCAACACTACGTCGCACACCCTGACCACACGTTCTCCCGTAAGCAAAATATATCCCAAGGACAAGCACTAAAGCCGGGCCGTGCAATACACGGTCTCCTTTTTATGGGATGCAGCAAGCCACCACCCACTTCGCTCATTCCACCAAGAGTTCTCACCAGCTCTCTATTATCTCCTACAACTCATGTGCTCACTGCGAATACCCCCACGGTTGGTTTCAGCCCCTGGATAGGTTCTACGGTCAATAATATTACTACAGCCTCAGTAGCGGCCGACTACTATCAGCTACCTACTCAATCACTTCCTGATCGTATTCCTGTATCATACACTCCACCTTTTCTTACCACTTCCATGTACCCTGCGCCATCTGCACCATATTGTGCAACCAACCTCACACAATCTAACTCATTCAACGCTCCTTACGTTGAGTCATAAAGTATGCTGGATATTAACGCGCGATCTATTACACACAAGATGCACCGCATTGGAACATTTATCTTACTCTCATACCCACTGCTGTTTCTCATCACAGAAACGTGGCACCCCTCAAATGCCACTAACATCCTGCTAAGTATCCCTGGCTACACCACATCCTGAAACGGACGAGACAACCAGCGGTGTGGCGGTTGCCTTATCTATATCCGGGACGACTTTGGTGCACCTGGTTTCGAACTGTTGTCTATAGGAGGCCCTGAAGACTCCATCTGGATCCAGACGACAGGAGGTCAACTTGATCTCCTTATCAGTTGCGTATACGACCCTCCACACACATCTAACAAAAGGATTAAGCAACTCCATAAGCTTTCACTGAAGTCTCCCTAATGCCCCCATGCCACAAGATAGTGGGTGGCGATTTCAATACGCAAACTATCCGCTGGAGCGACAGGTTGCGTCACTCAGGTACAGAAATTTCGTTGACACCGTCCACGCAAATAACTGGACCCAAAAGGTGCACGATCACACCAGGCTTTCTAACACCCTAGACTTAATCTTCACGCAAGGTGTCTCTGAAGCAGCCGCTGGTATACGAGATAATATACATGGCCGCGAACACAAGTGTTCAAACTGATATGTATCCTTTCTACTCCACACTGCGCCACTTCTTTTGACAAACAATTTCGAACGTTCCATCGCATTAACTGGGACAAGTTTGAGATATTAGTGCGCGCTGCGAACTGGGACAACCTCTTTTTAGCCACTGAGGTAGATGCCGCCCCACACGTCCTACGTCTAAATCTCCTCAGCTGCCTAGTAGGGATCGCCCCACTAACTTGCAGAAACCGCTTAAAGATGACAGCGAATCAGCAAAGTACTACGGTGTACTTAGGAAGATCAGAGGATGCGCCATCGATACCACAAAACTAAGGAATTCCATAGCCTTGTTCGCAGGAACGAACTCCTAACTAACTGACAAACAGCGCAGGAATCAGCCAAGATTGCTGAAGAAGCTGCTGCCCTTAAACCTCACAATAAAACCGTCACTCAGTCAACTACTCTGACAAAGAAGCAATCAAACACCTACGCCTGGTGCCTCAGTCCCACTTGCTGCCACATCCGTTAATGGCGATCCATCAAAAATATGTGACCCTCAATGGATACTACTGCAATTCTTTCATTGACGCTAATGGAACTTCACCTGCAATGCCAGCTAAGCGCACCAATGACTCACTCAACACTATTACCTTTGACCTGCGTTTTACCACTAGAGTAACCAGCTCAATCAAATGGTCATCACATCCTGGTCCCGATGGTCTCCCCTCTGTGTTGCTGATACTCGTTGGCCGGGACGTTCCAGTTCTACTTCTCAGCCTATTCACGCATTCCATGACAAACGGGACTTAGCCAACCACATAAATAAATAAATAAATGGTATATTCTCTGTAAAACGAGACACACCTCTAAAGGCATGATCAAAATGCATACAAGCATAGCTTCTTTAGAATATTAAAACATTTCGTTTCAATGAAAGGAAGAAAGGAAAAGATGTAGTCCATATGAGCGAGCATATTGACAGGTAATAGTCACATCAAGGACCATGATGGCGCTGTGGCGCGCAAAAACTTTTACATCAAGGTCCAAGTGGGGGGTAAATTTGCCATGTAGTGATCCATGAGCACAGGAGCCCAAACAAGATTTAGTGCAATCAATGACCATTACGAAGCCGGGATGATCTGTACTGCACTAAAGCATTCTTCATAGCAGAATTAGTTGCACAGGTTGGATGTGGGAGGCTGAGGACTGCGTTAGTGTGAAATGTATAGCTATGACTTTATTTTGTGGCGAGTCACATCCGCCACGTTGCAGTGTTGTTAAGCGGACATTTGTGGCTTTTATAGGGAGAACGCTTGCCAGGCGAAAACCCACCACGTCCTGGAACACTGTCGTATTTTCCGTTGAACTGTAGTGCTAGTCGGCTATGCATCGTATAGACCGATTTTGCACTCTATTATTCGCAGTCGGTTGGAAGCCAGAATTCTTCCTTCATTGGTCGAATGGCTTAGTAATGATCCGGCAGTAGACGTTGAAGCTGGTCAATGATGTAGAAGAGTCGCAGAGTTGAATGATATTGATGCAGGTGAGTAAACACATCGTTAATAGAGGCCGGCTTTTTCTATAATATTGTCCGGCTCGCAGCGCGTGTCCAGCTATCCATACTGACTTGTCATAGGGACGGTGAGTGCAGTTGTTTCTTGTGTCTGAATATGTTCATAACAGAGAAAAATGCTATTCTCCGCAAAGTGGACTAGTAATTCCTTCAAATGTAAGTGTGTCTCCATGGCCAAGTGAGAACTCCATGGAAGATCATCGGAAAAGCCGCTTATACGCGCGCAATGCTGTCCGTGAAATGACATCATAAAAGCTCCAGGTGACTGGAGCATCGGAATGTTTGAGGCAGTGAAGATAATCACGCCAGAATTGTCTGTCTTCGATTATGGAACAGTGGATCCATGTAAATACATTATTCCAGGTGAGTAAATTGTTCTGCTGTGAGTACGAGACGAGCTAAACCCATTTGTTTAGACCCCGTGGTGGTAGCTTCTCCAGACTGGCGGAAAGAGCTCCATTTGGAACGCTGTGTTGGTTCTTCATCTCCCGGAGAAAAGATCAAGCATGTAAACCAGCTGGCTATTGAGGGTGGGTCGACCAGTCCCAGTGGATAAACCTTGTTTTGGCGGATGTATCTGTGGAAATCTCGGGAGAAAACGGGCAACGGACAAGAGGCAGCCAAACAGAAAGACAACAAAGAATCAAGAAGCACAAACACAGACTGGTGGCGCGCAACGGTGCCTATGATACATTAAAATTTATGTAATGTTGTTTAGTATACATGATTTGCAAGCGCGTTCTTTACATCACGTCGCTGGTGTGACTCAGACTACAACTACTAGGTAGAAAGAAGGGTCTGCACGCGCAAGGTCAAGAGACGGATATAACAAAGCGTGTTGACAATGTTAAGCGATAAACATGATTGTTGGAAAGTAACAGGTAAACCGATGATGATGACAGCAGTCCGAATGCGAGCGGCATCTAAGGTAAAACTAAGGACAACTAGGTTGAAACCGAGTGCGGGAGCAACATAGGTAAAGCAAGGTTCCAAGGAGAAAAGGAAATTTAAAGAATCAGCTATGAGCGGAAGAATCCGGACGGCAGTGCGAAGAGTAACTCGTGAGAGCAATTAGGAGACGATAGTCAGGATGAAAAAGGTTCACTACTAAAGTGTGGTGAAGGCAAGGACGCTCTCGTGCGTAGTATGAATCGATCAGATCCGAAAAATCACCGGGAGTCTGAGAGAACTCTGAGAGCCGGAGACCGAACAGACGAGACTTGAATAGTCGACACATCCTTAGGCCTCGTAGTAGTCCCAGAGCATTTCACTGATTAGATGAAGAAGAAGAAGAAGGGCATGGCACTAAGCGTCGGTCATCCGATTGAAGGTTAAAAGGTACAGGTTACTGATGGAAGAGCCTATATTAATAAAGGGTAAAAAAAGTCTACCCGGCTGTCAATGTAAGCAAGACAAAGTTTTGAGTCTACAGAGATTAGATCGGTACATCTTGCTGGTCTGGAAAAGGTCAAAGGAGCATACCGGTCAGATGAGTCTAGGTTATTACAGGGCACTGAGAGTTGGCAGTCCGATTAGAGAAGAAATGATAGTAGAGAACGCCATAAGAAGAGGAGACGGTCCGGATAGAGAGAGATTTACTTATAAGGTGTGAAAAAGTCCATGGGGCTCGAGGGGTAATGGGGGCACAGCATTCGGCTGAGGCTGAGTTACGGATGACAGATCGTCCGATTGAAGAATGATTGAATACAAAAGGCGCTCAGTCATCTGAAGGATGGCCAGTAATGTCACAGGAGTCTGAGAGAAGTTGGAAAGCAGGAGGCCGATCAGACGAGACAGGATTAGTCGGCGAAACGAGATTGAGTTCAACAGCTAATTTTTGGAGGGCAAATGGAGTGGGTCGAGAGGTGGAGGTGCCTATATAAATAGAGGGTGAACAAGTCTAGCAGGCTGTCAACGTAGGTGCGACATAGCTTGAGTCTACAGAGTCTAGACCGTTTAAATGTTGCTGGTATGGAAAAGGACAAAGAAGCAGACCGGTCAGATGAGACTAGGTCATTACAGGGCACTGAGAGTTGGCAGTCCAATTAGAGAAGAAATGATAGGAGAGGAGACGGTCCGGATAGATAGAGGTTTACTTATAAGGTGTGGAAAAGTCCATGGGGCTCGAGAGGTAATGGGGACAGAGCGTTCGGACTACTCATCCAATGCCGGTAACGTCACAGCAGTCTGAATGAATTCGGAGAGCAGGGGACCGATCAGACGAGACTGGATTAGTCGGCACATTGGGAGTAAGTCGAACAGTTAAGTCAGCAGAACATAGAAAAATATCGCTCAATCAGCCCCACGCTTATAGCTTCAACAGTTATGGAACGAATAGTCAAAGAAACCATGCTCGCCTTCCTGCTTACTCGTAACCTGGTCAACCGACAACAACATGGATTTCTGGCATCTATATCCTGTCAGGCCTGCCATTATGAGTTTCGCAAACACATAGGTCAACAGCTTGACAACAAGCAAGCACTAGCCATCGAAATCCTGGATATGACCAAAGCCTTCGACAGAAAGTCGCATACAGGACTCCTGATGCAGCTGGAATCATACGGTATCCCCGGCGAACTGCACACTTGGTTCCCATCATATCTTACAGCTCGCTGCCAGTCAGGAATGATTGGGAACTGTATGTCACTTACAAAACCAGCCAAAAGTGGCGTAATTCAAGGAAGCGTTTTAAGCCCTTTACTTTTCCTGCTTTATATCAATGACGTGTTCCAGGATTTTAAACATGGAACACCATATCTCGGCCGATGACATCAAAGTAGTCTGCACATTTCATTCTTCAAACTTCCACACCGCCCTCTCCCATATACAGTACGACTTAAGAACACTAACTGCAGGGTGCGACACATGGCAGTTGGCATTCACGCCAGCAAAATGCACTGTCTTTACCTACAAATGCATCATGCCACCCCAGACCTTAATGCTACAAGGCAAGCCATTAGGGAACTGCCTAACAGTGCGGGACTTAGGCATGCACTATTCCTGTTCGCTGAACTTCGCGGAACAAGTAGATTATTCCGCTGCTAAATCACCCTCTCTCATCGGATGCATCCTCAAAACCATGTAACTACAAGAATCTAGAACTGCGCTCTACAAAACATGTGCCCAGCTACTGCTAGAATACTGCTCTATAGTATTCACCAACCTTAGAAAATGCGACAACATAACCCTCGATAAGGTTCGGCGTACCTTCCCAAAACCCCTCCTGGGGCACACAAGTCTCAGCTACCTTGCTGGATGCAAAACGCTTAAGCTCAACCCGTTATGGCTGCGCCGACTGTAAACCAACTGCGCTTTCCTATACTCGCTTACTAACAATCCCGATGGGAGCCCACTAACCCTGTCTCAGACTCATATATTACTTCGTACTCACTAAGTGATAGGTTCCACTCCATTATCCTACCAAGAACTCGCAGTAGTATTCGCTCCATCTTCCAGCTCTACAGATATGCACACTTTTGGACAGCTTGCCTCTCACAATAGAGGCACCTATGAATAAAAACAGTTTTCGCTCCTCTATTGGCAAATACCTCTCTGTCACACCAGTTTCTAAACTACTGAATATAAACTGTCCTGAAGACGAGCTTTTGAAACTGGACCAGACCACTTATAGTCGCCTCTTCTTACCCTCCCGCACTACCCCCTTCCCGACTCCTAACATTACTATCTGCCTGCTTCCTATAACAACAACTTAATTCTTCCATGCACTATGCAGCAGCCACCGGCTATTAAAGCCTATGCATTCTCTCAAAACTCCCACATCTGGATAGCACGAGATATCCGCCTCTATCTAATGGCATCAACTTAACTTGCTACCACATAAATGGTGAAGCCGGCATGCGTAGGGCACCAAGTACCAGTAGATGCAGCCCAAATATATCTTGATCGACATGCTAACACCGTTCTCGCTTATACTTGTCACCCCATGAATCACGACAACCTAGAATATTCGCTTAGAAGCGCGCTTCCATTTACCGTGTATTCCTACTACTTCTCTTACTTGTTGGTCTCTGGCTTTTATCTCCCATTACGGAATGTCTGTATCCCTTACTTTCGCTGACATGTTGTCGCATTTTGCCCCACTGTAGACATACACTGATGACCAAGCTTCATTTTGGAATGCATACTTCTGGCCACCGCTAGCTTTTCCTGGCACCGCTATACGTGGATCTTTTTAAATTCAGTCTCTGTTTAGAAACAGCTAGTGGTCGTACGCTCCAAGCATCTCTGCGCATATCCGGAGCTTGCTAAGAGCCACACCCTTTTATCTCCAACCTTCATTTTTGGGACTGTCCGCGTCAACTACATCTGCAGTTTGTTGATTTATTCTGGGACAATTTAGGTATCCACTAGCAACTAGCAGGCTTCACCCCAATGCCAGTGCTAGCCGTCGATACTTTCTCTCCCTTAGTAACATTATCAGTTCTTCGTATTATCTACGTCACCACATCAGCTGCAGTAATTCATTGTAGATAACATACACTTTGCCCTAGGAGGCACTCATTATCTCTCCAAGACTTACGCTCTTCTTCGCTGGGTTGTTGACTTCCTCTGTCACTGTAGGTATCCACTGGAAATTAGTAGGCTTAATCCGTATGCCTGCGCTGGCCACCGCTACTCTCTATCACAGCGCCACTATCTGTCGCTCTTCTTTTCTTCCTCACTACTGCAGCAGTTCGCCGTATTCTCCTTGTTCCTTCGGCGCAGACCTTGAGCTTTCTGAGATACACTCCTTGTTCCTCCATCATGCATTCTCCTGGAATGTCTATAGCACTTACCTATGCTGGCTTGTTGATGCATCCAGTGACCATATTGGCATACACTAGTGACCAAGCTCCTGATTGGAATGGTTACATCTGGCCACTGATAGTCTACTCCAGCACAACCATCCGTCGGTCGAAATCAATACAGCAACTGTGTTTGGAATTAGCTCGTGGTCATAGACGCCCTGCATTTGTCATTATCCAGCGCTTGTTAGGAGCCATTCCGTATCTCAATGACCTTTATTCCTTTAGAATATCTGCATACAATCTTTCTGCTGCCCTACCGCTAATTGACCTTTAGGTCTCTCATGCAGCAACCTACTTATTATAACTTATTCTGCGCTCCCTATCGTATTACGCTAGCTACTTGCTGTTAATGCACCTTGCAATCACCACCAATATTCTAACTCTCCTTGCTCTCTCTCCACGCAATTTTTGACTCATAATAAACCGATACTTCGTAGAGTACCTACTGATACAACGCACTTGTCTCTACGCAGGCGTTGACAATCCACACATACGGCTATTTATTTTATAGGATATTCGAAAAGTACTTTCAGCATAATCAATTTGCACAGTTTACATGCTTTTGTCACAACTACAAATGTTCTAACATAAAACTCTAACAATGGGTTACCACGCCTGTTCTTGCGGTCTCCAATCGGTAGTCACTCACTTTCCGTTTTCTCCGAGGTCCGGAACTCCTTAGAGATCTGGAACTGGACTGATGTACAGCTTTCGTCCAAGACGGACGTAACAACCGACAAGGACTTACATGGTGCATGATTGAACATCAAAAGGATCCAACAACATTCATCACAACCCTTGTTCAGCATGGAGAACTGGACGGATCTTCATACTGTCATAAATTATACATCTGAACAATCCAGAGAGCGGAATATTTAAACTTTTGCTCACCTGGACACACACCAAGACGACTATTCTTGATGTTCCCCTCCTCAACCGGCCTCAACCGTCATGGCGGCCCTGCTCAAATTATCTAGCCAACTAACAGAGAAAATTAGGAGCCAGTTGACTGCGAATATGAAAGCAATCGTCAAGCGGCTTTGCCAGTTATACATTAATGTTCAAAACGCTTTACGGCGGTGTTGCAGGAGGTGGTGGGTTTTCGCCTGGAAAGCCTTCTTTCTATACAAGCCCCAAATTCTGTTTAATGACACTGCGCCTTGACGGATGTGACATCCCAATAAACAAAGTCACTGCTAACAACTACATACTGACACATATTTCACCTTTTCCCGACACATACAAGTATATGGTACTCTCCGTCTACCTGCACCGTTTCATTGCACTTATAGTGCCCTGACCGTTTCAACTACACACGATTGCACCCGAAGCTTAATCGTGATGCACAACTGCTTTAAACCTTGATCAAACCTTATTTGGTGTGTCGCTATAAATTTGAGAATAAACTATTTATTTATTTATTTAGGAATACTTGAGTCTCTGCGAATTAAACTGCGTGGCTGCAACGTGGAAACTATGTCCATGGAGCATTTTAGGTAGTTGGTCCATAATGAGCAAGGAATGTCAAAGCCAAAGTGGTAATTTAAAAGTAGGACGAATCAAGGGATACGATTCAACGTGAAGAGAGATTATGCAATGGTGTTAAGATTTAATAGGATGAAACCTTAGTGTTCTCGCAGTTAGCTTATGAAAAGGATAGAAGTAAGTAGCATGGCTAATTACATGAGGTAATACGAAATGGTGTTGGAAATAGCATCTCAACTGTGAGTCCGTGGAGTATCGGGTGTAGTGATTCTGTTGAGGGATTTCAAAGAATTGCCAGGAGCGAATTGGAGGTAGAACGAGACAATAGTTACGCTGCAGGGTGACGGGAGACAGCATTACGTGCAGTCGCTTGGATTTGCTATACGACCAAGGTCCAGGTACGTCCTTGTTATTTATTTCGTCCCACCTCAGGCAGGAGTAGTTCCTCTGTTTAATCCCGGATGGCTGTAACTATCACGCCCTCTGAGGAAAGCGTAAAATGGGAAAAGGCCGAGAGAAGACCGAAAAGAAGCGTCATGGAACAAAGCAGAATGAAAATTCTACATTAAGACATTTAGACATTAGCCAACGTAATGTACCACGTGCAACAGATATTACACTGCAAACGTTTTTATTCATGCAACTATACGCCTGACCTAACGACACTGGGACGTGGCGGTTATAGTTCGTCACCACCTAAAGTCACCTGACACTTATCCAGACACCAAGCACGCATTTAACACTGGCGGGAAGTTTAAGCCAGAGCAAAATGGCAGAAAAACATTTACATAGCTCACAAAAACATCCTACTTATCAAACCGAACGCCGTATGTATGGCTGAGCGGCACGACGTCGTCCATAAAACCGGTCACCAGTAAAGTCTTGCAAGGTAGGGTCGTCGGCCCCATGCTCTTTGTATTTTAGGTCAGCGAAGTCTTCCAGGCCGTCTGCTGGGGTGCGCTATACGTATTCGCGGACGACATCAAAGTGATATTTGCCTTCGAAGATACGAGAGATAACGTATCCACTATACCAAGCTCACTTAAGGCGCTAGAAAACGTGTACTATGGGGAATCTAATTTTCTCCCGCAAATGCAGCATCCTCTCTTATAAATGCACAGTGTTACCGAGCAACCTCACTCACTGTTGCGCTCCCCTCACAGTCCGCCAGGATGTTCGTGAGCTGGAGTCCATTACTCTGGGTCCTCTAACTTTGCGGAAACAGTAAAATATAGTGCAGCTAATGCTAGGTAGTTAATAGGCTATATCTTCATCTTGCTTTTGGAATCGCGGCTGACATTGTATAAAACCTGCGCTAGGCGTATTGTTGGATACTGCTCTTTAGTCATTACGAACTCACCCAAGTGCACAGGATTGCACTAGAGACGGTACAGCGATCCTTCACCAAACTTCTATTAGGCGTAAACATACTGAACTATCCTAGTTCATGCAAACAATTAGGGTTGGACTCGCTGTGGTTATGGTTAAGGATAAACTTTACATTCCTCTACAAGATTACAAAAATCCGGAACTGTACCTGTCGCGACACTTCCGAGAGACGGCGGATACTCGATATCATCTGCGCAACGTGACCTATCCATTCAGTCTGCCGGCTGCTCGGTGAAGCATACGCCATAATATCTTCTTTTATTGATAGGCGAACGCAGGGAAGACGTTACCATTGTAACTTCGATCATCTGTAACTAATACACACTTCAACAATGATTTAAGAAGATTCCTGGACGTAACCAAGGTTTCGGAAATATTAAGCCCCAAAGTGCACGAAGGCGAGGATTGGGAGACAGGACCAAACAACTTTTAAAGAATGGGTCTATTTCCCCTTCGGTATTCTATATTTCTGGCAGTCTCCTATAATGGGACGGAACCAGCCAATGAGAGCGTTTTACGCTGAGGGCTATTGATTTGGCCATAAATTGAATGTACCGTTAGTTGGACGTTAAGCAAATATACTTGCCAGCCGTACGCCGGTCTCCTGCTTTGGGAAGTCGGGCTGATCAGAGTGCACGCTAGCAGCAGGTCATCGGTAGGTCAGCCGAAACCATAACATATATTTTTGGCGACGGAAGGTAGTGGATCAAGATGTCAATTTCAGCGGAAGACCTGAAAATCATTTTTTTTGCAGCAACAGCAGCAATTTGAAACAGCACAGCTGCGTATGATTGAAACCCTCACCCAAATGTTATCTGTGCAGCCTACGGTCGTTCAGAACAATGGGAAGCCTTCGGCGGATGCGATGATCAGTAGTGTTAATGAGTTCATATTCGATCCTGACTCAGGATTAATATTCGATGCGTGGTTCAGGCGCTATGAAGATGTTTTCAGGGCAGAGTTGTCAGGTCTCGATGATGCATCTAAAGTTCGCCTTTTGTTACGAAAACTCGGAACGGTTGAACATGACAGATACATTAACTACATTTTGCCAAACAACGCGCAAGATTTCAGCTTTGATGATACAGTTGCTCGACTCACAGCGTTGTTTGGAGACCAGTCGTCTCTTTTCAATAACCGATACAATTGTCTAAAGCTATGCAAAAAGGACAATGACAGTCTTATTGCTCACGCGGCGATAGTCAAACGTGAATGCCAGAAATTCAAACTGAAGTCACTCACGGAAGACCAGTTCGAGTGTTTGATACTAGTATGCAGTCTACAGTCCCCAAAAGACGCCGAGATACGAACGAGAATACTTGGTATGTTGGAACGCGACACAGATGTTACATTACAAAACGCCATTGCTGAAGCCCAAAGAATCATGAATTTAAAGCACGATACGGCTATGGTGGAAGATTCGAGAGCACATTCCGCAGATATATTTGTCCAGCAAATTTCAGGAAACAACCCACCGACCGCTCAACCTAGCAGATATCCAAATTCCAAACCCCCATCACCTTGCTGGCAATGCGGAGGATGGCATTTTGTGAGATGGTGTGCTTTCAGCAAACATGTTTGTCAAAGGTGCTTTAGACGGGGTCACAAGGAGACCCACTGCAGATTCAAAACATCATTTAGATCGTCATGTGATACTCGAAAAGCAGGTTACCGAAGGTTCGCGACAAGAGTAAACGCTAACTATACGGACGATGTTAAAGATAGAAGAAAGTTCGTCACTATTACCATCAACGGAAGAGTAGTGCGTCTGCAGATTGATACGGCTTCCGATATTACAGTCATTACGGAAAACTTATGGAAAGCTATCGGTTCACCTGACATTAAACCAACTAACCATAAAGCAAAGAGCGCATCAGGTACGAGTCTAAACTTGATCGGTCAGATTGAATGTGAGTGTCGCTTTGCCAACTTCACCGCTTGGAGAACTATTTTCGTCACAACACACAAGAATTTGAACCTCCTTGGATTAGACTGGATTGAGCAATTCAACCTCTTAGATGTTCCCATTAATCAAATCTGTGCAAGTGTACACTTACACAAACCAAAAGTCCCCAAGGCAATGGCAATCCAACCAATTCGAGAGAAATATGCACCTGTTTTCCGTGAATGACTTGGTAAGTGTACAAAGTTGCAAGCCTCATTGTCCTTAAAACCCGATGCTGTTCCTGTTTTCCGTGCAAAGCGGCCAGTACCTTACGCAGCAGTCCCAATTGTTGACCAGGAACTTGATCGTTTGAAGAAACTTGGGGTTATCTATGCAGTGAACTACTCTTCTTGGGCGGCTCCAATTGTGGTTGTCAAGAAGCCGAACGGCCAGATCCGATTATGTGCCGACCTTTCTACTGGGCTGAATGAAGCGTTAAACACGCATCAGTATCCTCTGCCAGACCCAGATGATTTGTTCTCGAAAGTAAATGGGGGTCAGTGTTTTGCCAAGCTAGATCTATCGGATGCGTACTTACAAATAGAAGTTGATGTAGCTTCTAGAGAATTACTGACGATAAATACGCACCGAGGTTTGTATCAGTATCATCGACTTCCATTCGGAGTAAAGTCCGCGCCAGCAATTTTTCAGCAAATCATGGATACTATGCTAACAGATGTAGATGGTGCTGCCGCATATTTGGACGATATCATTGTCGTCGGAACTAACCCAGATGACCTTTTCAGAAAGCTGCACTTAGTACTTGATCGCATACAAGAGTACGGATTTAGACTTCGCCCAGAAAAGTGCACGTTTTTCATGGACTCCATTAATTTTCTTGGCTTCATAATTGACAAGAACGGTAGACGTCCAGATCCGTCAAACATTGATGCTATAAAAAGGATGCCACCTCCCAAAGATGTGCCTACTCTGAGGTCATTCTTAGGACTCGTCAGTCATTACAGTCAATTTCTGCCACATATGCACAGCGTGCGTGGACCACTCAATGAGTTACTCACCAAGGACAAACGTTGGCACTGGTCCGAAGATTGTCAGAAGTCCTTTGAGGAGGTGAAGCGAATGCTGTGTTCTGACCTTATGCTGACACATTACGACCCTACACTTGAAATCGTGGTGGCGGCAGACGCTTCGAAGTATGGCGTGGGTGCAGTTATCTCTCATAAGTTTGCTGACGGATCGGAAAAAGCGATCGCACACGCAGCTCGATCACTGTCGCCAGCCGAAAAGAATTACGGGCAGATAGAGAAAGAGGCATTAGCGATAGTCTTTGCAATAAAGAAATTTCACAAAATGTTGTATGGCAGGAGGTTTACCCTGCTTACCGACCATAAACCACTCCTAGCCATATTTAGATCAAAGTCCGGTATACCCGTTTATACCGCGAACAGACTGCAACGTTGGGCCACAGCCTTACTCGCCTATGATTTTGCGGTGAAGTACACGGCTACAAAGGACATAGGTCAAGCAGACGCACTTTCCCGGTTATTGGAGCTACAACAGCATCAGCAGGAAGAATCTATAATTGCAGCAATCTCCCTTGAATCAGAGGTCAACCAGGTCTTGATGGAGAATTTTAGGAAGCTTCCCGTGACGTTCGACATGGTACGTGACGCAACTGTGCGAGATCCCCTCTTGCGCCAGGTAATCAAATTTCACACTACGCAGTGGTCAAGTGATACTCTATCCGGAGAGCTACAAATTCTCTCTCGGAGAAAGGACGAACTTTCGATCGTAAATGGGTGTTTACTTTTGGCCGAGAGAATTGTCATACCCAAAGAACTTCGCCAAAGAGTCCTTCAGCAATTTCATCGGGCACATCCTGGAATTAACAGAATGAAAAGCATTGCTCGGAGTTTTGCCTACTGGCCAAACATTGATTCGGAACTCGAGCAACTAGTAAAGTCATGTCCCAGATGCGCGCTTGCTAGTAAGGCACCGAGAAAAGCTGACTTAGCTTCCTGGCCGTTGGCAACAAAACCGTGGGAACGCGTGCACGCTGATTTCTTTGGTCCCCTAAACTGTCAGCAGTACCTAATAGTTGTTGATTCCTATAGCAAATGGCCTGAGGTCTTCTGTATGGATCATGCGACAAGTGGTGCAACAATTAACATTTTGAGGAGACTTTTCAGTCAACACGGAATACCAGAAACCTTGGTCACTGACAATGGTTCTCAGTTCACTTCTTCCCAATTTGCCGAATACTGCGCACAGCATGGTATCACGCATCTACGGTCGCCACCGTTTCACCCTCAGTCAAATGGACAAGCAGAGCGCTTCGTCGACACGTTTAAGCGATCGCTACTAAAGATGCGGGGGGAAGGAACCACACAGGAGATACTTGATACATTTTTGCTCGTGTACAGATCAACTTCAAATCCCCAAGTACCAAACCAGTTGTCGCCGGCAGAAGCACTAATGGGAAGAAAACGCCGTACTGTGAATTCCCTGCTAACTCCGAGGTGTACTAATGAGCAAGAAAGGAACGTTCGGATGGAGCAGTACTACAACGAGCGACACAGAACTCAAGCACGCCGCTTTTACCCCGGACAGCGCGTCTTAGTAAGAGACTATCGCGCGGGAAAACCGCAATGGGTGGTAGGATCGATACGGAGAAATATTGGACAGGTGCTATATGAGGTTAATGTGGGTAATTTGATTTGGACCAGGCATTCCAATCAGCTGCGACCAACTAGCATCCCTGCGGGCACAAGCGCTCGGTTACTACCGTTAGATATTCTACTAGAGAGTTTCGACATGCCATCTAATCCCCAAAGCAATTCGGATGCATCCCGCACAGAAGTCTCAGAGGAACCGAAGGTCCAGACCCGGCGCTGTACTGATCGACTACGGAGACCTGTCGTAAGAATGCAGTTGGATCCAAAAATGAAGTCTTATGTCAACTTTTGCGGGGGAAGGTGTTAATGGGACGGAACCAGCCAATGAGAGCGTTTTACGCTGAGGGCTATTGATTTGGCCATAAATTGAATGTACCGTTAGTTGGACGTTAAGCAAATATACTTGCCAGCCGTACGTCGGTCTCCGGCTTTGGTAAGTCGGGCTGATCAGAGTGCACGCCAGCAGCAGGTCATCGGTAGGTCAGCCGAAACCATAACATCCTACCACAGGGTAACCTCGCATAACAGCTGTTTCTGAGATCATAAAGGTCGCACGTCAGCTCTCCGTTGACCATTCGGTCCCCATCGAAATGGGGCTGCCTCAGAACTTCCATTCCTTTGACCCAGATAATTCACGTACTGTTGGTTCCGGAACATTGCTGTTTTAACGCAATACTCGTTGCCCATCAGATACTCTGTATGGCTCCACACTACCACCACTTCTAGACTACACCGTGCTCCATAGTACTCACAACCATCGTTCAGCAGACCGACGTCCCGCTTTTCCACCAGCACCAGATTCCGAGCAATTGAAAGTTGGCAAGTCTCATCCATCCCTAGCGTACCCCTACCCTAATGTATATTGTAGTTAGCACCTCTTCTGGTCAAATCGCAACTCTTCCGTAGTTGTCTAGGTACCCTAACGCTATCGCAACCTCCCAGTCCTCTCCAGATTCCCTTCGCTGCTGCGCGCCTCATTCTTAAAACTTTTAGACCAATCCGGCCTCTGAGGCTCCAAATGCCCATGGGTTTTCAACCGATGCATCTCTACTTTTGCGCGTCCGTTGCAATTGACCCCGGTGCCCATTGGCAAAAGCAACTGCTACATAATGCTTTCTCCGTCTGGTCCGCCCAAGTGAAATTGAGATTTTCGGTCTCGGATTGACTTTGGCCTCTCGGCTCCACTATCAAGATTTTTAGCTCGCTTTAGCGGCTCCCCCTCCTATTCGCATCCCTATCTATTCTGTACCCTATACGTCCCTATTCTACCACCAATTTTTGACAACCCTGCACTTTGCAGTGTTCACATCCCCGTCCATTGGACTGATGTCTCCCTTATTCCACCAGCCCGAGATTCTGGCCCATGAGACGTTCCGGTTCTTATCCACCCCTATGCTTAACCCTACTCTAATGTTCATTGTGTTCGGCACCATTTATGGTCAATACCGCAAACCTTTTGATAGTGGCCTAGGTACCGCCAGCACCAGCGCAACATCCCAGTCCTCGAGTAAAACATTTAGCCCTTGTCGGTACTGGCTGTGTAATTTCCTTACCTTTGGTCACCTACAACCCTGGCACTGCAACCGTTTTCTCGCTACAGTTGTTGCAAGCATGGCTGTCTGTGCTCGCTCTGGTTTTCAACCCTGTACACTTTTTAGCCTACGCCGAGCCTAAAACATAGTACCGCACCTGATTATTAATTAAGCAGACTGTCAGCGACGCACTCGGCTAACTAGCCGGATAACCTCCTCGTGGTGCCAGCTGGGTGGTTCGGGTTTGCCCTCTTCCAGCAAATAGTTCAGCGGCGGTGTTCCAGGACGTGATGAGTTTTGGCCTGACAAGCTTTCTCCCTATATAAGCCAAAGAACTCCGTCTAACAACACGGTGTCGTGGCGCTTGACTCGCCACTAACTAAAGTCACCTACTGCTTATCCGGACAACCGCTTCAAGTACGCAGATAGCAAGCATCCATTTAGCACTGACGACACAAACACATTCAAGCAAAACGGCAGGAACCATTTACCAACCACATAAACAAAGGTATACACGCCTACATACAAACTTACATACATTCGCATATAAACACACGTGTGAATTCCGTTCTTCCATTGTATATTAACTGATAACATTTTGCGCTCTTGACATGAACCAGCCTGCGCAGGCGTGACTACTTTAGTCGAGAACACATATTATTTTTATTTATTTATGACCAGCCGCATACTTGACTTTCATTTTCCACCCCGGAGGTCCACCTTAGAGTGAAACACTAGAGTGAAACACTAGCAACGTTAAGTGCTGCAGCTCCCACTATACTGATGGTACCGGTCAGTTGCGGCGCTAGCTCTTCAACCGTTTTCTCAATATGCCGTACTATACAATCCCTTCTCTCCTGGATCCTTTGTTTGTGGTTGAAGGCCTGTCAGTCCTCGTCCTGCGACAGCGGGCAGTTTCTTCCTCATAATCAACACGACACACAGTCTCACCCGTTTCTGCCGTTTATTTGACTTGTATACTGCACTGTAGTAGTCCCCATCTTTTTAGGCTTTTCCCGGTCCCTTTCAGAGCTGGCTTTGCAATTTTGTGCTTGCTACAGCTGTAGTATATAGTCTCTTCTATTCTCGCCACAACTTTTTTAACAGCCGTCTCACACCAGCACCAAGTTGCTTCGTTAGCATTCGGTTCCTGAACATCTTACGATATATCCGTGTGCCCCTAACCAGGCGCAGAAACTCCACCGGCTCCCATACATGTTTTGCTTTACTTCCTTGTCCTAAAGGATAACAGCGCCTGCACGAAACACTTGAGGATAATCGGCGACGCTCACCTGGACACGGCATCAACACAGAACATTCGTATTCTGTGGACATAGGCTTCATCCTACCTTTGCGCCATATGGGCCCACACTGTTGACTCCATGTGTACTACTCCCGCTCTTGGTGCTTCTAATCATGCTAACATGTACAATATTACATATATGCTGTTCATGACCAAAAGGCATGCCTCACTTTGTCGAGAATAACATAATCATTTATTTATTTATTTATGTTCGGATGGTAAGCTCTACCACTGTCGCCCGGTCGCTCAATCTACATCTGAGTTGCATATTTCAACACTTACTACGTTTTCCTGGTTCCAACAACTCATTCACCAGTTAACAAAGCCTGAGACCCCCTGTTTTCATACAGGACAACTATCGGGTACGCTAGACCAATTCGAACAGCATTTGTCTATCACCTTCGACCAATATCGGGGCTCGTACTGCATGCAAACAACGGGTAAGATATATAACATGTTCGGCCATTCCATTGCATTTAACCAGCATATGGATTCCAAAAATTTTATATTTACATAAATATGTGCCTGTACAATTTCCTTGGCAGTTTGCACGGTCCGTTCCTTTTTCGTCCTTGTTCTAAAGGTTAACAGTGTCTGCACGGAACACCTTTGAGTACATACCAGCGGGGTCCACCTGGACAAGGAAACAACACAGAACGAACAAGTCATTTGCAATTCGCAGTCCTGCGAAATTAACGGAACGCAGAAAACTAATCTAATCAATACGAGTCAACTTACGTCCCGACTTCAACAGCTCCAAATAGTTACGGTAGACTCCGAAGGAGAAAACTACACAAGCGTAGGAAGCAAGTTGGAGGAACAAGACTGCAAACATCCGCGAGGGCAATCGGTTAGACGCAATCTTGTCTATATCACATCACGAGTCGGCAATGTTCCCGGACGTGGTTTGCTTACGCCTGGCAAGCTTTTTCCCTCAATAAAGCCGCAGATGTCTATTTAAGAACACTGCGACGTGGCGGACGTGAATCGTTACTCAATAACCTCACTGCCTCAGCCACGCATTGGCAAATTGACTGTTACCAACTTTCACAATCGCTGTGCATATATATATTTTCCTAAGACTACGCCTACATATTTGCTCAGTGAAATGCCACTATCCTTAAAAGCTGTTTTGCAGTATTTTCCTCACACTTCACGCACTTGGACTGCACTGCGTGCACAACCTCATCGGACTAGTTCCGCATAAACACCCCTTACATTATTGAGCTGCTTCTTATCTCTACATCGCGCATTCTCTGCAGATAGACTTCCTTCAAGCTTTAGACCATATCGACCCTCACTACTGACTCCATCTTACTACCCCAGCTCTTGGGCCTGCTAAACACGCTATCATGTAAAATGTTACCCTATGCTGATCATTCCCAAAACTTGAGCCTCGCCTTGTCAAGAATAAAATATCTAGTTATTTATTTAAGTGCACACTCACATATGTTCATATTTCCAATACGCGACAATCCCATTGTTCCATTGTACATTAAGTGATTCCATTTGGTATGCTTACCTTGATCGTGCTTGTGCAGGCGTGCCTTTATCAATCGAGCATAAACACTTTATTGAGTTACTAATTTACTGCCATGTATATGAGGGTCAAGTGCGTAGCTCCGGTAAACAATCCACGAGGTATTAGGCTGCGGTATAAGAACTAATGTTTAGGAAGAAAAAGGAAGGAGGTCCACAGATGTATAGCGGTCGAATGGCGTATGGACAGCAGGACGTTAACCTGCGAACCAACAACTGTAGAACAGGATAGCGCTTCGGCGCATTGATATATTAAGTGAAATTAGGTGGAAGGTTTTTTGTCAACAGCAGCCGAACGCGCGCAGCGAACTGTGAAAATAATGGCCGGGTTAACTGCGTTGCCGAAGCTGCTCTTTGTGGAGAGATTAAGTGAACGTGGACAGCCGAACAGCCAGTTACTTTGAGAAAGGTTAATGTGAAGTAAGACTGGTGTGGACGAAGCGAGGATTGGGTTGTAGAACAAGTACTACTAGGAACCAACAAGTGTGGACTAGGATAGTGAAGCAGCGCTACAATAGATTGTGTGAAACGCTGCAGGTTGGTGTACTACGGCGTCAACAATACGCAAAATGGACGCAGAAAACCGTAATGGTATAAGCCAGGTTGACGTCATAAACAAATTTGTATTTGCGGCTAAGCAAGGCACGTCCTCAAAGGCTTGATCACAGTAATAGTACAACAAATGAGCAAGTAATGCGCAACAGTAAAGTAGGATGTGCATATATGTGGATCCCTAAAGGTAGGTACGTAGGTTGGTGTTGTTTGTGTTTGTACATGTGGTAGCGTGCTTTGCATGAGTTCGATCGCATCGCCGGGGCCTGCAGCTATGTTTGTCATCTGTGGATTTGATAAGCTGGTCAGCGTAAGATTGGACATTGGCTTTATTTGGTGGCGTGATGCATCCGCCACGTCCCATTGTTGTTAGGTAGCTATCTGTAGCTTTTTATAGGGACATACTTCTCAGGCTAAACCCCACCACGTTCTGGAACACTGCCGCTAACTATTTGTTGAAACGGGTTAAACCCGAAACACCCAGCTGGGGCTACGAAGTGGTTGTTTGGCTAGACAGCTAAAAGCTGCACTTTGGAGAAAGTTTAAGGGAACTTGGACTGTCGAGCATCCAGTTAAGCAGAGGTGGGTTAACGGTGCTATTTTGCTTTTTATTTGGCAAGCCACGAGTTCCACGTTTAAATTAAAGGAAAAACGTTGAAGAAAAATGCATCTTAGCTTTGGATGGGACGAGCTGTTCTTAGAACAAAATATTGAATTCCGATCAAACATTTCTCAGAAGGGAAGCAATGTGTTCTGTCATTTGGATGTCACCATCCCAAAGACCCCTGCTTAAAGCCAACTTTCGTTAATGTACTTAAATAAATAAATAGTTTATGCTCATCATTGAGGGGCACACCATCAAGAGCGTGATCATGGTAATAGAGACACGTATGATCGGCGCTTGCACATTACATTACATTACAGTACATTTTGACCAATAGTACAGGAATTTATGTGCGTGTTGACACGTAACGTATGCTTAACTGTGTATTTGGAAGGGACTATGTTGTGTGGGCAGGTAAATGTGAATCCGGGTGTTTTTGTTCGTTGTGTTCGCCATCAAAGAGGAACCAATAGAACACTGAAGCGGAGGACGCTCGTCAGCTGTAAATGATAATCCGGAAAAGGGAAGAGGCAGTGAAGTTACTTAGTGGCGAGTCACCCCGCCACGTCTCCGTGTTGTTAAACGGACACCTGTGGTAATTTATAGGGAGAGCGTTTGCCAGGAGAACTCCCACCACATCCCGGCACATTGCCGCGGAACCATTAGCTGGAACGGGATTTACCGGAACCACCCAGCTGACACCACGAGGATGTGGTTCATCTAACCAGCCATATCCTGCAAAGTTCACGCGACTTTGCGGTCAGTGAACGGTAGCCTTCTAAGTCGGCAGTGTTCCTGGACGTGGTGGGTCTTCGTATGGCAAGCGTTTTCCATACAAAAAGCCAGAAATGTCTGTTTAACAACAACGCGACGTGGCGGATGTGACTCGCCACTCAATAACGTCACCGCCTCAATCTCACGTTGGCAAGTTGACCGATACCACATTTACAAGTTCTGTGCATAAACCTGCTCCCGTACGAACACGCCTACATATTTGCTCAGTTACATGCCACTATTCTTAAATATTCCTGCAGCACATTTCTGATGCTTTACTCACTTGACCTGCAGTGTGTACACAACCTCATCGGACTAGTTCCTCATCACCATACTCCACCTTTGTGATCTGATTTCTTAGCTCCACATCTCGCATTCTGTGAACATATAGTTCGTACAAACTTTGGGCCATATGGGCCCACACTATTGACTCCATGTGTACTACTGTCGCTCTTGGTGCTTCTAAGCATGCCATCATGTACAATATTGCACATATGCTGAGCATACCCAAAAGGCATGCCTTGCTTTGTCGAGGATAACATATTTATTTATTTATTTAACGTGTAGAACATTTGTTTTACCCTAACCTTTTCTGCTTTACAAACACTTTCGTTTTACAAGCATTGGTTTGTGCACTTCTGCATATTTATTGTCCTAGACCTTAACCTACGTATCTATGCCTCCGAAAAATAGACCATGCATGTAGTTATAAGACCGGTCTATGTTAAAGTAATAATACAATCAAACTATTCTTGAAAGTGATTGCGCAGCGGCCCTTCAAAAGGGAGAGCACAACAAACCACCGCTGTAGTGAAAATACGGTTGCAGAGCCAGACCCGGCATGAAGCTGGGTTTGCAGGTTGTGCTTGGCATCCGCGCCGCATATTACTCACTGATCCAATTCAAGCTGGACGTCTCGAGTGTGTCGAACAAGTCTTATGGTCAGCAGAGCAGCGTAAGGGAAAGAGCAGGAAAACTTTCAAGGCAAGCTCTTTACGTGGTCACGAAAGTAGGAATTGGACTGCCGAGTAGTCATAGTTAGCAGGAGGATAGATGGGACAAGGGGCTGAACGTCACAGCTACTTTGAAACTAGGGTTACAGAAAACTAGGGCACATAATAGTGGTGGCAGTATAAGCTGAGGCTAGTAGAGTTGGACGAGCAGATATTTATGCTAAAAGGCTAGATGCTATCAGTGCTTATTCGGCATAAGCGACAGATGTACCTGAAATGGACAACAGTGAGGGCGTTAAAATATTGCCCGAGAGTTTAGGTCTTCTATTTAGAGAAGATCGGAGCCATGTTCCCATAGTACATCAACCGGTATATGGGTGATGAAGAGCTCACTTGTAGAAATGGTAGCAGTGAGTCTATCTAGGGATGACCAAGACTGTGCACTAGGCTAGGCTGCCTTAACTTGCAACGGCAGCCTGTTACAACCGCTGGTGATTCTGTAGGGAAAGCCTACGTTAGGCACGCTATTGCGAACCGCAGGTCGGGTATGGGCCATGGGTCTACTGGGGATTAGATAGCGAGTTACCATTTTGTGGAAGGAGTCCTGAGTGGTTCATATTTGGGTTGTTTATCATCTGGCATAGGAGGTTTAGGTTGTGTATCATTCTGAGTAACCATAAAGCTTCAAGACTACCAAGTACACAGCACTAGCAGCAGTCGAAGAGCAAAGCAGGCACTTTGCGAATGAGCGTTGTAGTTCTCAGTTGCCAGTCTTTCATTCTGGATAAGGCAAAGCTTCATCCGCCGTATTCCAAACGAGGCCTTGCGCAAATTTAGTAAGGAGCGGGGCAGCATTCGTCTTGCAGAATTAACTGATGAGGGATCTGGCTTTCGCTGCACCATAGCTAACATGCTCCGACAACTTAAATAAATAAATAAATATTTTATTCTCGACTATGCGAGGCACGCTCATGGAGGCATGATCAGATATGTACAACGGTACAAACATTATAATGCAATTGTAACAGTAACGCAGAAAATTGTTCATATATCCATGATTGGAACTGTACAATGTTGAAAAATGCGAAACAATAAGTTGGTTGGCGTGAGATACGGGACCTCAGCTAATAAGAGATTGAGAATCGTGAATGCTTCATTGAAAGGTAATGGAAGAGCCCGCACACCAGGAAGGAAAAGGGCAACGTGTCGTAGGATGTAAAACGACAACAGTATATACAAATGTAGTCCCAGTGTAACGATCCTATGTAGAATTGTGACGCTAGTTGACCTGCCAGTGTAAAGTTATGGGCTGTGACTTTATTCGGTGGCGAGTCACATACGCCACGTTACAGTGTTGTTAAACGGACATTTGTGGCTCTTTGTAGGGAGAATGCTTGCCAGGCGGAAACCCACCACGTCCTGGAACACTGCCACCAATCCATTGAACAGCAAATTGTAACTGGCTATGTTTCTTGTTAAAAGTCTGTTTGCTCGGTTATTCGCAGTCAGGTTGCGTCCCATTTTTTCCGCTGGTTGATGCAATAACTGGTTGATTATTGCGTTCCTGGGTCCTGTCCATTGGTAAGTCGGGTACTAAACATTCTTATTGAATATGATGTGTTGATCCTTCGCAGAACCACATGAAGTCTTCTCTGATTATGCATATTTGCCGGGGAACGAAGAATTCGTGTCCTGCTACCCTCACTGGACACCGGTAGTTGGGTGCAAATAGTTAGAGTGGAAGTGAGGCCATGGTCCAGGTAAGTACTTGTTGGTTATTTCGTCCCATCCCAGACGGAGGCAGTTCCTCAGTTCAATCCCGAAGCTCTCCGATGTTCGCGACCTCAGAGAAAAGGGAGAGAGGAACAAGCCGAGAGAAGACCGAAAAGGAACAGTCAATGTACCTAGCGTTTGATCAAAATCCTACATTAAGACATTTATTTGAGACAACTAGTGTACAAGGTGTACGTGGTGGGTTTTCGCCTGGCAAGCGTTCTCCCTATAAAAAGCCACAAATGTTTGCTTAACAACACTGCGACGTGGCGGATGTGACTCGCCACTGAATAAAGTCACAGCCCACAACTACAAACTGGCAAGTCGACTAGACTCACATATGAACTCTTCCCGACTCTGTTTCAACTATGCACGCTTGAATTCAATGTATCGTCGTGATACACGTCGGTTTTTAAACCTTGATCGTGCCTGCGTTGGTGTGTCTCTATGAAACTGAGAATAAATTATTTATTTATTTATTTATTTAGATATTGCGCTAAAGATGTTTTTACTTATGCGGAAGGCATGGATTGATGGGTAGAATACTTTCATGTGCATAGGGATGAAGAGCAGGATTCCTGTAAGATATTCATGAGGTGTAAGCTGACAATGTTCGAATTCTACCTGAGACTAGAAAGTGGGTGTGTAGTCACGATTGGTTGTTATCGGAAACCAAAAGACAGTGACGATGTGGCCGTATTTGTATATGCTCCACAGGATAAGGATTACCTAAGACACCATAACTACAATGTACATAGGTATATGAAGATAGGAAGCTGAGCATATTAGAAGCTGGCTAAGATTAAATGGATATCAAAGGAAGACTAAGTGTTGAAGGTTAGACGATCAGAAGATATCGATAATGGACCGGGTTTCAGTGGCTAAGGGTGCCTGTTGGGTTAATCATTCGAGGTGCCAATGAATAACTACCGTGTCGGAGGGTCGGACAGCAAACCATCTGAGCTGTGAAAAAACTATACCAGGAGAATAAACAATCTACAGAAGGACTGACGCCTAGCGGGCTAAGGGGTATTCTTAAAGTTAAATAGAGCCTACAGCGAACAGCTGCCGCAGAGCAGAGATAGTGGCTAAAGGAAAGGATGTATCAGTGGTTGATTCAACCATATAATTAAGACTTTTGACCACATGTCAAGTAAACGCGGGTAAGACAGACGACGGATAACGGCGCGCTAGGAGAGATGAATGGCTAGCAATAGAGTACGAAATAAGGCTTCAGATACCAGCGGATCCTACGGTGGCACAGAATAGGTCAACAAACAGCTAAGCTGTGACGCAAACAATCAAAGAGATGAACAGGGTACGAACGGAGCGAGCTCCGGGTATCCGCAAAGTTAAATGGAAGCTATGGCGACTAGCTAGTTAGTGGTTCTAGAAAAGTATGTATCAGAGGCTGGTGTAGCCATATGATTAAGAAGTTTGACCACTACTGGATGCCTACAGTTTCAGTGAATAAATCAACAGACGAGCGCCGATTAAAAAGACAGACGTCAGAGGAAAATGAAGGCTGGAGTGTCAAGTAGTGGATCTTTGCAGGTTACATGGGGCCAACAATGACTAGCTACTGCCAAGAAGAGTGAAGCGACTAAGGAGAACGGCGCATAACGGCGCGCTAGGAGTGAGATAAGTGGCCAGCCATAGAACTCGGATTAAGGCTTCAGTTACTAGTGGATCCTACGGTGGCACAGAATAGGTCAACAAACAGCTGAGCTGTGACGCATACATTCCAAGAGAATGAAAATTGTAAGAAATGAGCAGCTCCTAGAGAGTTCTGGGTATCAGCATAGTTGAATTGAGGCTATGGCGACTAGCTGCTGCTAAGCAGAGAGAGTGGCACTAGAAAGGATGTATCAGTGGCTGGTGAAGCCATAGGATTAACAAGTTTGACCACCACTGGATGCCTACAATTTCAATGAATATGTCAACAGACGAGCGCCGAATAAGGAGACAGACGTCAGAGGAAAATGAAAGCTGGAGTGTCAAGTAGTGGAACTTTGCAGGTTACATGGGGCCAACAACGAATAACTACTGCCAAGAAGAGTGACGCGAATAAGGAGAACGACGCATAACGGCGCGCAAGGAGTGAAATAAGTGGCCAGCCATAAAATTCGGATTAAGGCTTCAGGTACTAGTGGATCCTACGGTGGCACAGAATAGGTCAACAAACAGCTGAGATGTGACGCATACATTCCAAGAGAATGAAAATTGTAAGAAATGAGCAGCTCCTAGAGAGTTCTGCGTATCAGCATAGTTGAATTGAGGCTATGGCGACTAGCTGATGCTAAGCAGAGATAGTGGCTCTAGAAAAGTATGTATCAGGGGCTGGAGTAGCCATATGATTAAGATGTTTGACCACCACTGGATGCCTACAGTTTCAATGAATAGGTCAACAGACGAGCCCCGAATAAGGAGACAGACGTCAGAGGAAAATGAAAGCTGTAGAGTCAAGAAGTGGCTCTTAGCAGGTTACATGGGGCCAACAATGAATAGCTACTGCCAAGAAGAGTGACGCGACTAAGGAGAACGGCGCGCTGGGAGTGAGATAAGTGGCTAGCCATAGAATTCGGATTAAGGCTTCAGGTACTAGTGGATCCTACGGTGGCACAGAATGGGTCAACAAGCAACTAAGCTGTGACGCATACATTCCAAGAGAATGAACATGGTAAGAAATGAGCAGCTCCTTAGTAACGTTGCATAATGTAAGTCGAGGTCGTTTACGGTTTGACTGTTGACAAATGGCGCCATGTACTGGTGGTGCATTAGGCGGCGCAGTGCATCTATTTGAAAAGGCGTCGCACTTAGCGGGAGCAACATCAAGCTTCCATGTGTTGTAGCTAGCGTATAATGCTTCAAAGCCAGTTTTAATATTGTGGAGAACGTTTGTTAGGCTTCGCATTTCAAAAAGGAATACGACTTTGTTATCATCAGCGAACAAGTACTCTTTGCCATATTCAAAGAATCAAATCATTCGTCGATGTAAAGTAGGAAAAGTATGGGACCCAGTACATATCCATGGAACGCGTTCCTCGTTACTTGTTTCGGTGCGGAATCGGATTCTCCTAGTCCCACCGACTGTGTTCGACGGGAGAGCTCGAGAAAGAACCAAGAATGCAGGTGGCCTGCTTTGCCCAACGAAGCCAGTATAGTTAGCAGTCTATTATGGGGACACATTGAAATGCCTTTTACATATCCAAGGAAAGGCTGCTCAGAGCTTTCCTACAAACAACCATGGCGATTACATTGTTCTGGAATTCCAACTGACATGTTTGGCAGCCTTTGGACGGGCGGAATCCATGCTGGAGTTAATGTTTGTGATTATGATGGGTCATCCACCTTATGATCACTTCTTTGACGGTCCTCTCCAATACTCGTGAATCGAATGGGGCGTGACTGATGGGTCGGTAGCTTTCCATGATTTGACGGCTACCTCTTTTGTGTCTTTGAACGACTACTGCATTTTTCCAGGTAACGAGAAAGGTTCCATCCTTCAGGGTACGAAGGAAGAGGTTAGGAAGCAGGACGGCGATATCTGAGGGGAGACCATCAGGTCCGGCATGGAAAGATAATATGAAGGCGGGAATTTCATGAGCATTGGTTAACTGATCAAATCGTACCGCGTGTAATGCATCATTAGTGCAACTTGGAATAGTATGCTGCAGTGTCAGGTTAGCAGAGGCGAAAGAGCCTTGGAGGTAGCGGTTCATAGCCTCACATATTTCAGCTAGGTTACTGGTAACTGAATTGTTTGGAAGAACAACTGTGCTATTCCAATTCGAGGTGGGGTTGATACTGCGCAGCATCGGAAGATTGACGGAACTGGTACGGTTAATAGAGTTCAGCGTAGTACGTTCTTCTGACTGTTACGTGGCAGCTAGTGAATTGCTCCACTCCCTTGGCTCTTCCTTGATCCGTATAAGCAGGAAAAATGCTTAAATAAAATAAATAAATATTTTATTTTTGACTATGCGAAGCACGCCAATTGAGGCATGATCAGGTATGTACAGCTGTACAGACATATTTTGGCAAGTATAGTGACAGTAGAAAATTGTTCATATGTCCATGGTTGAAACGGTGCAATGGGGAAGATGCGAAACGATTTGGTTGTAGTGGATCGGGACCCATTTATTTGAAAAAATCGCTCTGCCATATATTGCCGTCGTACCTCGAAAAATAATAGATTGAGAATCCTGAATGGTCCATTTGAAGGTAATTCAAGAGCAGGCCAAAATGATGACGCTAATTGATCTGCCAGTGTGAAGTTATGGGCTGTGACTTTATTCAGTGGCGAGTCACATTCGCCACGTTGCAATGTTGTTAAACGGACATTTGTGGCTTTTTATAGGGAGAACGCTTGCCAGTAGAAAACTCAACACGTCCTGAAACATTGCCGCCAATCCATTGAATGGCAAGTTGTAACTGGCTCTGTTTCTCGTTGAACGTTTCTTCGCTCCGTTATTCGCAGTCAAGTTGCGTCCAGTTTCTCCGCTGGCTAATGCGTTAGGCGAGTGGCCATTGCGTGCCTGGTTCCAGCACTGTGCCAGATCGGCAGGTCGGAGATTAAACATTCCTTCTGGATATGATGTGTTGATCAACTGCAGAACCATGTAAAGGCACCGAAGGATAGACGTTGAAATATGTTGAAGTCTTGAAAGATAGGATGTTTTGAAGTAGTAATCGTAAATCCCCCGGGATATGTAGTGAAATTGATTAGAAATATAGAAAAACCACGGCCTTTTGAGAGGTCAAAGCGGAGTCAAAGGCTTAAAATGACCAATTTCTCAGGCTTTATGTTGGCACGAGAATTTGCCTTTGAAGTCGAAATTCCTAAGGCAAGAGATATGTGGAAGGGTTTGTGTTAGGCAAATCAAACCCAATGGTTCAAGCCTCGGAAGAATTGTATCAGTGCAAGATGTCGAATGATTTGTCCGGTTAGTAAGTTGTAAAAGAGTTGATAATTTTCCGCTCATGTCCAGGTAATGGAACTGTGTACCTTGTATTGTTGTCGCAATGGTGGACAATGCCTATGGTGCGTGTCGCCGTACCTGTGACAAACTCGGGGAAAACAAGGAAACGAACTGAGACAGCCACACAGACAATAGAAAGGAATGCATCTGGAATGCAGTCAATCAATTGCGGCGATGCCTGAATTATCGTACCCCTATACATGTAATTGTTATTTAATTCTCGCATATACACGTATATCATAAGTGGCGAAATAAAACGAGAATCGAGCAGAACAGGGATCAGTAAAGAATGAAAGATCGAAGATGAAGCAGGAGTGTTTGGGGTCCTAAAATAGGCACATGCTCAATCTGTGGGAACCAGAGAGAGGAGGACGGGGTGTGCAGATAATGAGAAGGAATATCACTCAGAAGTAGCGACAGAGACGTATTTCCTTAATCTTAACTTGGTAGAAATGCAAGAAGTCAGGGAGGACAAACACATGTAAGTTAGCGTCGAATGAAGAAGGAATGTAACAGAAACCACAGGAAGGTAAGCAGAGAGTCGGTAAAAGACGTTCCGTTGAGGAGAAGGGAAAATGCTGCAAGAAGGAGGATGAATAATGCTCATTGATGTAATTAGGGTAAGCGTGGCGGAGCGTTGCGACTGAATAGGTAGATAGTCTGGCGAGCAAAGCACAAAGGATGAGGGGCAAATAGTGTTGTGACTACAGAGCCTAAATCGTTTATGTCTCGGGTGACTGGAAGCAATCAGAAAGGAGACTGGGCAGACGAGGATAGATTAGAGCCAAACTCGAAAATTTCTCCGTCCAAATGAAAAGGAATGTAAAGAGGGTGCCAAAGGGAAAGAATGAAGTCTGAAATGAAAAGTAACTATTGTGGAGAAGTGAAAAAGCGTACAATGGCCTCGAGTGTTGTAAAGAGACCATTGGATCTGTCGATGACTCATTGAGAAGGCCTCAGCAGTCAAAGAGGTGACCATTGAGACGAGCCTAACATGTCGACTCATAGAGAAAAAGCGATATTATTATTGCCAGAATGTTAACAGTCGGCAGAAATTGACCTGTTAAACTTGTTAGGAGAACAGAATAAATAAGATAAATCACGACCAGTAATGTTCATAAGAAGAGCGTCACAGAGCGGTACGTCGGCAGAGCATAGATCTTTTCAATCTTAGACGTCCGAAAGGGGTCAGAAAGCAAAAGAGAGTTTAGATGAGACTGGATAAGTCAGCAAGATGAAGTTAGACCGTCAAATTAAATTGGGAATAACAGTAGTGAATGTCACGAGAAAAGAAAATTAGCGGGACTACAGAGGCTATATAAAATGCCCGTTAGCATGTCAAACGAAGCTCTCAGGCTGAGGGACAGGGTGTGTTGTGACTGCACAGCCTAGAACACGTGCGTCCCGGATTTCTGGAAACAGGCAGAAAGTAGGAGACTGGTCAGACGAGGCTAGAGTAGAGCCAGGCCCGAAGAGTTATCCGCTCAATGGATAAAGGAAGGCAGACAGAGCGCGAAAATGAAAGAATGTAATCGGGAAGGAGACACATAAGGGGAAGTGGAAGAGCCTACAAAGATCTCGAGGTGTTGCGAACAGACCTTTAGACCTGTCGATGGTTCAAAAGTATGGGCTCAGTATTCGGAAAGCAGAAGACCATGGAGATGAGAGGGGGGCTATCGGCGCATGGAGAGAAAGCCGTATTATAAATGTCATAAAGTTAACAGAGCGTCAACTGGATAGAAGTGTTAAGGATAAAAGCGGATATAATATTGATGAATCATGAGCAGCAGTGCTCTGGAGGCGGGGGAAACGGAGCATTGCGTCTGCAGAGACTAGATCATTTAGATCTCAGAATTCCGAGAGATGTCGGAAGGCAGGTAGCCGTACAGCCAGAACCAGATAAGTCAGACTAGATTGTGATCATTAGGGTCACGGAAGTCGGAAGGTGCGAGATCGTTGAGATGAGCCCAGAATGTCAGCTCATAGGGTGAAAGTCGTGTTAGTAAAGTCTAAATGCTGACAGAAAGCATCAACAGCAATGGACATCTTAAGAAAAATAAAAGACAAGATAATGAGGTTCAATCATGACTAGCGGTGGTCTTGCGGTAAGGGTAACAGACTTTCGTCGGCAGAGTCTAGGTCATTAGATCACAGAAGTCCGAGAGATGTCAGAAAACAGGGGAGCGTACAGTCAGAACCGGGTAAGTCACCAAGCTGAAGCTATGCCTCCAAAGTAAGGTGGGAATTATGTAATGATTGTCATCAGAAAAGCGGTATGGGAAGCAAGTGGCTGGATGAAAAGGCAGTTGCATGCAGAGGAACGGTCTC
>OX104065.1:8923558-9211255 GCA_944474145.2 Dicrocoelium dendriticum | reverse complement strand
CAAAACACGTGCGTCTCTCGTCCACCTCCACCGCCCACCCTGTGCACACTAGAATTCAATGGGAAACAGTAGCTGGTCGCGTAGAGGGTTCTTTCGCAATTGTCGAAGGCAAGCCGCCATGTACTCTAGAACGATCTAGCCTCCTCGTGGCGACCCCAGTGAACAGTCTAAGCGAAATGCCACCATGTCGTTCAGACGCGGGAAAACGTGCTGGATGTTCTGACTTATTTGTCAACGAACTGCTCACACGCAAAGATTTGACAAAGTGTCCGTGTACTGAAAGGCTCCTTTCGTAAATCGAGGACCGTTAGCCCGTAGTTCTCTCGCGGACGTCTCAATCTTAAGAACCGAATCAGCTCAAAATATTGTCGTGTAGTGACACGACAAAATGCGCAGCGTACACCGTGACAAATGTACATAAACACCTGTACACCGCCTCCATCGCTATGCTGTCTATAGAACAAGCCAGGTAGTGTACACGCCTCAACTCACACTCGGCGATGCGGTACCCTCTGGACCTAGAAATTTCAAGGTCTCTCTCCCAATGTTCCCGTCTGGCAACGGACATATGCGGCACAAGTTTAGGATATACTTAGCCTAAGTTATGCACATAAGGGAAGTGTCGTAGTGAAAGCGATAAACGGTATCAGACATAGTCGTCCTTTAGACGTGACGCGGACCGATGCAGGCCGACGAAACTCGATTGTTACGTCCACATGGAGTGGTCTGAACAAATATGCAGAAATATATATTATAAATCCAATAAAATCTGGCGGATAATAAAAAAGTGCGTCGGTATCAATGCCCACACTCCAGGATGAGCCTAGTTGAGACAATATGCGGTATGTAACCATCATATCAAGATTAGAGGTGTTGATCCGAAACCTATCATCACGTATTACCAACAGACCACTCGGCCGTGATATAAAAGGTGTCCATCCGAAGTGGCCGGCGCACTTACCACGGAACAATCTGTTACGACACTGCAAGTCTACACCGCGCCAACAAGGATGCCTCAAGTCACACCGAAGAGCCACTGCGATCAGCTGTTATACATAACCGAGACCTATCTTCCGACCCCTTTGACTTTTCTATTCATGCGGCGCGGCTCACTCTAGAATGACCACTAGGATTCAGCCTCTGCCTTCTCATCCACACATCAAAATTCACCCAATTGTCGGAATGTGCCACCACACTAGCGAAAGAGCGATACAGCCGGCAGGAGCGAGTGAAAGACATTATCTTGGAAGGCCCAAAGAAGAGCCACCAGGCCAATTTACTCCTCGGGGACCTTCCCAGCTGTCGACAGGAACCAACGCGGTCTCCTAGTGACAATCTATCCGCTGACCAGTCCGCGATCGGAGAATCGGTTTTTAACAGTAAGGGACGACATCCTGGGGGGATAGGTATCGGACGGAGCTACCGCTAAGGGCAGTGATGTCTGACCACTTCAATGCCACAAACAGTTTCAACTCATGTGGACACGCTTCACTATATTAAATCCTCTCGAATAGCTCCCAGGTGTAGTTGTCTTATTGCTTCGCATCATTAACCTGGCACGTATGTCAACGACTGAAACGACTTATTACTACTAGCAGCTCGGTCCCCTCCGATCTTTCCCCAGAATGAGGAATGGTATGTTACAAGTGATTGTAGGTTCTTACGTTGAGTACGACTGGGCCCCATCGCCCAGCACTGCACTGTAGCCGGCACGGATCCCTTGGGGCAATTACGCCTCGTATGATATGCTCGAAATCAGCGGCCTTCGTACCAGACAATTGAGTGCGAAATTATGGGAGCGCTGACAAAGTTTTTCTCTCCTCGCTGAACATCACCTAGGATGTCTATAAAGACTGTACCATCCTCTCCCCGTTTGACACCTCCTAGTAACCTAAATCCCGTATGTTGTCTAACAAGTATGAGGATGAGAGATCTTACTAAACCATAGTGGATGTCTTACAGCGGGAGGAGACAAATAACTGTTGTCAGATCACCTACCGCATCATCTTCTCACTCAAGTGTCACATGCAAGAAGCGCACACGATTAACACCGACTGGCCCTAGAGCCGTATTCCACAAGGGGCCCGGTGCACGCATTATACCAGTCCGGCAGACTCGCGGTGGAGCCCATCGTTACTCAAATAGAATAAGACAACCAAAATAAACAACTCACCTGGAACACTACCAGTTCCCCCGTCAGTTCACTGACACGCAGGCGATCCAGCACCCCTGCTTACAGGAAACCACTCAGTTCACCAGCTCGATTTGAATAAGCCCACACCAAGGTAAAGTAATCGAGCGAAATGCCACAATTAAAACACCCGGAGCATAATTCACAGCTAGTTTAATAGGCCTAGCTGTGGACCACTCGAGTTGAACTTGTTGTGCATTGAATGCAAGCACGCCTACAGCTCCGTCCATATCCTATCCCTCCAGGATTGCGGCACTACTGAAAAAATCAGATCACCCGCGCACGTATCCAGCGATCCTCTCAGGGAGACACGTATTCCTCCGCTGAGAAGTCTCAGGGTATAATGCATGTCCCGTGCCTACCAAAATGTCTCTCAAGCCCTGCGCTGACCTTTTACTAATGTGGTACACATCTCGGAAATTGGTTGTGAGTAGGGATGACGGCAGGCAATCCATATTCGAGAGGGTGCCCCACATGAGAAGGAAACAAGGGTCGGAAGATATCCGGTGGTAAACGATAAAAGACTCTTCGTATGACTTGAGGCATCCTGTTGGCCGCGGTAACCATTCGTAACATGTTCTGTGTAGCCCGCAAGTCGGATGACACTAACACGCCGAGGTCTGTTTAACGATGGAGGTTCTGATCAACACCCTACTAATGTGGTACATCCCGCAAGCCTCAGGCTCACTAGTGGGAAGGACCACGCATTTATCGCCATTTATGGGTTATCGCAATTTGTCAGACCACCCATGTGACGTAACAAGTTTCGCCGCAATCGGTCCGCGTCGTCAAGACAGGATACCTTTATCGCTAACTTCAACTCCTTAGCATAACTTAGGCATTCCAACTGAAATTCCGACGGGGAACATTGGAGAAGACCTTGAAATTTCTAGGTCCAGGACCGATCCCTGCGGGACACCGCTTGTCATGAGCACAGGAGCGGAGTAAGTACATTTCACGTTGACGCGCATTGTCAGGTCATACAACAAATTAGCGATCCAAGAGTGAACGTCCCAGAAACACGGCTAACTCCTCGTTTACGAAGGAGCCTTTCAGGAGGAACTTTGTCAAATCCTTGCTGAAGTCGACAAAAGTAACATCCAGACGTTTCCCAGCGACGAATGATTTCGCTTAACTTTCACGGGCCACAAGCAGATTCGAAGTACATGCGCTTGCCCACCGAAAAACCTTCTACGCACAAGCCATGTCATTTAATTTCGCGAGGTGGAGAGGAAATGCACGTTTGAGAATCTTTTACATTGCCTTGCACAAAATTGAAGGTTAACAGATGGGTCGGTAATTGATAGCTTTTTGAGGATGCCCTCCCTTGTGTATGCTTTTAACCATCCCCACATTCACAGCAATCGGAAGCCTTCCAACTTCCGAAATGGCGAAATATCTGGCAAACAGGAACTGGCAAACTTACAGGCCACAGACTTGAGGAACAGCAAATGCAACCCATCAGGACCCGGTGAGGTGTTCGAATCTAATTCACGAATGCCTTTGGCAACGACATCGGCGCTCAGTACCTCATGTCCAACGAAGAAGGGAATATTGGCAGCTCATCACTGGGAAACGGCTTCTCCATCGAGTAAACATGGAAATATTGCATAACCAGGAGACTGGCTTCCATAGCGTCAAGGAAGACAGAGCAAGCATACCACTGCCTGCTCTGGTACTTCTCTGCAGTAAGAGAACAGTGCATTGGGAGTCACCTTGGATTGCACAGCTAAGCCGAGTTCGTACTTATGGCGTTGCTCTCATTTGTTCAAGTTGCGGTTATTCCTGACTACTTTCTATTCCGCATAGTCAGACTCGGATTGCGTGTGCCTGAATCGCACCCACAGTTTTCACCTTGTGTTCGTTAGCCACCTCAGTTCTCGATCAGTCCTTGGAGGATCTCTGGCAAAAGGACTTTTATACACAGGAGCGACCTTCTCAACGAGCGGAATGATTTTGGAGTACAATCGGTTCCACTGATCGTCCAGGTCCAGAGATTCGGCTATGCTCCAGTTCACGGTACTAGTGGCCGTTTGTAGGCCTGGGGGCTCAATACACCAGAAATTGCTGCGGAGGCGCCCTTTGTTGTGGAGAGTAAGGCGTGGAGTCCAGAGGAATGAAACAACACAATGATCGCCTTTACCAATGAGATGAAGGACGGCTAGGCGGAGACATCTGATTTTGCCGGTAAGGGTACCAGGTAGAGAATATGGGCTGTTGGTACTGCAGTTATGCGGGTAGGCATAGTGATATGTTGGAATAAGTTACATTCCATAGCCGTCTCTAAAAGAGCGAACTCAAAAGCATTTAAGGTGGAAAACGATGCATTGGGTCCCAGTCGATACTCAAAGCATTGAAGTCACCCAGTAATAAGCAGTCCTTGCCTCCGTCACGCATTTTGACCGCGTCCAGCAGGACATCTCCGGGCCCTGTAGACAACAGCGATCACGAGCGACCTGCATCCGTCATGAACACGGCACCAAGATGTTTTGCATTCACCATCCGTGTCACAGGTAGCTTCAACCGGATGAGCCTTGAAGTCCGTCTTCCAATAGGTATCACACCACCCCCAGGTCTTAATCCATGACCGACTGCCGGGCAAAGGTGGTATCCAGGGAGCTGCACCTCCGAGTCCGGAATAACCGAGGACAACCAAGGTTCGGTGAAAGCTATAAGGTCCGGACGATCCAGGGAAGCAAGATGCTGAACTTCGTCTAGTTTGTTTGAGACTGCGCACACTGGAAGAAAGTACGCGCAGTCTGTTCATCAAATATAACGCCAACGCATGACAAAGAGTTGTCTCAAAGGAGGTCTTGGCGTTTTTCGGAGTACGCGGAAATCCACGATACGTAGGTCAGTCACACCATTTTCACGACAAGAGCTGAGTTCATCAACCGCTTTCTTTATTTTTACTCGATCCTCCGGACAGAGGTCTCGTAGTATGCAAAGTTGTTCCTCTAAGCTCCTGAGCTAGTCGAAGAATTCGGTGGACTTAAGCATCACTTTGACATACAATCTTTAAGGGACGGAAGTTAGAGGGGTGCTTCTGTTTCTTGCCTTGGCGGAGAGCAGAGACGCTGTTAATTCCTGGCTCACCTTCATCGAGCAGCAAGGATAGCTCCCGTTTTAGAAAACCTTGATCCTCCAGATGGAATGGTTTTGGACGACTCAGAAGCAGTTACGATGATTAGGCAAACGCCACGAGAGGCTGATTTGTTTCTATCGGGGAGCTGAGGTTTGTGTGGTGGACGCATCTTAAGCACGTTTTCCAGCTGACCGAGTGTATCCAGGACCAGCCTCAACTGCAACCGTGAAGACAATGGTTTACCTTTCACCTTGACATCGGTTTTGCCCTTACGTTCTGCCACTCTTACTGGCGAGGGCCGTGGCGCACATTCCAGGTGGTCCAGCAAACGGTGCAGTGTCGGTACCTGCCTTCTTTACTGGAGTCAGATGGGCCAGGACTAGTCGTTGGGGGGGAAGCAGCGGATCCTTCTGCTTTTGCACAGAGTGCGGACAAGAGGGAGTGGAATGATTGACGTCAGGCCATTTGAAACGCCATTGACAGAGGCCAGCACGATATGGGTCATAAATAAAGGCGTGAAATGAGCAAATGTTCTTCTGCAGTGGATCGTACAGATCTGGACCGAACGTGCAACATGCAATGTGCAGACACCCTTCGCAGAAGGTACATTGAACAGCCATCGAACAGAAAGAGGCAGCCTTAAAGCAATCCAAGCATTTCGAAGCATTTGTATACTTTACTCCGTAACTTCCTATGGAAGTTCGACGGTAAGGAACCACAAACTGTATGCTATCCGCAGTCCGGTCATAAGCAAAATAATGTGGCACAACGTTGGTTAATTTGCTCGGTTTACCCAAAGTAGATGAAAACTTAACGATTCATAATAAATTTACCTGCCAAGTTTTAAACATAATTAGGTGACCTCTAGCACGTTTTCGTTTTAAATGCATGTCACCTATATTTGTTTGTATAAACTAATATAACCTTGTTGAACACGTATTTAGTGACCTTGTTTTGCATCTGCTTCTCTTGATCCGTCGCGCCTACCCTGATGGAGAATCCTCATTCTCCGACTTCTGAAGAGGTCCTTAATTTCTTCAACACAAGTGAAGAGAATGGGCTTAGTGAAAAGCAGATTGCTTCCGCTCTTGAAGAGTACGGTTATAATGGTGAGCTTTTCTATTATTATTTCTCATTTCCAGAGTTGCCCCCCGAGGAAACTAAGCCATTATGGAGGCTTGTATTAGAGCAGTTTGATGACTTGCTTGTAAAGATATTATTAATCGCTGCCACCATTTCTTTTGTAAGTGGACTCTTCTTCCCACGTCATATTGCAGGTTCTTGCCTGGTTTGAAGACAGCGAAGATGCCACAACAGCTTTTGTTGAGCCGCTCGTAATAATGCTTATTCTGATAGTTAACGCGATTGTCGGCGTTTGGCAGGTAAGCTATTTAATTATTACCTTAGTTTCCAGGAACGTAACGCAGAATCCGCTATAGAAGCCCTTAAGGAATATGAATCGGACACGGCCAAGGTGATTCGTCAGAATAGTAGGGGAACGCAGTTAATAAAAGCGCGAGAGCTTGTCCCTGGGGATGTCGTAGAAGTAGCTGGTAAGTAACTTTGAAACGCCTATGTTTCTCTTTTTGCCGACTGTTCTCTTACCTACTTTGTGCCGAGTGAAATAGCGTTTTAGTTTACAGCAGCCTTCGGCTTCCTAGGCGAATCTCAGGCTGCTCCTTGCTTCATTTTATCTTGTAGCTTTGGATCTGACGTTTACCATCTTTGTATTCACCAACTTGAGCTTCACTGTTCTCGTTCACCTCGTGCTGCCAAGCTGAGCCGATGCATCTCTTTCTAGGAACGAAAGCTTTTGCCTATGCTGTATGATGTTTAGATGCGTGCACCTATGGGTTAACACCCTAACAAGCGTCTTACTTCTTGTACCGGTAAGTAAACAAAATCCGGCCACCTCAACATTTGATTGGCTTTCCTTGATTCTACATACTTAGTGAAACGAGAACCAAAGCCATGTTTGTCATGGATCTGCCTTCTTATTTTTCGCACGAGGGCAGCTGCACCTTCCGGTATACTTACCGTTATCATGGGAATATATCAATGCCTATCTAGGTTCTTTTTAATGGTTTATACAGCATTAAATTAACAAGTGAGAAAGAAGCTTGTTCCAGGTGCGAACTACACGAGTTTTAAAAAGTTCTGTTATCGAACCTGCACATCTGCTGCTCTACCTTTACTTGTTATAGCTTGTTCGACGTAACCTCACGCTACTAGGGATAATCATGATGTTGTGGGTTTCTAGCAGATCCTGTCCAACTGCACTGTTTCAGGGGAACTGATTATAAGCTTCCTGGACGATCGTGTCATAGCTTTTCAATGATCGTTCATCATGTTAGTTGCCAGTTTTCTATCTCCTGTACCCACCGTCTAGATATACTGCGTTAGACTATGCGGTAGTCCAAGCGCAGTCGAACAACCGTATCATTCAGTGGGAGCAAACCACATTTTAGGCGGAATGGCATTTTCACTACAGAACGACTCTTGCTGCCCTTTACTGGCGGCATACTCCCGCTCATCATTACCAATCCACTTTTGCTGAGAGTGACAAACATTACAGCTACTATGCCGCAATACAAACACTTAAGAGGCTAAGCGTTATGAGGTGATACTCGGATCACTCGCTTCTTTAACTCGACGCAAGGTCAGGGCTCCGGTTGAATTTTGTACCGTGCTCACATCGTCGCTGGCTATCAACATCTGATATCAGCAAGTATTATAGGGCCAGTATTCTTCCTACCGTCTCCATGCTTTTAGACAACATAACTACCGTTGTTACCGAGCTTTAGGTCATTCGTAATGACAAGGATTTCCTGACTCTGCTTTTGGAATAATAATATAATAATGTCAGCTGCACGCCGTAACGGCGCTTCGCTGCCGCGCGACAGCCACTAGTCGCGCGCGGGCTGAGTATACCGCGAGGACGCCCACCCCTACGCGGATTCGAAACGATGACTTTATGGTTGCAGAGCAAACGTGCATACCACCCGGCCACCGGCTGACCTGCTTTTGGAATACCAACCTTGCCTTTTGAATTGCGACACGCAACCTCGATTTTGGCTTCGGTTGGATTTAAAGTCAGCGCTTGCCATTCCGAGCACTGGGACCATATTGGGAGCGATCTCAAGAAGGAGAGCCATTATTAATATATATATGTATATATATATATATATATATATATATGTATATATATATACATCTTCTTCTATCCCATAAATTACCAGGTAGCCGAATTCTTGTACGATCTCTAGTTGATCCCCACCAAGACTCAGCGCAGAAGGTGGTCCCTGCCAGTCTTGTATGGAAGCTATGCACTTCAGGGTGCGAAGCAGAGGCCGAAGTGACTGACAGCCAGTGCTGATCTGTCCAATGCCTCTTGGCACATCTGTGAGGTATCGCAGATGAGGTCAGTGTCGTCGACATACTCTAAATCAAGAAGTTCTCCTGGGAACAGCTCCACACCTTTTAAGGCGTGCTTTGTGAGCGCGATTTCCATGAGTTCGCCAATAGCGAACTTGAAGAGGATAGGTGACATCAGGAATCCTTGTCTCACACCGCCAGAGGTAATATGGGCTGGCGATAGCTTGCCGTAAGCTCTTACTCTGCCCGAGCTACGCGCATATAATGCTCGGCTAACATTTACCTATAACAGGTGCACCTTTCCTGAGTAGACACTCCCAAAGTGCACGTCTATCCACTGGATCGAATGCACCCTTGATATCGAGGAGCACAGCAACGGTGGGCCGCCAATATTGTGTCGGCGCTCCAACAGCTGACGCAAAGCAAAGATATCGATGTAGCCCCGACCTCGACGAAACCCGGCTTGCTCTTCCTGAAGCTGGCTTTCATGAGTGCCAGCCAGTCTGTGAAGGACGACAGAGGCTAGCACTTTCGAGGCGAAAGAGATCCGACTGTTCACTCCATGGTTGCCGCATTCCGATCGTGAGCCTCCCTTGAAAATTGGGACTGGCTGAGCCTCTCCAATCGGTTGCGATAATTTCCTGCTGCCGCAGTTTCACTAGTAATTCGTGTAAATCATCCACAAGAACAGGTCCGCCGGAATCTGTGGAGGGCTGGAGGAAGATCCTCTGGTCCCGCGGTTTTGTTTAACTTCAGCAGTCCGATCATACGTTCGATTTCCGCGCGAGGGCGGATCCAAAGGGAAAGGGCGCAGATCGATCAGTGGCCGGCGCGAAATCTGACAATCCGGCCGATTAAATTGCCTTTCACACTACTCAGCCCAACGCTCCAAGCGTTTTGACAAGTTGTGGATAGGTTGTCCACTCTCGTCACGTATTGTTTCACTAACACTAGGTCTCCTGCTGCCCGTTTCCCGTATCAGAGGGAATAATTTCCGATGGTTACCAGGGGCATTTCCATCTCTGATACACGATGCGACCACCAAGATTCGCGGTCTCCCTTCAAGCTAGCACCGAGTTTTGCCCTGAGGTTTCTGCGAGTCTTCCTGCTAGAATGTGCCGGCGAGCATCGATAAGTTCCAGAGGCTGCGAAGAGTTCAGATATCCATGTTGGTGATTAGACTTACCGTACGAAGATTTGCCTTCTACTAGTAAGGTCTGGTAAACGTGCGACCAGTGACCTTCGCTTGTATTCACTGAGCGCTTACTCATCTCACATGTCAGCGTACTATGAAAGGCATTCAAAACAGCTGGCTTCGTAAGTTGGCTATTACGAATGCGCTCACAGGGTTGTCGTGGGCGTCCGACAAAACGAATCCGCAAGTCAGCACATACAAGTGCATGGTCGGTGTCCACACATGTGCTCCAAATCGAGCGACAGTTCTGGATGCAGCCTTTCCGGCAAAAACTGTTCGCAATGTGATCGATTTGCACCAAACTCTGGTTAGAGGCTGATGGGCGCCAAGTCGCTCTCCGGCAAGTGTTGTGTCGGGAATTAGTGTTCGCAAGAAAAAAGCGAGCATCTTCACACAAATGAAGTAACCGTTCACCGTTATCATTACGGGAGCCTACATCATGTTGGCCACCCAGATGCAGTTCACTTATGAATACTTATCCAACTTGAGCGCTCAGGTCCCCCCGCCAGTGCAGTAGTATCCTTGCTACTTCTGTGGCGAAGGTTGTTCAGTTGGCGGTAGAAGCCGTCTTTTACCGAATCATCATCACAATTTGTGAGCGCGTAGGCAGCGATGGCGAATAGACATCTGTTAGTCCCGCGCAACTTCGAAACTTTGAATAGGCCAACCAGTCGGACCGCACACATCCGGTTACTGACTAGGATCCGTTCAACTAGAGCAGATTTAGTCCGGAGACTCAGGGGAATATCAACACCGGCTTGGCCGGTGCTCGAAGCTGCATCGTCACCGAATAAGCGCATTAAGAAAATTGTTGCTGGCGTCACTTGAAGGGGATCGCAGAGGGAGCACGGAGCTCGTGTCTTGCAGTCGGGTTTCCGATTAGCAGCATATATCGATGGACAGGGTCTCCACTGTTCGGGCAAGTGCTGCCTGTTGACCGATCTGTAGCAATGTGCGTACATCGCGGCATGCCAATCCGAAGGCGGATCGATGGCTCCAAATAGTAGCCGATGAACTAGGTGGATCGCTTGCTTAGACATTTGCTTGTCGACAGGACAGGAATGACGCTCCGCGTTCGCATGTGACTTAAAACTTGTAGGTGAACGCCTATCAAAGCAAGGTGGGGGAGGGTCAACAATTGGGGAATTGAAAACAAGGGGATAAAAGTGAGGCCTGAATGGGATGATAATTGGGAAAAAGCATAAGAGGGGGAATAGGAAGATGGGTAGGTTTGGGCAGTAGCATCTAAACTCCTATCCAATCTGCTTGATGCAACAGGTAGGGTACCGTTGATTATCCTCTGCGGTGACCAGTGGATCCAGAAATTGTTTGAGGAAGGATTCATAGTATTGCGTGGGCACGATACTGTCAAGTTGCCCAGGCCTAGACAGGAGAACGATTAGGGTTCTCAACCAAAGCTTTCGGTTCAAAAACCTGACCACAAGGCAGTGGGGTTTCGGCAGTAAACTACAAGAAGTCCATTTAAAGAATAAGGAGCCGCCTTCACCCCAACCCCCAATATGGAGGCTAGGAGACTGAGTTTGTCTGGCCCTAACCATTGACCAATCTGGTGTGAGTGGCTCTGGAGGTGCAAAAATGCACCACCCAGCGTTGGTCAGTCGATCTCTGAGGCACACAAACCATTGCACCCCGGTAAGCTCCAGTCTCATTGCAATGGTCTAGCATGCAACGATGATCCACGATTCATCGTGCACATTCATCACCGTCATCAACAATAACAGCAATACATAAGCCGTTTGAACTGTTGCTTCGCTGCCATACAACAATGATGACCTAAGGAATAAAGAATAATATGAGGGACAGAAGGGGGACTTGAAAACCTTAATGCCCTATGCAAACATTCGTTGCCAAGGCACCTACACTTTGTATAGACAACATACCGTCACAAACAGCTGACTGTCCTGCAGGTTAGGCGGCATTGACGAGACAGCTTCTTTGCGGCTTTCACTGCCTCGCGTCATAATCCGCGATTATCCCGCAGATAACTCAGCACCAAACACTCTTTGAACAGGCAATCCGACTAGGAGACGGCAGCAGACACGTCACTGGTGTCGTTTGAGAGCCATGTCCTGTAAAGTCTCGAACCAAGCACAAAGCGAATCACGTGGACTCCAGCCCGGAAGGCGAGACGGACCAACGGCACCCAGTTTGTTCGTCATTGACTTCCTTTCTCGCTGCCAAGTCAACTTTGTCCACCTCGAGCATTGCGCCATCCTACACCTGGGAGACTGAACAAGACCCTCTTAGGTAAACGGCGACCAGGTATACGTAGCACGTTCCCAAACCAACGCAACTTATTCAGTGCTATCTGTTGTTCTGGCGAGCTAGCATGATTACCACTACCTAGTACTCGCCTACGCACATCATCCTTGCGGACACGATGGTGGCATCCGACATCAGCAATGCTGCGCAGACAACGATGATCAAAGACTTGAAGGCGCCTCAGATCTTCAGACCGAAGTCTCACTATCATAAAGCAAAACGGCTCTCACTGTGGCCTTGTATACACGGCCTTCCAGACGGAGGGAAAGATCCTTCTGTCGCCAAAGATGCCGCAGGTTCAAAAAGGCAGCTCTGACCTTTGCAATACGTGAGCTGACGTCAGTTTCTATGCGCCAATCATTGCTGATGCAGCTGCCAAGGTAAGTGCATTGATCAACCAGCTCGAGTTCCTCGTTAGAAAGAGTCAAGGGGTCATCAAGTGGCTGGTGGTCCTGCAGCAACACTTTGAAGGTGCGAAGCGCATACCAATTAATGGGACCACTCTAGTTAGGCTATTCAGGGTTGATTGTGCCGCCGCAACATCGTCGAAAAGCAAGACGATATCAATCGATAATCAAAATCAACTAACCTTACACCAGGCAGGACCTCAACGCTTACATCGTGAGATTCCGCAAGGGAACACTCCATGGTAGAGTCCAATACGAAATTGAACAAAATGGGGAAATCGGACAACCCTGACGAACGCTAATTGTGTTCGGAAATCTATCCGACAGGTCGCCGTAGACCCTGACGCGGCCTGTAGTGTTCGAGCATGGAGCACGAAGGATATTTACATAGTTCGTGGGAACACTTTGTTGCGTAAGTATTTCGAACAGCATGGATCGATCGACTGAATCTAACGCACTCTGTAAATCGTGGAACACAGCTATTATCGGTCTGCGGTATGCGTGGCGCTAAGTCTTGATAGCCTTTCCTGACCGAAGACTGAGACAATTTCTCATTTGCCACTTGCAGGAGACGCTTGGTGCGCCTCCCGGTAAAGTTCATGGAGAAGCAACAGCGTACCAAGGCATGATCAGAGTCGATGCAGGTATTCCAGTACGAGCGGCAATCCAGCATGGAACCACTCCATCTGTAATTTATGGCAATGTGGTCATTTTGGGTCCTTCGCTGGCCAGTTACAAGAAAACGCCAAGTGGCACTTCGGCGCCCACTGTGTCTAAAAGCAGTGCTACTAAGAAACAAATGGTGCTCCGCACACAGTTGAAGCAGACTCTTTCCGTTGTCAGTCCGTTCTGAGTTGAACCCATAATTACCACCCAGCTGAGCTTCTGAAAATCTTATACGCCTTGTGCGTTCATATCCCCTGCAAGTGCTATAATATCTGAACTAGTAGCATTGCGTAGTAGCGCGTTCAGTTCGTGAGGAAATGTGCCCTTGACAGCATTTGAACTGCAGTCAGTGGGAGCATAAGCGGAAATCGCAAACAAACAGCGTTTTGTATCACTCGTGAATCCACCTTAGCTGGTGTCGTCAAAGGGGCTGCACATAAACGGCTGTTCACCGGAATCCAATCGATCAACGATGCCTCAGCCTTGAGGCTTTGAGTGATAATTACACCAGCTTGACCCGTGAGTGCTGCATCGGCGTCTCCGGATGCGTGGAACCAAAAATGGGAGGATAATCCGGGTGCAGTTAATTCAGCAACCCCATTAGGGTCATTGATCCTAGTTTCGGACACACAACGCACATCAAAACCCAGTGTGTCCAAGGTGCGTGCGAGTGAAACCTGTTGATCTCTTTGTCTTAGAGTGCGAACGTTGAACGTCGCCATGGAAACGGGACAGCTTTGCCTTATAGGGGACTATTGCCGTTGGGCGTCCGTTGGGTGTTGTGGGAAAGCGGCTGCAGATGGTTCTACTCCACTAGCACTTCGTTTGCTGTCAATTAAGCTGGGAGTTATAGAAGGAAGGTTAGTAATCGGGGCCGGGATGGGAGTAAGAGAAACGGATGAAAACCAAAGAAAGGAGGCACCAGTGGTAGCATGTTTTCGCTTATCCGCCCTGCTGTATGCAGCAGATATGGCGACCCTTGATAATCTGCGCGACGGCCGATGCAGCAGGAAGTTTATGTTTGAAGTAAATGTCATAGTTGTATGTGGGCTGAGATACTGCCAGAGTACCCAGACATAGACAGGAGAACGATTAGGGTCCTCAACCACATCCTTTGGCTCAAAAGTCTGTCCTCAAGGCAGCGGGGAGGTGGCAATAATTTAGTTTTACAGAAATGGACACCATTCCACTTCAACCTGGAGGAGCATGAGCCTGAGTTTGTCTGACCTCTCACCATTGACCAACCTGGTAGGAGTAACTCTCAAGGGATCCGGGGGCACCACCCAGTATAGCTCAATGGGTCGAGAAGGTACGTAGATTGTCGACCCATCTTAAGGTCCAGTCTCGTTGCGACGGCATTGTAAACGTTAGTTAGAGGTGGAAAACACCCCAGCTATTCTCCACAGATTTTTTGGTTTTACTGAACTCAAGATACCAGACTTCTGCTAAACTCGCGTCATCAAGACAACGAGCTATCTCGTCAAAAGAGCACATTAAGGAATCATTTCTTTTTGATGAAGCAACGCTGTTCCGCTTCGAGCGAATTGAGTGTTGGCCAATTCGGTCTCTACTGAGTCTCTCTAATAATCTAAATAGAACGCTAATGAAGCTGACAGGCATATAGCTGAATGGAACTGATTTAAAACTGCATTTTGTCGCCACTACAACTGACTGTCCAATTTTGTAGTAGTCTACCCGAAGTGAACTGTTGAATCGACTCAAGTAAGGGATATTGGATTGCCTGCGAGTGGCGTAATGGTAAGTGGATGCACATTACCAGAGCCAGCTGATTTGAAGTCCAAGCTTACCAATGAGTCAACATCTGGTGCGGTTAGTGGAATGTCTGGCATTAAGCTCCCGCTTTCACACTGTAGCTGTAGCGGGACAAAACACCCCCATCATCGCGATATACGCCTTAACAAATGTGCAGCAACATCTACCTTAGTCACATGTTCTATATCGTGATTGGATTACACACCCGCTTTCTAAAAGAAGACTTCGTAAGTCCGAAGATGGGCGATATATGAACCGCAATGAGGCCGGGCGAAAAACTGTCGACTAGTTCTGCTAAATCGTGTCTTCATTCTTTACCATAGCTGTCATCATCTTTCTACATTACGTTTACCTTATCTTCCCACCTCCCTTACGTACGTAGTTGTACTTACAATGCTCAGGATGCTTTTCTTTCATCGAAGCTTCCGCTTCACACTACCCCACACAGCGGGCATGCCTGCTGTGATTGTGCCAATCTTCAATGGGACCTGTTGCGTCCGTGGGTGTTCAATGTGGTTAAAACATCACCCAGTGCTCGGTTATCTGGATTAGTCATTTTGTCGGCAATCACCTTTTATGACGTTACGCACATCAAGTGATGGTTCGAAGCTGAGTTTTCTTCAATCTTTTGATCCAGTCGCAAAGATTCTTTCGTGATTCTTTCGTTTAATCAACTATTTGTCGAGTTGACTCTCAAACAAACGCCAAGTCGTCTAACTTGAAGTGCTCGATCTGGTTGTTTCACGACGGTTACCTATGATGTTCGAGGCTCACGTGCTTGTTGATTCGAAGTGTAAAGCTTCGGTATTCACCACTTTATGTTGAACTTCTCTATGTTTGTAGTCTGACACGTTTCGCAGCTCTGCTTCAGCCCCCGTACTTACTAATTTCATTTGGGCTCGTAGACATCACCCAATAGAAGCGATGTTTTCGCGCTTATGTGGACGTGGTTCAGTAGTCAGGTCTCTGCACATCCATTCGTCGCGTTTTTGTGCTTCGAACTTCCGTCTTTAGGTTTCTCACCGGACGAGGCTGGACCTTAATGTAGTATGACGGTTTGCGTGTCTTAACGGGTATCTGCAGTACGCCGGTACTCAGTACCGACACTTCGCTGCCACACAACCACCAACAGTTGCGCGTGGTCTAAGGGTACTTTGAGGGTCACCAGGTCTTCTACGCAGGCTTGAAGCCGCATGTGGTGGAGACTTGCATGCTCGGAAAATTCATCTGAAACACTATCGGTTGACACTTGGACTGTGCTTTTCCGATCATTTAAATGACCTCTCATCATGTTTGCGAGGACCGCTGTTACGTCAAACCGTCCTCTAAAGCTCAGACTATTATGCTCATACTCATACCCGATCCCATGTACTTTAGTAACTACAATTCTCTGTACGCCCACACCCTTGTCCAGTGGTTCACACCTCATTTACACTTCCATTCCCTCACTAACAATATCTGACCTCATTTAATTTTGTTACATCAGTAGCAGATACCCATACACTGAGTAGGTTGTCCCTATCTCCATGGCGTTGTAGCGTCGCTACCACATTTTCTGCATGATGCTCAGGTCATCGAATTTGACACCCTGTTTACTTGTATGGGGGTCTTCTGTTAGCCACTCACTTTTTACTCTGGGGTTGGACCAACAATGATTGGCCAGTGCCTTTGCTAATACCTTCACACATTTATTGTGTGTCCACTTGTCCTCTGGCTGTCTGGTTTGAACAGCAATTTCTTCCCCGTTGTGTATTTGCACTTTGTTGTTAATGGTTAGATGCTAGGATCCTAAGCGGCAGGTTTACCCAATTTGCTTAACTGTATATATCTAGGTAGTGCAGTAGTTGTTGGAATCAAACCTGCTTTTATGATCATTGGCTACATGTCACTCTAGGTTCGACCGGTGTACATTAAACCGCGTCCTCGAATTTAAGAACAAGCTTTTACTAATTTAGCCACGCATACCCGATTGGTCAGTGATTAGAGGTCAAACCCGCTCCTTCGGGTTGGAACTTGGAGTGAGGATGACTCCTTACTCCATAAAACGGGTTCTCTGTAGCCCAGTGCCGAAGTTCCGCTGTCTTATGCTTAGGTCTTTGAACCAAAGGCTTTTGTTGAGTACCACAATCGTCTTATCTAGGCCTGGGCAGTGTGACAGTATTCTACCCATGCAATGCAATATAATGAACTCACCACACGATTTCCTGGTGCTCCGACCTTCGCAGAGGATAGTCAATGGCGCCCTCTGCTGCACCGAGCAAAGTGGATAGGGGTGAGAACGCTGCTGCTCAGACCTTTCCATATTCTTATTCCTTCTTTTGTGTTTCTTCATGCTTATAGTCCCCTTCCAACTTTACTTTTATCCTCCCTGTTTTCAGTCCCAAAATCCCGCCCCTTTCCCATCTCGCTTCAGTGGCCGCTTTTCTCCTACTTTCCACTCACATGCAGCTGCAGGGCATCGCTTTGGTCCAGTCGACAACTCCATCTTCAACCAAGCTCACCTGTTTCCATTTAGAGTCCTCAGCTCTCGCTAGGACTGGCATGCCTCAACGTGCGCACTTTACTACAGATTGGCCAACAGGCAGTACTTATCCGAACATTAGAGACCTTATCGATCGATACCTGCTGTTTATCGGAAACTTGCCTGCAAGATTCAAGCTGAATGCTCACTCTGCGATCCTCCACATGCAACACTGGCAGCACTTTCTCATTGCGTTTCTCCGGTGCTGATGATGTTAAGTCGGTTTGGATATTGTTTTGAGTCCTGGCGCTAAAGCCGCCCTGGTAGACTGGATCTCAATCATCAGCCGGATGTGCGTCATCAGACTGGTTTGCTCGTTCGAATCTTTGAAGTCGCGCGCAGACACGGTATCTGTTTGTTATTGCAGTCTACACCTCAAAAAATGTGGCCCTGACTCTGTTAATGATGACTTCTATCATCAACTGAACGGGCTTTTCCGCTGCTGGAAAAGTGCAGATACTGTACCGCAAACTGCTGATCTAAACGCCCAAGTTGGAAAACTGTCATTGATGAACTGCTTCTTGGCGGCCAACGCGATGTGGACTCCCGTAACGGTAACGGTGAACGGTTGCTACACTTGTGTGAAGATGCTCATCTGTTTTGTGAGAGCACCAGCTTCCGACACAGCATCCACAGTCAGGTGACATGGCACCATCCAACCTTGAACAAGTCATGAACGCAAATTGATCACATCGCGATCAGCTACCATCAGGAAGGCTGCGTCCAAAACTGTTGCCCGATTTGGAACGCGACCTTGGGCTTTGACCACGCACTCGTTTGACCATATATTCACTTTGCGGCAGGTGTTAGAGCAGCGCCACGCATACCGCAGACCGACAATAGCTGTGCTCCTCGATTTACAGAGTACGTTAGATTCAGTCGAGCGATCCATGCTGTTCGAAATACTTACGCAACAAAGTGTTCCCACGAAATATGTAAATATCCTTCGTGCTCCATGCTCGAACACTACAGGCCGCGTCAGGGTCTACGGCGACCTGTCGGATAGATTTCCGAACACAATTAGCGTTCGTCAGGGTTGTCCGATTTCCCCATTTTGTTCAATTTCGTATTGGACTCTACCATGGAGTGTTCCCTCGCGGAATCTCACGATGTAAGCGTTGAGGTCCTGCCTGGTGTAAGGTTAGTTGATTTTGATTATCGATTGATATCGTCTTGCTTTTCGACGATGTTGCGGCGGCACAATCAACCCTGAATAGCCTAACTAGAGTGGTCCCATTAATTGGTATGCGCTTCGCACCTTCAAAGTGTTGCTGCAGGACCACCAGCCACTTGATGACCCCTTGACTCTTTCTAACGAGGAACTCGAGCTGGTTGATCAATTCACTTACCTTGGCAGCTGCATCAGCAATGATTGGCGCATAGAAACTGACGTCAGCTCACGTATTGCAAAGGTCAGAGCTGCCTTTTTGAACCTGCGGCATCTTTGGCGACAGAAGGATCTTTCCCTCCGTCTGAAAGGCCGTGTATACAAGGCCACAGTGAGAGCCGTTTTGCTTTATGATAGTGAGACTTCGGTCTGAAGATCTGAGGCGCCTTCAAGTCTTTGATCATCGTTGTCTGCGCAGCATTGCTGATGTCGGATGCCACCATCGTGTCCGCAAGGATGATGTGCGTAGGCGAGTACTAGGTAGTGATAATCATGCTAGCTCGCCAGAACAACAGATAGCACTGAATAAGTTGCGTTGGTTTGGGCACGTGCTACGTATACCTGGTCGCCGTTTACCTAAGAGGGTCTTGTTCAGTCTCCCAGGTGTAGGATGGCGCAATGCTCGAGGTGGACAAAGTTGACTTGGCAGCGAGAAAGGAAGTCAATGACGAACAAACTGGGTGCCGTTGGTCCGTCTCGCCTTCCGGGCTGGAGTCCACGTGATTCGCTTTGTGCTTGGTTCGAGACTTTACAGGACATGGCTCTCAAACGACACCAGTGACGTGTCTGCTGCCGTCTCCTAGTCGGATTGCCTGTTCAAAGAGTGTTTGGTGCTGAGTTATCTGCGGGATAATCGCGGATTATGACGCGGGGCAGTGAAAGCCGCAAAGAAGCTGTCTCGTCAATGCCGCCTAACCTGCAGGACAGCCAGCTGTTTGTGACGGTATGTTGTCTATACAAAGTGTAGGTGCCTTGGCAACGAATGTTTGCATAGGGCATTAAGGTTTTCAAGTCCCCCTTCTGTCCCTCATATTATTCTTTGTTCCTTAGGTCATCATTGTTGTATGGCAGCGAAGCATCAGTTCAAATGGCTGATGTACTGCTGTTGATAATGATGATGACGCACTCGTTTGTGCCCACCCTAGAGTTCGCTTCGATGAACCCATGCGGCGACGCTGTGAGCGCATCTATTCTTGCCAACTGGCGAAGCCAGATGTTCTAAATGCGTATTAAGGTACGCTGACATCAGTGCTGAGTAAGCGCTCACTGAATACGTTTGAGGTCTACTGGTCACATGTCGGCCAGGCGTTATTAACACCAGACAGGTATTCATGTGGTATATGAAATTACTCACCTGGACACTGATTTTCTGTGAAGTCTCTGGAACCTCTGACTGGGAGCGAATATAGTGAGACTCACGACAATCAGGGTGAAGCTGCGTGCTAGACTGAAAAGAGCCTGAGGAGCCTGGTGGTCTCAACAAACATCGGAGATGGCAATGGCCGCTCCTCTTGGTAACCAATGGAACATACTCCGTTTGATACGGGAAAGAGATAGAAGGTGACCTGGTGCTTGAGAGACTATATGCGACGAAAGTGAATAGCCTATCTATAGTTTGTCAAAACGCGTGGAGCGTTCGGCCGAACATATTGAAACGCAGCTTAAACAGCCAGAGTTACCAGTTTTCCATCGGTCATTGATCGCTCTTCATCCTGAGCCGTCTCCCCGGATCCGCCATCACGCGCAGCGGTTGCACGTGAGATCCCTGTTGAAATTGAATAAGGCCGCTAAATCAGCCAGACTTCTTCTAGTCCTCTTTAGGTTGGGGAAATCTACTATTGTGCATGACTTCTACAACTTACCAGTGAAGCTATAGGAGCAGGAAGCTGCCCCGCAAGATTGGGGCCGCATCATTGTACTCCCACATTTCAAGGGAGGCTCACGTTCGGAATGCAGCAATCAAATGCCTCTGTCGTTCTTCATACAGTAGCTGGTGCCCGTGAAAAGCAGATTCTTAAAGGGCAAACCGGGTTTCTTTGAAGTCGCGGCCGTATCGATCACATCTTCACGTTACATCATTTGTTGGAACACTGTCGTATTTTTTGGCGATCCGCCTTCGATTAGGCTGCTCGATGTCTAGTTTGGGATTGTCTACTTAGGAAAGATGTGCCCGAGATATATTTAAGCGTCATATGTGCGCTGTACATGCGTAGTTCGGACAGAGTGAGTACTTACGGCAAGCTATCGCTGCTCTTCAATATCCCCAGCAGTGTGAGAAAAGGATGCTCGTTGTCGCTTTTCCTTTTTAACTTCGTCATCGACGAATCCATAGAAACTGTGCTCACTGAACACGACTTACAAGGCGTGGGGCTGCTCGCTGTTGAACGACTTCTTGACTTGGACCACGCCATCGAGGTAGCCCTTATCGATGACAGCACCCGAACATGTTAAGCAGCACTGGACAGATTAGAACTCTATCAATCATTTTGGGTTATGCTATGCACCCTCGAAACGCAAATTCCTTTTCCAAGTTTGGTAGAGACCCACCCCTGCGCTGACCCTTGATGGGGAACAGCTACAGGTCGTTCAGAATTTCAAGTAACTGGGCGCTAGTGGACTAGAGGATAAAATCATGGACTGTGTAGCAAAAGCTAAAGGCACTTTTGTCAATCTCCGCGACCTGTGGTGCCAGCGTGACCACTTTTATCCTTAAGGGCAGAGTACAATTTAACCGTACCTTCACCCCCCCCCTGTACGGTTGCGAAACCTGGCCTATCAGATCTAAAGTAGTTTGTTATCTTCGACTCGGCCGACGCCCGAGTAGTCTGCGCGCGTGGTTTTTAACCCTAAGGTCACCGCTTCGAATCCGCTTAGGGGTGGGTGTCCTCGTGGTATACTCAGCCCGCGCGTGCATGGTGGTGGTCGCATGGCAGCGAAACGCCGTTACGTCGTACAACTGGCGATTTTTTAATATTATCTTCGACAATCGGTGTCTTCGCAATCTGACTCATGTCTAGTGGGAACGCCGCATGCGCAATGAGCATGTTCGGTATCGCGTATTTGATGCAGAAAGCGCGGGTGTACCGCTCAGCACCGTTATGTCACGCAACAGGCTCCGATGGCTAGGCCACATGCTGCGCATGCCAGCACACCGACTCCCGTGATTTGCACTGTTTGCATGCCCGGGGTGTGGATGGAAAGAGAAGGGGAGCCAAGCCACGACATGTCCAAGAGGAATGAAAGTCCCCACTTCGGACTTGTTGTCTCCCGCGTTCCCGGCTGGGATCCCGAGGATAATGAAAGCGTTTGGTTGAATACACTAGTCAATATGGCGAAGAGTCGACCATCATGGCGTTTGTGTTCTTTCTTTGTCCATCCCTTTGCTTATCTTTCCTCTCCAATCACTATCTGTGTTGAAGCACAGTATGTTACTGAGCAGTATATTAACCTTTGTTTTTGTATTTTATCTCGTTTTTTTCATTAACCCCATCTTTTCGTTTTGCGACACAACAGTTGAAGTGTGTTTCTCACCTTCGCCTAATATTTTGATGACGATACCCGGTCCATTTCGGTTCAGAAATCCTACATCCGGCTACCTTAACTAACACCACTGTGACATTAACCACTATCACCGATCCGTAAGCAAAAGGTAATCGGAATTGATCCAAGAATTTGAATTTTCAAGAAAGAGCAACATGAAACAAATGTCGAAGCGGCTGACTTTTCAGCTACACAACGTTGGTTTGTGTATCTGCCCACTAGCATAGCCGGCCCTGATACCTTCCTCCAGACGAGTAACCTGCTGCAACACAAACTATCCATTCAACCAACTACCTCGCTCTTTCTCTATGTCTGTATGCCAGTTAGTGACCGATTGTTTCAGGCCTCTCCTTTTTTATTCAGTTTTGTTGAATCGAGTCTGCGTCGGTGCGAATACGCTTGCCCTCGTGGAAACCGTACGCGACTGCTGGGGATCGTATGGCAGCGAATCGCCGGCATGATTGACCGGCTTACCTCAGTGATATGTCGTCGCGTTATCACTTTCGAGTTTTACTTAAACAAGCGAGCGCCATAATTGCTAAGCTGTTGTTGCCGTACTCACCGGAGACAAATAAGCAGCATTTTTAAATGCCATCAACTTGTGATCATACTTTTAGCTCACCCTAGGGATCGTGCTGCAACTTTCTACCATGCAAATTCGTTCGCTGAGCTGGTCATTCATCGTTTTCATACTTATCCAAGGTCTATCAATTCTCGGTGACGCACAGAGACGCGGATAGTTAGGTCAACTTAAGCTTTATCTACCCATATGAGCACATTTTGAGCATTCATTGGTAAGCGAGCCATTCAGTCTTTTCTAGCCTTTATTAGGTGGCATCGTGAACCAATGTTACGATGTCTAATTCTTACATGTCTGTTCCGTTTTTAGGCTTACGAAACGTCCGACGTTATAATGTTGTAGGCGTTTTGGTTCTGCTTCCATGTAGGACATCTATGCCGGACCCCTTTTTATCTCATCATTTTTCATTAGATGACAGTGAGAAACATGAGTATAGAGTACATATGGGCTGTTGTTTATAGTGGCTAGGCTGATGCCGAAGATCGCGAAGTTGTACGTCAATGTATTCAGTTAGGCTTGAAGCAAAGCATTCTAATCCCAGATGATTTCATCAGTCGGCCAACTGAAAGTACTTCCACACCAGATGCGGCAACTTAAGTGGAGTCATTCATCACTTATTGGGTAGAATGCTTGCTTGTGTTGGTAAAAATTGGTCAACCCTGGAAGGAAGTATTTTTGAACTCTGAAGAGCCCTCCTACACCATCGCTGGGTCTCCACCTCAGCGGTGCAAAGATCTCAGAATATTGGATCCCTATCATGGTTCACGCTAACTTACAAGTAGCACTACAATCCTATGCACCTAACTGAGCCGACGGTAGTCTTTATCTGGTAGAGGTGAACTATCGCATATCAATCGGACGTTAACCTAGTGGGATGGTTTGCGATGCTTTTGCTATCTGTCTAACCATGCTAAGCTGCATTATTTTTGGTCATATTGAAGCGCTCGTTTGAATAGATCGCGACAAGTGACCTCAATCTGTACTCCGATTCACTTTGAAGTGAACCTCGGGGATCCGGTCACTGGGACTGTATCTGAAGCGATTAGATGTGTTGTCCGCTCGCAACCTTGCATTCCCTAATCAGTGTAGTGCTTAGCTATACTCGCCGTGTACATATCTCAGCACTTCGGTTCAGACCCCTTTACCGCAGAGGCACAATAAGTTCTCTACAAAACGGTTCCTGACTCATTGTTGGTTCATTTTAAACATACAAGTAGACGGATCGAAACGCGCAAGCGGGTTTCACTTCAACTATGGTCGCAGTTCACATTCAGGTGGGGTGTCGTAGTCCAGTCACATAACAAGTACTTCAAATGATATGGATTGCCTTCATTTCGCTGGTGTAAAGGTAGCGGCATTTTCCAACTGTCTTTGCTTTCAGAGTTCCACCCGGAATGCAAAGGAGCGCGGAACCGGTCACGGAATGCGATGTTTAAACAGACATTGTAAATATTTATGCTCAGAAGTGTTTTCGCGCGATAGTTGCGGTTGAACACTAGTCATCTTCATCTCGGTCATTCGAATTGGAGTGGCACCTGTTTCTATAAGAAGCGCTAACGCTTTCAGCTGTTACTTAATTCCAACTTACCCGCGGTTTTGCTCTTGTATCTGAATTCTTCGTTCATTCTGCACGTTAACCGGAGGTAAGAAATACCTCAGCTATTGTGCTGCACTACGGTGAAGTAAGATGCGAAAAAAGAAAACACAATAATAACCAGCACAAAGCACAGGACATTCAACCTGCTAAGAACAAGTTAAGTAACTTAGGGGCGATGCTGATCACACTTTCACCTTTATGATTACCGCATTCCGAATGTGAACTTTGAAAATCGGGACGGCGCAGCCTCAGTCAATTTGAACAGTTTCCTGCTCCCACAGTTTCCTTAGCAAATCATGCGAATCGTCCACATGAGCTATCCCCTCGAATTTGAAAAGGCCGTAGGAAGTCGATCTGCTCCTGATGCCTTCAACAGTGATTTCAATTTCGAATTCTGCACAATAGTGTAGATCCAATGGGTCTGTGATTTTGAAAGTGCTCAGCTCACGGCTTCAAGCGTCTTGTCAAGTTGTAGGTACGCTATCCAATTTCATTCTTAGTGCACTAGCATGTCATAACGCACATGCACAACTATGCTTTTCTGTATTTACAGTCAAAAGGAAAGTAACAAAGTAAGGCATCAGCAGTACGCTGGTACGCAGTACCGACGCCTCGCTGCCGCGCAACCATCCCCCGGTCGCACGAAGGCTAAGGATACTGCGAATGTCTCCATGCCACTACGCAGTATCGAACTCGCGCCGCCAGATAATAATAAAAATAAAAATAATTGCAGACCTGTTTTCGGACCGCAGTGCTCAGTCTCCTTGTTTGCGTTCAATGTCCCTTAAGACATATGATAACGAATTGTGCCTTTGCGTACATTGAGTGAATCCGTTTTAGTATGACTCGGTGTTTATATCAACTTGTCCACATCGATGGGGCGCATTTGCAAGTGCTAGGTAGTGATGATCTTTCATTTCAGCCGAAAGGACCTCTAATTGCGTACGAGTAAACTGAGCAATTGATCATACGTGCTTCGGGGACTCACTAGGGAAGGAAGCATACGTAGCTCTAGCAAGGAGCCTTGTAGGCTGCGCATTATTTGTGTTTACATACGACAGAACTTTAAAGAAAATACCTCAATTTTCAAGCGTCAAACCAACGACAACCTATTGAACGTGCCTTTGAACCGTCTATGCGTCCCGTGTAATTTTCGTTCTCCTTTCAGACAGGCGTTGATGTGCGCACGAGGATAAAATTGTTTAATAGATGTATCCAATCATGCTGCTTTCTGTCACAGTTTTTGTGGGTCAAGTTGCCTGTAAACAACAACAATTTGAATACGGTCACGTCGGCACACATCATCATCTGCTCAGTTCATTCGCAAGCAGTTGTGACTTTGTTAACCGTTGGAATCTACGTGAGGCGAAGTTAGAGTAGTTCAAGTACGTATGACACATACTTGCTCACCTTTCACCCATAAGAGTTGTGTATTGTTTGACTGATGTTGGGCGGCATAACCTTCGAGTAGTAGAGAATCAAATCGCTGCCCACTTGTGGATGTTGTTAATCTGTCTCACCTTATTGGTTACCTTGTGAGGTTGAACACTGAAATGGAGATGCCAACCAAAGGGGCAGCACATTAAGAGAGCACTAAACGGATATTCTTCTCGAAGGAGTTATGTGCCCACCTATCTTTCTGCCCAATATTCTAACCAAACTAACTTCATCTTTGGCCTTCAACTGCACACCTGGTCGGATGGACGCTACATAATAAGGTAGACAACTAACTCCGCTTTGTCAATTTGAGTGGGTGTTTTAGCCGCGAAATTTCTCACCATTACGATGGTCGTATCCAGCAAGAGAGCGTGTGACCGACTCAATCTATGTTTCGTTTCCTCGATTCTTCGTGATGATTGATGCTACATCAACCGGCACCATGAGTTATGCGAGGTATCTGATTGCATCATTTACTGGTTATCTGTCTTCTGCCGAACTTTTATGGTAAGTTTCAGTTTGCTTACACCGACACTGTCTTACCATATTTGATTGACCATTCTTAAGAAGCACTTCTCATGTATCTTGATTGCGTCTACTTCTCTTATAGTCGGTGACCGCGTCCCAGCTGATATCAGAATCATCCACATACTGAGTACGACTTTACGCGTAGATCAATCAATTTTAACCGGGGAGTCTGTTTCTGTACTGAAGCACTCTGATCCCGTCTCCGGCACACATGCGGTGAATCAGGATAAGAAGAACATGCTGTTCAGCGGTACCAATGTGGCCTCTGGTAGGTGCCGTGGTGTCGTAGTTGGCACAGGATTGTCCACTGAAATTGGGAAGATTCGTGATCAAATTATGCAAACAGAACAGGAAAAAACCCCACTGAGCCAGAAAATTGATGAATTTGGCACTCAGCTTTCTAAGGTAAGTGCAATTTGGATTGCCGCTACTTGTATCTACTCAGACTTCGATGATCACTATCCACCTGCGCCATGTAGTGTAGTGATTCAGGCCTCTACATGGCAAGGTTTGAGTCCCTGCTCTTGCCTTGATTTCGCAGTATCCCAACCCGCATGCAGCCTGTTGCTGTTCCATTACGTCTAGCACCGTTACAAATTATTAATGCCTACCTACTTACATGACCTTCACCCGTATGCTTGTGAACATGCCCACTTCAACATAAAATCACCGACACATTTAGGGAAGCACCTTGATCTGACACGAGGGCAAGGTCATGCACCCTTTACCCACATTACGGAGTCCAATATGCTCCAACTTTCGGCACTCCAGTTGCAATACTAAATTCTTTCTCCCGGCTTCTGAAACCTGTCGTGCTTTGTGTATCCTTTTCTCATACACATATTCGTCGTTGCTTTGCTTACTTGCTTCGTTTGTTCACAACCTCCCCATATGTATATCTTTTGCTTTATCTACTCAGGTTATCACCTTAATTTGTATTGCTGTGTGGTGTATAAACATCGGTCATTTCAACGATCCCGTTCATGGTGGTTCTTGGCTTCGAGGAGCCGTGTACTACTTCAAGATTGCTGTTGCTCTGGCTGTGGCTGCCATCCCAGAAGGCCTGCCAGCCGTGATTACTACTTGCTTGGCTCTAGGTACTCGGCGCATGGCTCGCAAAAATGCTATTGTTCGTTCTCTACCGAGCGTGGAGACGTTGGGTTGCACTACTGTTATTTGTTCCGACAAAACTGGAACCTTAACAACGAACCAGATGACCGTGGTTCGCATGTTCACTTTCGCTGATGGGATCCAAGGAGCTCGTGGCGGAGATGGTCTACCCCTTTCGTTCGACGAATTTGAAGTCACCGGCTCTAAATATGCCCCGGAAGGATCCGTGTGAGTAAAATCGACACTTCACGTCCTTTTACCTAGTGCTGTTTCCCATAGTGTTGGTTCTCCGACCGCACGTGTCATTCTTACTGCTTTTCATTTCGATGTCAATTTTCTTGACGACACCAGACTTAGTGGAGTTATTGCGTTTAACTACTGCTCGACTGCTTCCATGTTCGCTTTCGTAACCACTATCTTTACACGCTCTTCATTTTGTCCACTTGGCTGTACAAGGGATACGAAATGAAAATCGGCCAACTCTTATCATTGCGGGATTGCAGGCACTCACTGTGTGCTGTGCCCCCTGGGGAGGTCCTTTCTGATCCCCTTCCTCATCCAGCCCTTAGCTTTAACCTTACCTTGGACCCCAAAGACACGGGTCGAGTCTGCGTAAGGACCGGGCGACCCTCGCAATATCCTTAGCCCGCGTGCGACTAGTGGTGGTTACGCGGCAGCGAAGCGTCGGTACTGCGTACCGGCGTACTTCTGATGCCTTTCCTTGCCTTATTTAGCAGCTCCAATAATTTCTCACAGCCGACCTGGTTTGGTTTCTTGCACTGTTCTACTTGACCATATTGATAAAACGATGTGAACAATTACGTGCTTATTATATTTCCGAACCCGCGCGCCTTACCCACAGCTTCTTGACCGGCAGTCTGCCAACATCTATTTGTCAACAAGTTGAACAGCGATTTAAGCATGAGAGATGAATGCGCCATGTACCATCCAAAATCTATAGATTTCAGGACTGCTCTTGTGTAACTTATCAAGCGTCAGCTCGGTTTTCTGCATCGTACTTGTGTAAGTTTCCACATATCTGGCCATTTGAATAAACATCAGTTCTCGCGACGCCATTTTTCAGAGAGCGGTTTCCTACTCAGTAGCTGCGAGTTAGTAGTCAGCAAAAGAAGCAAACGAAAAAAGCTTACACACAGATTGCGGTGTCTTGTGGGCGAACGGAACTCTTCGACTGCCAATTTTAACAAGTGGTCTAGATCAAAGTGTCGAGGTCAACACTTAATCACACTAGTCTACCCTTCAGATCGGCAGTGATCGAATACAGTTCGGGCATGTGGCTACCCATTTCAACGAGAGTCTGCTTAGGCTTGTTCAAGCCCACTCACAATGGACTGTGCATGCATTTCACCGCTTCATGCGATCCATTTGTGTCCGTGGCCTACCGCAAATGAGTTTGGCCTGAATCCTTTCGGGTGGGCGACAGCAAACCATCCGCGCTCCAAACTCTTGATGTTTCTGTTCTGCACCAATCGAGCTGGCTTTGTGCTTCATGAACTTGGCCTCAAATCGAAGGAAGCTGATGACCCTTTACCTTTCCTCGGCCTGCGGAACGTTCAGTGCCACTCCTAAGAAACAAAAATGGATAAATAAATAAATGAGATTCTCGATTTTTACTAATCTTGTGTTGAATCAGAAAGCAGTGGAAAGACCTTATTGGAGATTAGAGCGCGTGTACAACATTGTCGTGCGCAGCCAGACAGTACTGACAACTATAAGCAGACCTGCACAGTAAATGCGGGTCTGTCGGCCACCATCGTTCTTTTGAACATTGGTGAAAGCCGTCATGCAAGAATAATCAGTGCATTAAACCTATTTGTTGCTTTCAACATGCTCACCAGCATCGTACACAGATGGTTAGCCGGCCCTAGCAAAAGTCATTTAGATTTGTTTATTATTCTTGTGGTTTTTCTTATTGTTTTTTCTTAAACAAATTCAGACTTAATTGAGAGTTCCTCGCGACAGCTTCCAAATCAGATAGTTCTCCACATGTCTGGAAAAGCACTAGACTGCAGTTTTAACCTGTTGTGCATTATCAATAGTGCGCATCAGTCGGATCCATCTCGATTCGAACCCATCACCACCAGCGACCTGCACCGCCAATCAGCAGCTTATACCACTGGGACAGATAGAATCTGGTGGATGTGCACAACTGCTCTCGCCCATCGGGTTGAACCTGCAGTCTGGGGCTTTTCCTGGCATGTGGACGACCGTCTGATTTGGAACTGGCTCCGATGAACCCCCAAGTAACTGTACCAAAATCCCCTACTCCTGATTACATCAATGGTAAAATTGAAAATGTGCACTATGTGAATATGTAATTAGATGAATCAAGACCAGCAAACAGTTCAGGGTTAAGATATCTTTTCGGTAAAATCTCGTCAGACCCAAACTTTTACATGACACGGATTATGTGGGGTAAGCGTCAAATCGGGCTTGGATTGATTTCTAAGGTGTTTGAAAGGTCAAGATCGATGACTAAAGGTGGCTGCAGATGGTAGGAAAAGTGCATCAAAGGAAATTAATACAAGCTTCAGGGCCTAAAGTAAATAGCTAAGGTCACAAAGGGTAGTTAAGTAACCATGTCAGTCGGCCAAGGTAGTAGTATCGGCCGTATGAATCGTTTGTGTACGCATAATTCCGGCTTCAGATGATGGATGTAAATAGCCTCGGCGATAGACAAGATTTGCTTTCGGAAGCCTTGCGATAAGCGTTCAGGTAGTGAGTAGATGACTTTAAAGTTATTCTCAGATGCAGTATGGCCACTTTCGAGGAGGTGCGACATGATTGAGCTGTCTGAGGCCCTCATTTCGCCTTTGTAAAACCACGCCGGGATGTGCTCGCGAATCCTCTGGGATAGACGTCTCGTTGTGCGACCCACGTATCGTGCACCACAAGAGCACGAGTACTGATAAACGAGCATTGAACGGGTCAACGATGGCAGACTATCTTTCAAGGGTTTTGCAAGCAATGGTTTGTTGTGGTAAACAATTCTTAAGCGGGCTGCGAAATAAGTTTTCTCAACAGCATCTTTCAAACGTCGAGATAGGATATCAGCTGCAGTATCGCCCTTAAATGGTAAATGTATGAACAGCTCTTTCTTGGGAGCAATGCTTCTAGGTGGCTTTCGCTTGCGTTCTTTCATATGCTTCATGATAAACTTATCGGGGTAACCATTCTCACGTAGGGCGTCGCTGATTCTCTGTAACTCTTCGTTGACGATATCCGGAGTGCAAATACTACGTGCCCTGAAGGCAAAAGATCGGGTTAAACTCCTCTTGTGATGTAAAGACACTGTGCTGTGAAATAGTGTACTGTTCGGTTCACATTTGCTTTCTGTGTACCTTTCTGCTACATGAGCCGTCCGAATTGCGGATGACTTCTACATCCAAGAAAGGTAAACGGTTTTTATTTTCGTGCTCACAGGTGAAGCGTAGATTATCATGTGCATCATTAAAGGCCTTCAGCAACTGTTCTGCATGCTTTTCGGATTCGCAAAGCACGAAGGTGTCATCGACGTACCGTATGTACATTTCAGTTCCACAGATGTGCGTCCTGAGTGGGCCATGTTCTAATTTCGCCATAAAGATATCAGCCAACAACGGCCCCAAAGGAGATCCCATGGCCACTCCATCAATCTGACGGTACATCTCACCATTGAACATGAATTGAACATTTAACGTGCAGCGAAATAGTATCTCCTTTAGCAGATCCTCCGGAAAGTTAGCGTATATTGGTAGTTGCCGGGTCAACTCGCACACGTACTCCACCGTTTCGAGCAGGGGAATGTTTGTAAACAGCGACTGGGCATCAAAAGATATCATCCTTTTGTTAGTAAAGTTGAGTCCAGATATCTTCTCAATGAATTCGAAGGAGTCTCTCACGCAGTAAGTGCAAACCATATCCCGTAACGGTTGCAATTTGTTCACCATCCATTGGGCCAACAAATACTGGGGAGAACCCACCATATCCAAGATTGGACGTATTGGGGCGCCTTCCTTGTGAACTTCTGGAAGGTCATATAATCTCGGTAGGTGTCCACCTGAAGGCTTCAACTTTTCGTATTCGCTCTTTGTGATCAGTTTGGCTTGGCGAAATGAGGGCCTCAGACAGCTCAATCATGTCGCACCTCCTCGAAAGTGGCCATACTGCATCTGAGAATGACTTTAAAGTCATCTACTCACTACCTGAACGCTTATCGCAAGGCTTCCGAAAGCAAATCTTGTCTATCGCCGAGGCTATTTACATCCATCATCTGAAGCCGGAATTATGCGTACACAAACGATTCATACGGCCGATACTACTACCTTGGCCGACTGACATGGTTACTTAACTACCCTTTGTGACCTTAGCTATTTACTTTAGGCCCTGAAGCTTGTATTAATTTCCTTTGATGCACTTTTCCTACCATCTGTAGCCACCTTTAGTCATCGATCTTGACCTTTCAAACACCTTAGAAATCAATCCCAGCCCGATTTGACGCTTACCCCACATAATCCGTGTCATGTAAAAGTTTGGGTCTGACGAGATTTTACCGAAAAGATATCTTAACCCTGAACTGTTTTCTGGTCTTGATTCATCTGATTACAATGGGAATATTTGCCGTGTTGAAAATCAGCATTGCCCGTGATTCGTTGAAGAATAGGTAATTCACACTCCCGGGGGAATGCGCATCATTGACGAGCCCCAATAGGGTGAAACGATCTTCTGGTGCTTTGCGGCTTGTAATGTTGTGATGAACCAAATGAAACTGGATGTACTTATTGCGTATCCCCTCCCTGAATAGAAGCCTCAGTTCCTGTCAACTAACTAAAGATCTCGAACACAGCGCGTCCGCGGAGGTATTGGCGCTTCTGTACTTTGGTCATTTTCTCAGTACCTTTGCTCGTCGAGTCGACGGTTGTAAGATTCTAGTCCAATCAGTATAAGGCTTATTTTACTTGAGTCGGTGCATTTTCAGCATTTTACAATTGCTACTACGGATGTTCTACCACAGCGCCATTAAAAAGGATAAATTGCATAAGTGAAAGGTATAACATTGAGAACACAGAAGGTAAAAAGCATCAATAGTACGCCGGTACGCAGCGCCGAGCTTCGCTGCCGCGCAACCACTGACAGTCACGTGTGGGCTAAAGATACTGCGATGATCGCCCGGTACCCTAAGCAGGCTCGTACCCGCGCCGTCAGATTACAAGAGAGGCTTGTGATCCTTTTGGCTGCAGTTGTTCGAATAAACGGTCCCGGATCTACATGCTATTGACGGTAGTGTGTAAGCCGTTTTTCGATCCGAACGAAGATTCCTCAAGTTACGAAACGCCTTTTGATAGTTTCATATAGTACGCATGTTGTCTGAAATTCCCTTTTCGAAAATATCGTCGGAGAACAGCATTTGTGACCTTGTAAATAGCCCAAGCGACAAAAGTATCCACTATATTTAGTGAACACTTATAAACCCACAACAGATTGAGTATGATGTTCTAATGAAGAGACGACAGCCGATTTAAAGGCTCCGCCATTACATTCAATCTAACTGTTGAACCGAGTTGACTTAACATAAAAGTCATATGAAACTCTGGTTGCGACATATTTGCCAATTTGTTGTATGGTTTACTAATTTTGTGTCCTTTTATGAGGACGAACTAAATTTTGCCATACTTTAGCGCGCTGTCTACAGCCGACTACCTGGGCTGACCTTCTCTCTTGAATGTGGTTTTTTGATGACACCCAGATAGTGCTGTTTTTCGTGACATACTTAGTCAGGAAGACACACAAATCCCCATACTACACTGGCGTCCACTCTCATCACTGTAACCTCATTGCTCGTCCCGCGTCGCATTCGCCAGCATGATTAACTCCGTCTTGTGGCCCAAAAGCTCAGTGCACCAATATTATAAACACTTGTCACTGCGTTCGCTTTCTCAGATCATCAACACCTTATCAGTCGGACGGTGGCCGGAGATCATCGATTCTAATCCGCGTAGACGCAGGTGACGTCACGGTACGCCCAGACCCCACACACGATTGGTGCTGGTGGCCGCGTGACGAAGGTCGCGGGTTCGAGCTTACCTAGGGACCGGGCGACCTTCGCGGTATCCTTAGCCCACGTACGACCGGTGCTGGTTGCGCGGCTGCGAAGCATCGGTATTGTGTATCGGCATACTGCTGATGCCTTTTCAACTTATTACTTTGAAAATTATGCATCGTGGAACCCTAGGTTTTCGATCATATTCTTGCATGCACCCTTCGATTATTGTTCATGGCATTCGCAGACATAGTCACCTATCTTTTTCTTAAGTCAACTCAAGAATGCGCTCTTATGCACCCATGACGGATGAGTTTTCAGCCTTGACACATGCTATCGATATGACAACAAAGCAGTTCAAGGAGACAGAACAAACGGCAAAAGGCTATATAAAAAATAACCTCACTGGCTGAATTTAATGGACAGTTTTTGAATAATAGCGTTTTGGTCAAAAGGAAATCTAGTTGTATAGGGAATGACCGCCGAACCTTGTGTTTTCGTACTGCCGTACATTGCTCTGTACTTTGCCTGGTCAACAAAGTAGATACACACTTGGAAAGCGCAGCGTGAAGAGGATGGCTACTATGTCAATGAGTGTTTTTGAAGTAAGTTTAATGCATGAATTTGCGTACGTTCATGCAATTGTGTTTGCCAAAGTTGGCTTTGGTATACCGCTGCAGCACGGGACAAGTGCTTAAGTGATCTGCCAAGTAGCTTGAAATGCTTATACATTAGGCCTGGCAAAATCACAGGAGAGCGCATTAAGTCCAGTGTGATAGAATGCACCCAGTGATGAACTTCTGAATCAAATTGTAAGCTACACACAATAACCACAATCGAGCGACGGAAAACGAAAATCGCCTGACCTTGGGGAATATTTGATTCAGTTTAAGTAACCATGACAGATGGTGGCTCAGTATAACTCCAAGATGCTTCACCGAACTACATAAGCTCAAACCTTCGGTCAGTTTGGGACATTCCGTGACAAGTTCTTGGTAACAACTTGCTTTATGAAGTGAAAATAGCGTATCATTAGACCTGGACGCGTTTAGCTTCAAGCGGCGGGAGTTTGCCCCTTACACTAATTCGTCTAAACAACTTTGTAGCTTTGGTGAGAAGGCCGAGGTGTGATACTTCGCGCCAATGCTAACGTCATCCGCATATTTTGACAGGATGATTTCTTCTGGGACTGGTTAAAGCTGACCTAAGTAGAGCACAAGAATGGTATTACTCGTGAGTAGCATCCGCCTCTAGCGGTGATGGGTTCGATCCCCAGCAGGGAACCGAGGGAATGCGCACCACTGACGAGCCCCCATTGGGCGAAACGCGTCTGGTGCTTTTCCGGACTAGGCTATGCTATGTAGCTTGTGAACTACTGGGATGAATAGCACAACAAAAAACAGGAATGGTGACAAATGGCTCCTTGAAGGATACCAGATGTGATAAGTGAGGAGGAGCTTTTGCTGTCAAACCTCGTTACCTGAGTACGAAATAATCCTTTAGCAAGAACACCAAGGAAGTCTGAATACCAGACATCTGTAGGTCTTGCAACATTAATTAGCGGTTCACACAATCGAAAGCGTTGCTGTAGTGGAGGAGGCAAACATGTGTGGCTTCGCTTTTACGGTCTAACGACGACAATCATGAATGCACTAGACAAGCCACTGCATCATGTGTGGATCTTGAACTTTTATACCTAAACTGAAATGAGTCATCCAAACGGGACTAGGCCAGCACTTTCCCAAGAATGATTTTCTCAAAGACCTTCATAGCCACTGAGGTGGGTGCAATAGGCCGATATTTACCCGTCCCTTTCTTCGATATTGGCAATCCTTGACATCTGCATCACAGATCTGATTTTATAATCCATCATAAACTTTGTTTCATCACTCATCTATCTTTATCCTACACCCTCAGCTTACACAAAGGTCGAAAGATCGACTGTACGAACAACCCGTGCTTGGTGGAGTTGGCTCACATATGTGCGTTATGCAACGACTCCGGTTTAGAATTCAACGAAACTAAACATACCTTCGAGAAAGTTGGAGAGGCTACCGAGACTGCTCTCATTTGCCTTGCAGAGAAAATGAATGTTTCCGGTGTAGCCAAATCACATCTGAGCAATCGACAGCTTGCCATGGCTTGTAGCCGCAACTTACAGGTAGACCACCAACTCTTTGAACCTATATGGGCCCAACTGCGCGGTGCTCTCGATTTGTATATTGATTGCCTCGTTTTGCTCTCTCTAGGAACTTTATCACAAAGAGTTCACTCTGGAGTTTTCCCGAGATCGGAAATCTATGTCAGTCTACGTGATTCCCAAGAGCGGCGAAAAGCGGGGGAAACTGTTTGTAAAGGTAAATCCGAGTGTCTTTTATAAGCACTATCCGTTGATTACCGGCTTAAAGTGACCTTTCTAAATCGCGAAATTGTATTATGTGATAAATGGATAACTTCTAATGATTTACTTAACCCGCGGTTTCATCACATTTCTTGTTCATTACTTTTGAGGGGCTAAGTAATCTTCTTGTGTTGTCCTGATCCAGCACTCCCTGTAAAACCCTGTCCGTCGCTTGATTTAAGGACTTTATCGGTTCATTCCTCGTTCACCATTTTAAGACCAACTAAGTGGTATGGTCATTAGCTTTTCCCTACCATCAGCTCTTTTCGGATCTTAATGTGGTTCGTTGATTTATGTGCCTCCGTGTTCCAGTTTGTGCTTCACCGAATGATATTTGCTAAATACTTACAAAACCATTCATATGGGACAAGTTTCCTTTGCATCCTTCGCTGCGAAAACATCCTCTCCAAGGTCAATCCGAATTCCCTTCTCGGATTGGTCGACCTGTGAACACCATGTATCCAACTGTGCTGTTTCCGATGAATCTGCGTCTAACATGCTTTGATTTTGTTAGTAATAGCCATCCTTGTCCAAAGCACGGCGTTTTAACCGTCATTAAAACGTCAGCACCGTGGCCGACAGTGCATGTGTTTTATCTTATCGCTTCAGACAGGCTGTAACTGAATGTTTCAAGTCAAACCTCGCGTGATGCATCAACTCTGAAAGCGTTGGATGCGGCGCTGGCGGGGCGTACACCACTTCGACCCATCCATCTTGGTTGTTGGCTCTGGGAGATGCGGTGTGCACACTTTTTGCATTTACTTTCTTTGGTGCAGGTGATCTCGCTGTGTGCTTAGCCCGCACATGACTAGCGGCGGTCGTGTGGATGCGAAACTTCGGTACAAACTACCGGCGTACTCTTGATTCTTTTTTTGGTGACACTAATAAGTTCATGTAGTTGCTCCACCAAAAAGTAGGCTACAACTTTGTCACCGTCTTGCGCACATGTTTCTCCCGCGTTAGTAGAGTAGGCGTCGTTACCGCACGTTCGCGTGGCTCTGTTGCTTATTTGCTTTGGTTTACACCGAATTTGAGGTATATGAATGGAGCTTCAAGCTCTGGGGGCTACCCATAGTCTCTCTGTATGCACGGAGGTACTGTGTTTCTTCACGGTCGCAACCGACTGTCAACTCACATGCCGCAATCACTTGCTCGCGTTGAATTCATTCGTACACCAAATCAACTGTGTGAAGCCGTGCCAACTGCATTTGCCTTCACTGTATGGAAACCCATTTTGTGCCATTACTTGATGAGTACCTGATGCACTTCTGCTTTACCTTCATGCGTGGACAGTCTCACTAAAGTGTGTTGAACTGATGCACTTTAAAATTCAGAGACAGCATGCGTACACTGAACACCAAATGTTCATATGACTTCGGGCCACTTTTTGTGGCAAGTTTGGGGGAGTCTATCCACTAGTATTGTCAGAATCTAACCTAATCATATCAGCTGCATCCGACCACATTTCATTTATTTAGGAGCGAAACAGCCATCATTACGGGGTACTTTATATATTCTTCATTTGTGTCCGATTCAAACAAATGGCCCTTGTCATTTTAAGGCTGGTGTTCATGGAAGTTTCACCTTCCTTTGAATTCGTGACAACTTTGGTCGTGTATTTTTTGTTTTTACATTCCTCTGCACTGTCCCATCTTTCCATGCTCTCATTTGTAAAACGCACGGCCCCTTTCCTATTTTGCATGAGCACACTATACCGGCTACAGAGTACTCGCATACTGTCTACCACCACTAAATGTGTTGTCATACTTTTTATTTTCAAGGCCTGCCAATTTTTATACCTTTCCTTTTGGCCCTATAATCGGACTAGGGTGGCAGCATCTCACTTACGCGTTTTACGGTCGGTTTGAATGTATTCTCATATAGTTTGCCATCAGTACAGTTAAGCAACTATGATCCGGGTACCGATGCGCGGTTTATTAGGAAGTGCACCTAATGAATCGATCAGTGGACTCCATATCGGCCAAGAAATCCCTATTCCAAGAAATGCCATTGGATAATCTACTTCGTCGACCAGAACGTCTTTGCACAATATGATGCTATTATTAATAAGTAACTGTGTACGGATCACAATCGACGGTCAGATCTTCACACCTGTACGTGTACGTGTGAATGTCTGTTAATCGTCCATCCACTCATTGGCGAGTTGTTCTGAACTACATCATCGAAGCGCTGTGCACATGGTCCTCGTCACAATACATACGGTGCGTGCTCTCAGCTCGGTGTGTTCTGTTGTTTCCCCCACATCGTTTCGGCTACGAGCCATTACTACGTTCGCAATACTTGTGTTAGTACTACGCGCGTAGACTTTAACAGTAAAGGACAAAGGACATTCAACCAGATCACCTGGAGTATGTAGCGCACCTATGCGATCTCATCGTTCTGCAACTGATGCCCGAAGCAACCTTGGGGACCATAGCACGGTGGTTCCAGTTGATGTGACTCGAGTCACCAAGATGACAGCGGTGGTGAGAAAACGTGGGAGAAGACAAGCGGTTTCCAGAGAAAAGGGAGCTAAGAAAGGTGTGCATCTAGCTTAGTTTGCCGTTCACTTTCCCCATGTTTAGCGGCATTGATATTGAAATGAATGGCAGATATAACAATGCTGTTGAGTCGTCACTGTCACCCTTCGAAAATTAGAAAGGCCGGACAGCTATCCGAATCCGGTAGTCACCAAATCTTTGACATCGCAAAATCATTTACATCGAATCGATGTCATTCGTCTACCCTGGCTCTTCAACTGTCGTTGTCTAGTCAACAACAATGCGCTTTATTCATTCATAATGAGTAGATATTCATTCGCAATAACATAGACACAATAAATGCAAAGTGTAACAAACGGATAGGATGCGTCAGCGGTTTGAAAACCTGATCTTATCGAATCGGTTTGGTCACGCGTACCCGTTTGACTACACTTTGAATTCGCAGTAACATACCATTGGTAAATGGCTTAACTGCATGCTTAAACCTGTGAGAAGATTCCATGTAAAACACTGTCGAATACCGGAGTACTTCCCTACATGAAAACCATTAACTTGAACCACAAGCGTATGGACTTACTTAACGCGTAGCTTCTTTTCACCAATGTTCCCCTTTGGACGAATCCGTTGATCACCCATGTGGCTTTATCACAAAAACAACATTCGACTACAGGTTCCAACGGAAATGTTGTAAAACGCGCTCCTACTGTGTGTGTAAAAGATGTCCAGTGTTACTTTTCAGGAAAATCATACCTACAGATCGACTGTGGCTATAGGCTACCCATTGTGCCCTGCTTGGAGGATACGGTTTTACGAGTGCAGGCCAATAAACCTCGTGAATCGTGTTCACTCAATCGCCTGCCCTGAATACCCGAACCTGCTAAGCCCAAAGTCAAGACCAGCTGATGCCCAATGGTCAGATTGTAACACACCGGAAAGATCTCGATCAACAGCGTTGCTTTAAAATCAACTCTTATGAACGATTGGACAAGAACCAGCGCAGACCGTACAGTGTAATTTAACTCACTTGTGGTTCGCATTTTTATCCGGAATAAACTCCAGTTTTTTGCCGCGTACTCGCATTGCTCGTTCTTGCTTGCTGGGGATTGGCCAACTCTTACTGACGGACGGGTTCATTGGCATTATTGAAGAGAAAGTAACCAACATCAAATTGGCTACCTCATATCCATCGCAATGAGGCTGGACCTTACCGTGGTGCGATAGTTTGTGTGCCTCAGCGATCCATTCAGCTATGCTGAGTGGTGCTTTTTTTGCACCTTCAGAGCCACTCATATCAGATTGGTCAATGGTTAGAGGCCAGACAGACTCAGTCTCCTGGTTTTCCAGGTTGGGGGTTGGAATGAGGGTGGCATCTTATTCCTTAAAACGGATTCGTTGTAGCCCAACGCCAAACCCCCTGCCTTGCGGTCAGGTTTTTGAACCAAAGGCTTTGGTTGAGAACCCTAATCGTTCTCCTGTCTAGGCCTGGGCAACCTGACAGTACCTTGTCCACGCAATACTATGAATTTCTATTCAAACGGTTTTTTTGATGCTCTGGCCACCGCAGAGGATAATCAACAGTGCCCTATCTGCTGCATCGAGCAGGGTGGATAGGGGTTTGGATGCTACTGCTCAAGCCTCCTCATATTCTTATTCCCTCTCTCTCTTTTACCGTCCCGTTCCAGCTTCACTTTTATCCCCCCATTTTCAACCCCCCCAATTCTTGGCCTTCCCCCATCTTGCTTTGATAGGCTTTTACCTCCTAGTTTCAACTCACATGTGAACGCGGAGCGTCATTCCTGTCTTGTCGACAAGCCCATGTCCAACCAAGCGGCCAAGCCCAGTTCATCGACTTTCATTTGGAGCCCTCGATCATCCTTCAGATTGGCATGCCTCAATGTACGTACATTGCTACAGATCAGTCAACTGGCAGCGCTTGTCCGAACATTAGAGACGTTATCGATCGATATCTGCTGCTTATCGGAGACCCGCCTGCAAGACTCGAGCTCTGTGCTCACTTTGTGATCCCTTCAGGTGACACTAGCAGCACTTTTCGGTGACGATGCAGCTTCGAGCGCTGACCAAGCCGATTTTAGTATCGCCCTGAGTCCCCGAGCTGAAGCTGCTCTGGTTGATTGGATCCCAATCAGTAGCCGGATGTGTGCGGTCCGATTGACTGGCTCGTTCAAAGCTTCAAAGTCGCGCGGGACTAACAGGTGTCTGTTCGTCATCGCTGCCCATGCACCCACAAACTCTAGCGATGATTCGGTGAAAGATAACTTCTATCGCCAATTGAACGAGCTTCGCCACAGAAGAAGCTCGGACACTTGTGCTGGCTGGGGATCTGAACGCGCAAGTTAGAAAGTTGTCCACTGATGAACTGCATCTGGGCGGCCAACATGGTGTAGGCTCCCGTAATGATAGCGGTGATCGCTTACTTCATTTATGTGAAGATGCCCGCGCATTTCTTGCGAGCGTTAATTTCCGACGTAGCACCCGCCAGAGGGTGACTTGGCACCCACCAGCCTCGAACCAGCTATGGATGCAAATCGATCACATTGTGATAAGTTACCGATGGAGAAGCTGCGTCCAGAACTGTCGCTCGATTTGAAGCATAGGTGTGGACACCGACCATGCACTTGTATGTGTAGACCTGCGGATGCGTTTCGGCGGGCGCCCAAGACGACGTTGTGAGCGCGTTGACACCAGCCAACTGGCGAAGCCAGCTGTTCTGAATGCCTATCAAAGTACGCTGTCATGCGAGTTGAGTAAGCGCTCACTGGATGCAGTTGAAGCTCACTGGTCTCATATTCACCAATCCTTACTAGAAGCAGGGAAATCCTCATGTGGTAAGTCTATTCGCCAACATGAACATTGGGTCTCTTCGCAGTCTCTGGAACTTATCGATGCTCGTCGGCACATTCGGCTGGAAGCGAACACAATGAAACTCGCAGAGCTCCGGGCAAAACTCCTTGCTAGCCTGAAGAGACGCGAATCTTGGTGGTCTCATCGTGCTTCAGAAATGGAAGTGGCCGCTGCCCTTGGTAACCATCATAAGTTATTCCGGCTTATACTGGAAACTTGCAGCAGGAGACCTGGTGTTAGTGAAACTATACGTGCCGAGAGTGGACAGCCTATCCACAACTTGTCAAAACGCTTGGAGCGTTGGGCTGAGCACTTTGAAAGGCAATTTAATCGGTCGGGATTGTTAGGTTTCTCCCCGGCCAGTGATCGCCCTGTTCTGTGAGCTGTCCCTTTGGATCCACCCTGTCGCTTAGAAGTCGAACGTGAGATTGCACTGTTGAAGTTAAATAAAGCCGCGGGACCAGATGGTCTACCTCCAGTTCTCTTCAAACTCGGCGGATCTGCTCTTGTGGATGATTTCTATGAATTACTAGTGAAACTGTGGGACCAGGAAACTGTCCCAACCGACTGGAGCAGCTCCGTCATACTCCCAATTTTAAAGGGAGACTCACGATCGGAATGCGGCAACCATAGAGGAATCAGTCTAATCTCCATCGCTCCCGAATTGCTTGTCTGTCATCCTTCACAGACTGACTTCCACTTGTGAAAGCCATATTCGTGAAGAGCAAGTCGGGTTTCTTCAGTTGTTGTAGCACCGTCACACATATTGGCGGCCCACCGTTGTCGTGTTCCTCGATATCAAAAGTGCATTCGATTCGGTGGATAGACGTGCTTTTGGGACTGTCTACTCAGGAAGGGTGTACCTGAGACAAATGTAAATATTATCCGATGATTATACGCGCGTAACTCAGACAGAGTGAGGGCTTACGGCAAGCTGTCTTCGCTCTTTAATGTCTCCAGCGGTGTGAGACAAGGATGCCCGTTGTCACCTTTCCTCTTCAACTTCGCTATTGACAAAGTCATGGAAATCGAGTTCACAAGACACGACTTAGAAGGTGTGGATCTGCTCCCAGGAGAACGACTTCTTGACTTGGAGTATGCCGATGATATTGCCCTAATCTGTGACAGCTCACAAACGTGCCAAGCGGCACTGGACAAATTAGCACTGGCTGTCAGCCGCTTCGGGCTTTGCTTTGCACCATCGAAGTGCAAAGCGTTCCTCCAAGATTGGCCTGGACCGCCTCCTGTGCTGACCCTTGGTGGGAATCAGCTAGAAGTCGTTCGGAAATTCAACTACCTGGGAAGTTGTATCAGCGTTCGTGGGATTGCAGATGAAATCACGAACCGTATAGCAAAAGGTCGAGGCGCTTTTGCTAACCTTCGCCACTTATGGCGCCGGTGCGACATTACTCTCACCCTGAAGGGTAGAGTGTACACTGCAGTGGTACGTTCGACCCTACTGTACGGTTGTGAAACCTGGTCCTTAGATCAGCGGACATAAAGAGGCTAGTTACGTTCGACCACCGGTGCCTTCGCAATTTAGCTCGCATCCGGTGGGAACACCGCTTGGGCAACGAGCGTGTTCGGCGCCTTGTTTACGGCACAGAAAAAGGAACTGAACCGTTCCGCACCGTCATTTCACGCACCAGGCTCCGATGGCTCGGCCACGTGTTGCGCATGCCAGCACACCGACTCCCGCGACGTGCGTTGTTTGCGCGCCGGGGGTGTGGATGGAAGAAGAGGAGGGGTGGCCAAGCGATGACTTGCTCGAGAGGAACGAAGGCCCTCACTTCGAAGCTGGCCTCAGTTGGAGCGCCTCGGCTCCCTGGTTGGGGCCTGGAAGACCATGAACACGCTTGGCTGGATACGCTTGTTGATATGACTAAGAGCCGATCTCAGTGGCGATCTTTTTGGGAGTTTCTTTATCCCACCCCACCCCTCTTAGTCTCCCTCTCCAACCACGGTCTCATTATTTAATATTTTATAATTTTGCATAAGAAATTACTTTTTTGCTTCGTTGTAGCCGACAGATAGCTTACCGGAACGATGCCCATCCGTTACCGGTAGCTCAGCTGGCTTGCACCTGTAGCATTTTCTTCCCTTTTCTTTTAGGTGTTGCGGCACAGTAGTTGAGGTGTTTCCCACCTCTAGCTAACGTGTCTCTAGGCTACCTCATAAAAATGCTACGTTGATGATATTTACTATCTCATGGATTCGGATGAAGACATTGCACATGCCATCAAGGCGTTCAATAGTATGCACCGGAATCCTACTATGACATGCGAAATTGAGCACGACAGTTGTCTTCTGTATTTAGATCTACTGCTCACGATGACCAGAAGGTTCAATTCAGAAGTCAGTCTAGCGGAAAGTGACTTGGATTGGTCTATACTTAAAATTGAAGAGCTTTTCGCCGATACATCACAAGCGTTTCTTCATTCGAACTTTGTTCCATCGGACTCGTGATTTGAACCCCAAAACTACTGTTTTAACTGATACAGTGCAGTGGTTATCCATTGCAGTTCATAAAGCGTTTCAGTGCCACAGTGAAATGAGATAACGCCTCAAAAAAACCCGGTTTTCCTCGGGTCGCCTTTCAATGGTGATCACCTCGTGAGTCACCGCGAAACGAATAAATAAATGAAAAACGCGTACGATGCAGCAGAGCTATGCTTGTTTATGTCCAAAAAACCACCGCTTAAGAGTTCAATGAAGCCACTGGTGTCGAAACAGTGATCCCATTGCCTATACCAATTTACATGTAGCTGTGGAGACATCTGTGTTGGCCGCACTAATGGGTGTCCGAATCAATAAACATGTTCCCAAGTGGCTCCGCAAACGGATAGAACGTATGACGGTTGCAGCAAGTGCTTTGAGAAGTAAGGTTGCCTCAGTAAGTACTAGGTCTCTTAAGAACACCGGTCACTAGGTAAGCACGAATGAGCTTGTTTTCAGGGCTTCATCATCAGGCTAATACAACCACAATAAAGTTAGCTAGAATAGACATAATAGGTTTAAATTGGGTCACTGAAGCAGAGTAACTAATCGATAAGTCTGTGTTTGGTCTGATTGAGGCGAGGTCAGTTTCAGTTTAATGGAACGATATATCGACAAATAGACGGGGTGGTAATGGGTTCACCATTAGGACCGTTGCTCGCGGACGTCTTCATGAGCAAATTGGAGTTCAACCAGCTGAACGATTCCATCAACAGCTTGGTTTATTACGGTCGATATGTAGACGACATATTTTGTATTGCGGATAATGGAATGTGCGTCGATGATCTATTGGCCCAGTTTAACACTGCACATAGCAACATAACTTTCACTATCGAGCTAGAACGTAGCGACTTGTTGGCATTTTTAGATGTCCAAATCAACAGGGCATCAGATGGGTCAATGCTGAGCAGGGTGCACAGAAAAGCAACCTGGAATGGGCAGTACATCCATTTCGCTAGTTTTGTTCCGATAAGTCAAAAAAGGAACCTTGTCCGTTGCCTAACGGAGAAAGCGAAGAGAATATGTACAGATGATACGATTTCAGACGAGCTGAGCTTTATACGAAACGTACTCGAGCGTAATGGGTACCCTGAGAAATTCATCCAGACGCACATGGAAGCGTGAGTACAAAAGTCCAAACCCGTTTCTGCGGAGAAGCAGATGATATACTTATCGTTACCATTTAAGGGTGACGCGATAGCGAAACAGACCACCCGAAGACTTTCCTTAGCAACAGAGAGAAGTATTTTGCCGCTAATCTCCGCGTAAGCTTCACCTCAACACCGATTGTGCGCCAACAACTTAAGGACAGGATACCTCGGTCGCAGACCTCCTTCTGTGTGTACAATTTCTCTTGCTCGTGTCGAGCAAGGTATATTGGGAAAACGACCAGGCGACTGTCCGTTAGGGCTCGAGAGCATTGCCCAGCTTGGCTCTACAGCGGCGTGAGGAAGAATGTAACGAGTGCAGTATTGACGCACCTAATTGACTCCGATCATCAAATCGATTCGCGTGACGCATTCACACCGATCTACTGTGTCCCCGGACGTTACACACGGGCAGTCAGATGTCGCCTGCTGTCAACAGCAGAGGCGATCGCAATTCGGCTCTATAACCCGGACCTATGTGCACAGAAAAACTCGTCCATACTTTAACCTTGCCTTGGCCTCAGATCAGCGCGACTAACAATGGCAGTCACGCCACATCACTTGACCTCGCCTCAATCAGACCAAACACGTAGATTTATCGATTAGTTACTCTGCTTCAGTGACCCAATTTAAACCCATTGTGTCTATTCTAGCTTGCTTTATTGTGGTTGTATTAGCCTGATGATGAAGCCCTGAAAACAAGCTTGTTCGCTACTTTCTGTTTCTGATGTCATCTCCGGGAATTATTTCTCAATCCAAGCACGGATGAATCATTCACAGTCTCCCTACCCAGCCAAAGGCCTCACATTCACAAGCTCCTCGAGCACAATGTTATGCATCGACAGCGCCCCCACCGCTCTGTGTTCAAAAACGGTTGACAGTGACTGTTACCGACAAATCGGTCTTGGAACTTGAGCAACACTTAGCACCCGGGTCAATCCAAAAGTCAAAGCCGGAAGAGCTACGGTGCTATTTACAAATGGTTAGACAACAATTTAGTAACAAACCTCAAACAATATCCAGACCAAAATGTATACGATAATTCGGGTTGCAAGTGCAACATGCTGTCAAGCCAGGCCAAGCAACAGCAACCGTCAACCGATAAGCAAACTGAAGCGAAGTGGTTCCAATGTCATAGTGGTTTACAACGAAGTGATCAATCGTCAATCGATCAGCCAGTGAACAATGCACTTAGATCACAGGTGGTTAGGTGAATGAGTCTAGTTAACACTCACTCAGGCAATGAACATCTGTCCGGAACGAGGTTACGATGGGAAGGCTGAGAGACAATCGATAGAGCATATGCCGAGGGAACGTGTAAATGTCTGGATAAAAGTTCGGGAATTAGGGACGGCACTTGTGGCATGCTTTGATGGAATCCGACAGACTGTGATTTGTCTGTTAAAGTGACACTAAGCTTGCCGTAATAACTAGTAACGCACTAATCGTAAAACAGTTGATTATTAATCGTCTTCCTGTGATCTTATTTTGGTTCCTTTGTTTTTTGCATGTACTTTACCGATGAGGATTATCATTATTATGTGTCAGCTGTACGCCGTAACGGCGCGACCACCACCAGTCGCGACCAACGAGGATGCACGAGGTGGTAACGATAATGATAATATTAATAATACCACAGCATCCTTCTGATATTCTCACTTGGTTCTATAAATGGAATTTTCATGTTTCAACTTCTGACCCTTCATTAAACGTGCCAAATACGGAACAACTGACATACCATTAACCCGTGTGCAAGCAATAATAGCTCTTTACGTTTGTCTGGTGAAGGTGATCGAGATACATTCCAACAATGCGCTATGGAGATGGTGTCCAGCATCAGTGAGTATTTTGTTCGCCATCTTTTCTTAGGTGTGAATGCACCAATAACATCCCACTTTGCTTGTGATGACCTCCCACGTCGTTATCACCATACTGGATCAATCTCAAGCAGCCCTTCGGACTAACGCGATAGTGCCATCCTCAACAATATATATATATATATATGTATGTATATATATATATTCACATTCTGTTAATAGATATTGTGCCATCAGAATCATAACGCAAGAAAAAATGGAAAAAGTAGAAACACGACATGGGATAAAAATTGGAAACGATTTTTTTGAGTTTTACACACACCATTTTGCTTTTTTGATTTTTGTTTCGTGAGTTTTTGTGTGCATTAAAGGGGGGATAAAATGGCAGAACAACATTGACGCTACTGATGTCTGTTTCGGGCCATGACATCCAATGTTTCCCACCAGATTCAGCATCTTGTGGTCCCAAACCTGGAGGACGGACTGGCCCGACTGCCGCCAAACTTGAGGTTGCCTTCTTCATTTTCCTTCTCAACGTCATTGGCTGTCCACTGCGGCACTTTTTCCAATCGCTCCCTGGGAGTGCAAATAGGGCTCGACGTGGAAGGCGATTGGCTGGCATGCGCAAAACGTACCCGAGCCAAGGCATGTGATGTCGGAGGATAACCTTTTAAAGACTGGCACTATTCGGTCTCGGACCTCTGCGTCGCTTACGTGGTGTTGACCAAAATGATCGACAGTCGCCTATGCTGCCGCGCCACCTGCGACTTATGGCTACGTGGTCAGTATGTGACCAGCGCTGGGTTGATGATGAAGGGGGCGCGAAGTGGCCTACTGGCGTCCAGAATGACGATAGCTCGTGCTGAAGAGGAAAAGTTAATGATCAGCACAAAGGCTGAGCAGTTTCTCCGTTGTTTGAGCGAACATCATCATATCTATGTGCCCCCCGAGGTGGCGCTCACATGACAGCAGCTGACTGACACGCGCGTTGAAGTCACCTGCCAAAACAATGATGTCTGTTTTAGGAGCAGCTCATGAAGGTTCTGGTAGAACTGGTCTTTGATTGTGTCCGAGCTACAGTCAGTGGGCGCGTAGGCAGATATCACGAAGAGAGCACACTTTTCATCGTGACGTCTGCTAACTTTACAAGAGCCATGGAGCCTCATCGCACAAAGGCGACTATTGATCGGAATCCAATCAATCAGAACAGTTTCGGCTCTAGCGCTGAGGGCGATTCCAACACCAGGGAGGCGGAGATGGAAGCGGTTGTATGGGTGGAGCGGCGACGCCAGCTGGTAGACCGAGTTAGTGTCCTGGAGTCGCGTTTCACTCAGGCACCAGATATCAATTCCAAGGGTCTCTAGCGTGCGTGCGAGTCCAGCTTGCTGACCGGTCTGCAGTAACTTGCGTACGTTGAAGGCTGCAAGTTTGAACTGCGTTCCTGGTTGCAGGAGCGAAGATGGGCGAATTCGGGACTGGCAGCTCTCTGTTGAGCACATGTCACGGGAACAGGTTCATCGGTGTAGGTGGGCTTGATCGCCATAGAGGAATCAGGTAAAAATGGGTGTGAATGGTACAAGGGAAGAATAGATAAAATGATGTTGTGTGCTTGTTAAGTTGGCATAGTAGCATATGTGAATGGCATCGTAGCAGCAATAGAGCGTGTGAATGGTTGTAGTTGTAACTTCATGGTTCCTCACTAGTCGAGATACTACCCGGTTGCCTAGGCCGAGGTAGGTGGTTGTGTGAGGGGACCACCGCCCCGAGCCTTTGGTCAAAGTGCCTAACCCACAAGGCAGCAGGGCGAGATGAGGGATTCGCACCCCTGGACACTCAGCTTATACGCCTTTCGGATGACGATAAGCCATGTCACGGACCCAACACTCCTGAAGTCAGAACCAAGATCCGATGCTCCAATTGCATGCCGGTGTACAATGTCTCCAAAGGAGACAACAGGCAGTGACTTTATTTAGTAGCGAGTCACATCTGCCAGGTCGCAGTGTTGTTAAACGAACATTTGTGGCTTTTCATAGAGAGCGCTTGCCAGGCGAAAACCCACCACGCACTGGAACACTACCACCCAACCATTCGCCGGAACGGGAAATTTCCGAACCGCCCAGCTGGCACCACGAAGAGGTTGTTCGGTGAGCCAGCCCCAAAAATAACACCACGGTATCAATGTTATGGGTTGATGCTTCTTCGCCATACTGCCGTAATAACGCTCATTGATGAGAAACAGTAACATGGAAAAAGTGGGATCTAGCGATAAGCCTGTATGTGCTTGGCGCCAAGCTGTGTGCATCTTACAGGAACGCACGGTCACCACCACCAATACGAAGATTAGAGTCTATCAAGATGACGATTTCCCTGCGTCCTTCGCTATTTCGCGTCGTAATCAACTTCGGGATATGGTTAACTCAGCACCACACTCACTGAACAGACACCCTCTGGAGTTGGCATCGTGCGCACTGGTTGCAAGCTTCGTGTTGTAATGTTCCGAACCAGGCATAGCGTGTAGTGTATAGGACCACAAGTACTTACCACGTTCAATAACTCTACTTTCCGTCACCAAATTAACAACTGACTCCTCCGAGCTTTAGACCATTCTAGAATTATGCCAGTACCCTCACTGTCCATTAGATCCAACAGATATAGCAACTAACTCTTTGGTTAGCTAATATTATGAACTAGCTTATCAACAAACACGTAGACTGGTCAGGTTTAGGTTTTTTCTCCGAACCGAAATACTTCGGCTCGGAGAGCAAACCTATACCTGAACAGACAACCCGAGCTACAGGTATTCCGCTTTATTGCTAATATAGACTGGTGTTCTTACTCCACGTATTGCGTTTTTTCGATACATCTGGCACCTACGGTCGTTCAAATTATAAAAACCGGTAGCGCGTTTTATACATCACTCGGGAAACCATCATGCCTAGTTCAGGCCAACCTTCATGCCTATCTGCGCTCTTTCATGCCGTTCCTTGTCCGCTTGATCCACTTTTGCTGCCAGCTGCTACTCGAGCATGCCGATTGAACACACCTGGCCGTTCACGGCTCGTTCCTTCATTGAGGTTTTTTGTCCGAAATGTGGCAGCTTCCACATTTCAAGTGATGTGTGCGCAGCTACCAATCGTTGCCACCTATCGAGTCCCTGCTTAGTTGCTCAGATCATGTACGCTTTTTGTTCGACTGGTGTTTTATCACACTATGCGTGCACTGTCATGTGTCACTTTTACCGGGCGCCACACAAATTTCGAACTCCTTTTGGTACCATGTGACATTGTTTGCACGCTTATCGAGTTCATTCTTCTGCTTATCCTGTACATGTAGGGCGCTCCGGAGTCGATTCTGGATCGCTGCACTCATGTGCGTACCAAAAACGGAAAAGTGTTGCTCACACCTGAATCAAAAGATGAAACTTTGCGCAAGTTAGCCACCTATGCGACTGGCCGTGAAACTTTACGCTGCCTTGCTTTGGCCACTAAAGATGATCCTCCACCACGGTCACAGTTCCAGTTGTCGGATCCACTGACCTTCAAGGATTATGAGGTAAGCAATTCGATTTTCTACTTGCTGAATTGCATTTTACATTTGCGTTATTTAAGGTTTGTTTGGCCTTCCATGATTTTTTCTCCACCATCCTAGTCTTTAGCGTCTTTACGGCGGACGCTCATCGTTTGCCTTTTTATTTCCCTTTACTGCAGTCCGGTCTCACACTTGTTGGAGTTGTCGGTATGCTGGATCCACCGCGGTGCGAAGTGGCAGACAGCATTCGAGATTGCACCAATGCCGGAATCCGCGTGATTGTGATCACAGGCGACAACAAAGCTACGGCCGAGGCTATTTGTCGCCGAATCGGTCTGTTCGGTGAGAAAGAGGACACCAGAGGCAAGGCATTCACTGGCCGCGAATTCGACATGCTGAGTGTACCGGAGAAGCGGGAGGCGGTCAGACACGCGAAATTGTTTGCTCGTGTAGAGCCGGCGCATAAGAGTGAAATTGTGCAATATCTACAGGATGACGGAGAAATCTCCGCAATGGTATGTGTTCCCCTTCCCACACACACACACTTTTGTTGTTTAAGTGTATACTTCACTTCTATCTGGTTTCTACTTCTCGGTCTCATCACATGTGTACAGGTAATCAACCATCACGAATTTATAACATCAGTCTTGTCGACTTGTCCATGTAGTGAAGCTTGTTGATTGGATTGAACCTGCTTTGTCGGTCACTGTTCGTTTTGACAATATTTCACTTTTCTGGTTCCATCTAGAATCAGACTCATACAGCCATCATACACGTGGGTGCGAACTAGACAACTGTTTCGTTCTTTCAGGAATCGTGTTAGACTATAGAACCCGTGACTCCGTTCTGATGAGTCCAAGGTTATGACTACTGCATCGCGGGTTAAGTTTAGGAAGCCGTTGTTCGGTGGCTATCCTGTCCCCTGAATGGCAGTGGCATGCATACTAGTGGAGATTGAGCCGCGCTCTGTGATATCTAGTAGCTGAGTCACATCGTCGTCTCCGCTTCTCATAGGAATGGGATCACGGGTTCTAGCTCCATGCAGCTCCTTCGGTCTCCGTGTGCCCTGTTGGCAGATATGATAGACGATTAGCACATCCAACAACTGCGGTCTGCATCAACAAGATCCCAACTACCTGTTCATATGGTCTGCGAAAATCGATATTCATGATCCTGGCATAGGTTAGTGACGGCCGAACTTACACCACTGGTAGTCAGCCTTTACATCCCACACCTTCCGTGAATGACCTAAGCGTAATCTCGCGTGGACAAAACCAACAGGCTACACCGAAACTCACTGCAAATGCGTTGGTCACTCAAACGCAGCTTCTGCATCCGAACTGAAGAGACCACCACTTGGCTTTTCTCCATCGCTAGAGTATGGCTCGCACACCTTGTTGACCAACCACTCAAGGCTAGGTGCAGAACAGTGAACGGGTCCAACACTTCTCTATCAGACTTATCCCCAGTTTACGGGCTGAATGTGCGAAGAAATATACGCGAGACTGGACTGTACACCCTGGCATTTCGTCGGGTGCGAGTCGGCCTCATCATGACCCTCGTTCTACATCTCAGTGACTACTACTACATGGTGAGGCTATCGCTCTACTTGCTGCAAACACCTTGCATCACACACGGGCACCATTACAAGCTTGTGGTGCTACAGCTGAGAAGAGTTCCCCATCCCCCTATGCTTTGAACAGCGAGTGCTCAATGTTTGGAACAGTTTGCCTGAATAAACCCTGTGCAGCAGTCCAAATAAAATTACCAGATGTGCATTCCTCCAGTGTTATATTTCGTGAGCGATTACTCTCAATTTACTGTTAGTTATACGTTTTTTTCGATATCGTTCGAGAAATGGAGAACCGATCAGAGTATTGACAGGTCACAGATGGTTTTCGTTTTTACTCTTTTTGATCCAATTCCGGTGTAGGTGCACGAATGAGATTTTTACTTGCTCCTATCATCCAATATTCGGTACCCAGATGAAGTATCGTGCTGCTTACGATTTACGACCGAGTAAAGCCAAGCATGACTATTTTTCTGCCGCATGATAGCCGTCTGACTGTATCTATATATAAGGAATTAAAACTATGCGTAATCCTCCTACTCCGCCATTTTAAACTATTTCACTTTGTTTCAGTGACTCCATGACCGCCGTTTCATTCACACGCTTGGTTGTTCTAACTTGCGTTTAACGCGGGGACACGTCGCAGCATTACTACTAGTTTAATATCTGTACAAATGTAATGTGTTCTGTGCCATCCCGTCTGAACAGCATCTTTCGAGTTACCTTTACCTACTCTGTGCACGTACATTTGGAGTTAGATCATTGTCCTTGAGGAGCTAGACACGCTCCGCTCATCGTTCCTCTTCTTACTGACTTCCTTTCATCCAGTCCCTTTGGTTGCCTTGAAACAAATCCGTTTTTGTCCGTTTTAGTTGTACTTGCTTGTAACCCAACTACAATAAAACCTACCAGCACTTGGTTTCCGACCATCTATCCTATTCACCTTGACATCATTTTCTGTCACCATTCACTATTGAATGATTTTGCGTTTCACTCAAGCTATTATCTAACGTCCTAACGAGCAGTTAATTTGTATTTTCTCCTCGTCCTGCGCTTTTCGGAATCTTACCCTTGCAACTCTTGTGTATGGGTTACTTATTTAGACCGGTGATGGAGTCAACGACGCACCTGCCTTGAAGAAAGCGGAAATTGGCATCGCTATGGGAAGTGGTACCGCTGTCGCTAAGTCAGCCTCCGATATGGTACTAGCTGATGACAATTTCAGCACTATCGTGGCCGCCGTGGAAGAAGGACGTGCCATATACAACAACATGAAGCAGTTTATTCGATACCTGATTTCTTCAAATATTGGAGAAGGTGAGTACGAGACGGAATTGTTCTGGCTCCCTTCTCCCCGTGTGTATATTCTCCCTGTACCATCTTACCTCCTACTGTTCTTTACCTTTTCTCAGTGGTGTCCATTTTCCTCACTGCTGCTCTCGGAATGCCAGAAGCTCTTATCCCCGTACAGTTGCTTTGGGTCAATCTGGTAACAGATGGCTTACCGGCCACTGCTCTCGGTTTCAATCCCCCGGATTTGGATATCATGCAGAAACCACCAAGAAATAGTAAAGAACCACTGATTTCCAGTTGGCTTTTCTTACGCTATCTGGCGATTGGCGGTTATGTCGGCGTTGCAACGGTCGGATCGGCTGCATGGTGGTTTATGCGGTATTCGGGTGGACCGAAAATCTCTTACTATCAGCTGGTAAGTCTATGATCTCTCGCCGTCGATTAGGGCCCTCACATTTCACACCATATTCACACCAGGCCGTTTGGCGCAGCATTAGGAACTGAATTGCCGCGTGGGTTAAGTCCCGTTCTCTGAAATCTCACCGACCTCGTACCATGTGATAGCTGCTGCCTGTCGACGAGGCACCCTGTTTGGCAAAACTTCAAGGTGGACAAGCAAGCAGTTAAGAATAAATTGTTCAACAAATTTGTACAATCCAATTCACACCATCTCTTTGAATTATGTCCCCGCGTTAGAGTCCTATTCAAACGTTGGGCAGTCGTTGAACGCATAAAGTTTATATATATGTGGCGGCTTCCGGTTTCGGATTTGTCTGTCATCGTGGTCAACCACAGAAGGCCTGCGTCTACAGAGGGACCATGGATGGCTTGCGCTGCACCACCCACAGTTCCATCCATACACCCCATATCCAGTGTAAACCCAAAGGAATAAGACCGGGAGGTATGTGAATGGGAGCCACGTTTCATCAACGGAGCCGGCCCACCCTCATTCACAGACAAACACAAGCACTCTGTATTTGAGAATCAAGCGCATACAAGGCGGTGGCTGGACCGTGGTCCGTTCCACACTGGTTGCTTAGACCCACATCTTGAGCGTAACACGGCTACAAGTACCGTGCACCCGGTCTCCTCCAGCAACGATCAGCTGTGTCCTGGAGGCAGTACAGGCGAGATGGACGGGTAGTTATAACTTGTCTACTTTTTCATCTACTTGTTTTCCTCCAGTCTCTCACACTTGTGGCTTGTATTTTCCATGACAATTCGTTTCGTCCCAACTGGACCCCTTGCGCCTGTGTTCTGATCAGTTGAACCACTATGATCTGGGCACTGAAGAGCGGTGGATCCAGTTGCCACGACTCTCAACGACAAGCTATAATGTAGTTGCATGCCAATACCCGGATTATACCCATGCTTAAGTCCAATTAGCGAAGCGATCCCTTCTCCATAATTTTCATCATTCTACTACAGTATCGGACGACACACCACAACCGGGTCCAATACTGCCAATCCACTGACGTTTGAACAGGACCAGTTAATTGGATCAGTACTTAGTTCACTGAGGAGTTGTCTCGGTGCCAAGAACCTTCTGCTTGCACAATTCAGACCGGATCAGTCTGATTGCGATTGCTTCAGCCGTCTTCAAGAGATCTTCTCTGGGCGCTTTAGGATAACGTAGTGGCACAGAGTAGAAAATTTTAAACATATCTGCTATCTGACTTGCATGTCAGCTTAGCGGCAAATCCTCCATGATGGCACTGTTGGTGCTTCTAGCCGTGTCTCTTCGTAGCGGATTTGGGCAGTGTTCGGCTGCGCCTGTTTGCGTCTCAGAGATATTTTGCATTACAGCTTCTGTTGTGTCGCCACTGACGCCTTCACGCCACGACCGCAAGAAGTCCAAAGACGAGCCGGCAAGAGATTTGTATACATGAAATCACATTTGCTTATAAAGTTGGAAGGCAAAATGAAGCGAAGCTACTAAATTACACTTGAGCCAACCGACAGAAGGAAAACGTCGAATGCAACGGGCGAATAAGCAACCGTGTAATCAAGAGCAAATCGCATATGTCCTTAAACATAGCATCATATGACCCCAAGCGTAAAGCGAACATCCATTTACAGTGACGGACACTGACCACTCAGAATAACGAGATCTAGCGTTTAAACAAATGTCACGAAACAAACGAGAATAAGAAGTGCAGACTTAAAAATTAAAAACTAGTACAATACTTGTGTGACAACTAAATATTTATGTAAGATAACCAAGTAGAAAAGTGATGCAGAGTAAAACCAATGGAATGTGTTCTTGCACATGACACTGCTGAGGATGACACGGAGATGAGCGTTCATTAACAATGACGTGTGTGTACCAATCGGGCTAACACAGTGGAGCGTTTAAACTACAGTCAAGAAGTAGAAAATAGGAAGAATAACGAATGGCTATTAAGCTCATTCACGAAAAATGTATGCCAAATAGCTGATCTCCTAACAGGTTCAAGCAAGTTGTTACGCAATGTGTGCTTTCGACTAGACCGGGAGTATGCCCTTGTGACGTTGTGTAACAATGCGTGTAGTCTGCGCAAGCATACGCGCGTAGACGGCTTGGTAGCTTTTGGCCGTTGTGAATGCAAATAGTATGCGAATGGAATCATGACAGAAAACTGCAACAGCACATGACCACAAACAGCTGACTACCATGCGAAGATATGATGACATCGGCGGGATAGCTTTCTTACGGTTTTCACTGCGCCGTGTCATTTTCAACCATTAACTCGCAAATAACTTAGCACCAGACACACTAAACAGACAGTTTGGCTAGGAGAGGACAGCAGACACGCCACTAATGTCCACTGCGAGCCACATCTTGTAACGTCTGGCGCCATGCATAAGATGGGTCGCGTATACCCCAACCTGGAAGGCGAGATGAATAAATAACACCCATCTTAGTCTTTAACGACCCCACTTCCAGCTACCAAGTCGCAGTTTTCGCACAGTCGTAGCGATGACCGAGCATACCTATCACGTGTCCAAGGCAACGCAACTTAATCGGTGTGAACTCTAAGGAGTTGAACCATCCCCGCCTAGTGCTCGGTTACCCCCTCATCATCGTTGTGGACACGTTGGTGTCACCTGACACCGGTAGTGCTTTTTCATATGACTATTCCACATTGAGGATACTAAGGAATTGGTCACCGGGGCTTGCGATTACTGCCCACATCTCGTGGAAGCGCGCCAAGTAAGCATTAATAAAGTCCACCAATTGTTTGGTGAGAAACCCTCTGATGCCACAGTAAATTACCTGCTAACCTCGATACACACTTATGTCGGCTAAGTTGTCTTCCCTAATCCCGTTGATCGCCTTCTTCGGTTTGCGTATAGTTTTACAAAGCCCTCGGAGTAATTGATGGTATGATGGAAAAAAGGGTGAAGTCGGCTGGTGCATACCATTTTTCTGGGTGGAGATCTTGAACTGTGCTGCGTTATTAGCTGGAGACCTCTTCGAACCCAGCACACTCACGAGATCCCTTACATTCACTCGTTAACTTTCTGTCGCAAAACCCGGTCCTTTAGAGCAAAGCTCAGCAAAAATGACACCATGATTAGCTTGTAGAAGCCTCGGTGTACATAACTAGGTCACTTCCATAAGTAGCGACTATTCCGTATCATGAGATTCTTCATTTGAACCTGTCAAACAAACTTAATCCAACGCTGCCAAATATGAATTAATCAGTGTATAGGCGAAGATGCTTCGTTCCCTGCCCTTCTTCCCCAACACTGGTTCCGCAGTCATTCTTGATCACTTGGGAACTCAAAAAATTGAAGATTAATTAAGCAATACCCTTAACCGTTCTATTTAACCGCTGTGACACATTTAGAGGCCTGTAAGGATAACGCCTGTGTCCAAGAAGGAATCTCAAACCTACCGTCCGATTGTATGTACATCGATGTTGAAAGTTTTTGAGAAACTACTTCTATCTCAGATCTTTACCCGCATCCAGGCAGCCAATGTATACCGGTTTGTCTATAAACCTAACTGCTCCACGTTCTTTGTACATTCGGTTGCATATGCACTGGATGAAAGATGTAGAGCAGTGCGTCCGATGTTTCTCGATTATTCGGATGCTTTTGTGAGCGTCAATAGATCAACTCTACTGAACCAGCTGCTCACGAGTGGGTTCATACAAGTATCTGCAGCGTGACCAAACCTTACCCACTTCATCCCGCTTAACGGAACAAAATCCTCAACACTTTGCTCTGATCATGATGTTTTACAAGAAGCGATTTTTTCTCCCACACTGTTTTCTTTACATATGGAAGACCTCCCTATACCGTCCAACTTTATTGAATGTATATCTCCAACCGTTAAGACATCTACTCTTCAAAGTGGTCTGGATGAGTTTGTGCTGTGGTCATCAACTCAGTCTATCATTCTAAACATTTCTAAATGCCGTAGCATTCTTTTTTCTCTGGGCTGATAAGCTGTTGCTTCCTCATTGACAGTGAGTGATCAGCACATACCCAGGACATTGACTCACAAATATCTTTGCATTTTTTTTATCCCAAAACCTACCTGGGTCATCTACCCATGTCGTTGAAACATTTGACAAGGTTAAAACGCTATCCTTTTATGCTTTCGACACGTGATTTGATCTGTACCTTCGTGATTGCATGTATACTGCCTCACTGGCCTTACTGTTCTTCAGTAATTTTTCCTGGGCTACTAAAGAAACATTACATATTGTTCTTATGTTCGTTAAAACATTGCGAGATGCGGGGGACTGTCTAGAGAGGTACTTGTTGATTTTATTGTCATCGAGCATGTAGACGCTTGTAATAGTTTTCGTTTAATTTTCTAAACGACCGTTTTCCTCCACTGCATGAAGCGCTATCTGTTTCCTGTACACGCTCTAAATTCAGACACTTATTTTCTCCTACGGCTTCTCATCGCAATTCTATCCTACCATACCTGTCACGAGTACTTGTGGACTCGAAACTCATCAGCATGATACGCAGTTGTTTGCCATAGTGATACACAAACGTTGCACATTTAACTTATTTTTATCTATTAAATTTCATATATTTCTCCATTCGCAGTGATAATGTAAATAGCTGACAATGTATCTACCCAGAAGCATAGAGTCTGTTGTGTTTTGACTCCGCTTGACTTATCCAAACGCAACAGGAGATTTTCTAACGTTTGCAGTGTGTATAGAGTTTTCTACCTAAAGCTTCATTCAAAGGCTTGGGATTTATGTACAAACGCAAATCACCGTTCTTTTTCGTAACAATTGCGACCTGACTAATCCGTTCTGTCGGCTCGTCGACCTCAGCGATTACGCCCAACTGCGTTACTTAGTTCGGTGGCAAACTTATCATGTAAAGCAAACAGGATCCTTCAAACGGATCTAGTGACCAATGAGCGGAACCGAACCTCCCTAAACCTGGGCTAAACAGGGACGGATACTGCTCACTAACATCTGTCTCCGTTTGACACGCATGCATGAAACGATCATGAACATAGCCAAGACACTAGATGAAATCACTGCTGAGAATCGGCGTGAGCTGATGTGAAGAGCCGTCTTCAGGATTGATCACTTCGATTGTGCCACTGTCCTTCGTTTGGAGCCGTCCCACATGCGCAAGCCTTGATCAGATTGCACACGAATTTCTGGGCACCAATTCGCTGGTATTATGTTGATCGTGGCACCCGTGTCTAGCTGGAAGCGCACTATTTCGTCTCCAACTAATAAACTTGCCTAGTCGCACTTCATTGACCACGTCTGCGACACGTTACGGACTGCATGTTCAGACTCGGAGAGTGTTGTGTCACGATAGAGTGCATTCACATTCGAAGACTGACAACACCGAGCAGACTGATTTCGTCTGCCACATTTGGCGCAAATTCGATCCCACGCCGGATATTTATCACGATACTTTTGGTGTCGTGCCGCGCAGAATTTGCAAATTCCTTGTGTCTTGGTAACAGGCTTTGCAGTTTTGTCAGTCAAGCTGGATACAGCACACAGCTCCGCATCAGATGGCAACCGTATTTGCTGGACCTCATGTGTAGTCGACGATTCAGTGAAGTGTATATCAAGGCATTGTCTGAATGGTAGATGCTTTTGCCGCAACAGCTACCCTCATGTTTTCACCACTAATCCCCACCACGAGTCTATCTCGGATGAAACTGTCAGCCATACAATTGCAAAACTTACAAGAACGAGCCAGGATCTTCAACTCCGTAACATAGTTATCGATAGATTCGTTCGGGCACCTGTTTCGAGTAAAAAAGAATGTTGATACCTCTCGTTAGTCTGGCCGTCGCAGAAATTGCTGAATTTTCGAATGACTTTTTCCAGGTCAGCTGAGTCTTCGTCCTTTTCTTACTGCATCATTTCCAGGACGCGACGTGCTTCATTTCCGATCGTATGTCTGAACATCGCTAGATAATACTCCATCGGTTGTTCGTTCAGACGCATCAGTACACAGTACTCGGTCCACTTGCTTTTCCAGATTCTCCACTGGACAAGTGTTCTTTCATGTTTAACGGGGCAGGTGTTTGTAAGGCTGGCTGCGCTCCAGTCAACATTTGAGCACCGTTCGATGATCTTGCCTGAGTCTTCTCTGACACCATGTCGCAAAACCCGGTCCTTCACATACTAACGGTTTATTCGACAAAGCAAGGTTAATCGAATGACAGCATGACTAACTTACAGCAGCCTCGATGTAAATAACTAAGTCACTTCTATAACTAACAACACTTCTGCATTCATGAGATTATCCCTTTGAAATTTGTAGCGTAGTATTCCTTTGAATCAGTCAAACAAACTCACTCCAGCACTGCCGCATATGAACCAATCGGTGTATAAGGAATCTGCGCGGGCGTCCAATCATCTGCTCTGTTCGCTTGCGGCAAGCTAGCCGCTTACTTCTTCTCGTTTCTATGATGGCATCACACTTTCCATCCGGCTTAATCTTATCTGCCTTTTCTCTCCCCGCTTCTTTATCTCACATTGCTTGTTACCTTCGTCAGCATCGTCGTTGTTACTTACTACCCTTGTTATCATGGCAAAGCGAGTTGCATTAATCTTATCTAGCGCAATTTGTTGTTCGGGTAATAATCCTCAACTGAAAAGTCATAAGACATGCTTAATGAAACGATGTTGCAATTTCGTGCATCCATTATCGATCATAAACCTGCAACCTGGGATCTTAGATGGCCCGTAGTCTTAAGGCTCACAGGCCTGCTTTGTACTACGATGGTGTGGGTTCCAGCCTGGGCAACCCTTACAGTATCGTTAGCCCACGTGCGATTGGTGGTAGTTGTGTGGCAGGTACTGCGTACCTGCTTGCTGCTGATGCTACTAGGATAGGCTTGGAGGCACAGCTGTTTTTCGAGCGCACAACGGTGGGCGTCCGCAATCAATAACGACAGCATCCAGTAGCGTAACAAAGTGGATCGCTGGTTACATATTAGAATGATGATTGTGATTTTTCGAGGTGTCTCGGTTTTCCCATTCAGCCGGTTCCGTCGTACCAATATTTGTACTTAAATAAGTAGGTCAGATATGGGAAGAAGTTGGAGAGAGTCAGCTTGATTCACACAAATATTGCGGATAGAGAAATTCAACATCAGAAGTAAGGAAACGGTTGCGAAAACCCCAGTGGTTTCCTGACTGCTATGTTCGAGAGCGTTCCTAACCACTCATGTAGCTGATTCCGAGCATTCGTCTAGACAGATTTCATCCACCGACTCGATTCAGCCATAGACGACAATGAAAAGAATAAGAGGAAAGGACCCAGACAATGTAGACGGCCCGAGTTTAACAAACAGTCCAGTACTGCGCCGGCACCTTCTGAATTCCATCCGATATTTATCGCCATTATTGACTCGTCCTCCCTACTAGATCCGAGCAATACCTCGAAGGCATTGGCTTAGAACGTCGGCTAACTTTTTTTTACTGCGTTTAATTCACAATGGCTATATGCGGTACGATCGGTGACGGTACCACTTTACCCCCTACCTATGATGGACAGGCTGAGATCTCACTGTCTACGGAGATGCGTAGGACCATGAATTCCACGCGGACCGTGCTTAATCATGTAACGATTTGACTTTTTCAGGTGATTGTTTCTTTACTGGGTAGCAACAATAGCATATCGGCCAGTTTTACTGTATTGCTTTCCTTTATGAGAACGCGAAGCACATGACAGAGAGTTCAATGCCTGTTCGATAGCGTGTTTATCTTGCACATGCGTCTGGCGTAATGTCTCGAAATCTTTCTATAATACTGGTCCGAATGTTATGTTTGCAATCGACTCCAACTGCTCGTCTCGATCATGTGTTTCTACGCCATTTCCAGACTCATCACCTTCAATGCCACGTGGAACGAGCAGCTTTCACCGGTGTGCCTTGTTCCATTTTCACAAGTCCGAAACCAATGACTATGGCCCTATCTGTGCTGGTTTTGATTGAGATGTTCAACGCCTTAAACAGGTAAGCAAACCCCATCCGTCTTTGGCGCACTATTTCGATTACGCCTACACTTTGCGTTCCGTTGTAATCGCTGTGCTCGCAACTTTAGTGTTTTACACACATTGCAAGCTCCGCTTTTTGACCCCTCTGCTTTCCCGGAAAGTTTCTTTTACTTTAGTTAGCTTTCATCTGTCTACTCGATGCCTGTTGCTTATTTGCTATCACTTTTTAACCCGAATGTCTATTTAAACTACTGTGTCGCAGCCAGCATGTGAATTACGGTTTTTCGCCGCTGTCCCCAGTGGCCCAGTGACATACACTGCTGGCTGGCGGTTCAATCCAGTGGCGGTCATGGGCTCGAATGTGGATGGTGCTCACTACTGGTGAGACCCAGCAGCTTGAAACGACCGTCCAATGCTTTTCTGGACATTTGGAAGAGTATCGGACTTGGAAGCTGCCGCGATGAACTCTCAATTAACTCAGTGCCTTAGTGTACCGAGTATGGACTACCTGAACTGCCAAGATGCTGTCTCGCCTCTCCACCTTATCTTCACGCGACAACCAATCGTTAGTGACTGCGCGGTGTTGCAAATTATAGTGGGCCTCTTCACCTTTGGCCATTCTTCCTATCAGTCATTGAGATCGCTTCTACACTGATCCATCGTAGTATAATGGCAGATCGCCGCTACTGCTGCGTACACTGATGTGCTGCGGTGGCGACGGTGGTCCTGATGAGGATGATACTCTCAAAGGTTGTCTTCCGTCAACCTACTGGACGATCGCACTCGTTGCGTCGGTTATTACATACTTCCTAGAGATTGCGCGTCGCCATCCAATTGCACAACCTGTACTTCGAATTGACTCTTTGATTTGTCATTACTCTTTGTTTAAAGTAGTTAGTTCCCTTTAGAAATCTGAAAAGCGCGATAGGAAGACGAAAGTTGGTGGATGCGTACATTTCGCATTGTCTCCTCAGTAACATTAATAACAATACCCGGGATGCAACCATATATGGTATATTATCTTGTGTAAGACGACTGTATGACTTTGCCACGTCAAATTTGTCCAAAATCCTAAGTCCGTATATTAGCCGACCCCAAAAAAAACCGAGAAGCAGGATTGTCTCATTTGAGTGTGCTCAAGCGAAAGCTGCTCTACTATTGGTCAGTTCTGATGACCTAAGGTTTTCTGATCGCAGTTAATAGGGCTTAGAGCCGTCAGAACAAAGATCTTATCCGCACTGGACAGTGTATTGATCAGACGTCAAGTCACACAAAACAGGTAAGACAGCCGGTAGGGTGAAAGGGTATGTGAGACACCGCCTCGCATAGTCAGGAGCCTCATGCATTTTAATCGTAGTGGAGCAGCGGGTGAGAGAAGTTCACGCTCAGTGGTGTGGGACGACTTTGTACTTTTACTGCATTAGATTAACTAGCATAGCATAATGTATAAGCGCTGTGCTTCGCTAAGCAAAATAACCCTAACGCTTTGTCACACGATCGAGCTGAGAGGGAATGTGCCCATATTTCGTGCGACCATCCAAAGCCGTGGAAACGTGAAAACAGTATCTGGGATACCGTCTGTCACTAGCGAGTGGTGCTAAGGCAAGATAGGGGCATAGGTCTGCAGTGAAATTCTGAGTGGATTTTGCATGCGTAATTTTCAAGCTGCGCTAACCTTGGTATAAGCCGACTTCCCTACTACATACATGGAAAACTAGCCAAAATTCATCGACATACCAGGTAATATACGGTTCTTGCTTTTGATCACACAGGACCGGCTTATCGTGACAGCCTCGGCGAAACGGAGAAAGTGGGGATTAGGGTGACGTAACACAAGTGTGAACGCTGATCCAACCTCCATTCGGTGGCGCGTGATCGGTAGGTGTTCACTTACTGAGGAATCTGGTGACCTGCGCAAGCACGTAACATCGGTGGGACAGGGATGCTGGTCAATTTCACGCTGAAGCCACCTTGGCATTTGTTCCTTTATTTGAGAATTCAAAGATCGATTAGTTCTGCCAATGTAACAGGCTCCGCAGTTGCACACGAATTGGTATATGCAATGTGAGTTGGCCGCCATCGGTTGAGCTTCCTTCGTTGGAGGTACCGGCAAGTTACGAGTTCGTTTGACGACCACAACCTGAGCAGCTCTGTAACTTCTCTGCGTAGCAGAGAATCAGCATTTCATGGGTTTAAACGCAGTAAAGTCACCCTTGTGCCAAGCGTCGCCCGTCGTGACATAGTGACTAAAGGAGTAGAGGTCCCAACTGACATCCCAATGGTCCCGGATTCGAAGCCTGCTTATAAGAGGAAACAAGGTCGAAACGCGTAGTGAACTGCAGTGTATTCGGGCGATTAATACCCAATTTTCATACACTTCAGCTACGGTCCTAACGATCGAATGAACCAAGGCTCGCTCCAATGCGAATCATGGTCTGCCTTAAGATTGCGCGTCGTAATCCAATCACACAGCGTGTACTTGAACTGACCCTCCTAATTAGTCACATACTTTCATGTTTCGGTTGCATACTTGATCTGGTGCGCCCCCTAACTCTGAGTGAACCACGCGTTTACACACTTGCTAACGTTTAACTCTCGTAACATTGGTTTGCAGGTGCGAATTTCTTCGTTACACAACATCATTTGGCCTTCGCATTTCACTTTCCCTAGGTAAAACGTTGCGCTAATGACTTCTTCACACATGCTCATCTATTACACCTATGCTTTGGAAATTGTCTCGATGGTTGGTGCCTGATTCCGTTTGTCAGTGAGCCTATGCAGATGCTAGGACGCGTGCATCTCCAAAACGCTCACGATCGCTCACAAACCGGCCGATAGCGCTTCCGCCATAGCTTTTCCACCTTTTCAGTATCTCGACATTGTCCTACGGACAACCCAATGGGCACGCACACGCCAGGCTCAAAGGCCTAGGCTCAGATACTGCGTCAGGAATGCGACGCATATCTATGGTTGGTTTTGTTTACACTCCGTTCTGCGAAAAACAAGCCAAATCCGTGGTATCTAGCGTATTGCGTGCAGCGCCTCTCTCTGCCTCATTGTGCTGTCGGTGCAAATCATTTTCAAACCGTGCAACATTCCGATCTTGATGTATGCGACCATATTCCTCTAAATCTCCGCAGCTTACTCAAATCAAGTAGTCTTTGCTGTTACGCGTCCCACTTATTGCCAACGTGCATTCCTCCTGGGTGTTGTGGTTGCGATTTTGGTAGTTTACTGGCTTGCACACCTTGCATGGCCCGCATGTTATGGTATGTTTCTAACTATTCCTGTGCTTTCTTTCAACACCACTTTTGTTCGGCCTAACTCTATAGCAGCTATGGCTTACAGCTGGCTCATTTACTGAATACTGTATCATAGAGCAAGTAGAAATGCATACTTTACAACTCTTTCGAAATATGGCGAAAAGCATTATAAAAGTTGTCAACCGTGAATAACGATGTCGTTCTCATGTAACATTTAAAATAGCTGACTTACGATATTTCAGAAATCACAAATGTGATGTCATCGTAAGTGTGCAATCGTTCTCTGAATCGAATAGTGGTACAATATAAATCTAACAACTTTTTGAACTGCTGCACAGATGTTGCCTCCATCACATGTTCAGGTAAACTGTTCCAAATATTTACCACTCTCCGTTCGAAGCACAGTAGGTGGGGAACACGTTTCACATCCGGCACGACAAGTTTGTATCTGTGTCCACGTGTGCTGCATGGCCCTCGTAAGTTCAGCATTGGCCTTAGCATTGGGAAGTCACCGAGATGTAGAATACGATAAGTCATAATGAGGTCGACTCATACCTGACGGTAGGACAAGGTGTAGAGTCCTAGTTTCTCGCACCGTTCTTCATACCACAAGCCAGGTAAACTGGGGATGAGCTTGGTACCAACGTGTTGGACCCGTTCGATCTTTTGTGCCTCGTTTCCGGTAATCGGAAAGTGGACGGGCGAACCATACCCTAGTATTGGTCTAATGATGGAAGAAAAGAGGCGAGTGGCAACCTCTTCAGACCATGTGCCGACGCTATGTTTGAGCGCCCAAAGCATGCGCAGTCCGTTACGATATAGCCTGTTTGTGTTGTCCACGGACTTCAAATCGTAGCGCAAGAGTACACCCAGGTCCTTCACGGAGGGTGTGGGATATAGCGGTTGGCCGTCAAGGGTGTAGGTTCGGCCGTCAGCACCCTTCCCCAGGCTCATAAATACAGACTTGGCTGGGTTGACCGGGAGAAGAACTTCTGCAGACCATGTGGATAGTCGGTTGAGGTCTTGCTGCAGTAGGCCACAGTCGTCGGGCGCGTCAATTTCTCTCCAAATCTTCATGTCGTCCTCAAACAAGGCCCACAGCGACCGGAGAAGCTGAGGTAGATCCTTGATGTGGATCAGGAACAGAATGGGCCCCAACACATTGCCTTGAGGCACGCCACTTGTAGAGGGGTACCGGTCGTCGATCTGTACCCTCCATTTTGGTCGAAGAAGAAAGTCGCGGATCCACCGGTGCAGTGAGCCACTGACACCACACATCCTGAGTTTCTATATGGAAGAAAGCATTGCTGCGGCACACCGTACTGACGCTTCACTGCACGTAACCACTACGAATCGCTCGTGGTCTGGGTGTACGCCCGCGGCTACGCAGATTCGTACCGGCGATCTTTGGATTGCAAAGCAGGCGTCTTTTCCTTTCGGCCACTTTCCGCTTTGGATGTTGTGGCCAACTTCACATATGAATAAAAATCCTGCGGATTTTCGAACTCCCAACCTGCCGGTGGTTGTTGTCGGTGTTACTGTATAGATCAGCAGATGACCAGTCTGCCAGGAATGCATACAAGAATCGAGCGTCTTTGATTACTGTTAACTGTCGCTCACATCTCGTCATAGCGCATAGTAAGCAACGCTTTTGTCCACCAGTTAGTGATAGATAAGAAACTCCCCTGGTATCGCACTGGACTCTGGTGGATTCGAATCACTTGCGTTGTCTGGGAGATATCTCTCCCATATCTGTTAATCGCGCAACTTGGATTGCATAATTTTCATCGTGCTGCACCTAGTTGTGCAAGGTAGCCATGGCAACAGCGCTTGCAGCAGTTGACCAGAAGATTTGATCAGACTGGACACGTGGAGCTCTAGGCTGCGAGCTGGGCCTTATCAGTGTTGGGAGACCCCATCGGAGGGTCACAGTCGCGCTCCTTCGTTTGATTCCTTGCATCTGGGCGCTTGCATCTTAATCCGATGAAGTTTATTTACCACTTTTCCCAATCTCGTTATGGTTTTTTCTATTTTACTCCTCTGTCCCATCTTCCCTAACGTTACCACTCATGATTATCGCGATTCCTCGTATCATGGCAACCAAATCCGTATACGCATAAATAATCAAAAAATTACCTCTACCATTTTTCAAAATGCTGTGTGGATTCACGGCTGCTGATAGGGTAAGTTCTGATACCGAAGGACCATCCACTATCCTCATCATGGACACTAACCCGAAGGGAAGTGGAAGATTAATCTGAAGGTATCGCATTTAGATTACGATCCATGGTGATTAAGCATCGCCCACCATGGCTCAGTGGCATAACTTGCTGCCTAGTGCTGCAAGCCAGTAGCGGAAGGGGACCGAGAGAATGTCCACCACTGACGAGCCCCCAGGGGGCAAAACGGTTGTCTGCGGCTTGTAATCCATCTACTCATAAGTAATCATGCAGCATTTACTCATGGCACTTCGCCGCATAGGCCTGGGTTGCCTGGACAGGGCAGTGTATAACAACGGGTCATTAACCAATGAGGGAACTGTGCGAAAGGTTGATTCTTCCTATCGTTTACAGTTACCATCTATCCGCTTAAACATGATTCCCGTCTTCTGAAAAAGCCTCTTCTGGTCAGCAAGGTCAACTTTATCTTATACGATTCATAAAACGATGCTTTCTATCTTACAACGGTCCCTGGTATTCTGCGTTTCTGTCAAACACCTGCTTTTTCAAGTTTTAGGAGCACAAATCTACCGTGTGCTATTTCTGATCTGGAACCTTGTGCCTGTGAACTAGGGAGCTTGACACTGTGCTGATTAGCCATTTTTCTACTTCTTGTCGACAGTTGTTTGCTCACTGTTGAAGTTGCTGTTTCAACTGTGCATTAATCCATTCTCCCTCATCACTAACACATGTGTCCACGTTAGGCGGATATTTTACGCCGCCATCTATCTGTCTTCTCTTCAAGTTTCGCGAGAGACTCGGCGGACTGATGCGGTGCAGTGATGAAGAACGTACAGTGCGCCTGGAATAGTATGCGCTGCATGTTGGCAACCATCTGGATGTTGTTTTTTTCCTAATGCAGGATCTGTACAACAGGTGCAATTGGTTGCGATTTTGATTAACCGTCCGGGTGCTTGCCTTACCACACACACCCGCACACAGATGGCCCGTTTGGCACGGGTGCTACCTGGGCGGTGGGTCACAGTTGCTCTAATCTTACTAGCGATGCTTGCGAGTTGTGCCTATCCGCACTTTTGGCGGCCACTTGTGATCGCGGCAGCAACATGTAGTCCCCATTTGTTTGGTTGTCGATTTCGTTCGATGCTATCGGTACGATATTTGACTTTCTGTTGGTTCAAGCCGTTTGGGCCGTTGCGCCTCTGTTCGCACCGAGTACTTCGTTCAGTTACACACGAATTTCATGTGTGTGCCCTACAGCCACCACACGGAGCCCTTTTTGACTCCAAGTATACCAGTAGCATATTATTGACGCCCTGCAGCAGCTGGTGAAACCACATTTTTATTGTATCCTTCTGACTCACATATTTTGCTTCGGATACCATATCTGGATGACGTTCCTATGCTGAGGCCACTTCTGCACGTGTGCGCATCAACTAGCACTTGCGCGCACCAGTACAAGTTTGTGGCACCGGACCTGAAGTGCTAAGGTTACCCTTTTTCTGCGTCGATGCTTGAAATATTGGAACAGCCTTTCTGAGACAATAATCGGGGCCATATTGGTGTCGAAATCCAAGACATTTGTAGACGCCACCTCACTGATTGCGAACCTCGAGAGCGCATCACACCTGAACGGGACTGCGCATGATCGCACTATGTTGAGAGTGCGCGGTAATCAATAAATTTATTCCGCGTACTGCTCCGATATTATACTCATGGAGCAGCACTGATGAACAATGAATTAATACGGGTTAAGGATCGTTCTTTTACAAGTCCCGTTGGATACTTGGTGGGGATATCGACATAACAATAATGATGATAATAATACTAAAACTGTTGATACTTAACTACGAAAATTAGGACTCAACATTTCCCCCTCTGCAGTCCTACAATCCGCTTGAATTCACAGCACCCGCAGTTAACATCAAATAATTCCATGGTAAATCCCAAGTTTAGGATGGAGACGTAGCGCTAAGTGACAAAGTGGATGAGTGCATCATCCAACCGTCTTTTAACTACTGTTGGTGTCGGTGCAGGGACGACCGATTCTGAGAGAGCATTCCACGGGTGACAGACACGAATGGAACAGAAATTTCTGAGGCACTCTAGGCGGCTATACTCTATGTATGTCTTATAGCTTTTGTCTTCAGTACTCTGTACGAATAATTCGAAGCACCTTAGACGAGAAACCTACTTTGTTGCCGTAGAAAATCTGGACAATGCTACCAACAAAATACACATGGTGACTACCGTACTGCTAAGTGCTCTTGCTCATTGCAGTTTCTTAATCACGGAAAAATTGTTTGGCGCCGTGCGCGCCTTTTATACCGTTGGATTTACCAAGACCGGCTTTGTCCCTCAAGCGTTTGACTCCTAGGTCTCGTGATTGTTCTGAAGTTTCTCACAAAAGACCAGCTTCTCAAGTTGACTCGCTACACACCGTCATCTTACCGGCTTCAATTCCAAAAATGTTGAGTCTCCTTGCTCTATAGTCCCCTGGTCGTTTTACTATCGCTGTCAACTTACATCAGGACGCAGGGCGCACCCAACGAATTCGGGGAATGAGGCATATCCCGGCTTTTTATTGCCGGACCTACCAGTCGAGTGCGATCAGAACAAACTCAAATATTCTGCTGCTGCTGCTGCTTCTATCAGCTTTTTCTTCTCCTAATGGTCACCACTTTTACAAACATCGGTCCTCAATAATTGCCTCGTTGTTTCCATCACTTCTGCCGCATCCACACCGCAATAAGCGTTTATCAATCTCTAAGGTTTACTTTCCGATTTTTTGTGGCTCTTCTGCTTCGCAACACGCCTTTTGTTGGCACTGCTTTTCATTAGTTACCTGTGCTCCAGTCCTCGTGTATTGTCTCAAAACCCCATCTCTCATCCCTCGTGTGCCACAGTAGCATCGACATTCCGCTCCGGCAAATTGTACCCAACGACTGGTTTGCTAAGTTTTACGTTTCCATTGTTAGTTCTGGCCGAGATGAACTAATCGTGTTCAGACTCCCCCTCCAAAGCTGTTATTGTGTGCACTTTCGCGCTAATGCGGCCGAACTCAAGTTAGTCGCTCAGGCAACAAAGCGCAACGGGACTCTGACTGTTCACTCCTTTCCCTTCAACCCTCTGCGAGATGAAATTATTGGTGCCAGCTGTTTTCACCTTGTTTTCCTCATTTGGAAACATTTCTCCCTACAGATAACTGTTAGGCGTCATCGACTCACAGCATTTGACCCCATAACCGTTTTCGAATCTGTTGGCACATGTCACGTAGGCCAATATTGTTAGATGGAGCACCTAAGGGATCGATTGGCAGATCGATCCCACTTCTTCCCTGAAATCCCGTGCACTAGTCTAATTCGTATATCGTCAGAACGTTCTCGCACACTTTGATGCTGCTATTATTAAGTCAGGAGCACTTAGGATGGTCATCAGGGGCATATTAATGTCGCTCGTCTGTGTCATGTCATTGCCTTGTACTGTGCAGCGATTACACTGGGGACCGAGGCCTCACCTTCTTAATCAGCCAATCATAGCGACGCGACGCGACCTTGAGGACCCTACGTCATCAGGTCACAAGCGACACCCGCCACAATCCTTACCAATGAGTAATCAACCTCGTTATGACAAGTATTGCCTGTCAATTGAATGCCTAAAGTGAAGGCTTCGGCTAACAGTCTCAGTGTTCTAGGTTAGAGTCACTGTTCCGCTCTGCGGACCTGACGGGTGCAAACAGGCGCGAAACCTGCCGTATAGTGCAGTCTCCTATTGGAGCGAGACTGACCGCTATTTGCTTCAGAGTATGCATATCACAACCCATTCACACAACGTGCGCTTCAAACGAACCAACAATTAATTCCACCGAGCAGTTTATTGAGATTTGTATCCTACTGATGCTGTGTGTTTCATTACCGTCTCGAACACAGTAGTACTCACCACACCTAGAACCCAAACGTTACAGTCACTTGTATTCCGGGTCTTGCGATCACTCAGTTGAGCGTAAGCCTCGTTGCTTCATTCTTGTCTGGATTATTCAACCGAACATAGTGTGATGCAACCATCGGATTGATTCGGAAAGGGTTTTACGAAACCACAGAGTTGACCTCCAGCCTACCTATGGTGCCTCCAGTAATTATCATCTACTCGCAGATGAGGACCCCTCATAGCTCGGACCTCGTCATGCGATTGCCGGACACTGAATCCATGGCCTTCTTGATGACCATCAAAAATGGTGTCCATGGCCAAGTTGGACACTCCGGATGACACTACTGATCATCTGTCTCATCATGTCTTTGTCTTTTACCAATAGGGGTCTCACACTGAACCTATCCGTCACCACGAATCTTGATCGCACACATCATTAGAACATGGTATTTCCGACACAATCTCCTTCCTTCGTATTTCCCTTCAGGCATCTGCGTCAGACGAGTCGAATGGGACCATTTACTTGCAGGAAAGTAAAATCAATTGACGTTCCTAAGCTCATGGCATGCCGGCCCGTTGCCTAAACGTAACGAGCTTGTCGTGTAATCTGACGGCGCGGTTTCGATCCTGCGTAGGAGCAGGGCGACCATCGCAGTATCCTTAGCTCACGTGCGACCGGTGGTGGTTGCGCAGCATCGAAGCGTCGGTACTGCGTACCGGCTACTGCTGACGCGTTTCTTTTTTTCATGACATCGTCATGGAGGCAGACACTTTTCGATATCCCAGCCTGCGGAACAAACAATGAGATAACGCACATTTTAAGATCTCTTCAAGACACATGCTCATCCTGATTTCATGTATGAGTGTAAGCTTCATCTTACACCTGTTTGTTTAGTCTCAAAACTCTTTATTTCCGCCGCACAGTGCACCATTTAACCCTTCGTTATCTTTTCCGACCGGTCTCATCTCCCTCACCTTTGTCTCCGTGAAACAGTTTATCGGAAAACCAATCTCTGTTGGCTATGCCGCCGTGGCGGAACATCTGGCTCGTGATCGCAATCTCTTTCAGCATGGTGCTTCACTTCACCATCCTCTACGTGGATGTTTTCGCTGTAAGTGCGTCACTGTGTATCTGTCTCGATTCAGCTCGAGATGGTCGTTTTTCTGGTGCCACTTTTACTCGTTATGCATCGTTTTCACACACACTGGTCGTGGCCGCGTGCGCCGACTTTCATCTCTAAGCACAGTCACCCAAGTTCAACTCGAGCAACTCGCTCAGGTTAGCGAACTCGATTAACTCTATGTTACGGGGACACAAATCACGTTTCCGCCTACGCTCACGACCGAGTCAAGTGTATACCATTTTCCAACTTAACCGATGTCCAGAAGTTCCACCGTTTCGCGCTTCATCCTTGCGCGACTGCTTCGCAATGGGTTGTTCTCAAGGCTAAAGGGTTGAACGAGTCTAACATTGCTCCCCTTCATTCACCTGAACACTACCATTTCCCGGCCAAGTTGTCCTCTTGGGCAACAAAAATAATCTTAGGGGGCATTCAGCATGAGTCTACTCAATTAATTTGTTCCGTGCCTACGCCAGTCACTTGTGCAGGTGTGAAGGTGTGCGTGTGTAGCCCGTCGCCTTCAGCCAATTGGACCTCAGACGCACTAAGTCATAGGGGTGTAGGTGGGACGATTCAGCTCATACGCACGGAACAAATTAATTGAGTAGACTCATGTTGGATGCCCCCTCAGATTAATTCTGTTGCCCAAGGCGACAACTTGGCCTAGAAATGGTGTAGATGTCCCGGTATGCACCAGAATGATATCGTCCAATTCGAGTCGACAAACCGTAGTTAACGATTATTAGCGTAGCTCAATTACTAGGCAGGCGAACGACGGGGGTTCGGACACATGCTACATATGGTCGTAGCTCAGTTATCAAGTTCCCTGCCCCAATTACGTTATCCGTTAGCCCGTTTCGCCTCCGAGGCCGAGGTTTGGATCACCTGATGCGTATGATGCAATCGGCACGTTTCTCGCCCTTGGGGAGATCGTATCGTTGTAGGAACTCATCAAGGTCGATGAATTTTCACAGGCTCCTCTATGCGTGACATGGAGTCAAAGCCGGACGGCTTTTCTCGCTCTGTTTGACAGGCCAGTTTGCATCGTTCATTACATTGTGCAGAGCAGATTTTTCGTGTTTATTTTTGTCTAATTCACTTTCTTTTGCGATTATGAATTTGGTTGTTCTGTATGTTTCGTGTCCGTACATTTTACGCTGGTATTTGTATCATGTACTTATCGTTCACTTTATACCCTTTACCGTCCCACCTGCTAAGCAGCTATCGGTAACGACAAAGCTTACTCCCTGTTGCACTTGTTGCAAAATAGTTTGGCATAGAACCAACGCTGTTACATGTCTCATGTGTGGTGTGCATTTCCACATTTCCTGTATTGCTTTGTCCAGATCATTTCAAACTACTGTGTGGGAAATCAAGCATGACTTTGTCCAAATATTATGCAAGAAATGCCAAGCCACTGTGCAGTCACAAACAGCCGAGAAGCCGCGCGAGCCTACAGGACGAGCGAAAGACTCCATTGGGGGGAGCTCCGTGGGTTCATCCAAGCAAGCGGAAACCCAGCCACCTCTATGTTCGAACGATCCCTCCACCTGCCCACCGGCTGCAGGCTTCAGCGCGATGTCCAACCGTTGCTGAAGACTCAGCTGGCGTGCCTGTGTTGCGTCCTACGGACACCAACAGCCGGTGTGCGATAGCGCAGGCATTGAAGACCAATGGAAAATGCGGAAAAGCAAAAAGGCGAACACAAATGCCAGCAACCTTATGATATTTCACTCGCCTGAGTCAACAGATGCTAGTACTCAGGCCCGTTATGGTCACGACGTGGATTTTCTGCAGAACATGATTGATGGGCTTCTCGACCTGAATGAACAGGGGTTGCGGATGAAGCAAATCACCCGTCTTGGAAAGAGAGAGGAGGGAAAATCCCGGCCTCTGCGAGTCACGTTTGTTAATGCGATGAGTTCGAGGCTGATACGATCCTTCCTCTGTAGGCTGAGAGGTCTAAAGATTCTTATTCGTCCCGATTTGGATCCGTCTGACAGAGAGAAACTGAAGTCCGCTACTGTTGAGTCGAAGCGACGGATGATAGTGGAGAAACCAATCTCCACATCGTAACTTTTCGGGCAGTTCCTCGGGTCCGCTGAACCCGGACCAACAGATTGATGACGCTTCTTGCGCGTCTGCGGGTTCCTACCGCGGTCTGCGCGTAGCTTTCACACATGTTTGTCGTTTAATGAACAAACGTGACGATGTACTTCAATTCGTTGCCTCATGTCGTCCGGACGTACTAGGACTGGCCGAAACCTGGTTAATTTCTTAGGTCACTACCCATGGAGTCCAGATCAATGGCTACTCTTGCTTCCGGTGCGACAGATTATCAAACGATCGAGGCGGCGTGCTGTTATACATTCGCTCCTCGCTGTGTGGGAGACTGGTACACACCTACCGTAGCGAATATGGCTTGTGCTCGATCCGCCTGAGACAGAGTGAACTGTTTGTGGGTGCGGTTTATCGCAGCCCGCGAAGTCGATGCCTAGATTGGTTGCCGCATGCCAGAAACTACATGAATCGGCTCCACTTCCTGCTTATGTGTTATTTTAACTTCCCTCGATTACGGTGGCCTGAGGCTCAACTTCTCCCCGGGCACTTTGAAGTCAAACCGCAGTTTGCGGAGATGGTATTTGAAACTGGGGCAGCACAACATGTCTGCCAACTAACGCGCGTTACACCACATTCCGCTCCATCGTGTCTGGACCTACTACTAACGAGTTGCGAGCAACGTATACATGAAATTCAGGTCCTGAAGTCTCTGGCAGCTAGTGGCCACTCGATAGTGTTAGCCAGCCTAGAGCTACCGCTGCCCTACTCGCGTTTGCCAGAGTCGTCCTACAATTGTTGGAAGACCGATATCAATGGTCTAAATCGAGCCGCGAGTGAAGTAGACTGGTCGCCACCGCAGGATTCATCTGTTGAAGCCTGTTGGTCTGTTATAAAAGAGGGTGTGCGATCGTTGTGCGCTCGTTTCCTACCCCTCAAGTGTCGGAAAACTGGGCCAATGAAACCACATCGGTTCGACAGGGAGTATAGTCAATTGGCTGGATGGCGTCGCGAATTGTGAAATAAATTCCTTGTGTCTGACTCTGCAGACGATTATGAGGCGTACAAAAGGCAGCGGAATCTATGTAACCGCACAAAAGCCTCGGCAGTTCGAAGAGGAGCTTGCAACTTCAGTGAAGACAGCCCCCAAGAAGCGGCGCCTGAGGACCACAAGTCACGTAGCTGCGTTAGAGGGCGCTGACGAACAGTCCGACCTCCAGCACTGAACGTGCGTCCACATTGGCGGAGCACTTCGCTTTCGTATTTACAAGTGGGCATGCGCCTATGCCGAGCTCGATGTGTGCAGCCCCTATTGAACTCGAGGGCTTTGATTGCCGTGTGGAACATGTCCGCAGTCTACTTGCCAGTCTTGACGACACAAAACCTGCCGGACCCGATGGACTGGCTAATTCTGAAGTCCTTATCGGCCATCATCTCGATTGCCGTGACGGATCTATTCAACACATCGCTGTCCGTGGGTGCATTGCCGAACGACTGGAAATGCTCAGTAGTGAGGCCGATTCCAAATGGTGGTGACTCACACAGTGTGGACAATTACCGGTCGATTGGTCTCACCACTGTTTTGATGAAGGTGCTCGAGAAGATTGTAAAAAAGGGTCTTCTCCAGCGGTTAGAGTCGAAAGATCTCCTAACGCCGGCACAGCACGGATTCATGAAGGGCCGCTCGTGCATCACCAACCTACTGTTGACGCAGCACGGATGGTTGCAAGCGTTGAATCGAGGGAAGTCAATGGATGTTATCTACGTTGATTTCAGTGATGCTTTCGATAAAGCGAATTGTGAGGTTTTGCTCCACAAGCTGAGGATGTGTGGTGTTGGTGGTTCACCGCACTAGTGGATCAGTGACTTCCTTATTGGTGGAATATGGCGGGTTTAGGTGGATGATCACCTAACAGAATCGTACCCGTCCACTAGCGGCGTACCCCAAGGCACAGTACTAGGGGCCTAGTTTATTCCTGATCCACATCAATGAATTGCTTCAGCTTCTTCGGTCGCCTTGCGCATTACTTGCGGATGACCTGAACATTTGGAGAATTATTCATTCTCCCGGCGACTGTGACCTACAGCAGGACTTCGACCGCCTGTGTCGGTGGTTTGCAGAAGTTGATCTACCGGTCAACTAACTCCTCGTTTATGAGCCCGGGGGGTAGTAATATGGTGCCTACACTCTGACCGGCCACCCGCTGCTTCCCACCAATTCCGTAAAGGATCTAGGCGTACTCTCACGCTGTGGTCTGAAGTCTGTCTACAACACAAACAGACTGTACATAAAAGGATTACGCCTGCTTTTGGCACTTAAACGCAGCTTCTGCACCCTTGGTCTGAAGAGATTGCCACCCGTCTGTTTTCTTCCCTCATAAGGCCGGTGTTTGAGTACAGCTCACTCGCCTATTGTCCGATCACAATAAGTGAGATGTATAGATTGAACCGGGTCCATCCCCAGTTTACGACGCATGTCGTACGAGGGCAGATGTAAGAGACTAGGTCTTTATACCCTGTCATATCGTCGGATTCAAGTTCATCTCATTATGGGGCACCTGATACTGCACCTGGGCCACTTCCCTATGTTGAAGCCGTTGCTGCACGTTCGCGCACCAAGCAGTACACGCAGACACCGGTACTAACTAGTGGTACCGGATTTAAGCACATCGCTGACCGTCTATGCTTCGAGCGTCGAGTGGTGAAATGTTGGAACAAATTGCCCGGTGGCGCTAGTCGAGACGAAATCGGTGTCGGACTTTAAACGATTCCTTGATGCCCACTTTGCGGACTAAAGGGTTAGGGAGCGTATTGCACCCGGATAAGATGTAGTGCAGCTGCAATATGCTGCCACCGCGCAGGAACCAGCGACATGATTCCGCGCATGTGACCGATCCATCTACGATGCAGCAACACAGATTTTTATCTTTCACCCTCCATTCTCAGTATTCAGTAAAGCTGATTTGTGGGTTCAAGGGGCCCACACATGGTTACATCTCGTGGTTAACCGTCAGGAATGTGGTTTATTGACGAAATTCGAGCGTCACGTGGTGCTCATCAGGTGTGTATATCGTTTGCGATAAGTGCCGTTAAACAGTAATTCTGATTTAATTTGAACAAGCCGTCGTGTTTGTAGGTATAATAGTGTGTACCTCTCTTGACTGCGCTGCACCACTTGGTGCAACACGTATGGATTGAGGAGGAGGAGGTGCCTCCTGATTTGAAGGATGTCCTTTTGTTACCACTGTACAAGGGCAAAGGGAGAAAGCAATGTGATACGAATTATCGTGGCATCAACTTGCTGAGTTGTGTGTGCAAGTTGATTGCCCGGATCCTGCTCAACCGCCTCGTCAGTCAGGTTGTGGAACCGAACGTGACGAAAGCGCAATGTGGATTCCTTTCGGGTCGCAGCACTATAGATATGGTGTTTGCGGCTCGTCAGTTGCAGAAGTGCAGAGAACGACACCAGCCGTTGTACTCGCTTTTCGTTGATTTCACCAAGGCATTTGATACGGTGAACCGCGAGGCATTGTGGCTGGTGTTGGGTAGATTTGCTTGTCCGCGTATGTTTGTAAGTTTGATTGTATGTGTGCCCCATGCTGAGGCTGATGTTGCATTCTTGATGCTTCTTCACCGCAGTTGGGCTAAACCAACTTACACTTAAACTAGGTCTTTTTAAGCTGGATAAATTTCATTCCGCTATATATTTGGTTTGTTCTGCCTCCCTGAATAATGTTCTATTAACTGGCCACGTTGCTTACACTAATTGCGCTTATCTTCGGTAGTTTTGTTGCGTTTTGTAGCATTTTTAAGTAACTTGTGGACATTTCTTACTTATCACGGATTTGTTGTTAACGCACTTACTTCATATGGTAAATTAGCGAAGAGTTATGCCACCGTATCTGTATGCATTGTTGGATTTATTTTGTTTCAACTTGTTGTTTAAAGTGAATGGCTGTTGTTTGATATCCCCGGTGTGGTTGCGCTTGATGTGTATGTTGACAAGGTGCCTACCTGTCTATTACCCACTACATCGTTCATACTGGCTCCAGGAGACAGTTGGTCGTTGCTGGAGGGGACGGGGTGCACGGTTCTTGTGACCGTGCTAGGCTCAAAGAGCGGTTCCATGCACTCAGTGTGGAGCGGACTACGGTCCAGCCACCGCCTTGTGTGCGCTTGATTCCCCAAATACAGCGTGCTTGTGTTTGCCTGTGAAGGAGTGTGGGCCGGCTCCGTTGATGAAACGTGGTTCCCATCCGCATGCCTCCCGGTCTTATTCCTTCGGGTTTACACTGGATATGGGGTATGTGGTTGGAGCTGTGGGTGGTGCAGCGCAAGCCATCCATGGTCCCTCTGTAGGCGCATGCGTCCTATATCTGGCCACAGTGACAGGCAAATCCGAAACCGGATGCCGCCAACCATGTGTGCCCCATGCTGAGGCTGATGTTGCATTCTTGATGCAGTTGGGCTAAACCAACTTAAACTAGGTCTTTTTAAGCTGGATAAATTTCATTCCGCTTTATTTGGTTTGTTCTGCCTCCCTGAATAATGTTCTATTAACTGGCCACGTTGCTTACACTAATTGCGCTTATCTTCGGTAATTTTGTTGCGTTCGTAGCATTTTAAGTAACTTGTGGACATTTCTTACTTATCACGGATTCGTTGCTAATTAAATTACTTCATATGGTAATTTAGCGAAGAGTTATGTCACCGTATCTGTATGCATTATTGGATTTATTTTATTTCAGCTTGTCGTTTAAAGTGAATGGCTGTTGTTTGATATCCCTGAAATGGTTGCGCTTGATGTGTATGTTGACAAGGTGCCTACCCGTCTATTACCCACTACATCGTTCATACTGGCTCCAGGAGACAGTTGGTCGTTGCTGGAGGGGACGGGGTGCACGGTTCTTGTGGCCGTGCTAGGCTCAAAGAGCGGTTCCATGCACTCAGTGTGGAGCGGACTACGGTCCAGCCACCGCCTTGTGTGCGCTTGATTCCCCAAATACAGCGTGCTTGTGTTTGCCTGTGAAGGAGTGTGGGCCGGCTCCGTTGATGAAACGTGGTTCCCATCCGCATGCCTCCCGGTCTTATTCCTTCGGGTTTACACTGGATATGGGGTATGTGGTTGGAGCTGTGGGTGGTGCAGCGCAAGCCATCCATGGTCCCTCTGTAGGCGCATGCGTCCTATATCTGGCCACAGTGACAGGCAAATCCGAAACCGGATGCCGCCAACCATGTCTGCACAGTGGTACGTGGGCGAGGGTGCAGCTGAGTGGAGAGACTTCGGATGACTTTGCAGTTGTCTCTGATGTGAATCAAGGCTGTGTCTTAGCCCCTGCCCTGTTTAATATATACCATCATGCAATGATGTCTTGAGCTTTTGATGCGGCTTGTGCTTACGGTGTTCGTGTGGATCACCGTATTGAAGATTCGGTTGCTGGCTGAACATCCGTCGTTCCGTGCGAGATCCCTAGTCTGAGACAACTATCCGTATGTTGCTGTTTACTGACAACTGTGCGTTGTTTACACACAGTGCGGATGAGTTGCAGTACATGACTAGTGCTGTGGCTTCGACAGCGGCCAAATTCGGGCTCACCATCAACACAAGCAAAACTGTCTGTCTCTTTCAGCCTTCACCGGAGGTGCAATCTTCAATATTGCCGCAAATCAGCATTGTTGTTGAGGTATTAGAAACCACCTCCCGATTCAGCTACCTTGGGAGTGTGATGTCGACTGACAAGCAGCTACACAGTGAGCTGCGTATCCGCGTGTCGAAGGCAGCGGCGGCATTCGGGAAGTTAGAGTACTAAGTGTGGGATAGCCATCATTTTACCGTTGGCACGAAGCTGATGGTGTACAAATCCATGGTGCTGTACGTTCTTCTCTACGGCAGCGAAACGTGAACGATGTACCAGCGGGATGTACGACATCTCGAGTGGTTTCATCAACAGTGTTGGCGACGAATTTTGCGGATCGGCTGGGGCGACAGAGTTGCTGACACGGAAGTGTTGCGCCGAAGTGGAATGTATGCATTGGATTGCATACTTTTGCTGAGACACTTGAGGTGGCTCGATCCTGGGAGCCGTGTGGATTCGACGCGGATACCGAAGCTGAGTGTTGGGAAGCGGCATGTGGGACAACCGAAGTTACCTTACCAGAACGTGATCAAAGTGAGCCTCATGTTCTAATCTTGTTTGTAGGTTATGGAAATCGAAAGCGGTTGATCGACGTGCACGGTGGGATCTGATCACAAATGCCGTTGCCGAGGTGCAAGAGAAAGCCCTTGTGCATGCGAGAAGAAGCGGCAATTGCGCAAGCGACAGGCGCCGATGGGTTGTATTCCATCGACAGCGAGCGGGTGGTCCTGTAGGACATGCGGTCGCGAGTGTCTAAGTTAGACAGACTTAGTGAGCCATGCGCGAGGGCACTCGGGGCCACCACTGAAGCGACGACGGGTCCTGCAGAGAAAGTGCGCAGAACCGGCACAGCGTTTATCGGTACGTTGCATTCGCTTTACTGACCGCTTGTTTGTATGCTGTCTATTGATTTCAGGTGTTGGGTTTGCTGTATTGTTCTAAGGCTTTTTTATCGCATATTGATGTCTACATTAACTGTCTTCTATAAACTTGCACACTTCACTTATGCTAATTGTATTTAACTTCGATAACATTTTCGCGTTTGTAGCATTTTCTTAAGATATATTTTCTGACGTATTGCACCTTTTGCGGATTTTTAGCAACAATTTATTTCATACGCTTATTTAGTGAAGAGTTATGTCACCATCTCAGTATGCTTTATTCTATTTTTTATTCGTTCTCGTCGTTTCAAATGATTGCCTGTTGCTGTATATCCCCGGTGTGGCTGCTCTTGATATGCATGTTGACAAGGTGCTTACCTGTCTATTACTCACTACCTCGTTCATACTGGCTCCAGGAGACACTTGGTCGTTGCTGGAGGGGACGGGGTGCACGGTTCTTGTGGCCGTGCTAGGCTCAAAGAGCGGTTCCATGCACTCAGTGTGGAGCGGACTACGGTCCAGCCACCGCCTTGTGTGCGCTTGATTCCCCAAATACAGCGTGCTTGTGTTTGCCTGTGAAGGAGTGTGGGCCGGCTCCGTTGATGAAACGTGGTTCCCATCCGCATGCCTCCCGGTCTTATTCCTTCGGGTTTACACTGGATATGGGGTATGTGGTTGGAGCTGTGGGTGGTGCAGCGCAAGCCATCCATGGTCCCTCTGTAGGCGCATGCGTCCTATATCTGGCCACAGTGACAGGCAAATCCGAAACCGGATGCCGCCAACCATGTCTGCACAGTGGTACGTGGGCGAGGGTGCAGCTGAGTGGAGAGACTTCAGATGACTTTGCAGTTGTCTCTGATGTGAATCGAGGCTGTGTCTTAGCCCCTGCCCTGTTTAATATATATCATCATGCAATGATGTCTTGAGCTTTTGATGCGGCTTGTGCTTACGGTGTTCGTGTGGATCACCGTATTGAAGATTCGGTTGCTGGCTGAACATCCGTCGTTCCGTGCGAGATCCCTAGTCTGAGACAAATATCCGTATGTTGCTGTTTACTGACAACTGTGCGTTGTTTACACACAGTGCGGATGAGTTGCAGTACATGACTAGTGCTGTGGCTTCGACAGCGGCCAAATTCGGGCTCACCATCAACACAAGCAAAACTGTCTGTCTCTTTCAGCCTTCACCGGAGGTGCAATCTTCAATATTGCCGCGAATCAGCATTGTTGTTGAAGTATTAGAAACCACCTCCCGATTCAGCTACCTTGGGAGTGTGATGTCGACTGACAAGCAGCTACACAGTGAGCTGCGTATCCGCGTGTCGAAGGCAGCGGCGGCATTCGGGAAGTTAGAGTACTGAGTGTGGGATAGCCATCATTTTACCGTTGGCACGAAGCTGATGGTGTACAAATCCATGGTGCTGTACGTTCTTCTCTACGGCAGCGAAACGTGAACGATGTACCGGCGGGATGTGCGATACCTCGAGCGGTTCCATCAACAGTGTTGGCGACGAATTTTGCGGATCGGCTGGGGCGACAGAGTTGCTGACACGGAAGTGTTGCGCCGAAGTGGAATGTATGCATTGGATTGCATACTTTTGCTGAGACACTTGAGGTGGCTCGATCCTGGGAGCCGTGTGGATTCGACGCGGATACCGAAGCTGAGTGTTGGGAAGCGGCATGTGGGACAACCGAAGTTACCTTACCAGAACGTGATCAAAGTGAGCCTCATGTTCTAATCTTGTTTGTAGGTTATGGAAATCGAAAGCGGTTGATCGGCGTGCACGGTGGGATCTGATCACAAATGCCGTTGCCGAGGTGCAAGAGAAAGCCCTTGTGCATGCGAGAAGAAGCGGCAATTGCGCAAGCGACAGGCGCCGATGGGTTGTATTCCATCGACAGCGAGCGGGTGGTCCTGTAGGACATGCGGTCGCGAGTGTCTAAGTTAGACAGACTTAGTGAGCCATGCGCGAGGGCACTCGGGGCCACCACTGAAGCGACGACGGGTCCTGCAGAGAAAGTGCGCAGAACCGGCACAGCGTTTATCGGTACGTTGCATTCGCTTTACTGACCGCTTGTTTGTATGCTGTCTATTGATTTCAGGTGTTGGGTTTGCTGTATTGTTCTAAGGCTTTTTTATCGCATATTGATGTCTACATTAACTGTCTTCTATAAACTTGCACACTTCACTTATGCTAATTGTATTTAACTTCGATAACATTTTCGCGTTTGTAGCATTTTCTTAAGATATATTTTCTGACGTATTGCACCTTTTGCGGATTTTTAGCAACAATTTATTTCATACGCTTATTTAGTGAAGAGTTATGTCACCATCTCAGTATGCTTTATTCTATTTTTTATTCGTTCTCGTCGTTTCAAATGATTGCCTGTTGCTGTATATCCCCGGTGTGGCTGCTCTTGATATGCATGTTGACAAGGTGCTTACCTGTCTATTACTCACTACCTCGTTCATACTGGCTCCAGGAGACACTTGGTCGTTGCTGGAGGGGACGGGGTGCACGGTTCTTGTGGCCGTGCTAGGCTCAAAGAGCGGTTCCATGCACTCAGTGTGGAGCGGACTACGGTCCAGCCACCGCCTTGTGTGCGCTTGATTCCCCAAATACAGCGTGCTTGTGTTTGCCTGTGAAGGAGTGTGGGCCGGCTCCTTTGATGAAACGTGGTTCCCATCCGCATGCCTCCCGGTCTTATTCCTTCGGGTTTACACTGGATATGTGGTGTGTGGTTGGAGCTGTGGGTGGTGCAGCGCAAGCCATCCATGGTCCCTCTGTAGGCGCATGCGTCCTATATCTGGCCACAGTGACAGGCAAATCCGAAACCGGATGCCGCCAACCATGTCTGCACAGTGGTACGTGGGCGAGGGTGCAGCTGAGTGGAGAGACTTCAGATGACTTTGCAGTTGTCTCTGATGTGAATCGAGGCTGTGTCTTAGCCCCTGCCCTGTTTAATATATATCATCATGCAATGATGTCTTGAGCTTTTGATGCGGCTTGTGCTTACGGTGTTCGTGTGGATCACCGTATTGAAGATTCGGTTGCTGGCTGAACATCCGTCGTTCCGTGCGAGATCCCTAGTCTGAGACAAATATCCGTATGTTGCTGTTTACGGACCACTGTGCGTTGTTTACACACAGTGCGGATGAGTTTCAGCACATAACTAGTGCTGTGGCTTCGACAGCGGCCAAATTCGGGCTCACCATCAACACAAGCAAAACTGTCTGTCTCTTTCAGCCTTCACCGGAGGTGCAATCTTCAATATTGCCGCAAATCAGCATTGTTGTTGAGGTATTAGAAACCACCTCCCGATTCAGCTACCTTGGGAGTGTGATGTCGACTGACAAGCAGCTACACAGTGAGCTGCGTATCCGCGTGTCGAAGGCAGCGGCGGCATTCGGGAAGTTAGAGTACTGAGTGTGGGATAGCCATCATTTTACCGTTGGCACGAAGCTGATGGTGTACAAATCCATGGTGCTGTACGTTCTTCTCTACGGCAGCGAAACGTGAACGATGTACCGGCGGGATGTGCGATACCTCGAGCGGTTCCATCAACAGTGTTGGCGACGAATTTTGCGGATCGGCTGGGGCGACAGAGTTGCTGACACGGAAGTGTTGCGCCGAAGTGGAATGTATGCATTGGATTGCATACTTTTGCTGAGACACTTGAGGTGGCTCGATCCTGGGAGCCGTGTGGATTCGACGCGGATACCGAAGCTGAGTGTTGGGAAGCGGCATGTGGGACAACCGAAGTTACCTTACCAGAACGTGATCAAAGTGAGCCTCATGTTCTAATCTTGTTTGTAGGTTATGGAAATCGAAAGCGGTTGATCGGCGTGCACGGTGGGATCTGATCACAAATGCCGTTGCCGAGGTGCAAGAGAAAGCCCTTGTGCATGCGAGAAGAAGCGGCAATTGCGCAAGCGACAGGCGCCGATGGGTTGTATTCCATCGACAGCGAGCGGGTGGTCCTGTAGGACATGCGGTCGCGAGTGTCTAAGTTAGACAGACTTAGTGAGCCATGCGCGAGGGCACTCGGGGCCACCACTGAAGCGACGACGGGTCCTGCAGAGAAAGTGCGCAGAACCGGCACAGCGTTTATCGGTACGTTGCATTCGCTTTACTGACCGCTTGTTTGTATGCTGTCTATTGATTTCAGGTGTTGGGTTTGCTGTATTGTTCTAAGGCTTTTTTATCGCATATTGATGTCTACATTAACTGTCTTCTATAAACTTGCACACTTCACTTATGCTAATTGTATTTAACTTCGATAACATTTTCGCGTTTGTAGCATTTTCTTAAGATATATTTTCTGACGTATTGCACCTTTTGCGGATTTTTAGCAACAATTTATTTCATACGCTTATTTAGTGAAGAGTTATGTCACCATCTCAGTATGCTTTATTCTATTTTTTATTCGTTCTCGTCGTTTCAAATGATTGCCTGTTGCTGTATATCCCCGGTGTGGCTGCTCTTGATATGCATGTTGACAAGGTGCTTACCTGTCTATTAACCACTACCTCGTCCAAACTGGCTCCAGCAGACACTTGGTCGTTGCTGGAGGGGACGGGGTGCACGGTTCTTGTGGCCGTGCTAGGCTCAAAGTGTGGTTCCATGCACTCAGTGTGGAGCGGACTACGGTCCAGCCACCGCCTTGTGTGCGCTTGATTCCCCAAATACAGCGTGCTTGTGTTTGCCTGTGAAGGAGTGTGGGCCGGCTCCGTTGATGAAACGTGGTTCCCATCCGCATGCCTCCCGGTCTTATTCCTTCGGGTTTACACTGGATATGGGGTATGTGGTTGGAGCTGTGGGTGGTGCAGCGCAAGCCATCCATGGTCCCTCTGTAGGCGCATGCGTCCTATATCTGGCCACAGTGACAGGCAAATCCGAAACCGGATGCCGCCAACCATGTCTGCACAGTGGTACGTGGGCGAGGGTGCAGCTGAGTGGAGAGACTTCAGATGACTTTGCAGTTGTCTCTGATGTGAATCGAGGCTGTGTCTTAGCCCCTGCCCTGTTTAATATATATCATCATGCAATGATGTCTTGTGCTTTTGATGCGGCTTGTGCTTACGGTGTTCGTGTGGATCACCGTATTGAAGATTCGGTTGCTGGCTGAACATCCGTCGTTCCGTGCGAGATCCCTAGTCTGAGACAAATATCCGTATGTTGCTGTTTACTGACAACTGTGCGTTGTTTACACACAGTGCGGATGAGTTGCAGTACATGACTAGTGCTGTGGCTTCGACAGCGGCCAAATTCGGGCTCACCATCAACACAAGCAAAACTGTCTGTCTCTTTCAGCCTTCACCGGAGGTGCAATCTTCAATATTGCCGCAAATCAGCATTGTTGTTGAGGTATTAGAAACCACCTCCCGATTCAGCTACCTTGGGAGTGTGATGTCGACTGACAAGCAGCTACACAGTGAGCTGCGTATCCGCGTGTCGAAGGCAGCGGCGGCATTCGGGAAGTTAGAGTACTGAGTGTGGGATAGCCATCATTTTACCGTTGGCACGAAGCTGATGGTGTACAAATCCATGGTGCTGTACGTTCTTCTTACGGCAGTGAAACGTAGACGATGTACCGACGGGATGTGTGATACCTCGAGCGGTTTCATCAACAGTGTTTGTGGCGAATTTTGCCGATCGGCTGGGGCGACAGAGTTGCTGACACGGAAGTGTTGCGTCGAAGTGAAATGTGTGCAGTGGACTGCATACTTTTTCTGAGACACTTAAGATGGCTCGGTCATGTGAGCCGTATAGATTCGACACGGATACCGAAGCTGAGTGTTGGGAAGCGGCATGTGGGACAACCGAAGTTACCTTACCAGAACGTGATCAAAGTGAGCCTCATGTTCTAATCTTGTTTGTAGGTTATGGAAATCGAAAGCGGTTGATCGGCGTGCACGGTGGGATCTGATCACAAATGCCGTTGCCGAGGTGCAAGAGAAAGCCCTTGTGCATGCGAGAAGAAGCGGCAATTGCGCAAGCGACAGGCGCCGATGGGTTGTATTCCATCGACAGCGAGCGGGTGGTCCTGTAGGACATGAGGTCGCGAGTGTCTAAGTTAGACAGACTTAGTGAGCCATGCGCGAGGGCACTCGGGGCCACCACTGAAGCGACGACGGGTCCTGCAGAGAAAGTGCGCAGAACCGGCACAGCGTTTATCGGTACGTTGCATTCGCTTTACTGACCGCTTGTTTGTTTGCTGTCTATTGATTTCAGGTGGTGGGTTTTCTATATTGTTCTAAGGCTTTTTTCTCGCATATTGATGTCTACATTAACTGTCTTCTATAAACTTGCACACTTCACTTATGCTAATTGTATTTAACTTCGATAACATTTTCGCGTTTGTAGCATTTTCTTAAGATATATTTTCTGACGTATTGCACCTTTTGCGGATTTTTAGCAACAATTTATTTCATACGCTTATTTAGTGAAGAGTTATGTCACCATCTCAGTATGCTTTATTCTATTTTTTATTCGTTCTCGTCGTTTCAAATGATTGCCTGTTGCTGTATATCCCCGGTGTGGCTGCGCTTGATATGCATGTTGACAAGGTGCTTACCTGTCTATTACTCACTACCTCGTTCATACTGGCTCCAGGAGACACTTGGTCGTTGCTGGAGGGGACGGGGTGCACAGTCCTTGTGTTCGTGCTATGCTCGAAAAGTGATTCTATGCACTGAGTGGGGAGCGGACAACGGTTCAGCCACCACCTTGTGTGCACTTGATTCCCCAAATACAGCGTGCTTGTGTTTGCCTGTGGTGGAGTGTGAGCCGGCTCAGTTAATGAAACGTGGCTCCAATCCGCATGCCTCCCGGTCTAATTCTTTCGGGGTGTATGTTTGCAGCTGTGGGTGGTGCAGCGCAAGCCACCTATGGTCCCTCTGTAGGCGCATGCGTCCTATATCTGGCCACGGTGACAGGCAAATCCGAAACCGGATGCCGCCAATCATCTCTCTTGAGGGGTGATATTTTATTTTTATGTTAAGGCGTTTTGTTGGTGAAAGCATTCGAGAAGCCCTCTTACGCATCACTGTAATATTTATGTAACTTCCGAAAGTTTAACCGGCAGTCCTCATTCTGCACACTAACTGAGGGTGAGACACACCCATAGTTAATGTGCCACAATACATTCAGAGTTCATGCATGTGCTCCAAATTGACAGTTTTGGACGCAGCATCCCCAGCGGTTACTAATAGTGATGTGATAGTCCGGGCTTCATTTGGTATTATGTCGGAAGTTAGTGCTCGCAAGAAATAAACCAGCATCTTCACACAGGTGTAGCAACCGCTCATCGCTGTCCAGGTGCAGTTCGTCAATGTAAACTTTCCCAACCTCGGCGTTCAGATTACCAGTCAGCGTTACAGTATCCGTGCTGCTTCTGTGATGTAGGGGGCTGGTTCAATTGGGACTGAAAGCCATTTTTCACGGAACAGCTCTACAGTTTGCTAGGGCGTAGGCAGCAACGATAAATAGGTGCCTATTCACCTTGGTCGACTTCGAAGCTTTGAACGTGCCAGGCGGTCGGACCGCAAACACCCGGATGCTGATTGGGATCCAATCTATCGGAGCAGCTTCGGCCGTAGGGCTTAGAGCAGTATCCACACTGGATTGACGGACATTTAAAGCTTCGTCACCTCCGCATTGACGCAAAGTCACATGTAGTTAATCGCAAAGTGACTACAATGCTCGGATCTTGCATGCGGGTTTCCGATAAGCTATATATATATATATATATATATATATATATATATATATATATATATATATATATATATATCGATAGCTAAGGTCTCTAGTGTTCGAGTAGGTGCTGCCGCTTGATGGATCTGCAACGGAGTACGCACTTTGGGGGATGTCATTCTTATCGAGGGCTCCAGATAGAAAGGATGAGCTGAAGTTGTTCGCTTGGTTGGGCATGGACTTCTCAACTTTGCCGGAGTGATGTCCTACGATTGCGTGTGGGTCAAAACTAAAAGACAAACGACTATCAAAGCAAGATGGGGAAAAGCCATTATTATGGGGTGCTGATGAAATTGAAGCCTTTGGCACTGGGCTACAAGTAGTCCGTTTTACGCAGTAAGGTACTGCCATCTCTCCAACTCGCAGCCTGGAGGATCAGGAGGTTGAATTTGTCTGGCCTCTAATCATTGACCAATTTGGATTGAATGGCTCCGAAGGTGCAAAAATCTCCATCCAGCGTTCTTCGCTCGGATTCTGGAAACATCCCCCGTCTATCGCTGAAGCTGTTTGTATCCGTCACCTGCTGGAGTTGTGCGCACAAAAGCAATTTGTACGCTCATTACATCCGTCGTGACCTACGACTGTCGTTAAACAATACTTTGATTTGTACCCCAGTTAATCTTTGGTTGTGAAACTGCTTTGCAAATCATATTCTTCGTTCAGTGTGCACGTGACTTATCGAATCGTTTCCGTTGGAATTAAACCTTCTAATCAATAATCAGCCCTATCAGGCCCACCCAGCATGTAATTGTCATCATGTGAATGTCAGTCTGATGAAATCCTTTGAAGGTCATTGTACTGCGTAGGCAGAACACTGTCAGGTTGCCCAGGCCTAGACAGGACTAAGGTTACGGTTCACAACCAAATCCTTTGGTTCAAAAATTTGGCCACTATGCATCGGGATTGTGGCACTGGGCTACATTGAGACTGTTTTAAGAAGTAAGGGACTGCCCTCGCTCCAACCCCGAACCTGGAGGGCCAGGAGACTGCGTTTGTCTGGCCTCTAACCATTTACCAATCAGGTCTGAGTGGCTCTGAAGGTGCAAAACAGCACCACCTAGCATAGCTCAATGGATTGTTGAGGCACACAAACCATTGCACCACCTTGCGGTTTAGTCTAGTTGCGATGGTGTTCGCGGTATTGTTCGACAACAGTATTCCAGGATTGGCTAGATGCGTAGCTTGCACTGCTTCAATCTGACTTGCATCGCATTAATTTTTTGCCTTTAATATGGCCTGGAGACCATCATCTAGCACCGGCCAGATGACCTTGTCCTGACATGTTAGAGCCATTCATCAGACGGAAATCCGGAGTGCTCACTTTATACACGACAGATGCACTTGCAAACGTAGTAGCACATGCGGCGGCTGGTCACAGTTACAAAGGCTTTTACGCGCGATTTCTCCGTCGAACATCGAATCGTGTTCCACGACCTGTACACTTAGAACCGCCCTTTGCGTACACCATCTTGGATAACGCGTCTGATGGTCAATCACGGAAGATGACCGTAATGGTCCATTTTTATCATCCTTCTAGGGAATAAAAATAAAAGTAACACGTGTATTTCTCCTGATGCGAGAAACCGTCTGTAGCAGTAGCTCACTTTGTGCAAAAGTAAACGTGCTCTTGAATGGGTGATGTGCATTGGTGAATGGTTGAAGCGAAAGCCAAGGTTTAAAAGCTGGTGTTTACATGTTTTTAGGCCCCTCTTGGAGTAGCTCATCGAGGGATTTTTCCCATGTGAATCTGGTGATTGAAGTATTCAGATCAAGGTAACTTGATAGCTTGTTACCAAAGGTTGACATATTGTCACATGACCTGGGTGTTATTGGTAGTTTATTCCACAGAAAGCTTTATCTGAACCGGAAAAAATTTGAGCGCATGCTTGTTCTATCCTTTGGAATCTTCAACGTATACTCTTTGTTGCGAAACTCCCCAACTTGAGCTATGTTGCAGTTGCAGTGTAGGCAGATCGGAATAAGTATTTTTTGTGCAATAGGTTGAAAAGCAGCAACAACTTGTGCTTCAGTCGTCGAATCCCAAGTGGTTCGATTTGAAGTTCTTTGCAACGATCTCGAAATTTCATGGCATAATGCTTACCAATCAGATGTTTAGTAAACTACTTCTGTTGGTGTGTTCCACAGCAATTCTGTCGCTCTTCTCCTACTACCGTATATTAAGCCGCATTACTCGAGGATGGGGCTCATCGTTAACATAGATTGTGTGGAGTTTGTTGGATATATTAACCACAGATTACCTAACACGTGCTAGTTGGTATTGCGCCTGTTCGGATAAATTAAAGGTATATGAGTACCTACTTCCGAGATCACGTATGGACAGCTGTGTAGGGACATGTTCATTTGTAAAATAATACCCCGAGAAGACATTAGGAGTAAGACGTAGCGAACAAGCTTGTTTTTAGTGGATCATCATCTGGCTAGTACAACCACAACAGTGTAGGTCCAAAAATGAACACGTGAGTTACAGTCGTCAATAAATCAAATATCTCATCAATAAGGCTATGTGATTAGCCCGACCTGTGTGGAGTCGGGGGAATAGCGTGATATGTCTGCTTACTTTGTTAGTCTTAGGCCAGCGTAGACAGCGTCCGCACGAAATTCTTCTGTGCACACAACTCTGGGTTATGGAACCGAATTGCGATTGCCTCTGCTGTCGACAGCAGTGGGCATCTGACAGCTCTCGTGTGGCGTCCTGGCACACAGTAGATCGGTTGGAATGAATCTTTTAAGTTTATTTTGTGGTTGGTATCCACTAAGTGTGACAATACTGCGCTCGTCACATTCTTTCTCACACCACTTGATAGCCAAGCTGGACAATGCTCTCGAGCTCTTACGGACAGTCGCCTGGTCGTTTTTCCAATATACCTTGCTCGTTACGAGCAAGAGAAATTGTACACACAGAAGAAAAATTGCGACCGCGATATCCTGTCTTTGGGCTGCTGCCGGACAATTAGTGTTGAGGTGAAGGTTACACGTAAGTTGGCCACGAAGTACGTTTTGACAGTGGCTAGGGTAAGCCTTCGGGTGGTTCGCTGCGCTATCGCCTCACCCTTAAACGGTAGCGATAAGTATATTAGACGCTTCTCTGCGGACGCAGGTTTCATCTTCGGTACTTGCGGCTCATTGTTTGATGTGATAAGTCCCTCGGGAATGGAACAGCCGTAAGATATGATGTTTGATTTCTTAGCCGAGAGGCTCATCACCCACGTGTGGCACCGTGACTCAAGGGTATGTACGTATTCTTAAATGAGCAGTAGCCTCCCGTGAATTTCATCACACGGAAGCTTATAGACGATCTTTTTATCACCAGCGAATAAAAGTGGCCCATCATTTTTTCGGATGTGCTAACGTCATTGTTGTAGAGCAGGAACAGTAAAGGACCGGACACGCTCCGTTGGATAACCCTAATAGTGATGGGACGTGGAAAAGAGCGATAGTCACCCAAAGTGACTACCTGGTGACGACCACTCAGGTATGACGATAGCCAACGTAGTAATGAGTCCCGGATCCAAGAGACCAACTTTTCTAACAACCGTTCTTGCGGTACTCGATGAAATGTTTGCTGTATGTTCACTAGTAGAATTACTACTTCGCTATTGACGAAGTCATTGAGATCAGGTTCACAGGACACGCCTTAGAAGGTGTGGAGCTGCTCCCAGGTGATCGACTTGGAATATATTGACGATATTGCCCTCATCTGTGACAGCTTACAAACGTGCCCAGCGGCATTGGACAGATCAACAATGACTGTCAACCGTTTCGGGCTGTGCTTTGCACCCTCGAAATGCACAGCGTTCTCCCAACCTTAGCAGGGTCCGCCTCCTGCGCTGACCCTTGGTAGGGACCGGCTGCAACTCGTTCGAAAGTTCAGCTACCTCGGCATTTGTATCAGCGCCGAAGACGAGATTACAAACCTTATAGTAAAAGCACAGGGCGCTTTTACTAACCTTCGTCACCTCTAGCGCCTTGCGCGACATCACTCTCCCTGAAGGGGTAGAGTGTACAATGCAGCCATCCGTTTGACTCTCCTTTACGGCTGTAAAACTAAGTCCATTCGATCAGCAGACATAAGGATGCTAGTGACGTTCGACCACCGGTGCCTTCACAGTTTGGCTCACATCTGGTGGGAACACCGCGTGCGCAACGGGCGTGTTCGGCGTCTTGTTTGTGGCACAGGAAAAGTAAATGAACCGCTCAGCACCGTTATTACACGCACCAGGCTCCGATGACTGGGCCACGTGTTGCGCATACCAACCCACCGACTCCCGTGTCTTGCTTAGTTTGCTCGCCGGTTGTACGGATGGGAGAAGAGGAGGAGTGGCCAAGCGATGACTTCGTCAAGAGCAATGAAGGCGACTTACTTCGAAGTTGGCATCCGTTGGAGCCTCTCGGCTCACTGGTTTTGGTCCGAAGGACGACGTGCACGTTTGGCCAGAAACACTTGCTGACATAGCTAAGAGCCGACCTTAGTGACGTTCATGTTGTGATTTCTACTGCTTGTACGGATAACCTTTTACCGCGCAAGCTAACCGGTCGACTTTTCAGATTAGAAAACAAGGGCCTCAGGCAAACGGTCTTGAGCACTCCGCAAGCAATGTAAGCAACTCAAATAAGGGAATCGAATCAGCAGTTAATAAAGGAATGACGTAGCGCTCACTTGTGGGCTTCAAGTGGGCCGTCATTGGCAGCGTTCAAAGTGAATCGTCGTCATTAGCCCACTCATTGATTAGCCAATAAGTTTCGGTCTGCGTTATGGTCAACTGTGCCAGGTTGATGCAAAGGGGTGTCTTCTCCGTTTACACTTCGTCTTTCCCCTTCCACTTAGCCTCCCACTCCAACCACAGTCTCTTCCAGTAGGCATAATATAAGTAATTTTTGCCGGTTGTTACCTCTCCGGAATGATGTCCATCCGTTACCGGTGACTCAGTCTGCGTACTTTTATTGCATCCTTTTCTTTCGTATTGCGGCTTAATAACTGTGTTTTCCACCTGCAGCTAACGTGTATAGTGATGAGAATTACTATTGCATGTTGAGTTATCTGTTGAGCAAGATTGCTGCTTATGACTCAAGCAATAAACGCGATGCCGCCTTTCCGGTGTTGTGAAGATATGAATTCTTTGCTTCTGCGTGTCCACTCAGAGCGGATGGGTGCTACTCTATGTCCATTGTGTTCTCATCAGTGGGATCCTTACGGAAATATGGTGATAAGGCATCATTGCAAGTCACTGATGCACAGTTGTTTATGATGATGATAACGTTCGCACCATATCTCTACCAGTGGCTTACCAGCCACTGGTCGCCGATTCGAGTCTGCGTAGGCGCCGGTGACCGCAGTGTCTTAGTCCTCGGTAGGTGTGTAACATTGAAACGTCGGTTTGAAATTCCGGCGTTCTGCTGATGTTTTCGAAGGTCCTGCGCATAACATTAGGTCATTTGACTTCTTTATGTCACATTTCACGCCAGGAGCGGTGCCCTCATTTCTCACAAAAACTACATCAACACGTACGCTCCATTGTCACGCGATTACCACCAGTCGCTTGTGGCGTCGCTCGCAGATTCCAACCCGGTGACGTTTGTGTGATCAGCGACAGTCTCCTCATTCCTTGGTCATCTGCCAACAAATGCGTTCATCAGCCACTCGCAACGAATTCACCATACTGCACTTCATTCTTTCCCTCTCCGCTTATTCACCCCATCCTTTTCTTTGTTTCTCTTTTCAATCTCAGAGAATTTTTCAAATCTCTGCTCTCAACTGGGCCGAATGGTCCGCGGTGGTGAAAATCTCTCTTCCCGTGTTGCTTTTGGACGAAACTCAAAAGGCAATCGCTCGATCATTGTCAGAACACAAGAACCCCGTGTATCAAATTCCACTTCTCTCCTCCATGTGGTTAGGCTATTCGGCGCTACTCTATTACTACCCACTGTGATGATGCTCGCTCATCTTTCGCACCTACACGACATGTTGCTCCAACGGCCTCGACTCAAATGTACTTATATTCTAAACCCCCATCTGCATGCATTGTTGTCTGTCTGTTTCCATTCTGCTAATAATCAGATGCAATTTCTTTTCATTTCATTCTCTTCCCCGTTCGGACTCAGTAATAACGTGCTTTTTCTGCATTTCATTGCAACTTCCTCTCACCCCTCTGAAACATGCGCAATGCGATTTCTATTTTACCCCTGTGTATTTCCAACTGAGTATCAGTCCCCTTTTTCGTACACTCATACCGGTCTGCTATACGCTGTTTTTCTATTTATCATCACCGCGTCTTGTTATCCTCTCCCCCCATCCACCTGCGAGGCGGTGGCAGGGCGACCATATGCTTATTTTTTATCTCCCCACTGTACCTTTCATGTTGTGCGCACCTGTCTGTTTTCTTAGCACTGTACCATAAATCTCATCAATTATGTCATCTCCTCTCTAGTCATATTCACTGTTTTCTTTCGTAGTGATTGCTCTCAGGGGGTGGGGGCGATTTGTTGTTTTGGACGATGATTTATAGTTACACCGGAGGTTCCCTGTCAGTGTTGACGATCATTCGAACTATCCAACCTCAGTCTGCAACCTTTTGCACACTGTTCTTGAACCATCAGGTTTCACTCTGCTACGGAGAATTTGAAAATTCGCGTACCCTAACCTTTTCCATGCTCCAACGACCAGTTGTGAAGCAGGTACCTACGTAAATAAACATTTCAAGCGATCGCTCGGGAACTGATAACGTGTCGGCTCTCTTCTGGGAAACTAACACTTTAATATAGAATTAAATGTGGATGCTTATTCATTTGTTAGACGAACTGTTCGCTGAGCTTGTTGCAAACGTTTCGTCACCAGTCGAGGTGACGTCATTAGTGTGTAGAGTATCGCTGTACTACACAGTAACGCACTGATAATCTCCGATGACGAATCTCCGGTGACGAAACGTTTGCAACAAAATTGCTAAGCTCAGCGAACAGCTTGTCTAAGAAAATACTACTTCTCTAACAGTTCCACTGATGAGGTTGCCTTTGCTGCTGACGAGACATTTGCAACCCAACTCCCTTATCTACATCCTAAGCTACAATTAATTCTAATAACTACCAACAGTACTCTACATTTTGAAGGTGCTAACCCCATGTCAAATTGTGCAGTGCTACGCGGTAGTCTACTCAGAGGCATTGGTGTGGGTAGTCTCCATTAGCACTGTGTCGTTTGCTTGCTCCGAACTTGTCAGTCAGTCCGCCATCGGTTCATCAACGGGGTTACATCTCGATTATCACTGGAATCCAGCTGTTCCACGAACTGAATTTAAACGGCTTATGAGAATACAGGAAATCACTGGATTCCATTTTTCCCTGTCACCATGTCACTTCTTGTTCCTTTTAAATTTACCAAGGAGAAGTCCTGTATGAAATATTGGTCAGTCACTTGACAGTATCCCTACCTTGGATGCAGTGGAACAAAGTAGAAGGAAGTCATTCATGATCATTTCTACTATAAGTTGAGAACTGGAGAAATCACAGTCCTCCTGGTTCATTCCATTGGTGGTTAACTCAAAAAACGGTTTCGTGTACACCTCTGCACAGCTAGAAAGGTACAGTAAAGTGAGATTAGAAGAGAACAAATGTTCCTCATGTTCCTAGAAGCCAAGCATTACTGCATTCGGATACAAGCATTGTTGTACTGTCGGCACTATAGTATGCTGCATTAGTAGTTTGTTTGCGTGTGTGATGCTATTCTGGCACCTGACGAAGTGTACTAATGTGCCGAAATGGAAACCAGCCAGACTTTGCAGTAAGTTTAAATGTCGGTAGGTCACATTGGTTGTTGGGCTTTTGATTGGTTGATTACATGTGTTTGGTTACCAATCAATTGGTGGCGAAACTTCTCCAGTCAAATTTTGGGAAATCAATCAAAACTTCAACCTAATCTTCGCACCGAAGCTTCAAAGTGGACAAATGAATCTTTTGTTCCTCCAACGTGGGAACAGATCATCGGATAATCAGTTGTTTCCTTGAAAGATGAGCCTACGCCGAAAATCAATATAAAATCTAAGTGATGCTAGTGTTGCTTCATGCACAAACATACTAATCGTCCGCTTTACCGTCGCATATCATCCAGAGCGAAGTTACATTGACCATAATGACATCTCTCAGCAAGAAAAATTGACATGCATCTAAGTTGTCGGACATGTGGCGCGAAGGAAGAATTCTTGAGCGCCAATGTTCCTATCATGTAGAGATTGCTAAATAACCCAGAGCAGATTCTATATTACTGTAATGGCATTCAATGCACTTGACAACTTTCCGCCTGCTTGTCTCTGTTCCACAGCAAACACCTTGTGCTCTTACCTTGCCCGAATACGGGAGTACCGTGATTAGAGTGAAATAAGGGCTAACAAAATAACTGCGAGTTTTGGGTGAAATAATGGTTGCGGATGCAGTCGGAGCAGGCCACTATCGCATCAAGTACTATGGTATTTTTACCTTCCATAAAGGAGAGGCTGCGTAAAGTTTGAACGTACCAGCACGAGAAAGAGTGGAAATGAGAGCTTGGTTTGTTTTCCTTCTTCGGTTCCCATGTGGCAGCCGGACAATAACACTGAGGCTGACGCCAATGATCCTTACACGACTTTCCACAATTCTAAGTGTGTGGGTGGTGCTCAGTAACAAGTTCCATTCTATTGAGTAGGCCGGCCGAATAGCCGCTGTTGTGTCTCAGCCACCATGGAGTAAGGTAACTGAGGGCCTAACTTCTTACTGCACCGCATCTTCTCGTAAGTTTGTCTTGTGGATCCAACGTTCCAGTCGAGTTCAAATAGCTCAGGTAACAATTCAGCTCAACATCCGTACGGAGGGGACTGGAGGTGGATCAATTGTCTCTTTTTCTCAATTTTTCTCCCGTCCACCGATGCGCTCCTCGAACTATTGTTTCAGGCGAGCCGGAACAACGCCTAGACCTCAGTTTCGCGGCACTCTACTGAGCTCACGATCAATCCTGACGATGCCATTGGGGCTCCCTCGCTACATAGAGAGGTCACTGAAATTGATCCGCAACAGGAGCAACTCCCGCGCTTTATTTAAAGGAAGCAAATTAAACGAACAGCCACGAGTTAATTTTACTGGGACCCTTGAGGATGAAACCAGTTTGAATCCGATTCATCATTTACGGCTGGTGTTACAATTCAATTTCACGGACTACAATTAATCACAGATACTTTCAAAACTATGCAATTCGCTGAAGAAAGGGTGAGGCGCCGTTCAAGTGCGCATTGTTGACTTGATTGGCATCTTACATTCCTACCGGTAGAACTGCAGCACTGCTTCTACATGGACGGACCACCTCAGTCTTTCCAGCTCAAATCTGCATATTCTTAGGCGTTATTCTGCTGCTCCGCAACAGTGACAGATTATACCGCAAGTCAAGTGCAATTAAAACCTCACCTCTAGCATCCGGATTTTGTCTTTCACAGTTTTTATTGTAACCTACACTGTGGGGGCTGAGGCAAACCTGCGCTTAGATTTTGTAACCGGAGGTAGCTCATCAAACAAATTAATAAACGGTATATACCTTGACAACGCAAGACATAGTCCCTAGGGTGGTGTTAAATGGAAGGAAAATCAGCGGCATCCGAATCAACGTCACGCGTAATGGGTGGTTTGGGATAAGGGCATGACGTGTAAAATCGATTCACTAGCATCAACATCGACTGTGCGCTACAAATGTTCATTTAGACTCATTAGCATACGATGAAAAAGGCCAATTTAAATCACAACAGTCTCTATGGATAATATCTGATTAAGTTCAGGTAGAACTGTAACCATAGTTAGTGTTCCTTCTTTTGCGGTGGTTGAGCTCCGAAGTCTCGCTGAATCTAAAACGAAATACACAAATCACACCCGGGTCGACCAATTACTGTCCACGTTTTTTGCACTAGCAATCCCGGTCATATGAAGTAAGCTAGAGAAGGAAAGAAAATGGAAGGTGGCGGAAGTTCTTTTAAATGGAAGATAATACTGAGTGCTGAAAAGCGCGGAAAATAAATTCGAAGATATAAGTCGGTCAGGAGAAGGGCAATGTTTCGTGCTGCCACCCAAGAGCGACCGATTGACGCTCAACACCCTTAACCGTAGCTTCCCAGACAACATGTTCTGGAAGATAGTTCCAGCGCTCGCCAACGGGACACCATAGCCGAGTTTCCGTATTGTTCCGGTCGGAACGCGGCTTGTGCTGATTCATTTACTGCGCGTACGGACCAGACAACCTGACCGGGCTAAATAGCTAAGACAACTCCGGTCCAGCCTTCTTAGTTAATATACTGTAAGTGGGATCGGATTTCCATGGAGCCCTAGATATTGCAGTGAATAAATACCCAAACTAAGTAGATGCTCGAGGTACGTTTGGCCCCCTTAATCCCTTAACAACCTAGTAAGCACCCGTTAAACGCTCCAACGCCATTACTCCCCGAACGAGGCAGGGTGGACAAGGCTGGAAACAGTATTCTAGACGGGGCCGGACGAAAGCTGAGAACTGCTTCAAAAATTTCGACTGTCAAGATTCCGAAGGAACAGCGTATTAACCACCACATTCGGAAACAACTATCTGCTGCATTGTTCCAGTTGTCGCCCGAGTGCGAAGTTGAAGAGGGTACAACACCTAGGTTGACCTGGTTGGACAGTTGGGCGTGATACCCCATCGGGCAGCTACCTCGAAGATGTGAAAGTTGCCGCCATACGAATAGCGGAACACAACCTGATCAATGGACAGCAGACACAAAGTAGACCGGTCCCAGTGCCTACCCAAGGCATGTTGAATGGCCTCGGGACCCCCAGGGATATCTACAATATTCCAAAACTTGTTTCAGCAAATAATAACGACCGTTTACCTACATGCAGAACAATCTCGGTCCAAGGACCGTGCCCTGTGGGCCACCGCTAAATGATACACTGCAACTCACGCATACACACCCTTCCCTACAAGGATGCAGACACCCAATGAAGGGCGTGACTAAAAATATCGTGAGAGCTCAGCTCAAATGGAGCACCATGTCAAATACTTCGAAAAATCCAGGGACAGCACGACCGGTACGTGGACCTAAGATGCAATAGCTTGGAACTAGCTCAACAATGCAATCACCTTTACCTTTTCTCAATTCGTTGCATCGTTTGCCCAAATGTTTGCATCGGTGACGCTTGAACTGCATCGCGTGCGTCAGGTGACATGTTGCAAATGTGCACTCATATGAGCCATACTCATGGACTGTGTTCACGACGTGAGATCACGTGCTCGCCTTGCCACCAACTTTTATCCAACCGCGACAGGTAATCAGGTTTACGTTCAGTATGTGTGCAACATGCTTTCAGTTCCTCTCCACAAGCCTTGAGGATTATATTCTTCACCTCCGCCGAGTGCCTCGTACGATTGCTTTTTTGACATTCGGAGTAGTCAAGCTGTCCCACCAACTGCACGGTTTCAATCAACTTGGCGTGCCTATGGAGCTAACTTCACCGCTACGTTAGTCACCGTACCAATGCAGTCGGTGGCAAAGCGATCACGTGTGCTCACCTCGCGAACACAGTCCATGAGTATGGCTCATACGATTACACCCGTACAACCTGTCACATGACGCACGCGGTGCAGCTTCAAGCCTCACCGATGCGACCATTTGGGGGAACGACGCAACGAATTGGGAAAAGGTATAGTCTACTGTCGATGCAGTTACTACTCCCTACGCGTCTGCTAACTGGAACACCGTTCCAAACTCAGTTATGCCCCTACTGCAGCTATTTTCAAAATACTATTTGATGTCGCACTGAGCTCCCTATATACACGGAGATTCTGTGCTAGATTCAGGTTAACTACCCTCACTGGAATTATAACCCACAGCGAGTCACTTAAATCTGTGCAGACAGGTGAGCAATCAGATTGTTAATTACTATAAGCATTAACCATGAGAACTTATCATTCCGTTTTGTATGGTGCCCTCATTCCCACAAGGCTATTTCTAAACGCCATTATTCTATCGCTTCACCATTGTACACCTTATTTGGTCCACTTTTTACTGTTCGTACTTGCAATTCCATTCATTACCACCCTACAGGACAACTTAAGCTTTTTGACTGTCATAATTCATATTTCCACAATATTCCATTGTCCATTTCATCCGCCCAACTCGTGAACTATGTATAAAGTGTAAAACATGAAAATCTCTTCAATAAGTCCTGTTGTGCCCTACTGAGTAGATTGAATCTGTTGAGGTGACCATCCAACAAATCTCCCACCAGCTGTTTAAACAGTTTGATTACGATTCTAATCAGACTGTCACGGATGTTTCCAGCGGATGCCACTAGCGGCTGTGCGGAAAGTTCACGCTGGTGTGCTGAACACTGCTTAAATTCAGTTGGCCTTATGTGCTTGAACTCATGCGGGACACCATACTCAGTTAACCACCCTAAAAAGGGCGTGATGTACCATCGTTTTTTCGAGTCTGTCAAATCTGGAACCTTCTTTCAAATAGTTGTTTCTTCTCTTACTTTGACTATCTTCAAAAGCCATCGGATGATACTCTTGGTTCCATGCACTTCCTTCCACTAATTTTGTTAATGAGGAATATACTTCACAGGTACTCATACTGAGTCTAGGTACGCTCAGAGGAGACAGTCGCGGATCAAAAGAACATGACAAAATCCTTCACTGCTAACCACACACTGCTGTACAAACACGTCAATTGCCTACCAAAGCTAAAACCGAGTTTCTTCACTCAGGCCAGCTGATGGTTCAACAACAACGGCTACAGGAACAGCGTTGCGGATGCATTATGCCCCCACATCTCAGCGAGTCTTACCATCAAGCAATGATCCAGCTTTTCTTGTCCTGTCGCCAGGACTCACCCACACCTCTCTTATTGTTAAGTGTTCTCGCTAAATCTGACGTCTATACATAAGCACACCTCCCCGGCTCCCGATGCCAATTTCCCAGAGGCCCTGGCAGTAGCGACAAGAAAACTGGCAGAACTTTTGGTTCAATTCTTTCAGCGCTGCTTAGAACAGAACCAAGTTTCTGTTGTGTGGAAACTTGTAATAATAACTCCGATTCACAAAGGCCGAAGCAGAACTGGGCCCTCAGATTACTGCCAAGTACCTCTTCTTCCCATATTGTCCACGGTCATGATATTCATCATTACTGATAGGCTAGTGTGCTATCTAGAAGTTGCAAAATCATTACTACTGAGCATCATCGTTTCCGTCGACAGTGATCGTGCACGACAAATTTACTAATCTCAAACAGCAGTTAAAGCGAGTTGACTGACGCTGGAGAGGACATTGATGTGATCTATATGGATTTGTCCAAAGCATTCGACTTCTAGATCATCGGACACTCATTCCCAAGCTCCAGTATTACGGGGGTCAGTGACCCTTTTCTAAGCTGAATCGCCAGCTTTCTCCTGTAACTGCAATTAGTGGTCAGCGTTCGGAGCTCTTTATCGGTCCCCCCGTACGTAGAGTGTGGTTTGACTCAGGACTCGGTTTTAGGCCTACGATTGTTCTTGGTGTTTATTAATGATTTCACATAAGAAATCGCTTCCGACTTTCCACTGTTTGCCGATGACATAATGATTTGGCGCAGGATTTGGGCGGATTCCCACTAGCATCTACTTCAAAGTGATTTAAACACGGTACATAGGTGGACAATCCAAATTTTGTTGCATTTCGACGTAGGCAAATGCAAGTTACTCGCTATACAACACCGGGTTACCTATTCCTTCAGACTCGGAACTCAAGTACTATAGCACTCATCAGTTGGACGCGACTTTGGTGTATTGATTCAAGATAATTTGGATTGTTCTCAGCAATCCGAACAGTCCTTAAAAATGGTAACCAACACGCCGGTCTGTTGTGACAGGCGTTCTGACAAACAGACATCAGTACTTTCCGACACATACTCAATGCGTATATTCACCTCCATGTCGAATACGTAATTCAGCCCTGGCATCCATGGCCGAAGCACATCGCTACACTGAACCAGCCACAATGTCGGACACATCCGAATACGTCATTTGGATGTGCAACCTCCCATACGATCATAGGTCAACATGTTTCGGAGTATTCAGCGGGCGGTGTCGCCGATTACGAGGCAACCTGATAAGAGCATAGGTGATTTTGCACAATCCACATCATGTGTGCCGTCTTTTATTTCAACTGAGCAGTAATACCAATTTGAGAGGTCAGCCCCATAAAATTAGCAGGACGGCGCAGCCGCCTGGTGTGCTGTAGAAATTTCGTTTCCATTTGCGTCACCCGTAGAGCACTCTTCTCGAAGCGGTCGTTTCTGCACCAATATTTAAAAGTCGGTTGGACGACGCACTCAGCAACTTATATTCTCTTCCTTAGCACTATCTCTCCGTCCTACTTCTGAGAAATATCTTGGATTTATTAGTTTTCGCCTACTGTATTTGTTAAACTATGCGGAGTGCATGGCTGCAGCATTAAAAACCACTATTTTAGCGCCTTATCGACTATTAACGATTATCGCATCAATTTCGAACGTTCCGGAATGTTCTACTTCTGCACGTGATTAAAAACCACCTGACACCTAGACGAAAGATATGGGGAACCACTAACCTTGGTAGCTGATCTTCCAATTCTAGAAGTCGGTCAGTAAGAGACCTATGAATACAGCCAAGGTCCGCAGTAGTTGTACAGTGTTCGTTGGCGGAGATTAATACGTTATTTTGTCAAGGTCATTGGGGTTTTGCTTTTCCCTTCGGTTGGGCTAGAAGTTTGTGGAGCAGTAAATTGTTATTTTGGGTATTGTGTCTAGTGAGAAGATTATAACACATTTGTTGACAATACAAGTTCGAAATGCACTTTTTATTAGCGTTTTGCGATAACCCACCAGGCCACCTAACGGGGCTTGTAAAGCAGAGCTTCTTAAAACGTATAAAACCATTATTCCTTGACGGATCCGATAGCTGCGCAATACTGATGATGCCCAATCGGTTAGAAATGCAGTCTAGTGATTTTCCAAGCATGTGGAGGACTATCCGATTGGAAAGCTTCTGCGAGGAATTCTTAATTAACTACAACAAAAACCCGCTGCTCCATGAGTACATCGAAATATTCGCCGTGACAATTTCTAAATGTCATAACGTACATAGTTACTGTCAGTGGCTTTTGGTAGGTCGAGGAGTTCAACACATAATCTATGAGCATTTTTCTGATCTTCTTAGTCACAGACGCATAACGGTTGGGTGGGTACCTGGCAATAGTCCTATCCTCATAGTTCAACAATAGCCGTTAGCCATCTGAGCCGATGCTTCACTGTCGCACAACCAAGGTGACCCACGGAACAAAGACAGAATGGAGAACTACCGTAAAACATTAATGCCTTAAACACTCCGGGACAATGCATCCACATTATGTCAACAGCATACCGTTACAAACAGCATATGGAACTAGTAAATACTATCCCAAGACGGAGCGCATAATCGAGCGTAGATAGCAGAGGTTAAACGTAGTCGGACTCAGCTGACTATGTGCGACGGACTACAAGACGTAGACAGATGAATCAAGCTAAAAGCGAGCAATCGGGCTGTGACTCATTAAATGAAATGATGTCGAGCTAGATGTATGTCAAACTGTACTAGAGTTAAGAAAGAATTATGTGCATCTGATCAGCAATAGCATTGTACATAAAAATAAAAATTATTTTTCTGCTGCCAGTAGCTGGGTAGCTTGTAAATAGAAGACGGTATCAGCGACTTAGCTTCCTTGCGGCTTTCACTGCCTCTTGTCATCCTCATCCATTACCCCGCAGATAACTCTGCACCACCTACACTTGAAACATACAGTGCAACTACGAGATGACAAAAACTGGCCACTGGTGCCGACTGCGAGCCACGTCCTCTTACGTCTCTGACCAAGCGCAAGGCGAGCCACCTAGACTCCAGCATGGAAGGCGAGACGGAACGACACTCAGTTTGTATTCATTGTTGATTTCCTGATAGTAAGTTACTTGTCGCGCACATCAAGTTTTGCTTTACTCTACTACTGACGAAAAAATAAGGCACTTGTCGGTAAGCGGTGATCGCGCATACGTAGTACTTGCGTAAGCCGACGCAACTTATTCAGTGCTATCTGTTGCGCTAAGGAATTAGCTTGGGTATCGTTGCCTATCACTGGCCTACGCGTATCATCTTTACGGACACGATGGTGCCATCCAACACCAGTAATGCCAAGCAGACCGCGATGCTCAAAGACTTGGTGTTTCGAATATTCAGACAGAAGACGCCAAGTCTCACTGCCGTACAGTAGCATGGCCCTCACTGTGGTCTTGTAAACATGGCCTTCCAGATTGATGGGAACCACTCTTTGACGCCACAGCTGTCGCAGGTTCAAAAAGCTGTTCCAGCTTTTGCAATATAATGAAAAATGATTTATCACGGGATAGAATCAAATGCTTGACACGTCCAGTTGGATGGTTAAGGGAAATACAATGCAGTCGAAATATATGTGAATCATCTACCGAGCGTTTACCCAGATAAATTTTTTGATAAGTAGCGCTAGTGTAAAATAAAAGTCGAGTATACTCATACAGAAAATAGATAATCCGAATGCGATGCTAATGCGCCCATCGTCGTTCATACAACCGGTAAGATAAGTGAAATGAGGAACTATCTCGAGTTCCTGGTTATCAAGAGTCAATGTATCTCCAAGGGACTGGTGGCGCTGCAACAACACCTTGTATTTCGAAGTTGTGAAGTGTATGCCAAACTATTGGACCACCCTAGAGAGATTCTTAAGGGTTGACTGGACCCTGCCAACATCCTTAAACTGCAAGTCAATATCGTCTGGGTAATCAAGATCAACTAGCTTTTCACCAGGCAGCATTACAACGCTTGCATCGAGAGACTCCGCAAAGGAACACTCTATCATGGAGTTTACGAGGAAGTTGTACAAAGATAGGCGGTAGCCCCAAGTCGACTAGTGCGCTCTCTCTCACCATGTCACCTTGGTGCAAAATGAACCTTTGCACTTTACACATTGTTATTGCCAGCATGCTAAACTCTAGTCGGGTATCACTTTACCTCTTGTGTGCATCCCTTACCTGAAACGCCGCATGGATCAATGAATACTGTCCGTTCAGTGAGACGTATTTTAACTTCGTTTTTTTAATCTCAGTGGGGAATAAATTCACGTATTTAATGCATCTGGTTTGGTCAACATTTAATGGTACACGACCATCTTATCCGCCTGAGGAGAGACCAAGTAGACTAACGAATCCACTTGAGCTACTTAAGAAATTTCCAGAACTTTTGCCCTTGTTTGAAAGTGTTACCTATTGAAGACTCCTCAACTACTTTGGTTCTCCTTCCATTTATTAGTCAGAAACGGACTGTCGATGCATCAATCCGTCTGATATAAACGATATAGTCCGTGCCCATAGGGAGAAAAGATAACGCGATGCTAAGCAGACATTCTCACAAAGTTGACACACAAGTGTTTACAACAGTATTGAGAAGAGTAACAAAACGATTCTGTCGTTAGTAGTTATGGAAAATCGTAAGTAGTGTCCCTCTTACTAGTAAAAGATAACGGCTGGTAGGAGAGTGGTGCCTGTGTCTAATGGGCAAAAGTAGGGTCACTGGCACGAGCCTTGTAGGTGCCGACGACCACCAAGTATTTAGTCGCGTGGCTGCGAGCTATTGGTGCGGCTATCTGTAGTATAGCCGATACCTCCCTCTCTCTCTCTCTGTTTGTGCTAAATCATCGCCCATGTAAATTACTACTTCTCGAAATAGCTGTTCTTTCGGTCCTGTACAGAGAAACAATTAAAAGTTGGTCTGCTTGCTGTGTAATCAGGCCATTGCCAAAGTGTCGTTCTCAACCAAACGTTTCTCTTAGCATCCGGTTACCCTGCACAGAGTATAATCACACTTCTTACTGTTTAAAATCGTGCAATTTCTGTGACAGTTCTACTAATCTAAGCATACTTTACTTTGGTAAATTAGCAGATGAGTGTACAAAGCTGCTTTATCCACTTTCAACCATACTGGATAACGCTCTCCTCTGGTGAATCACATCATGCTTAGAGCTAGGCTCTGCTTTAAATTGCCGATAAGGTGTTAAAAGTCGACCCAACCGGATCAGATGTTTCTGAGTCTTTCTCAAATGTTAGGAAATTACTGCACCTATAATGGTAGGATACTTGTTCACAGCGTGATCCGGGATAGATTCAAGTTCCTCACAAAACGAGATAATGCGATGGTTTTCTCCATACAACCAACATAGCCGGATTTTCTTTCAAGACCCACCGTCTTCCAACGGTGCAGGTCATATAAATAAATAAATGGGTACGTTCTCCTACAAGCTTAATAGGCTCCTATCTTAGGAAATGTGATTTGTACTGGTTTCGGTACCACAAAGCTAGTTGAAAGGAAGTCTGTTTACTTTAATGAAATGTCCAAAATCCCTAATAATTTTCTTGGCAGCCAGTTACTCTGTTAAAACTCCGTCATTCAATGACGAACAGTTTATGTGAAAAGCAAGCTAAGCGAAAATGTCAGCTTTACTGACCTGTAGAAATCTTTGATGTATATAACAAGACCTCTCCCATAACAAACAACTTTCTGTATTCATGTGAATACCCCTTTGCTTCGGTCAAACAAATGCACCCCAACACATCCCAATAGTAACCAATCAGCGTGAAAGCGTAAAACTCCAATCCTTTTCTCCGTTTGTTTGCCGCTATTTAACTGCTTGCTTCGCCACATAAATCCCTTTTCGTCCCGCTGACTGGGTTTTCTCATCACAATTGTTAAGTGTGTTCTTCATTAAGTTGTCTAAGTTCATGTGCGATGAGGTTCGTCTGTACTGTTACTAAACTTTGACGTTGCTATGATTCCAGTAATGCACAAATGTGGCAAGGAAGTAATTAGAAAGTAAATCGTATCATTATTCCATGAGTACATACTTTAGATTGCCGAAAGCCAAGTGTTTTGAGTGTATTTGCTGGGGAAAGAGAAGTTCGTACATGCGTTCCGAATGCATTCCTGTCCGCGTCCTCATCCTCAGGAAAGACCTAACTTTTTGATCTAAAGATCTTAGTCTGTGATGTGTTACAGTTAGTGGCGTGCTTTCCACATGCAACATCGGCGGGTTCTCTAGAAACGACCAATCAATGATCTTGAAGAGGTCGGACCAAATGTTGTGACATTTTTTATGCGGACCTCTTCGATTTGCTTGTTGGACTGTTCAACGTATCAGACGTAGCGGAAAAACAATGTTGCATGATCAGTGCGCCCCAGGGGACTACTCACTGTCCCTGGGTCGACCGTAAGTCCCTCATTGATGCAGACAAGGTCAAAAATGGCTGGCTTTTTCCCTGTCCTAAATCTCGTAGGAGTAATGAGAGGCCAGCGATTAGTTCTTGTAGTTGAGCTTTAAAGTGTTCGCCGAATAAGCCAGGAACCTCTGATATATGTAAGTTGATATCCGCACATGAATGACTAACATTGTAGTGGTGAGTGAAACCCAGAACAGATGCGACGAGGAGGTGTACAGAAAGCAACAACTTTTTAATCAGAATCGTCTGCACTGCTTTTGCAAGTTTCTCTCCCGAGGTAGGGAAAACTTGCGTGTTAGACCTACGTATAGCGGTAACTAGGTCGTTAGTTGTTCCATAAACGCTGTTTAGTCCTGTCACGAAAATATGCCTCTGTCTCACCTAGCAGCGATTAGCAGTCAAGTTAACACCCGACGAATGTTCACATAAATTTCGGCCAATTCTCAAAAAGCGCGTGGGAACGAATGTCATAAATGCGACAACACACGCTCGCTGAAGCAACTGTAAAATGTGACGATGCTTTTTAACGGGTGAAGAAACTATGGGCTTTACATGTCCCGTAGGTTGTAGATGGAAATAAATGCATAATCGAAGGCCACACAAGTAGAGGAATACTAAGTGCATCAGGGACGCGATGGGAGAACGGCATATTAAAAAGCAGGTTGTGGGAGGAGGACTTAGCATACCGGTATGTGAGAGCAGTTCCCGGTCCAGATAGTTCACAACACAAAATCAGTATAGCTAATGAATATTACTCAACCAGAAAACGTTGTCCTTCAGTCCGGCACAGCTCCCTTCGGAAACTTCCCTTTTTCTATGACGTAAGATTTTCGAAGTTTACAAACAGTCTAACACCTCGTAATTGGACTTGGAAGATTTGTTATCAGATTTCATTGAGCAAAAGGACACGAGAGTCAGTGCAAGGATGCTGTGATTATGCACGACACATTTGCAAGCGAGCAACTTCACATGCACGGTGAAGGACGTTTCGATTTCTTTGTAAGTTTCATAGTCAGCTATGGATAGGTTCTAACGTAGCCCACAATTGCAGCCAAGCGTTTGATGTGTGTTTGTGACATTAAGCCTGTCCTGTGGGTTACAATTCCCTGTAATAAATTCTTGGAAGCCCATCCTTACCCAGTTCAGGCAGTTTCGAGGATAAAAACCCACATACACAGATGTTCCACCGTTCTATCAAACAGCCCAGGTGCACTCGAGCGCCCTTAACAAGCAATTGGTCCGCGGCGCACTTGGGTTTTTTAGCACGAAGTAATTACGTCGCCGATCTAGGTAGATACACTCAGGTCTCAGCTTCTCGCATTCCCAGTTACCAAGGCTTTAATTGTACACAAGATGCCTGACGAATATTTACCTAGCCAATGTTCGGTGCGGAAGTTATCGATCGCACTTTATAGAACGCTCGCACGATGGAATACAACCGTATTTCTATTTCCACAAGCTTTCATGACGTCACACCAGAGTGAAAAATGTTTCCTTAATTTCGCCGTGTAAAAGTGTGCGCTCCAGTTACGGTGTTGCAAATGCGCGCTAGCTTCAAAGTTCCAGTCTAGCCGGGTGAACCGTTCTGCATGACAGTAACATTTCACGATGGCGTACATGTATATATGTCTATCCACTTACTTTACGCTTTGTAATCAGTAATGTCTATGTCAACCAAACGCAAACAAACGGTGCTCATTCTCAGCTTTTTAGCCTTACTACTTACACGCTGCTGCTGTGGAATATGGTTCAGATATACTACAACTGTGTACATCAATCACATCAATCCAAGAAGGCGACGTACGAGTAAGGCTTGTCGTTTCTTTTTATTGAGACACACCTTCCACGTATATTTTCCTATCTTACTCTACAGTAGCAAATTAATACGCATCCTAAAAGGTTTTAATCAAGTAGAGCATTTGAATCGCTAGACGATTAAATTGACGGTTTATACTTGTGTTTGCTTTCACTTTCAACCATCTTACGGCACTTGTAAACCAATCGCTTTTTTACCTGTAATATATCAGTGTCCGTATAATTATTTCTATACCAGCTGTATAACCGACTGGAACCGCTCCGTTATTGTTCCCAGCTTCAAAGGAGGCGCGCGTTCGGAATGCAGCAACCATATAGGAATCAGTCTCATCTCCATCGTCTCCAACTTACTCGCCTCCATAATTCTTCACAGACTGACTAGTGCTCGTGAAAGCCAGATTCGTGAGGAGCAAGCCGGGTTTCGTCGTGGTCGTGGCTGCATCGACCACATCTTCACCTTGCGTCAGTTGTTAGAGCGCCGCAACACATATTGGCGGCCCACCGTTGTCGTGTTCCTCGACCTCAAAGGTGCCTTCGATTCCGTTGATCGATGTGCCTTTGGAATTGTCTACTCAGGAATGGTGTGCCCGAGAAATATGTAAATATTATCCAAGCATTATACGCGCGTAGCACGGGCAGAGTGAGGGCTTACGGCAAGCTGTCGCCACCCTTCAATATCTCCAGCGGTGTGAGACAAGGATGCTCGTTGTCACCTTCCCTCTTCAACTTCGCTATTGATGAAGTCATGGAGATTGCATTTACAGGACATGACTTAGGATGTTGGGAACTACTCCCAGGACAATGACTTCTTGACTTGGTGTATGCAGACGATATTGCCCTCATCTGTGACAGCTCCCAGACGTGCCAAGCCGCGTTGGACAGATTAGCATTGGCTGTCAGCCGCTTCGGATTTTGCTTTGCACTACTGAAGTGCAAAGCTTTCCTCTATGACTGGCAGGGAGCGCCTCTTACGCTGACCGTTGGTGGGGATCAGCTAGAAGTCGTTCGGAAATTCAACTACTTGGGAAGTTGTATCAGCACTTTTGGGATCGAAGATGTGATCACGAACCGTATAGCAAAAGCTCGTAGTGCTTTTGCTAAACTTCGCCACCTATGGCGGCGGCGCGACGTTACTCACGCCTTGAAGGATAGAGTGTACGATGCAGCGGTACGTTCGACCCCACTGTACGGTTGCGAAACCTGGCCCCTAAGGTTGGCCGACATGAAGAGGCTAGTTACGTTCGACCATCGGTGCCATCGCAGTTTGGCTCACATCTGGTGGGAACACCGCGTGAGTAACGAGCGTGTTCGACGCCTTGCTTACGGCATAGGAAAACGATCTGAATCGCTCAGCACCGCCATTGCACGCACCAGGCTCCGATGGCTCGGCCACGTGTTGCGCATGTCAGCCCACCGACTTCCACGACGTGCGTTTTTTTCTCGCCGATGATGTGGATGGAAGAAGAGGAGGAGCGGCCAAGTGATGACTTGGTCCAGGAGAATGAAGGCCCTCGCTTCGGAGCTGGCCTCGGTTGGAGCGTCTCGACTCCCCGGTTGGGGTCCAAAAGGCCATGAATACGTTTGGCTGGATACACTTGCTGACATGGCTAGGAGCCGACCTCAGTAACACTCGTGCTGTGAGTTTCTTTGTCCCTCCCCATCCCTTTTAACCTCGCTCTCCACCTACGATCACATTTCATAGTGTAAAACATAATAATTTTTCTTTTTGCCTAGTAGCCCGCTTGTAGCTAACTGGAACGATGCCTATCCGTTGCTGGTAGCTCAGCTGGCATGCAACTTTTGAATTTGTTTTCCTTTTTCCTTAATGTATTGCGGCACAGTAGCTGAGGTGTTTCCCACCTCTAGCTGACGTGTACAATGATGATGATGATACTAGCTGTATAAATACTAGCTGCGTGCCCCATGCTGAGGCTGATGTAGCATTCCTGATGCTTCTTCACCGCAGTTGGGCTAAGTCAACTTACACTTAAACTGGGTCTTTTTAATGTGGATAAACTTCATTCCACTTTATTTGGTTTGTTCTGCGTACTTGAAAATCTAACTTACATTAACCGCTCGTGCTAATTGTGGTAACCTTGGGTAACTTTCTCACATGGTAACTTTTTAAACAACTTTCGGACATTTTGTAATTATCGCGGATTCGCTTATACCCATTTTACTCCATATGCTAATTTAGCGAGTATTTGTCGTCATATGGGTTTACTTTCTTCGGTATCTTTTATTTGGTGTATGCATTTCGCATGATTGGCTGTTGTTTGACATCCCAGGTGTGGCTGCGCTTGATGTGCATGTTAACAAGGTGCCTACCTGTCAGGGGCCTCTTTCATCTGCCTTATCAGTTTAGACTGAAAGCTCTAAGAATGTACAGCATTCGATATCGGCTTTTGCGACGGGATCTCATAATGGTTTACCAGCTTCTGAAGAACCCAAACCACATTTGTCGTCCGCTGCTGGAATTGAACCACAACACTAAACTAAGAGGTCACCCTCTGAAACGGACAATTTAGTATAGCAGGCTTGAATGCTGTAGAAATTTCTTTTCTCTCCGTGTGCGCCAGCCTTGGAACGCCCTTCCTAATTATGTCGTCTCTGCTCCCAATTTGGCGATATTTAAAAAACGTGTTGACGATGCATTGTCTCACTTACATTTCATTTTATGACTTGTTAGCCAGGGGCTACAAAACGCAATCAAACCGTGTCTTGCCGAACACCCAACCAATGGATTTATGGATTTATACGTTTAATACGCGAACAACTCCGCTATTCCACATAAGCTTATGGTGAGTCCACCACAACGGTTTTCACTTTATCATGTAATTGATTTTCGCAATAATTTCCATCCTACGGGACTTGTTAAGCGATGCTTTTTCACCCGCATTAAACCATTGTTCCATTGTACCCACTACATCGTCTATACTGTCTCCAAGATACAGTGGGTTGTTGCAGGAGGGGACGGGGTTCACGGTTCATTTGGCCTTCCTGGGCTCGAAGAGTGGTTCCATACACTCAGTGTGGAACGGACTACGGTCCAGCCACCGCCTTGTGTGCGCTTGATTCCCCAACTACAGCGTGCTTGTGTTTGCCTGTGAAGGAGTGTGGGCCGGCTCAGTTGATAAAACGTGGCTCCCATCCACATGCCTCCCGGTCTTATTCCTTCGGGTTTACACTGGATATGGGGTGTGTGCTCGGAGCTGTGAGTGGTGCAGCGCAAGCCATCCATGGTCCTGCTGTAGGCGCATGCGTCCTACGACTGGCCACAGTGACAGGCAAATCCGAAACCGGATGCCGCCAACCTTACTAACTGTACTGGGCCAAGTTTTGCTATGGCTGAATGTGGTTAAATGAAAATGAATGAATAGAATAATCTAACCTTTGTAATAGATGTGATTTCACAACTCTTGTTGGCATGCAACGTTTTGTGTTGCAACCTTGTTGGTGCACATTTGAAGTTTGTCAGGTTTTCTGACTATAGAACACGCAACATGAAATTATCCATGTGAGAAGCGTTCGATGCGTAGATCTAACCTGCAAACTTCAAAAGACCGGCTCTGACCTCTGCTGATTTTGAGTATATACGCCAAAATATTAGGGAATTGCAGTCTCTTATATTGCAAGGAGGTTGCTATGTCTAAGTGTACTAAAATTGAAGATGAAAGAAAATAACATTCTTATCATTGGGCAGGTGTGCTGATTGTCAGGTTTGCCGACCCTAGAACACGCAACTTATAACTGTCCTTGTGAGTAGCAGTCCGTCTGCTGATCGAACTCTCACACTTGGAAAAGCTTGCCATGCGCATTGCTGATTGTGATTGCAAACGCGTTGTTGTGCCTCCGTATGATTAAATCAAGGTGAAAGAAAAGAAAAACCTCACCTTTGCAATAGACGTAGTTTCACGAAACTTGTGGGTATGCAATGTTGTTTGCTGTTCCGTTGTTTGGTTGAATGAAAATCTTAGAAAAAAATATCGCATTTATTAATAGATATATTTTGCTGACGTGTGTCGGTATGCAATGTTGTGTGCTTTACCGTTGTCTGGTTAAAGGCGAATCTTACATAAGACAAATCTTACCTGTGTACTATATATAGTTTCCCAACCCTCGTGTGTAGACCACGCTGTCTGTTGTTCTGTTTTTGTGTGTGTGCAGATATGGAGAGCGGTAGGTTTAATTTTGGATATTTTTGAGTAGTGTAAAATTTGTAGAAAGCAGAAGTCACGATTAAAAGTCACGCGCAATAATGTGCCTCGGTGGGGAATCGAACCCCCGTCCACGAATTTCCGGTCCGCTGCTCTACCACTGAGCTACCGAGGGCTGACGGTTAGGGGCACAATTTCTAATTCATGACTTCTGCTTGGTGCGCGACGTATTGCTAATGAGCTCACAGTACCTGTCCTGGTGTTGCAGATTGGCTCACGCACCCCTCACTTCCTAGTGGACCGAAGTACCTGTCCTTCGGATGTCCAATGGGCGACGGTAGATTAATTTTGGACATCCGAAGGACAGGTGCTTCAGTCCATTGGGAAGTGACGGGTGCGTGAGCCAATCTGCAACAACATCACAGGTACTGTGAGCTCATTGGCAATACGTCGCGCACCAAGCAGGTCATGTATTAAAATTTGCGCACCTAATCTTCAGCCAGCGTTAGGTTTGCCGATTCTAGAACACGTTATACATAAATTTTAAACAACGCTATGAGAAGAGGAAAGTTGGCAGATGTTAACATTTCGTATTGTCTCGTCAGTGCCAATACAATAACAGGAAAATATATATAACAACAGCTAGGGTGTGACCGGATAAAATAGAGACAGGGTGGGGTACAGATATGCCACCCATACGTCCATGGGAGCCTTAAGCTTACAAACAACTGCTTTTGCACACAGAGTGCCGGTTTGATCCTGCTGATCGCGACAGCCTCGGCGAAATGTAGATTGTGGGTGTTAGCATGTGTTAACAAGATTGTGAACTGTGTGGCAGGGTCGAATGGATGACACGTGGCCAATAAGTGAGGCAGGTGGCTTTCGTAAACAGGTGGTAGCCGAAGCGGAAGACTGGATAATTTCACGCTACACTCACTTAGGTACATGTTTTCTTACACTGGAATTCAACATTCTCTCGGTACAGCCTATGTAGCGTGACTCGCAGCTACAAGTGAATTGGTAAATGCAGTGTGAAATGATGCCGAAAGCTTGTCTTTCCTTCGTTGGGGGAACAGGCACTTTGTTGGTTCGGTGAATAAGGATAGATTTGGCAGCGAAATAACTCCGGTTAACAGCGGAAATTAATCGCTTGGTTGTCCTCATGGTAGCAACATCACCTTTAAACGGTAGTTCTATAAAGATCTTCTTTTTGGCCACAGTGGGGACTTTTTCTCGCGTCACTCTCGTCTGGCTATGTTTTACGATAAACCGGCGAAGATAACCGATTTTCAAGAGCGTATTAGTCAACAGCTCCTGTTCCTCTTCCAGGCAATCGGGGCTGCATATTCTTCTTGCGCGATTGAACAATGTTTTGTCTAGTGTCCGCTTGTACCGCATCGGTGTGAAGCTGGTCTATACATAATTGTCCATGTGAGAAGCAGTCGGTGCGTAGATCTAACCCGCACACATCAAAAGACCGGCTCTGACCTTTGTTGATTGTGATTGTAAACGGTGAGTGAATAGCGAATTACAGTCTCTTAAATTGAAACGGCGTATCAACAGGAATCATCGGAATGCGAGGAATGAAAACGTCTTCACTTTTGAAAGGTTCGGTTAAGCTGGTTGCCTGTACGACGTGGCTGAGTAAGCCGTATGCCGTTAGAAAAATTTGGTTAGTTGATATTTAATAACATGATAAGTGGTGTGCCCATTTTCAATCCAACTACGTGCGGTGACATCCGTGGCAGCTCGAGTGAACTCAAAAGTTTGTTGGATAAACAAATAATTAAATATACCATTTATTCTTGATGGTGCTAGACACGCCTTCAAAGGCACGATCGTGGTAATACAAACGCGTAACATCAGTAATGATATAGAAATGTCAAGAGTTAACCAGTACATAGTGGATATACGTGTAGTATGTAACCCATGCTGAAGCTGATGTTGCATTCATGATACTTCTTCACCGCAGTAGCGCTAAACCAACTTACACTTAAACTAGCTCTTTTTAATCTGGATAAATTTCATTGCACTTTATTTGGTTTGTTCTGTCTACCTGCATAAGCTTCTATTAACTGGCCACCTTGCCTACGCTAATAGTGATTAGCTTCATTAACTTTACTGTGTTTGTAGCATTTTGAGTAACTTCTAGACATTTTGTACTTATCGCCGATTCGTTGCTAACCAACTTACTTCGTATGTAAATTTAGCGAAGAGTTATGTCGCATATCCGTATGCCGTAACAGGAAAGCGCTTTCCTAGATGTGCGATGGCTGTTTACCTATGTCTAACTGCGGCGAACCTACACAAAACTCTACTAAACCCCCTACCACTTACAAATAAGCAGTAGTCGCCTTAGCAGCTTAAATGCCACCCGGATTGGTGACGGCCTGTAAAGGAAGTCGTTGCTCTGGGGACCAGCACTGTCCTCTGTACATTGATAACATGCAAGACAGTGGAGGATGAGCCACGCTATATCGCAGTTAGAAACTAATCATGGAGGTCCGCTGCCGTCGCCCATGGCTCAGTGACATAAGTCGCTGACTCGCAAGAGTGAGATCGTGGGTTCGAATCCGGCAGGATTCGGCGGGTGCGGGCCACTGACGAGTCCCAATAGGACGAAACGGCCGTATAGCGCTTTTCTGGTTGTGTGCTGGCTGTCTGCCTGTGTTCAACTGCGACGAACCAACACAAAACCTAATAAATTCCCCTACTACTCACAAATGAGCTGTGAGTTTGTTCAGTAAATACGCCAGTATAGGAAGCGGTCAGATAAAATCTTTGAAATGGCTGAGGTTCGCGAAACGGGTAAGGTCCCCGGTATGGCAAGAGGCAATTATTTTATTTAGTGACGAGTCAAATCAGCCACGTCACAATGTTAAGCAGACATTTGTAGCTTTATAGATGGATAACACTTGTCAAGTGAAAACCCACCAGAACACTTTCGTTCATCTACTTCCAACACAGTGTCCAGGGATTTATATGCGACTGCCTCGCTTTGAATGTTAGACTGAATAAGATGTTTCAGTTCCTCGGATACTTGTTTTTGGCAGCAAGAATAGCCCGTTCACTCAGCCAATCGTGATTCGGATAATTTGCTTAAATATTGGGAAATACTTTTGCAACCAGTTCTTCTTTTGACGTCAGAAAAGTGCAGAACATATGATGAAATCAAATGCTTTCTGAGGTCAAACAAACGAACAGCTTTCCGTTGCCAATATCCAGTAACTGGTGCGAATACCTCAGCTGAGTGATTGTGTTGAAGACGGACACGCAAATTTACAGTTCATTTTAACGTCTTAACTTGATGCCACAAAGAAGAGTACTTCCGAAAAGCATTTATGTCGTCCGCTGGTGTAGATCGATGAATTATTGGCAAGGCCTGACTGAAATCTCCTGTAAGCAGTAATAACGATTTCCCGAATGGTCTGCTGTTTCCTCGCAAATCTTACATCGATCGATCAAGTGCCTCAAACGACTTTTTGTGCGCCATGGTACATTCATCCCAAACAATATCATTTCTACGTTTTAGAAATGTTGAATATGGGTGGTTCAATGAATTGCATGTTCAATGGCAATTTCAAAGCTGAATGAGCTGATCTTTCACCGGGTGGCAATGTCGCAGCTATTCCGAAGGACGCGAGACCTAAGGCTATGTTATTTTGGGTTCTAATTTCCACAAGAATCAAACAAATGAGTTAGGTTTTACCAGTTCCTCCAGGCGCATCTATGAAAAAGCTTGCTCCAACCACGCTATTGACAGTTTGCATTATTTGATCGTAAATGTCTTTTTGTTCATGTTTATCCTAGGGATGCTGGATTGCACATGCGACGAAAGATCGTCCGTTTTGTAATTTAGTTCCAAACTCAATTCGCTATCAAACGAAGCAGCATCAGATCAAATCGGTGATGGCATTCTAAATTGATTTAGAGCTTTGTTCATGATTTCCTCAGCACAATTCTTCAATCATTATCAACGCTTCATTGTATATTTCTGCTGGAAATACCATGTTCTTATCGACATTTTCCTTGTTTATTCGACTGAAAATGTCTTCTGGCATTTGCGGTTTCATATTTCTCCCAAAGCTCTGTTGCAGAAGACGGAGAGCAAGCGGGCAAAAGGATTGCAAGCAACGCGCGAATTTGATTAGCATGTGACTTGTTGCATGCGTCATAATTGCATAAAGCCTAGTGCAAGTCGTTTTCCAATAAATTCGTAGTTTAACATACACGGATGAACAATGAACAATGCATTTATACGGATTAAGATGCGTTGCTTTACAAGTCCCGTTGGATAGTTGGTGGGGATTTTAACATGACAATAATGATGATAAGGATAGTAAAATAGTTTATACTTTAAATATGAAAATAAGGACTTATCGCTTGCTTCGCTGCAGTCCTGCGATCCTACTGGATTCACAGTATCCACAGTTAACAACAAACAATTCCATGCTAAACTCCAGGTGTAGGATGGAGACGTAGTGTTAAGTAACAAAGCGTAAGTGGATGAGTGCATCGTCCAACCGTCTTTTAAGTACTGTTAGTTTCGGTGCAGAGACGACCGATTCTGGGAGGGCATTCCACGGGTGACAGACACGGATGGAAACGAAATTTCTGCGGCACTTCAGACGACTGTATTGTTCTGCGAGTTTTAATGAGTGGCCCATCAGGTTTGTATTGCTGCTGAGTTGCAGTAAAGGGCGGCACACATGATGTGAGTCTCGCAGAATCAAGTATGCCATAATAAGGTCGCCTCGTAGTCTGCGATAGCTTCCACTGAACAATCCCAATCGTTACAGCATCTCCTGGTAGGAAAGGTTGCGCATTCCAATTACGTTCTTAGTTGCCAGGCGTTGTGGCTGCTCCAGTGCATTAAAATCCTGTTTCAGCCATAGCTACCAGCACTTATGGAAATATGGAGCTGTTTATTTGTCCAAACGCCCGCCTCAACAGCCCATCGTGTTGGTTCCCGGTCTTTGAGGCCTTTTCGGATTGCCTGGAGCAACCCAAGTCAACTTGAACCAGGACACACAAGTCACGTTCGAGAGTTGATTGTTGTAGCATATTCGTTCCCGACCGGTATGAGTAGCTGTTCTGATGTCGGATGAAAAGTACCTTGCATTTACTGACGTTGAGATGCAATAAGTTTTGGGTCGACCATTGATACACCGTATCTAAATCACTCTGAAGCACATGTTGGTCGGCGTTCGCCTGGATCCTGCGCCAGATCTTGATATCGTCGGCAAGCATTAGGAAGTTTGAAGCGATTCCCTCGGCAAGGTAATTAACAAATACCAAAACTGAGCGTTGCCGCACACCATACTCCACTTGTATGGGGTCCGATAAATAGCTCCGAACTCTGACCACTAATTGCCGTTGAAATAGGAAGTTTGCGATCCAGCTTAAAAGAGGGACTCCGATCCCGTAATGCTGCAGCTTGGATAGTAGTATCCGGTGGTCTAGACCATCGAAGGCCTTGGGAAAATCCAGGTAGATCACATCAACACCTTCTCCAGCGTCAGCTGTCTCGGTCCAACTACTGCGTGCAATTAGTAAATTCGTTGTACATGACCGCTGTCGACGGAAACCGTGCTGTTCAGGAGTGATGATGTTGCAATTTTCCAGATAGCACACCAGTGCATCGACAACTATGGATTCCATGAACTTGGGGAGCATAAGAAGAAGGGATACTGGGCAGTAGTTGGAGGGATCAGTTCTGCTGCTACCTTTGTGAATCGGGGTTGTTATTCCAAGCTTCCACATGGCGGGAACTTGGTTCTGGTCTAAGCAGTGCTGGAAAAACTGAGCTAGAGGTCCTGTCAGTTGGTTTGCTGCTGCTCCCGATGCCTCTGGACGAATGGTGTCGACACCAGGCGAGCTGTGTTTGCGTAGAGAAGTCAGCTTATGCAATACAGCCTCTGCGGGAAAATTGATGGCATGTGTAACGCCGCTGACAATTATCAATGCTGGTAAGACGTAGGACCAGGCCCATTGATCAACGACATGTGAAGCAAAACGCATTCTCCTTGATTGGGATGCACGGTGTACAGTCTGCCTATGGTAGTTTCCTTGGACATGCGGAATTGTCCGTCGACCCGTACTCCTTGTTTGCGTCGTTCAAATGAGTTGCTACGCACATTCCAAGTGTAATACGTGGGCACATCGGAATACATCAGTTGTTTCGCAAACGTGTCATGCTGACTTAACGTGAAGAAAGCAGTTAACGTTGCGGCCGGTGGATTCAAGGCCATTTGAAGAACACTTGCAGTTGTGAAATAAACGTGTTGTCCGTTCTCCAGGTGTATCGCCAGGTGAACGACTGCTATATTTCGTTCATGTATCGGAAATGAGCGAATGCGCCATACAGCTTCAATGTGGCTTAAGTACCTCAGCTTCTCTGGTCGCCGTGTGCCTGGTTTGTGGACGACATGAACATTTGGAGAGAAATGGGCGCTCCCGATGACTGTGACCTACTTCAGCAATACCACAGCCGCTTATCCACATGGTCAGCAGAAGTTCTTCTTCCGCTCAACCCAGCCAAGTCTGTATTTATGAGCCTGGGGAAGTGTGCTGACGGCCGAACCTGCACCCTTGACGGCCAACCGCTATATCCCACACCCTCCGTGAAGGACCTGGGTGTACTCTCGCGCTACGATTTGAAGTGCGTGAACAACACGAACAGGCTATTTCGTAATGGATTGCACATGCTTTGGGTGCTCAAACGTAGCTTCGGCACATGGTCTGAAGAGTTTGCCACTCGCCTATTCTCTTCCATCATTAGACCAATACTAGAGTACGGTTCGCCCGCCTACTTTCCGATTAACCGAGGCGAGACACAAAAGATCGAACGGGTCCAACACGTTGCAACCAGACTCATCCCGATTTTACCTGGCTTGGTGTATGCAGACTGGTGCGAGAAACTAGGGCTCTACACCTTGTCCTACCGTCGGGTGCGAATCGACCTCATTATGACCTACCGTATTCTACATCTCGGTAACTTCCCAATGCTAAGGCCAATGCTGAACTTACGAGGGCCATGCAGCAAACGCGGACACAGATACAAACATGTCGTGCCGGATGTGAAACGTGTTCCCCACCTACTGTGCTTCGAACGGAGAGTGGTAAATATTTGGAACAGTTTACCTGAACATGTGATGCAGGCAACATCTGTGCAGCAGTTCAAAACGTTGTTAGATTTGTATTTTGCCTCTATTCAATACAGAGAAAGACTGCACACTTACCATGACATATCACATTTGTGAATCCTGAAATATCGTAAGTCGAATATTTTAAATATTACATGAGAACGATAACGATATTCACGGTTGACAACTTTTATAACGTTTTTCACCATATTTCGATAGCGTTGTACAGAGTTCATTTCTACGTGCTCTATAATACTGTATTCAGTATCTTCTGGCCTGATAATGGGCGAGTTCGTCTATAAGTATACCCATATTTATATCAATTCTGTTTGGCTTCAGGCCAAAAATGACCATGTCCCTGCCCTTGTACACGTACTTACATATGTATTTGATGAATTTGACTGAGTTGCAGTATTCCAATTTTATGTGCTTGAGCATGGAACAATCCACCCGTTATCCACTTCGATGACATAATTTCGAATGGGTATAGTGACTGCGTTACCGCCATTTCTGTTGATCGTCTCCTGTACCATAGGAACAACGGGGTACAATGCCATAAAACGGATAACAAAGCCAAGGCTTGACTTGTCCCGTGGGATGGTTTATGAGAATAAGGTTAGTTCAACGAAGTTACACAAAAGTGGACTCACCATATTATCCACGTCAACACATAGGTATATCCGACCACCCCGATTTCGGGAAGTTGGTGAGCACATCGTTTGTCTACATCTTGTCGTCACTCAGTGAATAGAAATCAGATCAAGTAATATAAATGGTGTAAAGCATCGTCCAGTCATGTTTTACACATGTGTAGTGTGGGCGAGGAAATGAGAAAAGCCAAAAGTGCGTTCCAGAATGAGGTCACCCCTTAGACCGCGATTTCTTCCACTGTACACTCCCAGGGCTCGCAGTCGCCTACGGTATTGCAGGTGGGACAAACTCATCACATACTTTGTTGTCCGTCTCTGTGTGGTCTCCAATGCAACCAGGTCTCGTTTTAACTAGAGTTACCAAGCCTGGATCGCGTACCCTACAGGGGGGCCTCGCACAACATTGAGCATCTGGGAGAAGATGGAGGGATCGAATCTCCCAAACGTCCTCCTTAACAGACCAACATGTTGGGTCGCAATTTTGGACGCCTTCAAGGACTGCACTGAACAGCAGAGGTTGTCTTTGAGCACTGTGGTAACCATGTGAGCACGATCGATTGGCTCAATCTCATTGGTTGGCTTGCTGACTCATTCCTACCTTACCATTGGTCGTGTGTCTGCCGTTTGACTCTCAGTTTAACGAGGGATTGAGACTCAGTGGTACTTGGTTATTTTACGAGCTACCTTTTACCTGTTCTGCGGCTTTCTTGATACAGCATCTGTGACGTCGCGGAGGCAAAAATGAACATTTCCATTCAAACCCCATCTCCTTTCTGGACTGAATGCGGCAGCAGACCGATATTCGAGGCCTGGTTCCGTTGGAAAACATCCTTCCTAAACTACTTGTATTTAATTAGTGAACTCCCTATTGCTCTTAGTGAGGATAAAGGATTGAAGCTGCTTCGACATTTACTCGGAGATGAGGGACAGCGGCAATTCGATGATTTGGGTCTCCAGGGATGCAAATCGGTTATAGACGCCTTCAATACCCTCGATCGGGCGTGGAGCTACCAAATGAACGTGTTTACCGGGCGATCTATTTTCTCCCGAATACAGCACGAAGCAGACGAACACTTGAATGATTTCATTGCTCTGCTGAGTCGTGCAGTACGACCGTGTGCCTACTCGTCTATTCCACAGAAAAAGATTGAAGTCTGTATGCTCACTCAACAACTGATCACTGGAATCGCTGACAATCGCATACGTGAGGCGGTATTGCAGGAAAACGCCTGCACACTAACGTCGGATCGAGCTTGCGAATTAGCCAGAGTAAAGACAGAAATTTCGTTGCAATTGAAGCAGTTTTGTTCCACCAGCTAAGCTGAAGTGACACGAGTACAATCTTTCCGGCAATGTCCGACAGACAAACTATCTTGCTATCGTTGTGGAAGCACGTCTCACAAAACTAATTTTGCCGGTTGTCCCGCACGCAGCCTCAAATGTAGAACCTGTGGTAAAATTGGACGCTATGCCCGCTGTTGTCGATCACAGGCTATCGCGCCCATTAAAGAGGATGATACACCGGAATGCCATGTTACCGATCGAACTTAGGACAATATCTATTCAATCACCGCTGACTCCATACCTTCAGGTTGTGTAACCATATCCGTTGTTGAACCGAAGTTTCCCGCTATTGACATTCGTACTGTACTGTTCCTTACTGTTAAAGGTGCTATTCCATTGGAAATGGAACTTGATTCTGCTTCTCCAGTCACTATCGTGCCTTTCCAATTTTATGAACGCTACCTATCACAGCATACTTTACATCCCACCTCGCATTCATTCTGGAGTTATAGTGGGAACACACTAACCATATTGAGATTTATTATCGCGCCTTTGCAGTTACATTTTGTGATTGTCGATGTCGCAGTATATATTGCTTCGGACAACAGACGACTCTTGCATGGGAGGAATGTTATGGTGGCTTTGCACATTGTACCATCATTCGACCGCATGCTTATCTCTTCCGTCAACGTAGCACACTGGCAGGAACATTATCCGAAGCTCTTCCAGAAGTCCTTCGGCCGTATTCCATGTGGTGTGCATCGAATTCAGCTGAAACCGAATGCGAAACCGGTCGCCATTGGTCGACCTCGACCCATTCCGCTAGCGAAACATGAAGCGATCTCAGCAGCCCTGCAAGCGATGCTAGAAAATGATTTGATTGAACCCATCGACTGTTCTGAGTGGGTGCATCCAATGGTTTGTGTCATGAAAAAAGACGGTACTGTCCGGATATGCAACGATTTGCAGGCACTGAACAAACAGATCGTCGTAGAGCGCTTTGTTTTGCCATCTAATGATGAACTCAATGTACATTTAGCTGGTGCAACTGTTTTTTCCAAGCTACATTTGGAAAGTGCATTTTTCCATATGCAATTGGCCGATGATTCCAAACACCTAACTGCCTTCCTCGCTCCTGATGGCCTATTTCAGTACAAAGTCACACATGGGTTTGAGTTCCGCGCCCGCCGCCTGGCAAAAGTTCATGACTCACGCCCTGGCAGGTATCGATGGGTAGGTTGCCTACATGCATGATATTTGTGTTTTCGGCCGCTCAAAGGAGGAATATGATGAAAGGCTACACAAAGGCCTCCAGCGCCTCAGTGATCTCAATTTGCGTCTGAACGCAGAAAAATGTCTCTTCAATGCACCAGAAATTCAGTTTTTGGGACACGTCATTTCACGCAGTGGCATTAGACCAAGTGATGAAAACATCAGGGCCATATCTGAAAGGCCAACACTCAAGAACTTGACAGAACTAAAGTCCTTTTTAGGAATGTGCTCTTATAACCTGCGCCATCTGCCGGATTTTGCGACCATGGCAGATCCATTACGACAGCTAACAAAGAAAGGATCGTCGTTCATTTGGGGCTGCAATCAGCAAAATACATTTGATGAACTGAAAAGGAGAGTTGCGTCTGCTCCCTTAGTTGCTATTTTTGACGAATCTTGCCGCACCTTTGTGTCCACTGATGCGTCTGATATCGGTCTCGGAGCTATCCTCTCACAAATACAAAACGGAGGGGAGAAAGTTATTGCCTACGCATCACGAAAGCTATCAGATTCCGAACGTCATTATTCAGTTGGGGAAAAAGAAGCCCTTGCATGTGTGTGGGCCTGTGAAAAGTGGCCTTTATTTCTGTTCGGTCGTCGTTTTATTCTGCGTACTGATCATTCGGCCCTAACAGCCCTTCTCAGCAATGGATCTAAAGGACCTCGCCCAATGCGAATCGATCGCTTGTATGCCAGGCTCCTTAACTTCGATTTTGAAATTGTGTACCGGCCAGGTTTGCAGAAGCAGATTGCTGACAGCCTATCTCGCTTACCCGTGGGGTTGGAAGATGAAAAAGAGAGACTCAGAGAGGCGGTACTAGTTTCCAGTCTCAGAGCTAACCTGTCTGCCTTGATGATCTAGGTACTACGGAGGGAAAATTCTAACGATCCTATACTGCATGAAATCATTGAATATGTGCAACAGAGCTGGCCCAAGAATAACACAATCCCCGATGAGTTCATTCCGTATTATGCAATCCGACATGAACTATCAGTGGTAGATGGTTGCCTGATGCGTGGTTCGGTGTTTGTAGCTCCGCCCCAGTTGATAGTCAAGATAATAGCTTGCGCACATGAGGGACATCCAGGTGTAGTTCGGACCAAACATCGAGTGAGACTCTATTTCTGGTGGCCACGAATGACATCTAGCATTGAGACATTTGTGATCAATTGCAATGCTTGCCGATTAGCGGACAAAAGTTCATTGCCCGTTAAAGCCCCGACACAGCCAATTGCTTACCCGATGAAACCATGGACCAAAATCGCCATTGATATTATGGGCCCTTTCGCTACTGCTCCTACGAATAAGCGAAATCTACTTGTTGCTACATGTTTTTACAGTAGATGGCCTGAAGTACACATGTGCGACCAAGTTACTACTTCGGTTGTGTTACGTTAGCTTAAACATTTGTTCAGTCGTTTCGGTTTACCGCATGAAATAGTAACGGATAACGGGCCACAATTATGTAGCCGCGAATTCACAGAGTTTCTAAATTGCCATAACATTAAGCACTCCAGAACTGCGCCCTACAATCCTGCAGCCAACGGCATGGTCGAGCGTTTAAACCGGTCTCTAAAAGAAGCTATACAAGCCATACACATAGGAGGTTCGGACTGGGAGGCTGCAGTTTTAACCGCGGTATTTTCCTACAGAACATGAGACCACAGAGCCACCGGAAGAAGGCCAGCGGAGCTGATGCTAGGAAGGCCCTTACGCACAAAGTTAAATGCTACACACAACCTTTTATCAGCGATATATGCCGAAGTTTCAAATCGCATAGCATCTTACTTAAATTCCTACGCTAAAACATCGGTACTATTGCAGACCGGCACATACGTTCGCGTCAAAAGCAGGGCGACAAAGAAAGGCACACCTTCGCTTTCCGCTCCAGTGCACATCGAGCGTACGCTTTGCCCGGGCAACTATGGATTGGAGAACGGCCTAATTGTCAACGCTCGTCGACTCCACACAGCTCACGGACCAGCTAATCAGCCCGACCGATCTGCGCGTGAAGACCCGGCTGAGTTACCATTACCACGACGTCAGCTGCGTCGGTCCGCAGGAACGGTGAAACCTACTGATGGCCACGAACCAGATTAAGGCGGCGTTTCGGAGGGGGGAACGATAATGTGGTAACCAGGTGAACAAGAGCGATTGGCTCAATCTCATTGGTTGGCTTGCTGACTCATTCCCACCTTACCATTGGTCGTGTGTCTGCCGTTTGTTTCTCAGGTTAACGAGGGATTGAGACTCAGTTGTACTTGGTTATTTTACGAGATACATTTTTACCTGTTCTGCTGTTTTCTTGATACAGCAAGCATCATCCCCAGGACTCCCTATTGTGAGACGGTTTTCAAATCTCATCTCCAAGCTTATATGCGTACGTGGGCTTGTGGCGGACGCGCACGGTTTTGCATCTGTCCGTGTTAAGCCGAAGTAGATTTATCTGTGCCAATGAAAAAGCGCAACCTGAGTCTTGTTGCAACATACTATGATCTTCCTGACAGTCGATTGCTCACCGTACCTTGATGTCATCGGCAAAAATCAGGAATTTTGTCTTGTTGACACTCACAAGGTCGTTACTGAAGGACAAGAATAATCGCGACCTCAACACTGACCCTTGTGGAACACCGCGGAATACAACACTTGGATCAGAAATTGGATCTCGAACTAGAACCTGAAGGCGCTGCTGGAAGAGAAATTTTCCCGATCCATCCATGCACAGGGTTTCCAACTCTGTATGCTTGAAGCTTTTGGAGAAGGATGTGGTGATCTGTGCGGTCGAATACTCTGGAAAAGTATAGGTAGTTGACATCATTGTCCGCCCCACTGTCAGCTATCTCGAGTCCAAATGCCATGGGCAATAAGTAGATTGGTAGTACATGACCGATGCTGACGGAACCCGTGTTGCTCTTGTATCATTAAGTTAGGCCTTCTGAAGTAGCCCATTTTACAGCCCCAACTATGATCGAGCCCATCACCTTTAGGAGCATCGGGAGTCGAATCACTGGGCGACAGTTGGCTGGCTCTGAATGGCTACAACTTTTAGAAATCGGGGTAATGATGCCTTGCTTCCACATGCTAGGGAACTGTTGTTCTTCCAGGCATCTTTGGAAGCATTTTGTTAATAGTTCAGCAATCCTCGCAGCTGCCACCTGCAGCAATTTCGGAGGAATTTAGTCAACTCCGCGAAAACTATTGGTGGGCAAAGGGAGCTACCTCCTCAAAATGGTCGCTGAACTAAATGTGACGTCTGGTAGATTAAGACAGGTATTTTACACATGCTGGCAGCACGTCGGAAAATTGGGGCATATTGTGGCCGTAGAACGTTAGCTGTATTCTCCGCAGTTTGTGCACATCCATCTGTTGAGAATAGTGGGGGAACACGATGTTTCACATTCCGGACACTGCGCTCATGTCTATGCAGAAGCTTGTTGTCAAAACTTTTCCGCTAGCCTCTGCTGGTGTACTAATTTGTCCTCGCGTACAAGTGTGATACAGTATTTACGACACTGAACATAGTTACTCCAGTTGTCATGGGTAGGGTTCGCTCTATACACATGCCACGCAGCGTCTCTTAATGTCATGTGTTCTCGCGTTCTATTCCGAATGGAAGATTGTGCTCTTGCAGAACGAAGGGGCTTATTGACCGTTGTAGATTTAATCAGATCACTGAACTTGCCAGTAAAAGCCAACAAAACCCTGTCAATGGAACAGTCATTTGGAAACCCAGCTGGCATCTCACGCAAGTTCCGCCAGTACGTCGTAGTGGGTGCTTGTTCGAAACAAGTTAGTATGTTCGTGTGTATACTCCGCATACCATACGAAGTTATAAATTATTGTCACGTGGTCTCTCCGCCCCAGAGGGCTCTACAGCCATAACCGCTTCATTCGTAAGCACTAGATCAAATATAGATGGTTTATTTTCGGATCTGAATCGGATGGGTGAACTTACATGGCTGAAGAGTGGAATGCTTGCAAGATACTCTTGCAGCTCGGCCTTAAACTACTCTTTGGGGGGATGCCGGAACTTTCAAATCATGAATACTGAAGTCGGCTGAGATGAGAACATGACTGTATCGTCTTCGTAGGGCCCTTCCCATGGATAGGGCCAGCCGGGAGTCCATCTCTGGGGTGGACATTGGAGGACGATAAACAGTAGTCAAAAGCAAGTGTCCCAGAAATTTGGAGGCGATGGAGATCAGACTGATTCCTCTATGGTCGCCGCATTCCGAACGCGCGCCTCCTTCGAAGATGAGAACAATAACAGAGCGGCTTCAGTCGGTTATACAACTAGTATAGAAATAATGATATGGACACTGATATGTTACAGGTGAAATAGCGATTGCTTTACAAGTCCCGTAAGATGGTCGCAAGTGAAAGCAAACATAAGTGTAAATCGTCAATTTAATCCTCTAGCGATTCACATGCTCTGCTTGATTAAAACCTTTTAGAATGCGTACTGAATTGTTACTGTAGAGTAAGATGGGGAAGTAATATGTAGAAGGTGCCTTAAAAACAATGGAAACGGCAACCCTTACTCGTGCGTCGCTTTCTTGAACTGATGTATTTGATAAATACAGTTGTAATATATCCGAACGATATTCCACAGCAGCAGCGTGTAAGTAATAAAGCACAAAAGCTGAGAATGAGCACCGTTTGTTTGACGTAGACATCACTGATTATAAAGCGTAATGTAAGTGGATATATATACATATACATATATATCATGGTGCAAGGTTACTGTCATGCAGAACGATTCACCCGGCTAGACTGGAAGTTTGGAGCTAGCGCACATTTGCAACACCGTAATTGGAGTGCACACTTTTAAACGGTGAAATTAATGAAAAACATATCACTCTGGTGTGACGTCATGAAAGCCTGTGGAAATAGGAATACAGTTGTATTCCATCGTGCGAGCGTTCTATAAAGTGCGATCGATAACTTCCTCACCGAACATTGGCTAGGTAAATATTCGTCAGGCATCTTGTATACAGTTAAAGCCTTGGTAACTGGGAATGCGAGAAGCTGAGACCTGAGTGTATCTACCTAGATCGGCGACGTAATCATTTCGTGCTAAAAAACCCAAGTGCGCCGCGGACCAATTGCTTGTTAAGGGCGCTCGAGTGCACCTGGGCTGTTTGATAGAACGGTGGAACATCTGTGTATGTGGGTTTTTATCCTCGAAACTGCCTGAACTGGGTAAGGATGGGCTTCCAAGAATTTATTACAGGGAATTGTAACCCACAGGACAGGCTTAATGTCACAAGCACAGATCAAACGTTTGGCCGCAATTGTGGGGTACGTTAGAACCTAACCGATAGCTGGCTATGAAACTTACAAAGCAATCGAACCGTCCTTTACCGTGCATGTGAAGTTGCCCGCTTGCAAATGTGTCGTGCATCATCACAGCATCCTTGCACTGACTTCCGTGTCCTTTTGCTCATTAAAATCTGATAACAAATCTTCCAAGTCCGATTACGAGTTGCTAGACTGTTTGTGGCGACGGAAATGTTCAGCGGAACCCAGAAATTGCAAGCAGGTTTAAACACTTACAGACACACTTGAATCAACAGTAAGCACAATTTGAATAGTCTCAGACCAGTGTCATGCAGATGTTGACGCAGAAATTGTCGATGCAGTCAAGCTCAGCTACAGGGGCAAGTAAAAGTGTCCCCGTTACCGAAACCCTGACGCAGGAAATTTGTGGATTCGACTGTGATGCTGATGCTAGTGTAACATACGCGTCCTGGTTACACATGTACGAAGATCTGTTCCGTGTCGATTTCATCATTGTCTCAGAGGTAAGTAACGTTCACCTTATGCTTCAGAACCTGGGTTCTGCTGAATATGAATAGTTGACAAATTCCATTCTTCTAAATAAGAGCACTGACCTGTCGTTTGCTGAAGTCGTGGGTCCTCACACAAAATATTTTGAGCAGACGTGGCTGCTCAACATTCGTTACAGGGGTCTGACAATAACTAAGAAAGAAGGTGAAGACTTGGTCATCTTTTCAAGCCATGAGAATCGCGAGTGGGAACGAGCACAGCAACATAATATGTCCGGTAATCAGTACATGTGTCGCATGTACTTTTGCGGCCCACGATCATTCAAAGATGTAGACCTGCGAACATGATGATAGAGTTGCATTGTACACCGAGTTAGACGTTTCAGTTGAAGACGTTTCGTCGCCAAGCTAGGCAATATCCTCAGTGCGGCTTTTAAGTTCCGAATCGCAGATCATCGTTGTTTAAGGCCAGGTCCGAGTGGTTATCGATCGTGCCATGCCTTGAATGGCAGCTGTCGACTGACTCATGTGGGTCGGCCAAGTAGTCGCTTCTTCTCCCTGTCGGTCTGAAGCCTACTGCGGACTTGATCTGTAGAGCTTCATATACGCCTTCTAGCTCCAGGTGGCTGTTGATTTAGTTCCGGTCCGAATACCAGGCCTCCAGAGCTCGCGTGCACTTCAACGTCTTGTTCTTCCGAGCACCTTAGCGTTTTCAAGATGGAATTAGTGGTCCCAGGTATGTATTGACATTAACGATTTTGCACCTTGACGACATATAGTCAGGCTATGCTTGTGTAGTGTGCTGAGTTTTCTTCCGGTCTGGCCCTCAAAGTATTTGTCATAATTCTTGCAAGAAATTTTGTGAAAAACACCAGGGGTCTTCATTACCCAGCTGATGGTTTAACTTGAAAAGTTTGCTTCAAGTTGTTTCCTAACTTCATGCGAAACATTTAGCCTGTGAGTCACTAAAAACCCCGCTGCTATCTCAGAAATTCAGTTGATGAACAAGGAACAATAATTTACCACGGGTAAAAAAGCATACGCCTGTAAGTTCCATAGGATGGTTGGAAGAAAATTGAAATATTCAACGCATACGTAAACCGTCATTTTAAGCGTCTGTCGGTTTAAATGCACTGCGGCATGAGCATAGTGTGAAACGGGAATGGGATGTGCATAGACAAAATATAATAGAGAGCAGTTGTAATCCAGTAAATACATGAGAAATTAAAAGACAACAACGCTCACTTGTGTGTTGCTTCCTTTGATTGAAGTGATAGCTCAATCCAGTTTAGATACATTCAGGCTACTTGTAAAGAGAATACGAAGCCTAGACTAGGTAATCGTACAAGAGGGGGCAAGAAACTGAAGGCTAGTAAAAGTATACTATACGCATGGTCTGGGAAGTGCACTTATAGCGTAACTTTCTGTTTCCGTGGTGCTATAGTAAAAAGTAAACATAGTAATCAACTTAAGAATAGCTTTGCAACCGTAATAGGAAAGGGCAGAATTAGCAAGAAATGCAGCAGCGTGGAAAAACGGTACAGCATAGCAGTTTGCTGAACAACAGGTTGTCAAGATGAAATGCTTGACCTTAAGGAGTTAAGGATATGCCATCACTGCGAAGTGGAAACGCAAAGGGTTACATAATGCAACTCTTAGAAGAAAACACGCAAAGCTTCTATGATGATATAAGTGAATTGTTTGGGAAAAAGGAATATTATGTCCTCAATAGTTAAACCAGTTTGGTTGAATATTCAAGGTTCTGTTTGGACTTTACACTAACCCTGCGGTCTTCTATCCTCTTCAATGGCTTCCACAGCCTCATCATCCTCTTCTTCGTATGCTTATAAGAAACAGTTGTCTGACGTCCCATCGCAGGATATCTTTGCTTGTCCTCACGAACGTCTGTCGAACTGAGAACTGAGAACTGAGAACTGGTGCGAAGCAGCGAGTAGAGGTTGCTCTGTGTAGCTGCATCATTCGTCGTTTTCGGACATGAACTCTTTATTTATCGTTTCGCTCTCTGTACTTTGCCTCTGCAAATTGTTGGTCTAGTAGCATCTTGAATTTAGACACGGTGTTCGCTTCTACTATATGCTGAGGCAGGTCGTTCCAGACATTCACCACTCTGCGTTCGAAACAGAGTTGATGGGCGACCCGCTTCAAATCCGGGACGACAAGTTTATACCGGTGTCCTCGCGTGCAGCTTGGTGTGCGCAGATGAAGTAGTTGTCTCAACATGGGGTAATCACCCAGATGTAATATCCGGTGCGTCATGATGAGGTCAACCCTCAGCCGACGATAAGATAGGGTGTATAACCCTAGTTTCTTACATCGGTCTTCGTATGGCATACCTCGTAAGTTGGGAATCAGCCTGGTGGCTACATGCTGCACCCGCTCAAGCTTTTCTACTTCGCCCCGGGTGATGGGACAGTATGCGGGAGTGCCGTACTCCAGCATTGGTCGTATTATCGAGACGAAGAGGCGAGTAGCAATCTCTTCGGACCAAGTGCTAAAGCTGCGCCTGAGAGCCCAAAGCATCCGAAGGCTGTTTTGGTACAGCCTATTCGTGTTGTCAATGGACTTTAGGTCGCAGCGTGAGAGTACACCGAGGTCGCGCACGAAAGGAGCGGGATGCAACGGTTGACCAGCCACTGTGTACGTTCGGCCGTGATCATACTTACCCAACCTCATGAATTGCGACTTGGCAGGGTTGATCGGAAGGTTAACCTCTGCAGACCATGTCGAGAGGCGGTCGAGATCCTGCTGAAGTAAATCGCAATCATTGAGTGTGCGGATTACTCTCCACACTTTCAAGTCATCTGCGAACAAAGCACAATGTGATTGTAGTAGCTGAGGCACATCGTTTATATGGATTAGAAACAATATCGGTCCCAGTACAGTGCCTTGGGGCACGCCGCTGCTCGATGGATACCACTCAGTTAGATGGTTGTCCACCTGGACTCTCCACTTCCGATCAATAAGGAAATTGCTGATCCATTTGTGCAGCGAACCACCAACACCGCACATCCTCAGTCTGTCAAGGAGCACTGCATGGTTAACCTTGTCAAAAGCCTTACTGAAGTCAATGTAAATGACGTCAACCGATTGGCCTTTGTTCAGCGCTTGTAACCATTCGTGCCTCGTCAACAGTAGGTTGGTGATGCACGAACGACCTTTCAGGAAACCATGCTGTGCGGAGGTTAACAGGTTTTTCGACTCGAGAAGTTGCAGAAGGCTCTTCTTCACGATCTTCTCGAGCGTCTTTGCCAAAACTGCCGTCAGGCAGATCGGCCGGTAGTTATCCACTTTGCTTGGGTTACCACCTTTCGGGATAGGCTTTACGACTGAGCATTTCCAGTCGTCCGGTAGTAGACCAGTGGATAGTGACCTGTTAAACAGTTCAGTTACAGAAGGCGCAATTATGGTCGATAATGACTTGAGGATTAGTGGGTGTATACCATCTGGCCCAGCAGGTTTCGTCCCGTCAAGATTTGCTAGAATCTTGCGTACATCCTCAATATTGCAGTCCAGGCTGTTAAGTTCGGCTGGAGCGGTGCTCGTCGAACTCATTACAGACACCTGGTCACTTGCGAATACGGAGGCGAAGTGCGTTGCCAATGCTGACGCACGATCTGTACTCGAGGTTAGGGGCTGTCCTTCTGAGCCTTCTATCACTGGGATATTGGCTATAGGCCTTAGGCGCCGCTTCACATATGCGAAGATCCTCTTGGGAGCAGTTTTTGAGGCAGTTGCAAGCTCCTCTTCGAAGCTTCTGCGTTTGCTTGTTTTCGCGTTGTTGCAGCGATTTCGTTGTACCTTGTACGCATTGTAGTCCTCATCAGAGCCAGATAACACGAATTTGTTCCATAGTCTACGTCGCCGTCGGGCCATTTTGTTGTACTCTTTGTCAAACCAATGTGGTTTGACTGGCCCAACTTTCCGAAATTTGAGGGGCACAAATCGGGCGCACAACGATTTCACTCCCTCTTTAATGATAGCCCAACAGGTTTCAATAGATGAATCCTGTGGTAAAGACCAGTCTATCTGGCTTGCTGCTCGAATGAGGCCATTAAAGTCCGCCTTCCAATAGTTGAAGGCTGACTCTAGTGGGAGAGGATACGGTAGCGGTAGTTCTAAACTGCCTATGATCACTGAGTGGTCACTCGCTCCCAGAGGCTCTAAGACTTTAATGTTATGTACACGCTGCTCACAGCTAGTCAACAGCAGGTCTAAGCATGATGGAGTCGCGCGCGCTGTAATGCGTGTCGGTTGGTTGATGTGCTGTGTGGCCCCAGTTTCAAATAGCAACTCCGTAAACTTCCTCTCGACTTCACAGTGGCCGGGGAGAAGTTCAGCTTCAGGCCACTGTATTCGGGGCAAGTTGAAATCGCCCATGAGTAGGAACATCGGACGACTCATGTGGTTGCGAATACGCGGCAACCAGTCCAAACAGCGGCTCAGTGGACTGCGATATACTACGCCCACGAGCAACTCGCCGCGTCTGAGGTGAATCGAACACCATAACTGCTCACATAGACCATCAGCGCTTTGGTAGGCGCTCACTAGTCTCCCACACAAGGAAGACTTTATGTAAAGTAGAACGCCACCGCGATCGTTTGATGGTCTATCACAGCGGAAGCATGAGTAGCCGGTGATTTCCACTTCTTGGGCGCTTACCTCGGAGTTTAACCATGTCTCAGCAAGGCCTAATACGTCCGGTCGCTGAGAGCTTACGAAGTCGTACAGCACATCGCGCTTGTTCATCAAACTGCATACGTTAGTAAAGGCTACGCGCAGACCGCGGTAGGACCCGCTGGGCGCGCCTGAAGTATTAGAAACCTGTTGATCCGGATTCGTGGAGGAACCCGGGCAACTACTCGAAAATTTACAATACGGAGGTTTGTTTCTCCATCCTCCGTGCGCCGCTTTAGTTCAATCATGGCAGACTTGAGTTTCTCTCTGTCTGCCGGTTCTAAGTCAGCGCGCACGTGGATCTTCAGACCCTTCAGCCTATTAAGGCGAGACAATAGTAACTTGGTACTTGCTTCTTCGACAAATGTCACCCTCATGGGCCGACTTTTGCCCTCCATTCTCTTTCCCAGACGGGCGATCTGCTGCACTTTGAGCCCGCCCTCATTTACATCGAGTAGTCTGTCAATCAATGATTGCAAATATTCGACGTCATGTGCATAACGCACCTGAGGATTAGAATCACCTGACTCAGGTGCGTAAAAGACCATGAGGCTACGGCGCCTCAGGTCATTAGATATTGGTCTTGGTTTCTTCGATGTTTGTACTCTCCAATCGTTATCCTCAATTTGTTTATTGCAAATTGGAACTTTACTGTCAGCTGAACATATAGTAGGTCTTGAGGGAGAGTCTGATGGAACTTTAGTACCTTGTTTCCGCGATGGATGCGATGAGGTACTAGGCGTTGGCTGCTTCACTGACTGTGGTGGAGCACAAGGCGAGCTGGGCATTCTAGAGCACTTCGTTGTGCTGATCCGCTTGTTAGACGTGTCCGTTTTATTCTGCACAAGATTAGCTTGGCATTGCTTACAAACGGTCTTCAAAAATTCGCTCTTAATGCCCTGAATTATACGAAATTGGTCTACAGTCAGACCAACGCACGAAATATGAAGCTTTGCGCTGCAGAGACTGCATGAAATCGCATTAGCTCTATGTCCGACGATCTTGCAGCAAATTCCACAAGGAGACTGCTTCGTCATTTTAAAAATAAGTACGATCGATACGAGCAAATCGGTGTAATTAAGAGATACAGAAGTTATGCTGAATTATTACAGATAGTTACGAAGTATAACGCTAAATGACTAGCTAGAATTAACTATGTGAACTAGAGGACGACACTGTTATAACAATAAAAACAACGAGATAAAATTGGCCTAACAGGATAAGGGCACGTTACCACTAAGATCGAAAAATCGCTAGGAGGACAAAAAACGAGAAAATTACGGCTAATATATATCTAAATATATCACCGGATAACGCAGAATCAAATATTATATAGAACTATATAACTCACGACAAGATATAACAATATATGACACAATAATAATGAAAAAACTGGCCTGAGAGCGGAGCGAACGTTTTTTCAAACCGAAGGCTGTGGCCTTGACCTTGCCTTTGCCTTGTATGATTTCTTCCACGACTACTTTCGGCCACAGACCACTTGGGGTACGGAAATCGCAAGCTGGAACTAGACCACCCTGTCTGAACGCTCTAACTTTAGTTAACTATTTCTGCCTCTGCTTTAGTTTCGGTCAGTACACTCTAATCCATCTACACCAAAACATATCGGCAATATGTCTTACCCGCCTCCATCTTCTACTCAGTTTCATTGGTAAGCCGATCGTCGGGTTTTTGAGAGGCTGATCGTTCGCATGTGTCAGCAATTGTCCCGGCGACATGGTGTCACGGAGATTAGGTGCTTCAAATACCCTAGTGACTACCTAACGGAGGGCGGATGAACAACCTTGTTGGTCATCGGCTTCTCTGTGGACTGCTACTTGAACACAAAGAAGGCGAATGAGCTACCCGGATGTCAACGGTCTCCATTAGTCGTCCCGCTGCCTTGCAGCTTAGGTCTTTATGACCAAAGGCTCGGGGTGAGGTCTCTTAAGTCAACCCTCTTCCTCGGCCTGGACAACCGGGAAGATCTCTGCCCGCACAACACCTTAACCTTGTAAACCTTTCAAACGTTTCCACTGTCTACCTGTTTTCCCGTTATTCTTATTATTATTGCTATTGTTGTTGTTAACTATGTGTAGTGGTACCGGCATTTGTATATTGGTCAAATGTTGAATAATAATAATAATAAAATAATAATATACTACAGGCCTGTCACTCGATATTCTTTCGACATTGACAACTGATTGGAATTCTTTTGCATTACCAGTAATGGCTTGATGTAAGGCTAAAGTTGCACAACTGGGTAACGATGTGACTCCAAACGGATGTACAATCATGAGATATCCAGTAGGAGGTAAGCAGCGATTGCCGTTCTTGCACCACGGAAATCTCAAGCAATCCGTGTCACGATTGGGCACCTTGGCTTGGTGAAACATTGCTTTGTTATCAGGTGCAATCGCGATTTTGCGGGATCTAAACCGCAAGAGATAACCAACTAAACTGTTTGACAAATCGGGACCCTGCAAAAACTGTTGGTTAAATGAAGTACCGCGGTAAGACGCCTGGTAATTGAAAACTACTCGTAGTTTATCTGATTTACGCGGATACCATACTGAGTGGTGTGGTAGGTACCAGGTTTCTTCCTTGATCTGCCCTTCTTGCAATGGAGTTGGTTTAGCATATCCTTTGCTACATTTTCTTCCACTCACTTTGTGTATGCTTCGAGTAGCGTAGCATCCTTTAACGGTGGCCTTTACAACAGTTCGAGTCTAATCAGTTTGACCTGTCTATCTTCTAGTAATCGTAGCCTATCAGCTTTCCATGGTAACGAGATCTCGTAATGACCTCCGACGCTTGTACAGAAGTCTGCATGAGTTTGAGTGCACGACTGTCGTTTATGAACATGGCCAATCTGAGACTGTCAAAGCCATCGATTTCCGTTTTATGCATTTGTTCAAATAAATGTGGTAGGTCAGTGGTATTACAGCGAACCGCATTTATCTTCTCTGGGCGATCAACTGCAGCTGACGCAAGTTGATCTTCCTTGAACTCGGGCAGGTTGCTCGGACCTAACACTATCCAGTCCAGCGGTGTTCTAACAGCCGACGGATCATTAGCACTCCCGCGCCTCTGATCCGAAGCCCAGTGCAGATTTGGGTTATCCCTTCCAATCAGAAGCTCTATCTTACCCTTCGATTCTGGAAACCGTAAGTCGCATAAGTGAGGACGGCTGCAGAAATCATTTCTTCTTGAGCTCCTTTCAAGTGTTTCAGAGAGTCGACTGACTGATCTGACAGAGTCTAACCGGACTGCTTCACCACCATCTACTAATGGAACAGTTTCACTAACCGACTGCGAGTTTACCTGGTATCGGCCAGCTACGGTACATAGGTTCAGGGTCGTCATGGACCGTTGCACTCTGACATTTTGAAGCAAGTAGAAATCGATGATAGATGTGTCTGACCCGTTATCCACCAAGGCTAGCGTCCGAACGGTGCCAGAAGGACCAGAGACTAGAACGGGCAAATACATCAAGTGGAACAGTGGAGTTTTGGCATGATTTAGAGCGAAACTAGCTTCTTCGGTACTCGGTGTCCCGGAGTTCTTCACCCTGATCAGAATGTAGCAATGGGTGATGAATTTGCCTACAGTTACTTAATCTACAATACTTTCTTGACCGGCATCTTGGTAAGTCATGATTCGGTTTGAAACATATTTGACACAGTCGGTGAAAACAACGGAATTCTCGACTCCGGTGACGGTTATCGGAATTCATCACATTGCTCTCAGTAATGATTTCGATCACAGGAAATGTATTTAAGTTAAGACCGTCTACGGATATTACAGCGTTAGGATGAGTAGCACTACCTCGGGGATTTAAGCCGCTACTTCTACCGTGTTGGCAATTGATCCGAAGGAGCGTGGGATAAATGGCAGGTAAACATCGATGACGTCGGCTGTTTCACCCACGAACTCAGTTAAGGGGAGAATCTAAGCAGAAAAAGTCAAAAATTGTGTCTTTTTCAAAGCTTGATATCTATGGCTAGATATAGTCAGATCTTCATGAAATTTTGCAGGGAATATCATTATTTATCATGCAAATAATATATGATAGAGGAATAAAGAGAAGTGTGTTTATTATTTTTTATTCACATTTTAGTAAGGTACCTAACTTAGTGATGCTGAATTGGTTGTTGTGGCGTTCTGGGTCCCATCAAAAAAGTATTCTATGTATAGAGCTAAACTATTGTGCAGTTATTTATATATAGTTCAGCTTTAGAATAAACTATACTCAACTCTGTATCTGAATTAGGTCTTCCAAAATTGATGCTCAGATTTTCAGAAAAATCTGAACTGAGGTTAAAAATTGACCACAAGTGTAGGACACTTAAAATTAGCTTATTATATGCAGAAAAGAAAGAAGAGCATATCCTCCAAATTTTATTGACTTTGGACCGTTAGTTTTGAAATTATCCTCAGAACTCTGACGTAAGAGTGAAAAAACGCAGTTTTGGGAAAAATGGCTTTAAAGTTGAAGTACATGAAAAAATGAGACATTTAAACTTTTCTGGGATATAGGTAATTTATACACATTTTGGTGATGTCCCATGATATGATTTACGTAGAAAAACTAACCTGGACTACTCAAAGGCACCAGCAAGATAGAACTCCTCGATGTCTTCACACTCCCTTGAAGTCGCTACTTTCCGTGCTCGTCGTTCAGCTGGCAGAAGTCCGGCAGTTGCTGCATGAATTCATGTTCTGTCTAGTTGATTACAACACAGCCTGGTATACAATCCAGTAGACATCCCCAACTTCTCAACTATAGGCATCCTACCCCTCTCTCCATCATTGAAAACCACTGTCACATCAGCAACTGCAAGAGTAAGCCTTTACCTCCCAACAAAACCAGACTTTGGACACCTTTGCCAAATTAAATTGTGAAAACTTTCATTTGTACTTTGTGTTCCTCCATGGGCACACTTTGACAGTAATGTCTCACTGGCAAGAGTTTCAAAAACAGGCCTGATAGCCTTGCACACATAAGGCGGGAGAGCATTCCTGTCAGAGTCTCCAGCTGGCTGCTTCTTGGAAGGACACCAGTCTCCACAGTTAGTGTGATCACGGTTGCGGTGCTCCCATATGGCTCATATACCTTTTTTCATCTGAGGCACATTATTAGTATTTCTTCTTATTGCAGCCACATAATGTCCTTGAATGTTTAACATTGCCTTCTTTGTCAGACAACCTCGCCCACCGATTCCTTGCACACTCTTGCCATTGTGTATAAACGTCTCTTTTTTCAGCTCAGTCACCTTATTGGTCAGGTGTCGCCCCATTTTCTTCTGCACGTGCCCACAACACTCAATTTTGGAAATGTTCACATCATTATACACAGGTGGTTCTGCATTTGATACTGATGCATAACATTTACTGTCACCATCTCCAAGAGAAGAAACATAGTGCAGTCCATGTAATTGCTCGCTTCGGCGGAATATTTCTAGTGCCCCAGCTGGCTCCATGCTGCCTGCCGACCCACTGTGATTCTTGTCGCCGTCTTGTACATGTGAACACTTCCATGTCTGAAACTCCGTCTCAGTTTTATTCCTCTGATTCTTTGCACAAGCGTTGCAATTGTTTGACAAAACTGAGGTGTCGAGAACCTTCGAGTTATGGCCATCCAGCGTAAGAACAATGACCACGCCATTTTTGCTCTTGAACCCCCTACTTTGCCAAGTGCCATCACCAGATAGGCCTTGCAAAGCCGAATCGAATGCAACTTGAATGAAGTTTCTAGGAAGACTACAAGCCAAGATGCAACATTTTAAAATTTACGCATATATAATGAGCTTGAATACATAGAAAAACAAGTCACACATGCTTCACAAAATGCTGAAATACTGCATTACAAAAGATGCTAACAGAAAAATGGTTCACAGATTTATATTCTAGGATGACTGCAGTTGACATTTGTATGGTTTTCCAAAATGGTCAAAAATTATGATTTTTCTGATTTTTCAGCTTAGACCCTCCCCTTAAATCAGTAAAATTTGGGCCCCTTTCTGTCCGGTTGACCCTAATGGTACGTTCGACCCACTTGAATTACACACGGTTTGGCGGTCGTCTAACTGTAGCGCTAATTGTTCGCGACACATTCAGATCAGTTTCATATTTCAACTGTTTCAGAGTTAAGTAACAGGACTGCAGTTCTACAGCTAAACGGGAGAAGACTGCAAAATCAGTTAAAGCTTTGATGCGGGTCCTCGCTATCATCTGACGTCATACAAAGTACTTACGCAAAATACTCATTGCTTCTACGAAACCTTCAACAGGTTCGCGTATCAAATAGCTTTCGGTGGCTTCTTCGCCCTCCGCACCGCAATACTGTATCAGATGTGCAAGTCGAATGCTGGGGTTGGAAGTGGTTCGAGTCAAACTGGCTACAAAGCATAGCGTAAAAATCCAATTTCGAGCTGGACCACCATCAAATGTGATCAGCTCTCATTTAGGGAGACAGGACGTCGTGTTCGGACCTAAACAGTTGAATTCGGGTTCAAGAAAACAAGCAGTGACAGCATGTGAATGCAAATGGAGGTCTGCGCCGCGAATCTGAGCCTCCGAAACTGAGACTGCCAACCGAGCATCCAAACGCGACACCGACGTCATACACAGATAGTAAGTTATCGGCTTTAGAGAATATGATCGAAGAGCCACATCAGAAGGAAGACCATAAACATCGTAAGGCAAAGAATCAGTCCGTTTACTACTCGGCTAATCTGATATAACATCGTGTGAAAAGCAACCATCGTATTATATTGCTTGACCTGCAGACGCATCTTAGTCAGAGCCGACTCCAACATTCTAATCCGGGTCCCGGTGTTCTGGAATTTCTCAGCGTCAGTAATATCAACAGCATCACAGCAGTCCTCAGAATCAAAATAAGAAACAGACATCATTCACTATCCAACGTTATAAAGGTTATACAAAGCTAGTCACACGAGAGGGGGCAAGAAACTGTAGGCTAGTAAAACTATACCATACGCATGGTCTGCGCAGAGCACTTATAGCGTAACTTGCTGTTTCCGTAGTTCTATACTATCAATTAAACATAGTAATCAACTTACGAATAGGTTTGCAATGGTAATAGGAAAAGGCAGAATTAGCAAGATGTGTGGCAGCGTGGAAAAACGGTACAGCGTAGCAGTTTGCTGAACAACAGGTTGTCAAGGATGAAATGTTTGACCTTGAGGAGTTAAGGATATGCCATTACTGCGAAGTGGAAACGCAAAGTGGTACATAATGCAACTCTTAGAAGAAAACATGCAAAAATTTCTGTGAGGATATAAGTGAATGGTTTGAGAAAAAGAAATATTATGTCCTCAATAGTTAAATCAGTTTGACTGAATGGGTAAAGTTTTGTTTAGACTTAACCCTACTCGCAAGGACACTTCCATGTGGCAGAGAGTGTTGTTAAGCCGTTCTCTCCTCCTCCGAGTGAAACGTACTGTGGTAGGATTGTAGTTTTCATTGTCTGCGTGTGTGTGCTAATGGTGCAATCTTGTGCGCTGTGTTAAATTGAACTTACCTCTTCACATTCTTGTGGCACCACTTCAGAAGTATGCTCAATCGATTCGGATCATTGAGCTATATCCAATGGGTCTATATTTTTGAACTAACTCCGACGACATGCTGGCACACCATAAACGAAGTGTAACTGCTTATTTGAGCTTCATCAGTACCTTTGGGATACCATTCGACAGAGCTTCTTTAAGCCTGTCAGACAATATACAACTTAGTACTACGCACTAGTGTATACCATAGGTACGGGCATTTCTTGTCACCACACGTTACCAACATATTTTTACGTACATTTCACTGCGCAAAACTTTGTGATTTTGACTTTTCGTGCGCCTAGTGATGCACCAACACCAAACCCGCTAACCGAAGCAGACAACTGAGGCAGCCCAAACGGCATGACCAGCGCAACCTAAAAGTGCATACCGACCATTGATCCACGGGCCGGAGAAGTTTGTCCACCGGGAATCCAGTGAGCAACAAACACAAGGCCAACCAGAGCTCAGACAAGAGGGGAACCGAGATCCTGTCGAAAATCGCGTGTTTGTTCTGTGCCAATTCCTACACAACCAATGTGAACATTACACGTAAAGGAGCTAACAGCGTATCAACAGATAGGTTGTGGTTCTGTGACTTATGTTCAGATAGTTCGATATTTAAGATTGTTCAAACGCTTACGACAAGGTGTGAAGCATTGGCTGTTATGTCGACAGACCGAAAGGAACTGATCGCGGTATTGGGAAGGAAAATCTCAGAACTCGAGTTGCAGATTAGTGTATTACGTAGCCCGAATCCCCGACTTGTTAAGAGGCAAAAGCTCTCTAGCAACAATGCTACCCAGTCCAGCGAATGGCAAACACCGTTAGTGAAAAACAGCAGTGAAAACAGGCCGCTTAAACGGTATCCCAAGTCTCATGTAATGCGCCAAATCATGCAGAGTTACGCACAAATTGCACGCTCACTTCCGTCAGTAGCTGGGCAACAAGCATTGACCCCGACAGATAGTGCAACTAACAGGATTATACGTAAAAACTCATTCTGTAGGGTTGGCCTGTCGTCCAAGGAAGATGAGCCGGATACTCCCACCGGACAAACATACACTCACAAGAGACTGCAACACAAACAAACACTATGCAACCAAAAGATGATGAAAGTGATATGTTCAAAAGTCCCAGAATCCACTAGCGAATCGCTAAAAGGTAGACTAGCCGAGGATTAAAATCACTGGGCTGAACTAACCTGAGCACTCGGACAGAAAGTTCACCCAACTAGTCTTACACATCTTTCACGAAATCCATCATCTCCACATGTAGAGGAACCTCGGTTACTGCGAGTAACGTTTGACAACACACGCGACCTGGAAGATGTTCTCTTAGCACGCCACACTCTACTGAACTCTTCTGCCCGTGCCTGCGTTTTTCCTGACAGGGCATGGGCAGAAAGACAGAAACGGAAACCCGACCCTATAGCGTCACGTCAAAATGAGGTAAAGCAAGTAATACTGATTCACGTGTACCAGAATTGAAGCATGATGACAGCAGTGAGCGACAGAAGTATGACATCGAAGAATGGTGGTACATCATAATGCTCTACGACATGCAGAATCTTGTGGTTTTTTGACGTCATCTGTCTAATTGCTTCCACAAACTACCAAGGCAACGGGCCGAAAATTTTGAAAGTTACCTTGGCTGCGGCCGAAATGGTATCGGTGGCGATCCAAGCAGGGCATGACAACAGGAAACCTGGGCCACCAGAAGTACGGTTGAGACAATTCCTTCAATTAGTACAGACCTCAAATGCAAATCAGCCAGTCAGGGTTGTACCTAGCTCAGATCAGCCAGCCGTGCAAACAACCGTTTCAAAAAATTTAGCAGACCGGTACTATTGGTGCCGGTCACTCACAGCGAACCGAGCTCCTGATGCGTCAATAAATACAATGCCGCTACACCAACACTCAGGAGTTGTATTGTAACTCGGAACTGCGTCATCGACTTGAAACAACAAATTGGGACCTCAAAGCAGTCGTTGAAACTTGGCTCTCAAATGACATACTTGATCCGGAGATTGAATTCAGTGAGATGTCATTCCTTCGAAATGATCGTCCATCTCGCGGTGGCGGTGTTACTCACTACTATCGAGATTACTTGAAACGTGAGGCCCTTACCGAAAATGTCCTTGTTATACCCGAAGCACCATTTTGCCGACTGCACCTAGCAGATCGAAATGTTGGTTCACAGAAGAAGAGTGATGCTTGCCTCTTAGCAGTTATTTATAGACCTCCGAACTCATCAGCAGACAGCGATAACATTCTGTTAAACGCTATCCGCTATGCTGTTTCACAAAAGTACTCTCACTATCTTATAATGTGTGACTTTAATGTTCCTTCAATAGCACCAATGTCCCCTAATGGGCCATCATTTAAATCGAAACTCCTCGAATTCACGGATATGGCAGTTTTGTATAACCATGTGCATCGACCAACCAGACATCGCGGTTCAAACAAGCCATCACTACTGGATTTAATCCTGACTAATGAAGAGTTAATGGTTGAGTCAGTAGCATATGATCCTCCACTAGGCCGTAGCGACCATTCAGTCCTAACATTTGGTTATGTATGTTATGCCAGTCTTGTTGCTAAAGAACGAGAGACTCAACGCACTATTACGGACTATTATAAGCTGCGCAGCTTAGTAGCAACCGTTGACTGGGAACTACAGAAGCACAGCTCAGCGAATGACGCATGGAATGAACTGAAAGATAAACTTAACTGGGTCATACAATCAGCATCGAAGGTTGCACCATTATGAGCATCGGGCCGGATCAATAAGTGGATCCAAAGCAGAACATATAAATGGATAAACAGAAGAGATGAAATCTGGAGGCAACATTCGCTAGGCCCATGTGATATCACATGGCAGAATTACAAAGTCATCAGAAACTACTGCACGTCACTCATTAGAGTCGATACGTACGAATGGCAGGAGATTATGGTGCTGAAATTTACGAGTAACACCAAAGTACTATACACATTGTGAATGGCAAAAGAAAGGTTAAGCCCGGAATACCACCACAAAAGACGGCCAGTGGCTTAACAACTACTGCTGTGGATGCCGCAAAGGCACTACTTTGCAGTTTGGTTCGTTAGCTAAGAATACCATGGAACCTTCGCTCTATCGATTCCCAACAAATGTCGCTGGCTTATCCAGCGTCACCTTTACTCCAACAAGTGTGGCAAGCAAATTACAGTCTCTCCGGAAGTACAGTACCCCTGGAATCGACATGCCCTGCCCAAGAGTACTGAAAACCCTTCCTCCCACCGTAACAGCACCACTTGCAACCTTCTTCCAGGGTCTGCTCAACTCCCATACACTCCCATCTGAGTGGAAAAATGGAAGTATCACTCCAATCTACGAAGGAGGTAAGCGCTCGGATCTTGCTAACTACCGACCTATTATTGTCTTTCCTGTTTTATTAGAAGTGATGGTATCGGTAATCGCAGATGAACCGACGCGATACTTTAAAAGTCAACAAATACTTTCTAATGTCCAACATGGTTTCAGACGCAGACGATCTTATCTCACCAATTCGCTGCTTACTCGTGACTCATGGACCAGAGCAGCTGATGAAGGAGTCCACACAGATGCGATTTACTTGGCTTTTTCTAAAGCATTTGACAGGGCCAATCACTTCTTTCTCCTCCAAAAGCTTGCTGTCTACGGTATCAACGGTTCCCTACTCACTTGGTTGGAAGACTACTTACACGACAGAGCAATCAAGGTAAGAGTAGCTGACATTCACTCTGCAAGCCTGTGCGTCTCCAGTGGTGTACCACAAGGATCCGTCCTCGGTCCGCTGCTGTTTTTAGTCTACCTTGCTGACTTTTGGGCAAAGATTCTATCTCCGTTGCAAATATTTGTAGAAGATGCTAGAATATGGAGAGCAATTCCCACAGCATCCGACCGTGCCTACCTCCAGGCAGATCTGACTCGGATTTTCGAATGGGCAGAAAATAACCAGCTCCCACTTAACCCAGCCAAGTGCCACCTGCTGACGGTGCGTAGCAGATTCGTCAACACATATCTTTTGATTCAACATGTCCTGCTACACGTGACTAGTGAATGTGACTTAGGTAAAATCATGCAAGAAATTCTTGGCATTTCGCTCCAATGTTCGAAAGTAGCGAATGTGGCGAACTTGAACCTAAGGCTTTTGAGGCGAGCTCTCGGCACCTTTGAAGATGCCATTTAAGCCTGGTGTCCATGGTTAAGACGAGACATTCGCTTATTGGAACAACCCCGAAGAAGCGCCACAAAGGCAAGGCGTAGACTACCCGATCTGAGTTACGAACTGCGTCTTCGTGTACTCGGTGTGTTCTCATCGGCATACCGACAGCTTCCCGGAGATCTTACTTTCACATACCGGCTAATAACTGAAATCGAGCATCCATGTGCATCACTGTTGATCCTAGCCCCTCAAAAATTAAGTCGAGGCAAACGCTTGAAACTAATGACACAACACTTCCATCTGAATTGTAGAGCGTATTTTTACTCACTTTGAATCTGTTCTCACTGGAATGCATTAGCAAGATATGTGGTGAACGCACCAGACATGACGACATTCGAAAGGCTCTTAGACTTTCGTTTTTATAATAAACGCTACACAACTGTTTGGTAAAGTTCAATGGTTGAACTAGTGATATTTCAAATTCCAGGTTGGAACATTTTACTTTTAATTTTCCTTTGCATATCCATCTTATGGGTGTTGTAAAGTTATACTTTTTATCCCATTATACATTATTGAAGTATTGAAGTTGTAGTTGTTTACTTGACATCAGGCAGCGTAGAATAAAGCTTCTGGGATAAGAAATCTTCTGAAACATATTGGAGAAGTAATCCTCCTCCGCCTCCCTCAATTGCGGGAGCTACAGTATGGTTAGCCCTGTTTGAAAGGGCTCTTACACAGCTGCACTAGTAAAAGGCCGGATAGTTAATGCGATAGTTCAAAATCTGATCGGTATGCATCGTCTTCCGATAGATGGTTGTTTCCAGAGGGGCCGAATCATGTCTTATTACACGCATATCCAGCATTGGCAGCTGGTTATTCTTTTCATCTTCCTTGGTTATTTGTATGCTAGAGAAAATGTTGATTAGCTGGTGTATCCCTTGAACTTTGGAACGTTTGAGGATAATAAATTGTCGTCCACTTAATGCATCCAAAGCTTGGATTCCACGATCGGTATTGCCTTTGGTTCCAGTGTTTGCATCACTGCCTCGGCTCGCAGTCCAGAGATTGGCGACCCCATTTGCGTGCCCATTATCTCTTTCTAAGTTTGGTCATTGAAAGTAAAATGTGTGATGAGACAGAACCCAAGCAACGCTGTCATTTGTGTGACTCCAGTTCTATTATTCACGTTTACAGCTTATTGTTGTTCTAGCAAAGTTATCATTGTTTGCGTTGCCAGCTCGATATCAATTGATTTGAAAAAGGCTGTATCATCAGAGGAAACCATTATCTCATCTCTTTTGTTATTCCCCAAGGTTTTTCAAGGAATTGGCTCGCCGATTGAATTAGACTTTTGAGCCTGTTTCCAGAGCTATTTTAGTAAGCTAGTAAATCGGTCCCACCAGTAGTGACACAATGTGGTGAAGCAGTACCCATTTTTGTGTACTTTGGGTGGGTCGTAGAACCGTGAAAGCCGCACTGATGGTGTTGTCTAGCATGGCGACGAAACGTCTGCAACTGGAACACGCAGCTCGAAGCACAAAGCAAGTCTCACATCCACACCACTAACTACAGATTTTCTCAATTAGTTTCATTCGAAAAAGAATACTGAGTAAGATTGAACATAATCCTGACAGCACATTGCTGCAAGTGCCCGGTGAGTGCCATAGAATGACGAACCTGAAGCAAGATACATCATTAGTTCAGCACTTGTTCAATACGAACTCGCATGACCTTGGTAATGTAGTCAACCCAACGCTCCAAACAGCAGCAATTCACATGAGTCCATAATATCAATCTACCCTTCTTCTGCTTGTTTGTTATCTGGTGAATGACACTTTGCTCGAAACTGTTCATGCAAGAATCACATTTGTAACCGATGCAGCGGTAGAGGTCATATAAATTCGTGTTGCTTGGCAGGTGGTTCTACTTTGTTGAGGAAGAAGCACAGCAATGATACACAATTCCGACGGCCTAATGAGATCAGATCGATTCCCGTGACGTTCAAGCTTGGTGGCGTCGACAGGCGTAGGTGCACCATGGTGGAAAGCAATGAGAGGCAAGTTAAGTTACAACCTAATGCTGTTTCAGATATCACTCTGATCTCTCGCGTTACGCGGCGCAACTTGAGGCGGCCGACAGCCATAAAAACGGACCATAGGGCACGGAGTGCTTCACGTGGTACGTTAAAATTGCTTAGTGAATTGAACTGTCAAGTCATTCTCCGTGGTCAACAAATTCAAATGTGCTTTGTGTCAGACCGACCTCGGTTAGACTTGATGGGACTCAACTGGACGGAGGAGTTAAAATTGCTTGACCAGCTAGTAACAAGTGTATGTTAGTCGCCACAAGTCAACCAGCTGTCATAGCCATCGATATCAAGCCCGATGGTTCAAAGTTGGGTTACGGTGATGAAAGATCACCATGAAGCATTGCTTCAGCCTGGTCTCGGATGTTTCGGAATTACCGGTGCTGCCCTGTACCCCAAGCAAGACATTAAATCACTAGTTAAACGAAAGCGGTCTGTGACGGACGCAAAGAAAGAAAAGCACTGCGGTCGTCTGGTAGAGGAATATCTGATAGACTGTCTAGATTCTTTCAAGATTGGTGACTGGGTTTATGCGCGAGCCTTCCGAGGATCGAGTAGTTGGTCAACGAGAACGGTGAGCGGCAAATCGTTTGAGTCATCTACAGACTAATGGCAGGAAATGAGAAATGGGTCAATCACAGCAGGCAGCAGATCCGAATTACGGCCAGACGTCATGTCCTCCAGAACCATCATCATCCCAACCGTGGGACATCCTGTTAGACATGTTTGGCTTGAAAGACAAAGCTGAGCTGCTAGGGGGATTACAACAGAATCTGGGAGTAACAAATGATCCGCCAGAGGCTCACCAGAAAGCGGAGACAACCGCTAGAGCTAAAAGTTGACCCCAAGGCAAAAACTTATGAATAAAGTCCCGTTTGAACGGTACGCAAGCAGACTCAATTCTAAAGGGGAGGTATTAGGCGACCGCAACAAAAGAACTGTGATATCGTCCCAAACCATAAAGTGTACCTGTAGCAAGTCATGAAGAAAGCTGATGCAATCAGTTCGTCAGCGTGATACGTGTTGCTACTGGTCAGCGTGAGCGCGGCTACAGTTGACCAGTGGAGACCGCTAGCAGGTTTGAATCTGTCTAGACAAGTGATTTGAGTCAGCCCAGAAACACACAGCCGGAAGTGAAGACATGTGACATATAAAACTAAAGATGTTCTGTTCCTAATACGCTTCGGTCTGGCAGGTCTTGGTCTCCTGTTCATTCTCCAGCTGGCTTGGTGACGCAGCTAGCAGAGGCAACGGCAGCATTACAACAAAATAGAACTGTATAACTGTGGCTTTCGTTAGTGCATCCCGACTGTCTGTCTGGGGTCCTAAGGACGATGAACACGTTTGGTTGGACACACTTGCTGATATGGCTAGGAGCCGGCCCCAATGGCATTTGTGTTACGAGTTCCCTTGTCCATCCACCTCCTGCTTAGCCACCCTCTCCAATCACAATCACATTCGTTAAGCATAATATAACTATCTTTTTGCGGCACGAATGCCGACTGTTAGCTTTCCGGAACGATGTCCATCCGTTACTTGGGTCTCAGCCGGCGAGCCATTTGTTTTTTCTTCTTGTCTTTTGTAGTGCTACACAATAGCTGAGGTGTTTACCACCTACAGCTAACGTGTATAATGATAATGACGAATGATGTATAAATGCGGCAGATATTGGTCATATTTATTAGTCGCCTCATGAGGTTTCACTCCTATAATTAAAAGGTCAGCTACCAAAATTAACAATACCACGCTAAGCCGGGCGATCTGCAAGAGAACGGTAGTCAACAGCATGTGTTGCAACATTACAGTGAGTTCGAAATCGATGCGATAGTCGATTGCAATTGATGAACCACCGATTTTTCCGCCAGAACAGGGACAAACTTGTGCTCCTGCTCAAAGTAGAAATTCGAAAATGGACGGAGTTTCTCAATGTCTGATTCTGAACCACGAACTCAGTCAACCAGCATATCGGCATGGGTGGAACACGCTAATCGCTGAGACAGAGAAGGCTGAAGTAGGTTAACAACCGACTGTTATGTGCCTGCGTATCCCAGCCCACGTCAAAAGAAGACACCTCGGATTAGCACACAAGCGTTCTACTCTCGATTCCCCGGTTGCGGTACAACCTGGTGTTCTTATATGCTCATTCATCCGTTCGATAGCTTGGATGAACGCACTGTGGCCGACACATGAGTTCGCCGCAATACCGCGGGGTTTCTTGTTTGTCCACCGATGACTGACGCGCGTAAGGAACTAAGGTTGCTAGTTGTTGAAATTTCCTGACCCATCGCAACCATTGCACTGAACTTGTCCGTGAGGACAAAGTAACTTATCAACAGTGCCTAGCCAAAAAGTTCATGGCAAACAACAAACTGCTGTATAAGCATGTCAATAAGCTTCGTAAAGTGAAGCATGGAATACCCCCACTATTCACGACAGGCGGTAGAGTACAAAACGCCGAAGAAGCAGCTAATGCCCTGCGGCTTCAATACGCCCCAATCTTCGAACTCGCAACCTCTACCTGTCCCATAATATCAAGCTCATTACCGACACCTTTGTTTACAAATGTTATTTTCAACCCATCAATTGTGCTAAGGAACTTACTCTCACTGCGTGAGCATAGTTCTCCAGAAGCAGACACCATCCGCCCGAAGGCACTGAAGGCTACGGCCACCAAGCTAGCTGAACCACTGTCACAGTTTTTTCGAAGATGGTTTGATGAACAACAAGTCCCCACTATGTGGAAGTGTGGCATTATAACCCCTATTTATAAAGGCGGTAGCCGTTCAGATCCTGCAAACTATCGTCCAGTGACTCTCCTCCCTGTGCTCGCGAAGGTGATGGAAGCAGTCGTCGCTGAGGCTTTGATGGACTATCTAGAAAAATGCAACATCTTGGTACCGGAACAGCATGGCTTCCGTCAACACCGGTCATGCACCACCAACCTACTTATTGCACGAGGTAGTTGGACGGAAGTGGCCGATGACGGGGTCGGAGTCGACGTCATCTATCTGGACTTCTCCAAAGCTTTCGACCGCCTTGATCACCGCATCCTACTTCAAAGACTACCGAGTTACGGAATCGGAGATCCTGTACTTGGTTGGATTGGCAACTTCTTTTACCAACGAAAGCTCCAAGTACGTGTTAGGGGATCACTTTCTAACCCAATTGAGGTGGAATGTGGTGTCCCGCAAGGCTCAGTGCTGGGACCGCGTTTATTCCTGGTGTTTATCAACGACCTGGCAAGTGTCATCTCCTCAAATTTTCTGCTTTTCGCCGATGACGTCAAGATATGGCGGGCGATTAGTAACAAGGCTGATCAGGATCTGCTCCAACATGACCTAGATTGCATTTACGAATGGTCAAAGAGTAACAAGCTTCAATTGAACATAGCTAAGTGCAAAGGGATGCATCTGCGTCACCAGCCGGTGAGCGCTTACAAGATTGGAGACCACACGTTGGAGAAGGCCTCTCAGGAGCGTGACGTGGGTGTATTGGTGCAGGAAGATCTCGGATGTTCAAAACAAGCAGATAAAGCGATGAGAACCGGAAATCAACACTTCGGCCTTCTTCGCAGAGCCTTCGGTCGGTTTGAACCCTCAATCTTTCCCTAAATGCTTAACGCCTACATGCGACCTCACGTGGAATATGCTATTCAAGTGTGGCAGCCGTGGCAGAAACAGGATCTCGTTGCTCTCGAGACTCCTCAACGAAGGGCAACCAAGAATGTCAGGGGCCTCTTTCATCTGCCCTATCAGCTTAGACTGAAATCTCTAAAAATCTACAGCAGTCGATATCGGCTTTTGCGGGGGGAACTCATAATGGTTTACCAAATTCTGAAGAACCCAAACCACATTTGTCGTCCTCTTCTGGAATTGAACCCCAACACTAAACTAAGAGGTCACCCTCTGAAACTGACAATTCAGTATAGCCGGCTTGAATGCCGTAGAAATTTCTTTTCTCTCCGCGTGTGTGAGCCTTGGAACGCCCTTCCTAATTATGTCGTCTCTGCTCCCAATCTGGCGATATTTAAAAAACGTGTTGACGATGCATTGTCTCTGGACAGCCTATCCACAATTTGTCAAAACGTCTGGAGCGTTGGGCTGAGCATTTTGAAAAGCAATTTAATCGGCAAGAATTGTTCGATTCGCCGGTCACTGATCGCCCCGCTCCGTGGGCTGTCCCTTTGGATCCACCCTCTCGCTCAGAAGTCGAACGTGAGATCGGACTGTTGAAGTTGAACAAAGCCACGAGACCAGATGATCTTCCTCCAGCCCTCTTCAAATTTGGAGGCTCTGCTCTTGTTGATGCTTTGCATGAATTACTAGTGAAACTGTGGGAGCAGGAAACTGTCCCAACCGACTGGAGCCGCTCCGTTATTGTTCAAATCTTCAAAGGCGGCTCGCGCTCGGAATGCAGCAACCATAGAGGAATCAGTCTGATCTGCATCGCCTCCAAATTACTCGCGTCCATAATTCTCCACAGACTGACTGGCGCTCGTGAAAGCCAGATTCGTGAGGAGCAAGCCGGGTTTCGTCGGGGTCGTGGCTGCATCGACCACATCTTCACCTTGCGTCAGTTGTTGGAGCACCGCCACACATATTGGCGGCCCACCGTAGTCGTGTTCCTCGACATCAAAGGTGTCTTCGATTCGGTTGATCGATGTGCCCTTTGGAATTGTCTACTCAGTAAAGGTGTGCCCTAGAAATATGTAAATATTATCCAAGCATTATATGCGCGTAGCACGGGCAGAGTAAGGGCTTACAGCAGGCTGTCGCCACCCTTCAATATCTCCAGCGGTGTGAGACAAGGATGCCCGCTGTCACCTTTCCTCTTCAACTTCGCTATTGACAAAGTCATGGAGATTGCATTTACAAGACATGACTTGGAAGGTGTGGAGCTACTCCCAGGAGAACGACTTCTTGACTTAGAGTATGCAGACGACATTGCCCTCATCTGTGACAGCTCCCAGACGTGTCAAGCCGCGCTGGACAGATTAGCACTGGCTGTCAGTCGCTTCGGGCTTTGCTTTGCACCACCGAAGTGCAAAGCGTTCCTCCAGGATTGGCAGGGTTCGCCCCCTGTGCTGACCCTTGGTGGGGATCAGCTAGAAGTCGTTCAGAAATTCAATTACCTGGGAAGTTGTATCAGCGCCCTTGGGATCGAAGACGAGATCACGAACCGCATAGCTAAAGCTCGAACTGCTTTTGCTAACCTTCGCCACCTATGGCGACGGCGAGACATTACTCTCGCCCTGAAGGGTAGAGTGTACAATGCAGCGGTACGTTCGACCTTACTATACGGTTGCGAAACCTGGCCCCTTAGATCGGCGGACATGAAGAGGCTACTTACGTTCGACCATCGGTGCCTTCGCAGTTTGTCTCACATGTGGTGGGAACACCGCGTTAGTAACGAGCGTGTTCGACGCCTTGTTTACGGCCTAGGAAAAGGGAATGAACCGCTCAACACCGTCATTTCACTCACCAGGCTCCGATGGCTGGGCCACGTGTTGCGCATGCCAGCCCACCGACTCTCTCGACTTGCGTTGTTTGCTCATCAGGGATGTGGGTGGAAGAAGAGGAGAGGTGGCCAAGCGATGACTTGGTCAAGAGGAATGAAGGCCCTCACTTCGCAGCTGGCCTCAGTTGGAGCTTCACGGCTCCCTGGTTGGGGTCCAAAAGACGGTGAACACGTTTGGCTGGATACACTTGCTGATATAGCAAGGAGCCGACCTCAGTGGCGTTCCTGCTGTGAGTTTCCTTTTCCCTACCCCTCCTTTTAGCCTCCCCCTCCATCTACGACCTTATTTCGTAGGGTAAAACGTAATTAAATTTTTGTTTTTGCCTAGTAGCCGGCTAGTAGCTTACCGGAACGATGCGTATCCGTTGCTGGTAGCTCAGCTGGCATTCAACTGTCGTATTTATTTTTCCTTTATGTATTGTATGTACGTATGTATTTCCCTTATGTATTGCGGTACAATAGCGGAGGTGTTTTACCATCTCTAGCTGACATGTATAATGATGATGATGATGATGGTGCATTGTCTCACTTACATTTCATTTTGTGACTTGTTAGCCAGGGGCTACAAAACGCAATCAAATGGTGTCTTTCCAAACGCCTAACCAATGAATTTTTGGATTTATAGGTTTAATACGCGAACATCTCCGCTATTCCGCATAAGTCTATGGTGAGTCCACCACAACGCTTTTCACTTTATCATGCAATTGATTTTCACAATAATTTTCATCCTACGGGACTTGTTAAGCAACGCTTTTTTGCCCGTAATAAACCATTGTTCCATTGTTCCATTGTTCACCAACTACCACCACACCGCCGCTCTAAAAATATCCAATCCAAAACCTAGACAATGAACAGTACGGCCAATGCGAGAAAAGACTGCTCACACATACCCAGTGAACCAAACCCAGCTCGATATTCAAAAGCGCACTACGGTATAACAGTTGTGCAGACAATGGTAATGGCTCAAACTCCACCCCAGAACACAATGAGTCACCTATTCGGACGGGGTGAACATCATTGCTCCGTACACCTGCATAAGGAACGCATTAGTGGCTGGCTGTGTCCAATATGGAGTTTGTATTCTACCAGCTCCTTTTAACTGACTGCTATCAACCATGCACTGACGATGCCACCTGGAATAGTGGTAAAACGCTTGCAATCATGATACCCAGCTCTCCTAACACCACCACAACTGAACAAGCCTCCCGAGCTACCATTATTCCAAGTAATTTCGAACGGTTATCAATCCTTGGATGGATGATTCTCAGACGGTAATTTGAGCAGTGTTTCTTTACAGAAACGTCAATAAATCTTTCGAATCCAGAAACAATCCATACTGATGTAGACTTTTATCAGATACAATTGCTCGTGTGTGATCAGAATGCAATATGCCCCTAGTCTGAGTTACTGATCTTTTCGAAAACAAATAAATTTAAGGGGTTGAGCTGTCACAGCACTGCACTCCAGGAACACTTTCGTATTCATTAGATGGTTGGACTGCGTATCGAACCGGGAACTAACGAGATGTGGGCGGAAATCTCTACTTCTGAGCCACCGAGCCGCGCTTGGCAACGTCTGGCACAACCGTTAATGACCGGATGGTCATTTTGAAGCATGTGTTCTGTGATAGGAATTCGATGCCTAACCTTAATGTGGACCGCTATTCACATTGAAGTGGCATTGATCAGTTCGATCACTAAGACCTTAGCTTTCAAAACAGAAACTTTGGCGTTCCCCGCCAAAAATATCACACATTATGACAGGTTTCGGACTTAAATGTGCCCAGCAGGAAAATATAGCAAGCATAGATCCTTAGACTGTTGGGATGCTAGCCGAAACCCCCTACACCTAAACCACCGAAACGCGGCGGAAAGCACTTCTCTCAACGATTTATGACACTCATGCTGGTCGTTTTGTAACTGGCCTTCTTCAAATGGATTAATACTTGCAATTTTAATCGGAACAGGAGAAATTGCTCACCTCGATCCATGGTTGGAGGCATCCAGTTTCGGATTTGCCTGTTACTGTGGCAAGCCACAGGACGCCTGCGCCTACAGAGGGACCATGCATGGCTTGCGCTGCACCACCCACAGCTCCAAGCACACACCCATATCCAGTGTAAACCCGAAGGAATAAGACCGGGAGGTATGCGGATGGGAACCACGTTTCATCAACGGAGCCGGCCCACACCCCTTCACAGCAAACACAAGCCCACTGTATTTGGGAATCGAGCGCACACAAGGCGGTGGCTGGACCGTAGTCCGCTCTACACTGAGTGTACGGAACCACTCTTCCAGCCTAACACCCACAAGGACCGTGCACCCCGTCCCCTCCAGCAACGACCAACTGTCTCCTGGACCCAGTATGGACGAGGTACCGGGTAATAGACAGGTAGGCACCTTGTCAACATGCACATCAAGCGCAGTCACAACAGCGATATCAAAGAACAGCCAAGCACGAGAGAGAGGGAGAGAGAGAGACAAAGAAAATAACTCGATTAATGCACAAGGAAACGGTGACATAAACCTTAAGTTAATGAGCATATGAAATACGTTTTTTACAAACGAGTTCTAGATAAGTTCACTATGTCAGAAATTATACTTTACGGAAATGTCACGAAGACATAAATGTTATGGAAATCGAATACACTTGGCTTAAGCGAGGTGTGCAAGTTAATGGAATAGAGTACAGGTAGACATTTATATGAGAAAGAAAAGCATTTAGTCAAAATTGAAAACCCACCACTTGAAATAAAGACACTTAGTATGCAACCACGCAGTTAGTAAATTGAATGCAGCGTGTCTACAAACGCTGCGCTGGTTCTGAATACTTCTCTGCAGGACCAGTCGTCGCTTCTGTAGTGGTCCTGAGTGGCCGCGCTAATGACTCACTAGACATTTATATGAGAAAGGCAATAGGACAAAACTGAAAACCCACCACCTGAAATAAAGACCCATAAGCTTGGGATTACAGGGTTTAGTTGTTGTCACAATGATCCCGGGCTCTGGTCACAGCTGTTCGTCTACCTGACAAGTGTCGACCAGTATGAAACTTGTCATAGAGCGTAGTGCTGTTAGTGAGCTGCACCTTGCATTCAACTTCCTAAACTGTGGTTACAGTGATGAAGTTGAACTAAGTTAATTATTTCGGAGTTTTAGCTTAGAGAGTGGTTATTTGTTGCCAGGGATTTTGGCTAGGTTGCGCTCTTGACGCAAGTGATTTCTAAGTCCAGAATTGTTGACGAGCTCCTTTTGCCAACTACTAGGACTACCTGGATGAACAGGGATCAACTTGAACAAGAAACAGTAAACAAGGATTTATCACAGGTAAACGAAAGCAATTACTTGACAAGTCCCGTAGAATGGTTGATGTGATAACTAAACGACTCAACGTATAAGTGAATCGTCCGTTTAAGCGTCTACCGTTTTAACTGCACTGCTGAAGAACTATAGTCTGTAATGAGAATGGAATGTAAACATCCGAAAGTAATATGCGAAGCGGTTGAAGTTAACGTAATCCGTGAGAACAAGTAACCAATGGAGAAGACTCTTTGCGCTGAAGGGATATTAAATCCAGTTTCCACAGTAGCAGCGTCCGATAATCCATGTGCAGGAAGTGAAAATGCTTACGTTGGTTAGTAGTGTTAGATTGACGACCGGACAAAAAGCGTTAGATGGCGTAATATAGATGGGTGAGTGCATTGTCGAGACAATTTTTGAGTACCGTCAGTGTGGGGGAAGAAACAACACAAGCGGGGAGGGCGTTCCAAGCTTGGCACAAAAGGAATGAAAAAATTTCCACTGATGTGTCAACCCCCCCCCATACTGTGTGACCAGATTTAGCTGGTAACCTCTCAGGGTGATACTGTGATCCAACTTCAGAAGGTCACGATAAGCATGGTTTGGATCCCACAAAATCAACTCTAATTATCAGAACGACACACCGGCGTCCATATTGCCCACTGTAGATCCCAAGGGTTTTCGGCCTCACTTGGTAAAGGAACTGAAAGGGATGCTTCACCTACTTGGTTGTCCTCCGCAGTGGCTTTTCAAGTGCAGTGAGGTCGTTCTTGTGCTAGGGCTTCTAGGCTTGAATGGAACAATGGAACAATGTTGTATTACGGGTAACCAAGCAATTGTTAACAAGTCCCGTGGGATGGAAATTATTGCGAAAATAACAGTCGGTGATAAAGTAAAAAGCCTTTTAGTGGAGTCACTAGAGACATGTGTAGAAAAGCCGGGATGTTCGCGTATTAAAAGTATAAATCCACTGGTAGTGAGTTAAGTAAGACACCGTTTGGTTGCATGTTGTAGCCCCCTGGCTAACAAGTTATAAAATGAATTGCAAATGAGACAACGCTTCGTCGGCTTTTTTAAATATTGCTAGATTGGGGACAGATAATACATAGATGGGGAGGGCGTGACAAGGCTGACATCTTCGGAGGGAAAAGACATTTTTACGACATTCAAGCGGGATATCCCGCATTATCAGTTTCGGAGAATGACGTCTTAGTTTAGTGTTGTGGTTCAGTTCCAGCAGCGGGCCTCAAATGTGACTCGGGTTCTTCAGAAATTAGTAAACCATTGTGAGACTCCCCTCGAATGCCGATATCGATAGCTGCGCGCTCTAAACTGAAAGGGAGGATGAAATAGGCCCCGAACGTTCTTGGTTGCCCTTCGTTAAGGATTCGAGAGCAAGAAGATGCTGTTTCTGCCACGGCTGCCACGCATGGCTAACAAATTCCGCGTGCGGTCGCGCATAGGTGTTATGCATCTGTGGGAAGATTGAGTGTTCCAACCGACCGAACGCACTGTGAAGAAGGCCAAAGTGTTGATTGCCTGTTCTGGACGCCTTTTCTGCTTGTGTTAAGCATCCGAGGTCTTCCTGTACCATTAAACCCAGGTCAAGCTTCTAAGAAGCCTTCTCCAAAGTGTGGGCTCCAAGCTTGTAAACGCTCACCGGCTGTTGATGCAGATGGTTCACCTTGCAAGTAACTATGTTCAACTGAAGCAGGTTCCTAGTTGACCATTCATAAATGCAATCTGCATAATGTAGGAGTAGATCGTGATCTTCATTGTTATTAGCCGTCCGCCATATCTTGATATCATGGGCGAAAAGCATGATATTGGTGAATATCTTTTGCCAGGTCGTTAATAAACACAAGGAACAGGCACGGTCTCAACATTGCGAATAGAGTCTAATGTAGGTGTTGAGCATCTCAGAGATGATTGAAGGATCGAACCGCCCGAATGCACTCCGCAAAAGACCAAGGTGTTGTTTTGCCTTTCGGATGTTTTCTCCACCTGACGTCGACAGTCAAGATCCTCTTGCATTATTACACCTAGGTCGCATCAGCAGGAGCGCGCTGCAAAACTTGATCCCAAAGCATGTGGTTGCATGGTTAGTGACGGCGTTTGCCCATGGTATTACACTTGGCAGTACTGAAATGTAGGATGTTCTGAGTTGCCCATTCGTATATCCTAGTAAGAACATGCGGAAGTGCTACGAGGTCACCGGTTGTTTTTCCAGCCCGCCGTATTTCCAGGTCATCAGCAAAGACTAGGGAATTTGTAGTGATCACTCTCGCAATATGGATTACGTAAATCAAGAAAAGCGTGGACCAAACACTGAGCCCTGTCCCACTCCACACTGAACAACGATAGGGTCAGAAATGGCGCTGCGAACCTTACACTGAGATATCGTTTATCAGGAAGTTGCATATCCAACCGAGAACTGGGTCATAAGTCTACAGCTCTGAAGCCTTTGAATGAGGATGTGGTGGTTTGGACGTTCGAACGCCTTTGAGAAGTCTATATAAACTACGTCAAATTGCAAATCGCTGTCGACCGTTTCAGTCTAACTGGAGCGAGCAAGTGGCAGGTTTGTAGTGCAAGACCGGTTCTAGCAAAATCCATATTGCTTTGGTATTTCTTTGCTTCCGCAACGATGGACTCCATGACTTTTGATATCACCGAAAGGAGGCTTATCGAGTGATAGTTGGCTGAATCTGAGCGAATTCCCACATTTGAATGGGAGTGACGATCCCCTGCTTCCACACAGTTGAAACCTGTATCTCGACGAGACATCGTTGGAATGAAACTAGAGAATTGAACCGCCAGATTCATTGGGGCTAACTTCAGCCGTCTTGGTCGGGGATAATATGCACCAGGAGAGGTATGCTGGCGCTTTACGGAGATTGGTAACCTGTCTGTATAGAAGTTTGGCGTTTGAAGAGAATTTCTCAGCTAGATCCTGTTGAAGCTTTAGTTTATCCTCGCTTATCAGGTTCACGCAATAATTCCGTTGGATAATATAGGCTACTCATGTTTCGACCCCCGGTGTTCCTTAGTCGTTTCACCAGAGTGAATCTAGTATGACAATAAACTCTCGCGTCTTGCCATGTGTAAATGACTTCGCTCTCGTCGCTCGTGGGGGCTTGTTCTTAGAAGTGTTGCTTACTAACTTGTTAAATTGATGAAAAGTTCCACTGAGCCACAACGAGGGAAGTTTAGCTGGAAATCACTAATCAGTTGCATTAAGGAGTATGGCTAGAACAGCGTAGTTGGTAATAAGCTGAGAGTCATTGACGTTTTCTTCGGAACACTCAGCTTAACGGAGGTAGATGAACAAGTGCGTCGCATGATTGCTACGGTCCACGGACTAGCTGTCGAAACCATCTAGGTCATTAACTTCTCGTTGTTGAACATGAGCATGTTTTGTTCCTCATCCTGAATCTTGTAAGGGAAGTAACGTGGTTGTAGGTTGGTAGTCTAATAATTAGCTCAGGCAAATCCATTTTGAAGTTTCCATCAAGACAGGCTGGGGTTTCTACGGCGCAAAATTGAAAGTCACCAGTCAATAGAAAGTGACTATGTGATTATGCGAGGATAGTTTTCATATTGAGGGCTAGGCAGTTGTACGAAGTTTTCGCCGTCAGTGTTTTGAGATTCGCCCTGCCAAAGACTGTTCCTGATACGGTAATGATGGTGCATATTAAAAAATTTGTGTATAGCGGTGGGCCACTAGTAAACGTTATCAAGGTTACATGGCATTATAATGTGAAAGACTTCTGTCTTAATAACCCACCAAATGTTGAGCACATCAGCCAAAGTATGGAAGTTGTGGTAGGAACTCTCGAGAGGTTTTCGCTGATGGAAAAATGTCTTGACCCGTTATCGAGACACGGGGAACGCAATATATAAATATGAATAAGAAAATAAACATTTTGTCCATCGACAGTGCGGGACACAGACCAATTGAGTGGTATGATCAACTTGTACAACACGATTGCATAATATAGTTAATTAACATGCTTTATACAGAGGTTCCCATTTGGGCTTTTTGAAGTGATTAGCAGTTTGAACGTATTAGAGAGATTAAGAAAATGGGAACAATAACCAAAGCAGATTTCACGGAAAGTTCAAGTAAAGTAATACGGCCATCCATATAACTGTCCCCAGGGGATTTGCTTCCATGCAGGGTATTCCCGTGATGGGTTTCACCCACACTTCCATGCTCCAATTGGCTCTGTGCCGAATGGGAAAACTGCAATCAGTTCATCAACTAGGTAAGAAATCTTCCCTTTTGTACTGAATTTTGTAGGCGGCAATCCGCTAGGAAATCTTGTGTGAACGCGTCTCCACCGGTTTCAATGAACAATGAGCAATGTTTTATAACGGGTAAAAATGCAGTTGCTTGACATGTTCCGTAGGGTGGTTAGAGTGAGAAAAGATAGATCAAGGGGTAATGGAGTCGTCAGTTCAGGCGCTTACAGATGTAACTGCACTGTCGTATAGAGAGAGTTTGAAATGAGAATGTACTCACACAAAGCAACAGGGGAGTGGTTATTGTTCACATCATAGGCGAGAAAAAATAAAAAAGGTAGCAAGGATAACGCTTACTCGTGTGCAACAATCTTGGGTCGACAGGATAAAGTAATCCAGTTTCTGTAGTAGTAGCGTTTATCAAATTTCGTGCAAAGTGTTTGGAATGACTCATTCTCGATTAGGGTAATGGCACTATCCCCTGTCTGTTGTGCATTAGTGCCAACATCTGGTGGTCATGCACTTTAGCACGTAGTGTAAATGTGACAGAGTATTGTCAAGGCGTTTCTTGAAAAGGGATAGGGTGGGTGCATTAATTACATGTTTTGGGAGGGCGTTCCAAGGCTGACACTCGAAGGGAGAAATAGTTTCGCCGACATTCTAGGCGGCTGTACTGCGTGATCAGCTTAAACTGGGGACCTCTTAGCGGGGTGCTTGACTGAGTATCAGAAGAGAATAGCACGGGTGGTTGGGTTTCTCAGGGTCTGGTACACCATTATGAGATCGCCCCTTAGACACTGATACTGTCCAATGTATATTTTGAGAGACTTCAGCCTGAGTGTCTAGGGGAGGCTGGTCAAACCTCTGACGCTTTTCGTTGCCCTACGTTGTACGGTATCGAGCGCGGTGAGATGGTGCTTGAGCCAGAGTTTCCACGCTTGAGTTGCGCATTCTGCGTGCGGCCTCACGTGTACACTAAGCATTTTTGGAAAGACTAAAGGGTCAAACTTCACGAAGACTGTGCGAAGAAGGCCGAGGTACTGATCTGCTTTCGTAGATGCCTTTTCAGTCTGCCTCGAACAACCGAGGTCATCTTGAACTATCACGCCGAGATCTCACTCGTGAGAAGCCCGCTGTAGAATGTGTGGTCCTAGGCGGTAGTTGTGCACACACTTGTGCCGTATACAGAGAACTATGCACTTGGTGACGTTAAAATGCAGCATGTTCTAGATGGACCATGTGTACGCTTTGTTCAGGTCCTATTGTAAAACTGTGTGATCCTCCACTGCAGCTATAGTACGCAATACTTTTAGATCATCGGCAAATAGCAAACAGTTAGATGATAGCACGCTCGCGTGATCATTTATGAAAACCAGGAACAGGCGGGGTCCAATTACCGAGTGTTGAGATAAGCCGCATTGAACTTCGATGGATTCTGACAGGTTGCTTCGAACCCTCACATTGAGGTGACGTTGCTCGAGAAAGTCTCCTATCCAGCCCAGAACAGGATCACTGATTCCATATTTCTGGAGTTTGCGGATTAGAATGTGATGTCCGAAACGGTTGAATGTCTTTGAGCAATCCAAGAAAAGAAGCGTATTAGGGAGAGTTGAATGGTGTGGGTAGAAATTCTTTAAATCTAGACTCACTCAGGCAGCCGCCACACACCTGGAAAAGCACTGTACGCTCGTTTCACCCTTTCGGGAATCATCAGCAGTGCGCATTGCATCGGACCCCTGGTAGGGCTCGAACCCGCATCTTGACTGTTGCCAGTCCGTGGTTGAGATATCTGAGCTACAAGGGACGGCAACGACCATCGTGAATAAGTTATTAGAAATGATATAGCGCCGCTCACTATCCACTGACTTACACGTTACTGCCGTGCGGAGGACAGGGTAGCCCCCTCACCAAGCGCCGAGCTTACCAAACTTATGTCGCCAGTTAACTTATGGCATTATAAGCAGGTTGGTCTGCATACTGATTATAGAAGAGTAGTAGGGGGGTGAACGGTAAAAGTAGAAATTCGCGTACAGTGCTTTTTCGGGCGTGTGGCGCCTGTCTGAGTGGGCCTAGATATGACGAATTTCTACCTATACCAAATCCAAGAAAGCCGCGTCGACTCCTACACCAGCGTCCACAGTTTTCGTCCAGGTTGCACGAGCAATCAACAGATTAGTGGTACAGGAGCGATTTTGGCGAAATCCGTGCTACGCCGGAACGAGAATTTTGTTGTTCTCCAGGTATCCCATCAAAGCCTCAGCTACAATGGACTCCATAATCTTGGAGATCACAGGAATTAGTGCTATCGGGCGATAATTTTCTGGTTCAGCACGACTGCCACTTTTGTAGATTAGTGTGATGGTTCCGTGCTTCCACATAGTGGGGACTTGCATCTCGTTCGGACATCGTTGAAAGAAAATTGCTAGTGGTTCTGCCAAACTCATGACAACAACTTTCAACGCCTTCGGGCGAATGCCGTCCTCACCCGGGGAGCTGAACTCGCGCAGACATCAACCACTTCAGTACAGCTGCGGAGGTGAACGATTTGTGATTAAGCCCTGATGGCGGCGTTATCTGCTTAGGCAGGGTGTATGATGGTTGCAGGCTGTGGAAGCTACTGCCAAATTGTTGTCCAAGAACGTTGACTGCCTCTTGTGCGGTTTGGGCTCACCCGCAAGCTGTGTGCAGAGCATGAATACCGCGTTCAACACGGCGCAAATTGTTTACGTGCCTGTATAGCAGTTTGGGATTGGAACGAAACTTTTCCACTAGACCTTGTTGGTTCTTCAGTTTATCCTCCCGGACGAGTATGACACAGTGGTTTCTTTGTATTGTGTAGACATCCCAGGTATGGTCATTCAGGGAAGCTATGTAGATGTGCCATGCCAAGTCCCTAAATGCCATGCATTTACGTGTCCTGTTCCTTATGAAATACTTCATCCTTATAGGCCGGCAGAGTTTGGTTTCAGATGTTCGTGCCACGTGCTTGGTAAATATGTTTGCCACGAGCTTGGTAAATATGTTGCCACCAGACCTGAACTGGAACACGGTACTAGTACAAATACTTGAAAACGACACTGTACCATACCTCAATAACCTGTGCTTCCTGCACAGGCCTATCAAACCACGACAACAATCCAAGGTAGCCAGCAAGCTGAGCTTCAAGTTCACGCAGAATAATCTCGTCTCAATGTACTGTGGCTTTAACAGGCTTAACATGACCAATCAGAAACGGAAGTTGCCGTGAAACGTGGGTGTTCGGTCAGTGCCTTACGTACACAGACACAGGGTGATGGTATTGCAAGTGTTTTAACTGCGCATGGAGTAACATTTGCAATTGTCCTCACTGTCGAGGTGGTTTCACATTTGTGAACTCTACTCACAAGATCTCTCAACACCGTCAGGTCACATGTGATATGAGGAGTGTCTCGTTCGTCAGTATCCGAATGGCACGGGGAGTGAGTTATAACGGAACACCACGAACTGATAACGTGCAGCTACAATTAGGACCGTTCAGAACTTGGAAATATAGGTCAATGCATGCACAGTTGAATGCAGGTCAGCTATGTGTTTTAAGTGCAAATAAACTTAATTACCTTGGCGGGGAACATAATCGCCGTTAAGAGCCAGATACCAAAGATCAGTGGGGAAGGGATAGGAGTTGGGAAAATGGTAAAGGGCATCATAACTTTGAGGTAACTAGCGGTAAGAAGGCAGCAGAGGACAGGACATTTGGGAATCTTCTACTGCTGTTTTATGCACACATTATGGGCGATAAGGCCTCAGCCCGTTCCGTGATACGGAGCAATCAAGTATGGCAACTTTTGTTGGAATCGAGCGAGTGAATAGCAGTATCTTTTGCATGGGTAGAATATTTTAAGTTTGGAAGCTTTAATCCGTCACCTCAAGAGATCAGCCCAGTCATGGCCAACAATGAAACAAGGAGGCATATAAAGTATGAGGAATTCAAAATACCACAATAAGTACATTTGCTTGTCGATAGACCAATCACGATTTGCTGGAAATCTTGGCGAGTGACGACGATGGTACAGAGACTTCAGCTTGAAAGGCATAGTGCATCTTCGAACCACTGCATCAAAGAAAACAGAATGGGTTAGACTGAGTGAAAGGAGTAAGATCGTTTATAGATACTCAGGAATTCAACTATATGTAGGTAAACTTATGATTTGGGACAATTAGGGGATATAGCGACTTTCAAGTGTATCTAGGATCTTTCTCATAAAATAATCTCGAGTCTTCTTTTGGCTAAGCGTTGACCAGATATTTAAAACAGTCAGGTGAACATTAATTATGCGTGTGAATGGCGGATAGGTAGTGCGGATTCTAATCCTCGATACGTATTTGTTCCATATAAACGCATATTCTAGGGAGAAATATTTGTGCGGAGCTTAGTGCGAGACTTTTACATCTGCAATGTGCGCTCTCTGCTTCTTAGTTCTTAGCTCATACGAGTTTGAAACTCCAGTTGTGGCTAAGCAGTGAAGCTCAATCCGAATAGTAAGCGGTATAGAAGGCACAGATTATGTTTGAGTCTAGCGAGCTATAACGGCTCCAGTTTTAGAGCTTCGCAATGCTCACAGTGTTGTAAGCATGTTCAAAAACTTTGTGAATGCTCGTTACATGTTTTATAGGGCTATGGTGTCCACTATTCTCAGCTTACCGTGCACCATCGTACAGCAATCAAGCTTCAACCTAACATATATTTTGATGGCTTGAAGCCTGGAATCCCTCAAGATAAGAGTTTGACTTATGCAGGCGATCCCATTTCTGGTAGAAGCCTGCAAGTATATAACTTGCTAAGCATAACTGAGATCAAGGTCTGGGACAATGCCACATACAGAAATATGGGTGTTGTTTAAGGTTAGAATGTTCGGATAAGAGCCACAGCCGTGGTACAATAGATCACACTAGTTAGTGACAAAGTGCAACTTTCAGGAGTTACTCTGGTGCTCCAAAGCGGACAAATCAGGCTGAAATATAAGCTAAATTAGGACAATGTTGCGTAGGGTCGGAAAGATACCCAATTTTAACATTATCAGTGAAGAAGAATGGGCTTTCCACACAAGATTTCATCAAGGAGATCGTTGAAATAGATTAGGAATAAAAGCTGGTCTAGCACACTACCTTGAATTACTACTAGAGTTTAAGGAGGCTTCAGATGGATAGTTACCAATCTTGACTATTTGCTTTCTACCCTCAAGGAAGGATGACCACCACTTCAGAAGCGAATTTGTGATACCATAGGGCATAAGCTTCCTCAACAATAAATTGTGTGGGACAGGGTAGAAAGTTTTTTGAACATCAAGAAATATTTCAACGATGGCACTTCCGGCGTCTGTTGCTCTAGTCACATAATCCAGATAATCTAACTGACAGACAATGCAGGACCTACCTTTCCAAAAACGGTACTAACTGTTTACTGAGAAGGCTCTTGGAAGTCAGATATTCTATTATGCATTCTTTAACTACCCTCTCCATTATTCTGTAGATAATTGACGTGTGGTGGATTGGGCGGTACTTTTTTACATCTTGCGTAGTTCCGATTTTGTGTCGTGGGATTATAGTTCATTGCCTCCAGTGCATAGGATATTCCCCATTGAGCATGGAGTGTAAATATATTAAGCAAAAGCTGGGGATGTCTGGACCTCCGTGCTTGACTAGAATTGGAGGGATGTTGTTAGGGCATGGTGAGCAGGATGGCCGAAATAATCTGTTGGAGACATACTTACCTAAGTGTGGATTCAACAGTTTGGAGTGTCTCAGCTTGCTTTGAGGAACTTATTTCCCATTAGTGCTATAAGTAGACATGAAGGAGTCACTGAAGGTCGAACATATGATTGCGCGATTGGTTATGGCAGTTCCGTCAGAGTTTACAATCGAGTTTACACAACTTGATTTTCTATCCTGCCAAAAGTTTAGATGCAGCCTACCAAATTGGCGCCCTTCAGCAGCATTACCTTCTCAGAGCATAGCATTATGTGGTGATCTTGGTAAAACGTTGTTAGCATTCTGGTGTGGAGCATCAGCAGAGTAAAACCGTTTGCTTTCCCTAAACGTTTTTTTAATTTATGAATTTTATTGGCTTCCTTTTTCGAGATGCCTGCAGGTGCAACATTCCTATTCAACTTCTAAGTAGGTTCTGAAGCCACAACTTCAATACAAAGATGAATACGCTAGTAGAGCTAACCGCAAGCCATTTGTACATTCTGTTCTAAGAAAAATGGATTTTAATTTGAACACCTCATAAGATCCCAGAAAACCAATTCACAGAAAAGCATGGGCGGTATTTGAACACTGGTTTTATCGGTTTATAAAGAATTCGGAAAGAACAACCAACGATGTTATGATCACTACCCGACAATCTGGCACTGATGTATGTGGACACATGTGAACGTCGCAGAGTAAATATTAGATCAAAAGGGTTATCAAACCGAGTAGGCTGTTTGACGTGCTGTACCCATTCCAGTCGACAAAGAGTATACAACAAAGGATTGCGTTTTAGTGGTTCATAGGTTAATGACCATGGGATTTCGGGCATATTAAAATCCCCGGCAATTATTTTATTAGTGTACGAGAAGTCGGCAATAAAAGAGAAAGTGTTTACCAAGTCATTGGCGCGGTGAGTGCAGAGCCTGGGGGTCTGTAAATACAACCTACTAAAAGATGTGTTGGATTAATAGAAATGGTAATCCACGCCGAATCAGGAAGTTTCCGCAGGAGTGGTTCATTCAGAGGAAGAACCAAGTATATGCCTTTGATGTGGATTATACAGCCACCAACTTTACCATAAAGGCAGTCATTACGAAAGATGTTATAACTCATTATCCTGAACAATGTGCCAGACATCTCTGCTGAACACCATGTTTCTGTTATTAGTGCTATATCAGGGGAATAAAGATGAAGAACATTACACAGGAAATGCATTTCATTTAAGAATGAACGAGAAATAATTGACAGTAAGTGCAGTGCCTTGTTATCCGTTGGGTTGTCTACAGGAATCCAGGTACAGCACCCCAACGAGGTGGTGTTTGGAGAGAGTGGATTGGTGGGTGGTGAACAGGTAGGACATGTAAGTTGCGTAATTAGTGTCATTTGGAAGTGTGGCAGATCCAACGCCATTGGACACCACACACCCCCCCCAAAATGTCTGAATGACGAAATACTGAGAACATTTCTACCCACTGTGTGAATGCAGTTTGCTGGCTGTTGCCATTAACCTACCTGCCTGATAAGGTTACTTACATGTTGAGGAAGTTTGCGAGGATTACTGTGGTGCCGATTTCTCTCAGCTACCTAAATTTCAATAGCAAGTGGCTCACAGGTAATGGAGCGCACAGGTTAAATATTCGAATGCTACATGGTTGGTGAAATGCAGATTGTCTACAGGTTTCCAGTGGTGAACATTTTCCTCATTCATTTCTCTACATAGTCCTGTGCCTGCAACCCATGTAGAATAGAAAATTAGTGGTGGAAACTGCAATGCAGCAGGCAGGGGGTTGTCAGTCCTACGCTGTAGAGCCCATAATGATAACTGCTATCTTTCATGTACAATTTAATTGTTGACCGATTGTACATTATCTCTTCTTATTTTAATCTTCCTTGCAACCACCTCGACACTCGACCGCCTTGTAAGTTCCCGCGCTCACTTGTTCGCTCATTTATCGCTTCATCCGTCCGCCTCTTCTTGTAGCCCATCGAATACAGTTCGCTGTGTCCGACTCCAATTGACTCCTGATATCCGCGCTTAATTTCGCGCGCCGTCTCAGACTAGTATTAATTAGTCCTACAACGCTGCACTCAACAACCGGTGCATGGTTGCAGCGCAAAGTGGGAAAACCGTAGTAGATAGCGCGTACTCAAGTGGTCCACGCGAGCACGATTTCAAAGAAGTTATGGGGCGCGTGGCGCATCAGTTGCAGATGAACGTAACTACTCTTTAAACATATAACAGGCATTCCGGGAATTTCCAAGTAAGAAGAATTTATGACAGACCATTAGGTGAAATGCCGACATACCGCAGCGCTGCGCCAATTGTTTGTCAAATTAATAACTAAACAAATGAACAAATATATAAACGTTTTATTCCTTGGCAGTGCGGGACACCGACCTATTGAATTGTCTGACCAACTAGTAAACCGTGATAGCATAATATAGTTAATTTTACGTGTTTTGTACAGAGGTTCCCATATGGGTTTTTTGAACTGATTCGTAGTTTGAAAGTATTAGCGTGACTAAGCAACTGGGAACAATAACAAATGCAGATTTCGCCGAAAGTTTAAGTAAAGTAATACTGTCATTCATGGAACTGTCCCCATGGGACCTGCTTCCATGCAAGGTACACCCTCGAAGGGTTTCACCCACACTTCCAAGCTACGATTGGCTCTGAGCCGGTGTGGCAAAACAGTAAATAGGCCATCAGCTGGGTATAAAATGTATCTTGCGAGGGTTGTTTTATGCATAAAATGTGGACGATGAAGCCTCTGCCCGTTCCATCATGCGGATCAACCAAGTATGGCACTTTTTGTCAGAAGCCAGCGAGTCAGTAGCAGGATGATTTGCTTGGGTTTAATTTTGGTTACTTGGAAAGCTGTAATCCGTCACCTGGAGGGATCAGCTCAGTCATGCTTAACAATGAAACAAGGAAAATATAAGGTATAAAGAGTTACAAAACATGCTAATATATACAATCGCTTGCCGACAGGTCAATCACAATTTGATAGAAAATCTTGGTGAGTGACAGGATGATACAGAGACTTCAGCTTGAAAGGCTTAGTGCACCAAAGGAGAAAACAGAATTGGTTAGACGAAGCGATTGGAGTAAGATCGTTTATAGCTACATATTCAAGAATTCAACTATATGTAGCTAAAGTTATAATATTGTGACAATTAGGGGATATGGCGATTTTCAAGTGTATCCAGGACCTTTCTCATACAAATCATCTTTAGTCTTCTTTTGGCTAAGCGTTAACTAGATCTTTGGAACAGTCAAATGAATATTAATCATGCGTTTGAATTGCGGTTAGGTTTGTTCCGTATTAACCCATATTCTACGGAGAAATATTTGTGCGGAGTTTGATGCGAGACTTGAATTTGCAATGTGCGCTTGTTGTTTCATAATTCACGGCGCATACGAGTCTGTAACTCGAGTTGTGGCTGCGCAGTTAAGCTTAGTCTGAATAGTAAGCGGTATAGAAGGCACAGATTAAGTTTGAGTCTGCGTAGCCATAGCGGCTCGAGATTTAGCGCCTCGCAACACTCACGGTATGCCAAAGTATTGGACATGTTCAAAAACCTCTTTATAGACAATGGACAATGGACAATGGTTTATTACGGGTAAAAAAGCATCGCTTAACTAGTCCCGTGGGATGGAAATTATCGCGAAAATCAATTGCATAATAAAGTGAAAAGAGTTGTGGTGGACTCACCATAGACTTATGTGAAATAGCGGAGATGTTCGCGTATTAAACATAAAAATCCATAAATCCAATGGTTGAGCGTTTGGCAAGAAACCGTTTGATTGCGTTTTGTAGCCCCTGGCTAACAAGTCATAAAATGAAATGTAAGTGAGACAACGCATCGTCAACACGTTTTTTAAATATCGCCAGATTGGGAGCAGAGACGACATAATTAGGGAGGGCATTCCAAGGCTGGCACACGCGGAGAGAAAAGAAATTTCTACGGCATTCTAGTCGGCTATACTGAATTGTCAGTTTCAGAGGGTGACCTCTTAGTTTAATGTTGGGGTTCAATTCCAGCAGCGGACGGCAAATGTGGTTGGGGTTCTTCAGAATCTGGTAAACCATTATGAGATCCCCCCGCAAAAGCCGATATCGACTGCTGTAGATTCTTAGAGATTTCAGTCTAAGCTGATAGGGCAGATGAAAGAGGCCCCTGACGTTCTTGGTTGCCCGTCGTTGAGGAGTCTCGAGAGCAATGAGATCCTGTTTCTGCCACGGCTGCCACGCCTGAATAGCATATTCCACATGCGGGCGCACGTAGGCGTTAAGCATTTGGGGAAATATTGATGGTTCAAACCGACCGAAGGCTCTGCGAAGAAGGCCGAAGTGTTGATTTCCGGTTCTCGTCGCCTTCTCTGCTTGTTTGGAACACCCGAGATCTTCCTGTACCAATACACCCAGGTCACGCTCATGAGAAACCTTCTCAAAGGTGTGGTCTCCAATCTTGTAGGCGCTCACCAGCTGGTGACGCAGATGCATCACTTTGCACTTAGCCATGTTCAATTGAAGCTTGTTACTCTTTGACCATTCGTAAATGCAATCTAGGTCATGTTGGAGCAGATCCTGATCTGCCTTGTTACTAATCGCCCGCCATATCTTGACGTCATCGGCGAAAAGCAGGAAGTTTGAGGAGATGACTCTTGCCAGGTCGTTGATAAACACCAGGAATAAGCGCGGTCCCAGCACTGAGCCTTGCGGGACACCACATTTCACCTCAATTGGGTTAGAAAGTGATCCCCTAACACGTACTTGAAGCTTTCGTTGGTAAAGGAAGTTGCCAATCCAACCAAGTACAGGATCTCCGATTCCGTAACTCTGAAGCCGTTGAAGTAGGATGCGGTGATCGAGGCGGTCGAAAGCTTTGGAAAAGTCCAGATAGATGACGTCGACTCCGAATCCATCATCGGCCACTTCCGTCCAACTACCTCGTGCAATAAGTAGGTTGGTGGTGCATGACCGGTGTTGACGGAAGCCATGCTGTTCCACTACCAAGATGTTGCATTTTTCTAGATAGTCCATCAAAGCCTCAGCGACGACTGCTTCCATCACCTTCGCGAGCACAGGGAGGAGAGTCACTGGACGATAGTTTGCAGGATCGGAACGGCTACCGCCTTTAAAAATAGGGGTTATAATGCCACACTTCCACATAGTGGGGACTCGTTGTTCATCAAAGCACCTTTGAAAGAACTGTGACAGTGGTTCAGCTAGCTTATTAGCCACAGCCTTCAGTGCCTTCGGGCGGATGTTGTCTGCTCCCGGAGAACTATATTGACGCAGTGAAAGTAACTACCTTAGCACAATTGAGGGGTTGAAAATAACATTTGTAAACAAAGGTGTCGGTAATGAGCTTGATATTATGGGACAGGTAGATGTTGCGAGTTCAAAAATTGGGGCGTATTGCAGCCGCAGTGCATTAGCTGCTTCTTCGGCGCTTTGTACTCTACCGCCTGTCGTGAATAGTGGGGGTATTCCATGCTTCACCTTACGAAGCTTATTGACATGCTTATACAGCAGTTTGTTGTTTGCCATGAAATTTTTGGCTAGGCACTGTTGATACGTTATTTTGTCCTCACGGACAAGTGCGGTGCAATGGTTGCGATGGGTCAGGAAATTTCCCCAAGTCTCTGAGTCTGGGTTAATCTTGTAGGCATGCCATGCTGCATCCCTTATCGCCAGGCATTTGCGAGTCCTACTCCTTATAATTGAAGGCATTTTCGCGGGACGAAGGGGTTTGGTCTCTGATGCTTTGTTGACGATGTCGCTGAGCTTATTAACGAACTCTGCCCAAACGTTGTCAAGAGGACTTTTGTTTGAGAATTCCCAAGCAGCTTCGTCGGCGAGTTCTTTCAATACGTGGTGGCGTGTGATTGTATGAGTTAGTTCCGAGTGTTCATATGGATACTCTGCATAACACACGTAGTCAAAAGTTATTACTACGTGGTCACTGAGACCTAATGGACTATCCATCAATAACTTGTCAATCATGAGCTCTTCATTTGTGAGCACAAAGTCCAATATGGACGGTTTGTTTGCTGTCCTGAATCTAGTGGGCGTGGTGACATGATTGTACAAAGGGATATTAGCGATCAGTTCCTGCAAGTCTGCTTTGAACTGCTCACTGGGCGATGCCGAAACCTCCAGATTGTGTAGATTGAAGTCCCCTGAGATGAGAGTGTGGCTGTACCTAGTGCGTGTTACTCTGTTTAGGCCACGGATCAAGCAGGAATCCATTTCCAGTGTGGACGTTGGGGGGCGGTAAACGATAGCTATGAGACATGTATCGTTGTGTCTCAGTCGGAGACGGCACCAGAGTGAGTCGGTAACGTGTGTTTCCAGGTCCTCAACTATTGTACATTGTAGATCGCTGCGGTAGTAGAGTAGGACCCCACCTCCTCTGCTGGGGCGATCGTTCCGGATGAGTGACATTCCGGCTATCTCAACCTCATCAACAGTCATCTCTTGATGCAACCAAGTTTCGGTAATAGAAATTAGGTCCCAAGCATTCGCAACCGGACGCAGTCGAAGTTCGTTAATTTTACTGAGGAGCCTTTGGGCGTTAGTGTACATACATGAAAGTTTCTCATATTTAATCAATGTTTCAGAAGTTGTACAACTCATACGTGAAGTTTCGCCGACCAGTGAGTGGCCGGCGACTGGATGGGTGGATGAAGCAAATGAGGTTACGCCGACCATTAAAGGGTCGGCGACTAATCGTTTTTTGGATGGGTTGCATACTCTCGAGAAGTATTTGATATATAAGCAGGTATCAGATGCTCCGAATCCTGGTGTTTGCTCGTGCTCTGCTGGGCCCCTCCGGATAGTATGGCTACTATTGAAACTGTCCCCGAGTCGGGTCCTGCAGCTGGCGTTTTCATTAAGAGTTGTGCCTCTACTGAATTGTCATTAAAAGGTGTTGGTGTTCTTGCTGCTTTCAGACGAATTTCCGTCGGCAATCTGCAACGGAATTTGATCCAGTTCGCTAGTAGGGTTTGTGAATGATAGTCGAATGTTTTCTAATGCTATGATGTCCACATTTCTCAGATTACCGTGCACCATCGTACAGTACTCAAGCTTCGACCTAACACATTTTAAAGTCATGAAGCCTGGAATTCCTTAAGAGTTGGACTTATCTAGGTGATCACTATCCTGGCAAATGCGTGCAAGACTATAAGTTGCTCTAAAAAATTATGTAAGGCAGAATATCTTAGACCAAGTCCTCGGACTGCGTCACACACAGGAATAGGGGTGTCATTTACGGTTAGGATGTTCGAAGAAGGTCCACAACCGTGGTACAATAGATGACACTTGTCACCGGCGAACTGCAAAATCCAGAAGTTCCTCCAGTGCTCCACAGCGGGCAAGTCAGAATGAAATAAGGACTAAATTAGGACTATGTTGCTTAAGGACGGAACAATACATAATTTTAACATCATCAGCGAAGAGGAATGGCTTCCCATACAAGATTTCATCAAGATCGTTGAAATAGGTTAGGAATAGAAGCTGTTTAGCACGCTACGTTAAATCACTCCACTAAAGATCTAGGTGGCTTCAGATGTATAGTTACCAATTTTGCATAATTGCTTTCTACCCCCGAGGTAGGAGGACAACCATTTCAGAAGCGAATTTGTGATACCATATGGTACAAGCTTCCGCAGCGATATGTTGTGGGCTACGGTCGAACTACTTTGTATATCAAGAAATATTACAACGACGGCACTTCTGCCGTCTCTTGCTCTAGTACCATAAACAAGATAATCTTACTGACAGGTAATGCGTTCCCTACCTTACAAAAATCCGTGATGACTGTTTACTGAGAAGGTTCATGGAATTCAAATATTCTATTATGCTTTCTTTAACTAACCTCTACATGAATCTGGAGATAAGTGATGTGTGGTATATTGGGTGATAATCTTTACATCCCGCATAGACCCGCTTTTGTCTCGTAGTATTATAGTTGACTGATTCCAGTGCAACGGATACTCCCCATTGAGCATGTAAAGGAATAAATTGATCGATTCACAGAAAAGAATGGGCAGTATTTGATCACTGATTCTACCAATTTAGAAAGAATTTAGAAAAAACAACCAACGAGGTTATGATCACTACCCGACAATCTGGCACTGATGTATGTGGACACATGTGAACGTCGCATAGTAACTATTATTTTGTTACTAAACCGAGTAGGCTGTTTGACGGGCTGTACCCATTCCAGTCGACAAAGAGTAGACATCAGAGGATTGCGTTTTAGTGGTTCATAGGTTAATGACCATGGGATTTCGGGCATATTAAAATCCTCGGCAATTATTTTCTTAGTGTATGTGAAGTCGGCAACCAAAGGTAGTGTTTACCGTCATCATTTATGGTGGGTGCAGAATCTGGGGGTCTGTAAATACAACCTACTAAAAGATGTGTTGGATTAATAGAAATGGTAATCTACGCCGAATCAGGAAGTTTCCGCAGGAGTGGTTCATTCAGAGGAAGAACCAAGTATGTGCCTTTGATGTGGATTATACAGCCACCAACTCTACCATAAAGGCAGTCTTTACGAAAGATGTTATAACTCATTATCCTGAACAATGTGCCAGACATCTCTGCTGAACACCATGTTTCTGTTATTAGTGATATATCAGGGGAATAAAGATGAAGAACATTACACAGGAAATGCTTTTCATTTAAGAATGAGCGAGAAATAATTGACAGTAAGTGCAGTGCCTTGTTATCCATTGGGTTGTCTACAGGAATCTAGGTACGGCATTCCAACGAGGTGGTGTTTGGAGAGAGTGGATTGGTGGGTGGTGAACAGGTAGGACATGTAAGTTGCGTAATTAGTGTCATTTGGAAGTGTGGCAGATCCAACGCCATTGGACACCCACCCCCCCCCAAAATGCCTGAATGACGGAATACTGAGAACATTTCTACCCACTGTGTGAATGCAGTTTGCTGGCTGTTGCCATTAACCTACCTGCCTGATAAGGTTACTTACATGTTGAGGAAGTTTGCGAGGATTACTGTGGTGCCGATTTCTCTCAGCTACCTATATTTCAAAAGCAAGTGGCTCACAGGTTATGGAGTGCACAGGTTAAGTATTCGAATGCTACATGGTTGGTGAAATGCCGATTGTCTGCCGCTTTTCAGTCGTGATAGCTTCTGGTGGAACGTTTAAATTAGCAGCCTTTTTGTGTTTAGGAACACTCGTATAGGTTTTGCTCTCTGTGTTCTTAACAAAATGGCTGTTCCACAGTGTTTTAGGTATTATAGGTGCACAGGTTTTTGGAAAGATTTCCGGTTCCATACCAGAGCGTCTATGCACCTTGATGGTGAACGACAAAGAGTGACTAGAAATGGTCGTTTGCGCAATGGAACATTCATGTATGTTCAGGGATGAGTTTCGCAGTAATGGTGGGCTAATGCGAATCTGAGTGCTGTCAGAAGCGATATTTTTATGACAATTACTATTTGATTTCAACGTTAGAGTTGATTCATTTCCGGTCAAACTGTCATCTAGGTAGACCAGATGGGGAATTTCCCGAGTTCCCCTGGGTAACGGAAAGTATTGGTCACAGGATGTTTGTCGGATATAGGCACTTTTTCACTCCCTTTGTAGTACTGTTGAATCTGGTTTCAGTACCATCGATATGTTATCATTCCTAAGGGACCATACGCTTCCACTACGAATGAAGTTTTCCGCAAGTGATTCGATTGAAATGTTAAAAAGTATTAAACAGACCTGCTTCGAGGACAATTTTCGCAGCCTCACGCATGAAAAATGCAATCTGTCAATATGATAATTGTTGGCCACTGCAGGGAGGATAGCCTGAAGAGATAAGTTTTCCAATAAATTAAATGCCATTACCTTTTTGGAGCGTTTAATGCGCTCATGAACCTCAAACGCAACATGTTGTATGTGATTCCCGACTGATCGAAGGTGCTCCACTTTCGGTGAACCCGGAGTGTTAAAAACATAGTTCAGCGAGTTAAATTGCAGTTGGCGGTTAAGAGATAAAACCATTCTTTCAAGTCTTTCAGCTGTAGCTCAAGGGTAGCAACCATTTGAATCGCTTTAGAGGGCGATTCTGCATTAACTGCGCCATGCACTAGCATGGAACCCATATGAGAACTATCACTAAATTACTTTTTTACTCTTAGGCTCCATTTCGGCTTTGTCTTCATCCTAGATGATGAGCATTTCATGGTTCCCGTGCTAAAGAACGGGTTATAAGCAGTATGCTTTGTCAACGTTTCAATGGCCTCCTGCCGCTTATTTGAGTGTCTTGTTTTGACTAACTGGAATTTTTACTGATTAGGCACACGGTTTTAGGGCTTGTAAAACCTATTTTATGTGAACCGGAATTAGAGACTAGGGAACAAAGTTCACCGTTTCACTTACAGTGATCGAGACAAATCAAACGGTTATCGGTAAAACGCCGAGGATACAGACGTGCATTTTAGGGGTTATAAGACCTATGAAAGTGCATAAGAATTACACGGGTACAAAAAATGCCACTGTTTCAGATGCAACAATCGATACTTACCAACCGGATGTAAGAGCGCTCAATTGTCCAGATTCCGCCATGGATAGCTCGGCCTTCAGTAATCGATCGCTGTGTGCACAAGTAGCCCTGAGGTCAACTCCGTGGCATGCAAAGTCACGTTACGGTGCACGTTCCAATAAGCGGACAAATCCGGCAGACAAAGCTTTTCGTGAGCTTGATAGAATGCGATTCGCAATGTGGAGTGCGAGCTGTTGGTCAACGAAGGCAGTGTAGGAAGATGTAATTGCTTCTAGCCGCCTTATGCAGTTACCAATAGGGTTTGTTTAGGTCTCTTGAAGTAGGCCTCGTAATAAGCTTTCCGATAAGCCCAAGAACCTTGATGAAGATAGCAAAGTGATGCACTCGTAGGTGAACGACTGCGCTGAAACAGCCAAAGTTGAAAACCGGCGTTAGACGTTAATAGTATCCTCGAGAAGGTTTGCGCAATGGGAAGTCCTGATCGAGTCCGATTGCATGAGTGTACCCAGACCGATGCGCAAATGTTTGAATCCGAAAACTTGAAAAGTCAGGAGCAATGAAAAAATTCCGACTTGCACCGAACGGTGCATTGGGTTATGAACACTATTCCGCCTTAAATCATCTGCTGTGTATTTAATGCTCCATTGCTTATCTTCAGTAAGCAGAGGTCAGTGATCATGGATTAATGGCTCATTAGTTCAATGACAGCGAAAGATAGTTGGGTCCGTTGATAATGCTGCCTCTTGAGGGCCATCACTAGCACGGTTACCTGGCATCGACACTGTCATCGCAACACATATTATGACGCCGGCATGAGAGCTTGAACTCGCTGTGAGACTGATATACCGTCAGAACACATACGATCCAGTCACCTACCCATTGTTCTATTCTGAAGGTGAAATAGTTCGGAACAGCTGGGCTGCGCTGTCTTGGACGCTGTCGCGTCATCAAGTTAGTACTGACCAGTGACGGATAGACGGCTTTGCTTAAAAAACCCGCAGAACCATCATCAACACACAGAATTAGATTTATTAGATTCAGTTCGTCATTCGGACATAGTGAAGCCATTTGTAAGTAGTAGGGGGATTTATTAGGTGTTTCTGTAGGTTGGTCACAGTTAGAGACAGGCAGACAGCCACCACACATACAGTAAAAAGCTAGACGGCCGTTTCGTCCTATTGACGAGTTCCAATAGGACGAAACGGCCGTCTAGCGCTTTCCTGGATGTGTGGTGGCTGTGTTCCTGTGTCTAACTGCGACGAACCTACAGAAAAATAATAGTGAAGCCATGTTTGCTACATTGTGGTAATTACTTTACCACGCTTGTGCGGGAGGACAAATTAGTACACCAGTAGAGGCTAGCGGAAAGATTTCGTGTTAACAAAAAGCTTCTGTACAGACATGTGTACAGCCTCCGGAATGTGAAACGCTGTGTTCCGCTACTAATATCAGCAGTTGGATGTACTCAAACCGCCGTGGATACAGCCACGTTTCTAAGGTTCCATTATGCTACAATTTTTGGAAGTGCTGCCAGTATATGTGACATACCTGACCCAATCTCCCACACGCCAGCACCGTAGTTTTCGGGCTATAAGGCGAGCTTAAAATCCCTATATTTGCTAAAAATATATCAGCAGTATGCCTTATATTCCAATGTGCCTTATGAATGGCCGTGTTGAGGCTTAGTGACCTAGAATCAATTTCCATGTTCCGACTGCGCTGAAAAATCTGTCACCAGGTTTTATTACGACTTTGATTGTCGAAGCATAATCGCAAGTCAGGAACCTCGTGGAGCCAGCTTTCTATGTGGTCTAGACAGACTTGTTTTGGGGGTGGCAAACTCTGTGCAGGAGCCAACTGATTCGAGCTTCTATGGCTACAACAATCCAACCAACTTTTCAACGATCCACACTGATATCCCATACTGTGATATATGTGATGGTTACTGCACCCGGCAAACTCACTTTGTCCAACTATGCACCTTTCAAACAGGTGTTCAAATCCCGCATTTGTATCTCGTTGGTTGCAGGTGAGCGTTTGAAGACGCTATCTGCGCTCACCCCAGTGTTCCAAAGACGTGCGGTCATCCAAGCAGTCAGCGACGCCCGTTTGAGCTTCATCCAAATTATCGTCCAAACTTAGGGTTTCGGATCGATAAATGGAATCTACGTCGCCTTGCGTGTACTATGGAGGGAGTAACAGTTCACTTACGGAGAAAAGCATGGTAACGTACAATCGGATCAAGATATGAGGTCAAGCAAGGTAACCTTTTTGAGCGGGTCGCATGCTGGTGACCAAGACGAAGATTGTTCCCTTACCTCTTCCACTTTTTCTGATACGTGCTGTGCTCCGACATACCACAAAATGACCCCTGTTATAAGAGACGCTTACGAAGCGGAATGCCATCTGCCACGCAGTACAACCTGGGAAAAGAGCAACTGTGAAACAATTCGACAATAGTGAATCAACAGTACGGAAGTGAAAGAAGCAAAAATATGACCTGCGCCAAGAAAAGGAGACAAAGAAGAGTTTCCGAGGGAACAAATCAAGGTGGCCACAGTTAGAGGACAAAACTTCAGCTGTGAATTACCAAACACAGAACAACAGGTAGAAGCTTCTCTACAGTCTCCATTCGATTCAAAGCAATAGCGATGGCACGTGATATGAAGATGAACGACTTTAAAGGAGATCCTTCTTGATGCTTTTTTTATCCAAAGGCATCATCTCTCCATCCAGCACAAAAACCTACCACCTGCAGCAGCCTGCCAAAAGATTATGAAAAATGGTTGGCTATCTTTCGTGCTTACTGAGAGAAAAATATCACCGAAAAGAAGATCAAGCCAGACCATATCACAAACATTGACGAGGTTCTTCTCAGCTTTGACATCCCTGTGAACCGTACCGTTGAAACTACAGGAACGTCTACTGTATCTATACACACCACAGGGAACGAGAAATCGTCTTTCACTGTACTTCTCGGTTGCTAGGCTAATAGCCAGAAACTACCACTCATGGTCATTTGTAAGTGGAAGACTTTGTCAAAAGTATGATTTTTTGTTCCGGTCATCGTCAAGGTCAACCCAAAAGGCTGGGTAAAGGAGGAATAAATGAACGAGTGGCTGGGAGAAGTTTACACCAGGAGACCGAGTGGCTCTTTCCACGCATCTCCATCTTTAATGCTCTACGAGTGTATGTGCGCACATCTCACCGAAAGTGTCCAAAGCCAAGTGAAAAAAACTAATTCGGAGCTTACTATTAATCCGTGTGGATTAACCAAAGAACTCCAACAGTTAGACATTAGAGTCAACAGGGCTTTCAATATTAAATCGCTAGCTAAGTGGGAGCATTCCATGACAGAAGGTGAGCACACATTTACCAAGACAGGGAGACAACGCCAGGCTACTCACGCTACTATTTGCCAATGGATCGTCGATGCCTGGGCCAATGTATCGGTCTCAATTGTCGTTCGAGCTTTCACGAAGGCCGGAATCATCAATAAACAGTCAAGCAATAGTAACGAGACTGACTCAGTTGACGACGAGAGGAATCCGGGATTACTTGCTGCCACTATCACCAAAAGGATAGACTCCGATACAGAAGATAAAGAATTTGACAGATTTGTAGAAGAGGAATGGTTGAAATACTGAGTGTAGTTTGCTGTATTTTATGTGCTACAAGTAAACAATATTGCCAGTTATTATTAATGAGTTGAATTAAGTCTGACCCATCCGACTACTTCGTTTCGCTTTATGCGTCTTATAATCCGGTGCGTCTGCTATATGAAATTAGATCCCGTTCACTGATACTGCGTCTTATAATCCGGTACGTCTTATCGTCCGAAATATACGGTATTTACACATGTCACCTTCAGTTAGACTACCATTTTGAGGAAGTAGCTCTCGTTGCGCACCCATATTTCCCCGGAGTTGACAATATTCCCCCGAAAACCCTGCAGCTGGCAGCTAGGAGGATAGCTGAACCACTAACGAGATTTTTCCAAAGATGCCTGGATGAACAGCAGGTTCCGATCATGTGAAAGAAAGGCATCATTACCCCAAATGTCAAGAGTGGTAGTCGTTCAGATCCCGCCAACTGTCGCACAGTGATTCTATTCCCTGTGTTTTCGAAGGTGATGGAGTCGATCGTGGCTGAGGCTTTAATGGACTACTTCGAAATGTCTCACATCCTAGCACCGGAGCAACACGGGTTCCTTCTGCATCGGTCATGTACAACTGACCTACTGCTTGCCGGTTGCAACTGGACTGAGATAGCCGACAGTAAGACCGGCATTGATGTTATATACCTAGACTTTTCTTAAGTCCTTAACCGCATAAATCGCCGCGTCCTTCTCCAAGTTGGAAACTCCGTCCTTGGGTGGATCGGAAACTTCCTCTTTCATTTGCGCATTCAGGTTCGAGTTCGGGGCTCATTTCCTGATGCAGTTGTTGTGGACTGCAGTGTTCTGCAAGGGTCAGGGCTAGGGCCACGGTTCTACTTGTTCTTCCTTAAAGGCCTTGCGAGTGTCAACAAGACGAATTTCCTGCTTTTTGCTGATGACATCCACATTTGGCGAGCCATCGGCTGTCAGGAAGATCATGATATGCCGCAACGAGACAGATCACGCCATTAAATGATCAATGGCAAATATACTTACGTTCAACAAAGCAAAGTACAAAACCGTTCATGCCCATTACAAGCCCACGTGTGGATTTAAGTTAAGATACTATATTCTGAAAACCGCCTCACAAGAGCGAGACCTTGGGCTCGTGGTGTAAGATGATCTCTGCTGTTCGGCGCAGTCCTTGAAGGCGTCCAACACCGCGAACCAACGTGTTGCTCGGTTAAGGAGTGCGTTTAGGTGATTTGATCCCACCATCTTTTCCCAAATGCTCAATGCGTATGTGAGGCTCCCATGTAGAATACGCGATCCAGGCTTAGCAACCCTAGTTAAAACGAGATCTGGCTGCGACGGAGACAACCCAGGGACGGGCAACGAAAAACGTCAAGGCGTTGTCCCACATATCATACCCTAGGTGACTGACAGCTCTGAGAGTGTATAGCGGCAGATACCGCCGTCTACGGGGTGATTACATCCTGAGGTTCCAGATCTTGAAAACTTGGTCACGCCTGCCGCCACCTCCTGAAGCTTAGCCGAAACACGGAATAATGGGGTCATAAGTTGAAACTTGCCACCCAATACACTCGGCTGGAATGCCGCAGGAATATTTTCTCCCATCGGGTTCGTCAACCGTGGAACGTTATTTTGCATTTTGTCACTTCCACGCCCATGCTACGCGTGGTTGAAAGACGACTCGATGTTTCTTTACACGGCTTACATTACTTGAGCTGCTTTGTATTGTTTGAGTGATGGCATGGTGTAGGCAATCCGAGTGCTCACCAACCCCCGAAATCTATGTACACGGATTTACCTTGGTGTTAATGTGGATAATATGATGAGTCCAATGATCCGTTTTTTACCTTTTGCCGCATTATTGCACTATCCCTGCTCCCACAAACCATCTCGCTTAACTTAGTAAACCTTAGCTTTTTTATCCGTATAATACCATTGTTCCATTGCTTCCCCATCAAGCCTTTATGCAACTGAGTGTGTGGTTATGGTCCGAAATTTAGGTTTTACATGTCGACAGCACACTCAACCGTTCGCTTCTATTTCTTCATTCGTATTTCTGCTTAATCTTGCGAATCGACCATGCCGCTGGTCATTTGCCTCCTGTGTGTAGTACACTGAGTAAGCCTGACAGTATTTGCATTTTTCATAAATTATTCAGGTCGGTAGAATTGCAAGCTTTATGTCATCGCGAATTTTGATCGTACTGACAGCTTGGATTTGATTCGCTGTGTCTGAAGAGTGCGGTTACGACTACCGTTGTGCGTGTGCTGATTGAAAAGCAGACAGGTACATGTGGTTCTCTGTGGCTTCACTTTGCCTATACCTGAATGCAATTCTACCTATAACATTAAACTCCCGTATCGCCCCCTCATTAGACCTGAATTGCCGGCCTCTCCCTGAGTGGAAGTCCCTGGGATGGGCCGGAGCTGGGTTTGGATATCTTGCCTTGGAATCGTATATTCCAGAAAGCGTTGGTACTGTTAAAATCGTTTACTTAATCAGCACTTTTAATCAATCCATTTACAGCGTTTTCTTCTTGTACTGCCCACTCCAAGTGCTGTTAATTAGAATTGACGATATTTTGCTTGTGTCGAGATAACGCTTTAAGATCAAAAACGAAATGTGCGGCGATCTAAAAATCGGTTATTGAGGAACAAAGGAGGATTTTTAAACTGTTAGCAAAACATATTTCCCTATTTTAGTGCAGTTCTCTTTGGTTGGCCCATTTTTGATATCCATCTGATTGAGTTCATTGGCTCACGCTCGTCCTTTGCTTGCTGTCGATAAACAAATCCCTATCTTGGTTTTCGAGATTAATGCTTTGTTTGCAAAGCCCGAAATCAATTCAGCCTGGTTATCCGGTCGTGGTGAATGTGGTTAGCTTGCGCCGGCGGCGCTGATTGGATATTCATCTAATGGCTCCGTCTGTTCCGACACTCGTTCGATAAGCCACCTTCGCAATATGTGCCGTTCGCTCAAGAGTAATGTTGCACGAGAGCAGCAAACTTAACTTTGACCAGGACCAACACGCAACAATGCAAACCCATCTCTCACTGTTCAACTAATTCGTAATGCATGGCTTCCCAGCTCATTGCATCGCGCAGTCTGCCAGCTCATATCACAAATGGCACAAGTTATAGTTGTCGGACTACACTAAACAGAATTGACACTTAACCTCTAGTAATGGTGTACAGAAAATGACGCAGAGGGAGCCGAGCGTGTATTGCCACAGAAACGTGCCAACGACAACTCACAAACTAGTACAGATTTGAACCTTGTTTCCTTTCCACGACGCAGCGCGGATTGGGATTAGCGTGACGGGCCATTTCAAGTGCCCACGAGGTTGCGCTTTGAGACAACCCCTCCATCTTTCTAACCCGTATCTCCGCTTCGTTACATCCGATCCTGACCGGTCAAGAGTAGTTCGAAGGCTGGCGATTTGCTCTCCCGTGGCTGCATCACTCGACCTGCGTTCACTCCTGTTGGCTTTGCTAGGGTCGCATTTGTCTGATTCATTGCGTTCTTGACAAATACCTGCGTCATTGTGCTGGACCCAGGCTAGTTACCAGATGCCGCTCGTGATCCGCTGTCGGATCGATCCGCAACGCTTGCAGGGACTTGTCGGGTCTCATCAATTGCGGCCGTTGTTAATTCTCTACAATCCCGTTTTTGTTGTCGTTCCGGTTCCCGAGTAGCCACTGCCTCCCGCCGCCTTAAAATGTGTCAACCTATTTTGCACACGAGACGAGTTGCATTCTGCTTTCCTGATGTTCTCACCAAGAGTGACGCCTCTGGGACAGCAAAAGTGGCGCTCAGGTAGGCTAGGAACTTTAAGCTCAACGGTTATTTTCATCTTGGAACCTGTAAAGACACAACCACCACACAAAGCGTTTTGTCCGACTGAGTATAAATTTGAAGGCTGACTAGATGGATTAACCAACTTCAGACCTGATGGTTTGCTAATCTGCAGTCACCATCCCAGCTGGTACACCTACTTTCTTCAAACTTCGTATCTTTAATGAGGTGTCAAGTGCTGATCACGCATGAGTTAAGCACCCAGTGCTTGGATCCATTCCATCATTTGGTCCGTGGTGACAAGCGCTGGTCAGTCTTGAAATTCCATCACTCTTTCTTTTTTCTCTGGCTGCATTCGTTGAGAACAACTTAGTCACAACTACCTTTCCATCGGGTACATCACCACACCTTCTTCCAGGATGACCAAGCAATAGATAACCAATGAGAAAAGATGGTGCACAAAACGCAGCAGTAACAAAAGTTATGCGATTCCAAATTTTCAGAAACGTAAAACATTTGGTCCCCTCCAGCCACTTTGTCAAAGCAGAAAGAAGGCACATATTGCGATATGTCAACATTTCGATTGTTCTCCTCAGTCGCATACACAATACAAGCAGAAACACATGCACAATTATATACATGGGAAAAAATTGGCAAACCAATCAAAACGTCAAAATCAAGTCCAAGGCAATCGAATTGATTGCTTCAAGAGTTTCTGTACACAGCACTGGTTGACAGGCCCTAATTAGAAACGCTTCACTTATTGCCAACATTATCTGATTCCGGTTACGTAATAGCACTTTGAAAGCAGTCTTGGGGTCCACATTGTGACCAGTTGTCACGAGGTGCTTGGTGATAGATGATGACAGAATCCGGTTCATTCTGGGAGGAGCTGCATTTTGTTAAGTCGTCATGTGCTCTACCCACTTTGGCAAGTATTCAGCCACCCTCTGAGCCAGCCGACAGTTAGTCCTGCTTATGTAAACGTCACTGCAACTGCAGGTGAACTGATAAACCACATGAGTGGGCGAACTAGCCGAAGGGTAGCTCTGGCGGTCATGAAGAACAAGTTTCCGTGTTGTGTGCATGAGGCGCAACTGGGCAGTCGTGTACGTGCGCGTTAGAGCGGACCTGAGCTTGTGTCCGATGTCGTTGGCCACATGGTCTCCCTTGAAGGGCAGGAACAGATAAACAACTTCTTTCTCTGCCGTTTTCACCGGAAGTTATTTGGTGGGAGTCTGCTGTGCACTTGGATGAACTTTTCAGATTATGCATATAATTGTGTATGTGTATCTGCTTGCATTGTGTATGCGAATGAGGAGGACATTCGAAATGTTGACATATCGCAATCTGTGCCTTCTTTCTGCATTGATCCCAAATTATTTTGATACCCTACACTCTAGAATACATACCACATGCAAGGGCGTTATCCTTATTCTACTCATGATTTGTCCACAATCCACGGGTAGCTCCTCGCACAATCGGGGAATATAAGTAATATCATTGTCATGAAAAGCGAAGTCCAGGCAAACCCGATTTATTATCCACCATTGGGATAGTTCGAAAGTGGGCAATAAAGCGAGGTGGACACTTAACTGATATTGCCATTTTTCCAATAGAGAAGCAACCGGTGAATTAGTATACAGTATATCATTTGAATTGTAACCTGCTAAAAAGGATAAAATGCGTACTTGTAACTAAAGCATACAAAAGACGTTTAATCAGAAGACCCATAGTTTAAACATTATGACATAAAGCATCTTACTTGGATAGCTATAGAAACTGACTCTACTGTATATCTTTGCTGAGAAAATAATCCAGCGTCAGTTGTATCTTATGCTGAACTGCTACTCAAGTCACTTTTGCATTAATGATGTCCAATTTGGACAAGAAATCGTTGCCTGACCTATGAAAATGTTCTTAGCTATACGGATCATTCGTACAGTTCGTTGCTTATGAATACGACAGGCGCTGATTGCTTCTACTCACAGTGACATCCGGCACGTCATCCTCTGAGTCGCTGCCTTCTTTCTGTCCTAGTCGGTACTCTAAAATTCTACTGACGACTTCCTGTTCAACAGTTGTAACATCTGAGGTACATTTTACATCGTGCTCAATGGCGACCAACTCTTCTGCATTGATGACTGGCATCGTGCAACTGCTGATATCATCCTCAGCGATGATGGAGTCATCACAAATTGCATCGGATGCCAGTCGACTGGAGCCAGCATGCCGAAAACAAAGTTTTATTGTTGCACCGATAATCTGTCTCCAACTTTTTGATACAAACTGAATTGCATCAAGTACATAAATCTGGGCGCTGGCACCCACCGTCGACGATGAGCCAGTTAAAACGTTGTTGTCAATGGGATAAAGAATTCGGTCCATAATTTCCTGTCTGTCACGGATTTCCAGATGCATAATCACACCTTAGCTCATGGGTTGCATAATGCTGGTCATGTTTATTGGCAAACATTGTATTTGAAAGTTCTTCAGGCCTTCTACCCGTGGATGCGCTGCTCAATTATCCAAGAACAACATAATTTTTCGGCCACTTTGGTCCAGCTCCTAGTCCCATTCGAGAATCCACTCTAGGAAAAGTACTTTCGTCATCCACGCATTTTTGTTAACTCTGTAAGTTACGGGAAGTATGTCCACGTTCGCGCCATTAAAACGTCATGGTTTATTACTTTCTTACTTTTTCCCTTCAAAACCAGTTTTTCTCATCTATATCTGACCTACTCACGCAGCACATGAGAGTTATGCTATTCATGGCTTTTTCGATCCGCTGAGCTTGTCGGCAAGAAAACACAAAGAGCCCTCTGGCGTTAATCAGTAAAATGACCAGTTTTGTCTGCACTGTACACGTTGCCATCATCAAATGCATTTAAAAGTTCAGGCAGTCGCTTTTTCAGCCAAGTTTTTATAGACTGCTCTGTCCACGGGAACTCCTTTTGCCATGCGCAAGTTTGTACAAAATTTAATTTCTATTGTTTTACCTTTGCAACCATCCTTCTGTGGCAACAAAGGTTTTACAAGTCTTTCCCCGAATTCTTCTGCCTTTCTCTGTTTGGTTGTGTTCACGAACCGATATCATCCCGTCTTTCAATGCAGCTTAACTTCGTCATCCATTCCACATCCCTTCCATTTCTGACAGCTTACAGTGCCATGCGACGGATTCTGTCGGAATTCCTTTTCGTTGGCAATCAAGCTGGCTAAGGAACGACCAGAAATGTGTAAATCACGCGACAACTTGGCCTGCTAGGTTCTGGATGGCGAAATGTTAATTTTGTCCAAAAAAGTCCAACTTTTCTCTCGAGGACAAATTTTAGGTTACTAACCATACTTATTTGTAACCACTAGAGTATTGACAAATGTGGAGCAGAAAGATTACCCGACTTTGCTGACTTCTCGAGCTTTGAATAGGGCTGGCAGCTTGCCAACAGCCACGTGTACATTTAGTTTGCTCTTCTATTGAATAACGTGGGTAACCTTTGTTGATCTGTCAATAATGCCGCCGACATGTTTGTTGCTATTGACTCGATCGGACGAGATAGCTGTGAGGTAATCCTAATAAAAGAGTCGGAGCGTGGGCGTAAAGTTGACAACGCCACAAGTGCACAGCCTACGCAGCTGGGCAATTAATCGGTGAGAGGACCCTTGCAATGGGTAATTAGATGGTGAAAATTTAGTGTACTTCTGGAAAAAGGTTTGTATTTTGAAAACCTGTGCACTAAAACGGGGGGAGTTATAATGTTGTGCACGATAAAGCTGGTACTACTGTATCAAAGGTCGTCTTTATTTTGTCGATGACGACCATACTGAGAAAATGCGCCACGAGTTAGCAATCTTGTCCGTCATCTATCATCTGTGTGAGCTTCGCTTATCCTTTGATTCTTATTTCGAGTTATTTGTGGATTCATCATGGTTAGGGTGATCTGATCACAAAAGGAGAGGTCTGCGTATGGCCTTAGCGAGAAATACACGTTCCCGAACATTGGATATTCAATGTCTTCGATGGAATGAAACCAAGCAATTTGTTTGGAATGATCATGAAGAATGGTGAAGATTGAAGAGATCAGAGGTCGATTTCTTTTCTACTTGTGTGCAGGACTATGAAATACCCGTCCTTAACGAAGTACCTCAGTGAGTGCCGATGACAGAAGGTGGAATACGTCAAACACGGCCGACTATTTTCCAGGGAGGTCACAAAAAGTCGTGGGCAGCTAAAGTGGACAGGAGCGCGAGTAAGCACAGATGCTCTCTTCACAAACGAGTGCAAGTGAATTTGGAAAGGGGGTAGAAACAGCAGAACAAGATTGTGTTACGCATATCGTGTTGTTATAAAACTGAACGCAAACGATACACATTCTCTTTTGGGCTGTGACATGATTTGAGTATGGAATCTGAGGAGGTTCTGATTATCCCATTTATCTACGGACAAAGAGTTTTGAGCAAACGAGTTATTTTTCGTCTTGAGAGTGATCAGGTTGATTTGCCAACATAGTTAACAACAGGTGTTGACTGTTGCTGTTAAGGTACGCAAATAAGATCTTGTGTACCTATATACACGCTGTGACTCAAGCTACCAAAGAGTAGCAAAATGCAAGGATCGATATCTACCACAATAAGTCTTGTTATTATTTGCTGTGGAATTTTAGGAAACATTATTTTCTTTGTGTATCAAAAAACAGGTTGCACTCAATACACTTGAATCTGCTGCGTCATTTGCAACCCTCAGGCTTGCAGTGCTGCCCTAAATAGTTGATGCAAACAGGAAAATGGTAAAATCTATCACATCTGACTTCAACAACTGGTCCCTCTGCGTGCTTTGCACGCTTTATAGGGGGAGAATTAACCGCCTTAACGGTTGTTATTAAAGTATTTCCAGATTGCGTAACTGATGTGGATATGTTTGACCTTCCCAAAGGTCTACAGGTCTGTCATGGTCAAGTGTGTTTTCATTAAAGTGTTAGCAACTTCACTTCAGAAATGGAAAGTTATTTCTTTGTGTGCCATTCACAATTTCAGTATTGTTATAATCCAGCCATTACTTTGCAAGTGCAATGTATACAAAGTGAGAAATCATTCGTACAGTCCCTTTCCTTGTTTGTACCTAATTCTGTGCAAAGAAATAAGGAAATTCAGGTTACCTACGCCTCCCGTGTTTTCATTGTCAAACTTGACACACTTTGGTCCGCTCACTTGAATGAGTTTGCTTTGTGCTATAGCTCCACTGACGTACACTTTCGACAACTTTAATGCCCACAAAACTGGACGCGGAAGTAATAGCCTCGTTGTCCATCCATCTGACTACATAGAAATCTCCAAAAGTTGATACTTTGCAGTCAGAACGTCCTCAATCATTCTTGCGAATATCTTTTTCGGATTTCAGTGGACATCCCATTAAACGGTTAGTTTTCGTAGTGCCTGTAGAGTGAATTTCTTGCATTTTCTGTCCCCTAATATGATACATCTCAGTGAAATAGTTATCAAAACAAAGCTTGTAGTTTTGCTGTCAACGGGATAATTTCTGACAATCTCCAAACCATTGACGCACCAAGACACAAATTTTTTTTATCTGCATGGACAACGGTTCCTGCGTCTTGATAAATCTCGAAGTCGATGGTTCTTCCTGATTTGCCCCATTTGACAAAACTCTTTGCCCCACTTGGTTTAGTTTACCCTTATTGAATTGTTTTGCTCGCATTCTTCTGGTAAGTAGTATCACTTTGAACAACGAACAATGATTTATGACGGGTAAAAAAGCAGGTGCTTGACATGTCCCCTAGGATGAATATCGTGACAAAAAAAGATAGCGAAGGGTTAATGGAGTCGTCAGTTCGGGCGCTTACAGATGTACTTGCATTTTCGTATAAAGGGTGTTTGAAATGAGAATGTACGCACACAAAGCAACAGGGGCGTGGATATTGTTCACATAATAGGCGAGAAAAATAAAAACGATAGCAAGGACAACACTTACTCGTGTGCAATTATCTTCGGTCGACAGGATACAAAACCCAGTTTCTATAGTAGTAGTGTCTATCAAATTTCGTGCAAGGCGTTTGGAGTGACTCATTCTCGAGTAGGGTTATGGCACTATCCTTGTCTGTTGTGCATTAGTGACAGCATCTGGTGGTTAAGGGCTATGGCACGTAGTGTAAATGTGACAGAGTATCGCCAAGGCGTTTTTTGGAAAGGGATAGGGTGCGTGCATTAATTACATGTGCCGGAAGGGCATTCCAAGGCTGTGCCACTTGAGGGAGAAATAGTTTCGCCGACATTCCAGGCGGCTGTACTGCGTGACTAACTTAGACTGGTGACCTCATAACGAGGTGTTTTGACTATTAGAACTGCACTGAACTCTTCTCGAGGTAGCTTTAGACAGTGAGCGCGCACTTCTGTGCTAAGAGGCTCCAACTACCAGAATTTGTTTGTTCTCTGAGGTGGATTTTTCTCCGCCTTAATATGGTATTTCGCATGTGCAAGTATTGATTCATCTTCATTAAATCTGTTACTGCGTTTGCTCTTGTGGCGTTTTGCCAACGCATTCAGATACTTGAAAAGTCAACCCTGGTCATCATAATTGGGATACGGAAAAATTTTCGCATTCCAGCAGTCGTTATGCCAAAATTCTTCTCGGTTTTAACCATGTGACACATATTTGTCCGCTCTGCAAACTAGTCAAAAATTTCGGGCCTGAAGTATTGTAGGAAGTATTCTCATGATAAAGTAAAGTCATCACCTAAACTGGAATTTTCCTGCCAACTTATGTTTCTTGGATGAAATCCATCTCAGGCAGATAATCATTTCACGCTAGCTTTCTCTAACTTCAAACTTATTGTGCCTTCGCTTTCGGCTAGCGAAACTACTGGAAGGTTCAAGACTTTCTTCTTCAACTTCATCGATTTTATTTTCAATTCATAGCATAGCAGATCAGGCTCGGTAGAATAAAACTCTCATGCTCAGAATCGTCAGAAAAGGATAGCTTTAAAGCGGATTCATTCAAATGTCGTAGCAATTCACCCATCGTCAACCATATTCCTGTGACAGTTTAAACGTACTTAAAAGAGATGTTGATTTGTTAATTTTTGTAATTTTAACGCCTGCGGCAGCATGTAACGTGGTAGAAATGTTAAACAATAAGTAAAATAATACAAAGAAGCATTAAGCAGCAAAAAAGACATTAAAAATCATGTAAAACTTTCATATGCAACGTATTACTACCATGTGCTTAAACATCCAAACCTCTTACTCCATTTGGTCATAACGTGTACATTTGTGTACACCAGTTGAAAAATCATTCACGGAATAGAATAATCTTCTTTGAAATCATATAAGTAAAAAAGAATAAGAATGCAGTTTTATTTGTCATGTGGAATGAGAATCTTTACTTAAAAATAGATAATGTTGCCAAGGCAGAAGGTAAAACACACCCACCAAGTAGTACTACTTTCTCTGAGACTTTGATTTTACAATTACTGAATAGGTGTGGAAAGGAAACGACGTGTTTTGAAAATAGACATTTGTAGCTGTTGACACACCAGGTAAATGCAAAGTTTGCTGGCCCCATGTTAAAAGTGAAATATCATTTTGTATTTGTGTGTATATATTTACATATCGTATACGAAGGGGTTATAAATTGGCCACGGTATTCGTTGGCCAGTCTAGAAGGATTGAGGCAGTGGGAAAAGTAATCTATCCAAAGTATATGTGGCACCTTAGACAATTATAGTGCACAAGACCAAGTGCATGTACTCTGCACGTTACTTTACTTTCCTCGAAGCGGAATGTCCCCACTCCAGCTCTTTATTGTGGTCATGGGTGCATCAACGACGATGGTGAGCTCATATATTTGATTTCGATAGTACTGAGGGAAATCTTGTTGGTCTGGATCCGCTCTAGCGTCCACTCCACAGAATTCCAAACTAATTTTTGCCGTACATCCTCGGTGAACCGTACACGAAAATCAAATATTAGCCACAAGTAATCGTATAAGCCAGCTAAGTGTTGCACAAGAAATCACATCCATTGGTGTCTAGCGTTGAGATCGAACATTGTGGTTGCACCCGTCGGTAAGCATTCTTGTCTCGAATTCTCAATTACAGCGGTGGCATGTCTAGACATCTGAGCAACAGACCTTGCTGTTGGACTGGCAGATACTGTGAGAGAGAAGCCGTCTGGCAAAAAAGATAAGTCGTTGTCCCTAGAATGAATTAATTTAAAGTAGTATCGATCACCAGAAAAACGTTTCTGAAGCCTCCTATCGTGTGGTTGGCAGTCGCGACGTTTCTTTGACACACGCACAGAATGCGGTCACATTTTTTTTGCTTTTCAGGACTCACGCTACCCATTTTTGTTTGGGGAACAGAATCTTACACATCAAACTTGTAAAGTTAATTACATGACAAAAGGAGGAATATAGTATAACTAATTGTGGGTTCGTCGCAGTCAGCCTCCAAATCAGCTAGTCGTCCACATGCCTGGAAAAGCACTAGACTGCAGTTTCAGCCTGTTGGGCATCATCAGTAGTGCGTATCCATCGGATCCATCAGGATTCGAACCCATGACTACCAGTGGCTTACACAGCCAGTCAACAGCTTATATCCCTGGGGCACTGGAGACTGCTTCAGACCGTCATGATTTGTAAGCTAACTGCTAGTATAAGGACAATGCGTGTTTGCACAACAGATTACGGGAAATAGCGGGTGAAATGTTAATACTTAATATGTCCCTTGAAACAGTCAAGTTCAGAATGGCAGAAGCAATCAGTTAATGCACGCCTCGGTGGACCCGCCGTAATAATTAGCCGGACATAGATGAAAAATTGTTCGTATTGATGTTATACCAATTACAAAATGGAAAACTGCAAGGTTAAGTCACGCCATGAAGCTGTATACGTGTGCTACATTACGCAATGGAAATAGCTTGACCTTTCATCAAGTGTCGTTGAGTGCAGCTTATTGGAAATATTTTCCAATGGCTGGCACACACAGTGAAAGAAAATGTTCCGACCAAGTTTCAACCGGCTATACACTTTGGTAGAGGTTAAGTGTGAGCCTCTCGGGTTAGTGTTTGGACTGCTTCCTGGGTCTGGTACAAAAAGGTTTTTGGTCCTTCATAATATGGTATACCATTAGAAGAACGTTTCAAAGGCATCGCTACACTTTGTTCTACACTCCTAGAGCTTTCAGTCCAAGCTGGTTTGGTAGATGAAACGTAACCTTAGCTTACTTGGTTACGCAGTGTTGTGGAGTCCAAAACATATGGACAGTAAGCATCTGCTAAAAATTTCATTTTTACCAGAGGTTTTACGCAAATGCCGATGGTTTGCGGAAAGACGGAGGGGTATAGCCCCTCAAAAGCATTCCATAGAAAACAAAGTCATTGATTAGGTTTCTCTACCGTGTTTTAGACATGAATTGGGTAAGCTATGTGATCTTGCGCGGCCACTCTGAATGTATGTCGTGTAAAGTTCGGTGCAAAAGTGCTCCAAGTGCCGGAAAACATGGGTGTACATTTGGTGTTCATGAAACACATAGCAGTTGACAGCAATATGTCAGAGCATGTTCTGAGTCATGCTGTAATTCTGTGTGGCTACCCGCATACTTGATATGCTGCTATATCAGGTGTTCACATGCAAAAATCTGTAAATTCAGGCGCAATACTCCAATGTAGTCGTGTCAGATGACCGGTAATACGTATGACTCTAATTTCGAACACAGTGACATGCAACACTAAATTGTTATCTCGTTAGACAGTGTAATGCGAATCGGCTCGCCCATACGAGCTTGAAATTGACGGTTGCATTCTCTCCTCAAGTGGGTTTCACGATTTTGCAGATCTACAGCGTGTAGAAGCGATCGCCATACAGTAACCATTGAGATGGCATGAAATAATCAGTCTGAGCGGCATCGATTTCTATTATGCTTTGACACATTCGTTTCAAATTCATTGGCTGATTGTGCATGACCAGTTTTGGTGCTATTTATGCCGCTTCGTAACAAATAGATTACGTTCGTCCAACTACCTCATGAGTGCCTTTGTCATGCTACGCTTCAGAACTTTGGATAGCACACAATAACGAATGACCAGAGATTTTAGAGAATGGCGTGGGGATATATTACGTTTTTGGCATGGTATGACGCAGTGTCAAGGATAAGTTAGCCATCACACTTCCAGAAAATCGCCAGACTTGCGTTTCGTCCTACTGGGACTCTTCAGTATCGCTTAACCACCGGATCTTACGGGTCAGCGACACGTCACTGAGCAATGGGTGACGGAATAGGACCGACACCACTGATTTCTGATTCCAATATGAGGTGGCTTCTCCTGAACTTTCATGCATATTAGGAAGGTTCGAAGTACACGGCTTGTCCCTAGAGCTAGGACTACCTTTGCAATCGGCTACCAATCTAGGTTGCATATAAACTGCTAAAGCGATTACTGAGAACACCGGGAAACAACATGTTAGTATAATTCTGTTTCAAGATACTTCACAACTGTTTCCATCCGGACTTTAATATGGATTTCAAATCTGAAATCTGTTTTCTTCTTAGATGCTTCAGTTTATATGCATTTCGGTATCTTACATAAATAGAATATTCCATACCAGTGCAGTTTCCTTTGGCACCTAACCATAGCTCACTCCAATAGACATCAAAGTGCGTATGAACTTGGTACATTTTGCCCTATATGCGGCTGTTGCAAACTAGTTGGCCAAAGGGGAAATATCACTTCGCTTATGAAACGTATCTATTATGCATACTTTGGCGTACACCTGGTGACCAAGACAAAAGTCGTGGCAACTCAAATTGGGTGCCATTTTGTCCGGAAATGCCTGGTGACTGAGCCATTAACAAACGCCATTTGGATTTCCCATTGTGATGGGCTGACAGCTGGGGCTAATGGAATCGCCAGTTGCAGTGTGGTCGATCAGGCGATCCATTGAGTGGGCAGGTGAGTTTTTACAATCACAGTTAGTTGTACTTTGCCTGAGAGTTGTGAATACAGCGCTTGTGTGCATAGCCGGTGTGTTTTCTTTCACTTGACGCGGCTGACAGAACCAGGCACAAAACACCCATGGTTTGGAGAGAACCTACGGATCACATGAAGGACGGCTACTCAAACGTTCCAACAAGTGTCGAGCCCAAACATTCACCTCATTTCTAATACTCCACCATCTGGTTTAGAAGACATCACCTTCACTACGGAGGCTGTGTTGAAGAAGTTGTTATCCTTGCGTATCCACAGTTCTCCCGGAGCTGATAACATCCGACCAAAGGCTCTACAGGCAGTAGCTAGTGATCTAGCAGAACCACTGGCTGTTTTCTAACAGCGATGTCTAGAGGAAAACTTTATTCCACCAGTATGGAAGGAAGGGGTCATCACTCCTATCCATAAAGGAGGTAGCCGCACTGATCCTGCAAACTACCGTCCAATAACACTACTTCCCGTACTATCCAAAGTGATGGAATCAGTCGTCACAGACGCGCTGATGCAATATTTGGAAAGCCACAATTTAATAGCCCCAGAGCAACATGGCTTTCGTCAAAAGAATTCGTGTAACACTAACCTATTAATTGCACGTAATAGCTGGACTGAAGCTGTCGATGATGGAGTTGGAGTCGATGTCATCTACCTGGACTTTTCAGAAGCGTTTGATCGTTTAGACCATCAAGTTCTCCTTCAGAAGCTTCGGAACTACGGCATTGGCGATCCAATCCTGAGTTGGATTAGCAATTTTCTACAAGAACGACGGCTAGTGGTGAGAGTCCGAGAATCATTTTCTCATGCAATCGACGTGACGTGTGGAGTACCACAAGGCTCGGTTCTTGGACCTCGTCTATTCTTGGTGTTCATTAACGATTTGGCGAGATCAATTACTTCCGATTTTTTATTTTTCGCTGATGATATCAAGATATGGCGAAGGATCAGAGGACCGGATGACCATGAACGGCTCCAGCACGATCTTAACACAGTGTCGAACTGGTCAGTTCAAAACGCTCTACCGTTCAACGTAGACAAATGTCGCGTGGTACAATTACGCCATTGTCATAACTACACCTACATACTTGGGACAAAGGAATTGCAGAATAGCTCCCAGGAACGTGACCTGGGTGTGATCGTACAGAGCGACCTCAACTGTTCAAAACAGGCTGAGGTAGCTGCCAAAAGAGGCAACCAGCACGTCGGCATGCTGCGAAGGGCATTCGGGAGATTTGACCCATCAATCTTCCCAATGATGCTCAATTCCTACGTGCGCCCGCAAGTTGAGTACGCAATCCAAGCTTGGCAACCTTGGTTGAAACGCGACCTAGAAGCGATAGAGGCACCACAACGGAGAGCAACAAAGAACGTGATGGGCCTGCGGTATCACTCTTACCACCGAAGGCTGAAGTTGTCGGGAATTTTCAGCGGACGCTATCGAAGGCTGCGCCGCGATCTCATATTAGCGTATCAAATATTGATTGACCCCAACCACGTATGCCGCCATTTGCTGAAACTTAGCCACAACACGCAGCTCAGGGGTAACTGCTTAAAGTTGAAGGAACAATATAGCCGTCTAGAGTGTCGACGGAATTACTTTTCCCTTCGAGTTTGCAAACCATGGAACGCACTCTCAGACTCAGTAGTATCCTCTCCTACCCTGGATGTTTTCAAAAAACGATCAGATGTTGCCCTCAGCTCCCAACATTTTGTTACCTAAGCTCCTCTGTTGTGGATTACGCCAAGCATGTTTTCAACAGGACTAATGTATCAAATGGACCTAGGTGAGCGACCATATTTTATTTTCTCACTCCTTACCTCAACTATCACTGCGCCCCAGTGTCTTTCTGAATGTTTACGCGCGATATTTCTTTTTCATTTCACACTGATGTTAATTATCAAAGTATTCATCTCGGCAGACGTTCGATAGATGACCCACACATATTTTAATTGCATCATATTCACCGCTACCATCCTACGGGACATGTCAAGCACTTGCTTTTATCTCGTGATAAATCATTGTTCATTGTTCATTGTTCATTGTATTCTAGCATAGCTACCACAATAGACACTAGCAAGGGAAATCCGCATAATAGATGTTTTCCCAATATTCCCGTGCAATTCGACGCATTCCCCACTTGGTACATGTAAGTCTCGTCTCCTAAGATAATGTAGTTAGTGAGAGGTGGAGATGAGGCCTAGATACATGAATTTGTTGCAACTTATGTAGGTTGTGAAACCGAAACTGAGCTTCCAGCAGGCTCCCAGTGACATTAGACACCGAAGCAGTGGCCAAGTGATGATGCGGTTGAGGCTGGCATGCCAAAGATGGCACATGATCCAGTTGTCAGCAGAGAAACTTGACTTGACTTATTGAAGTAGTTCGTGGCAGCTTTGAATACTGATGAAGAATGTTTTCAGTAAACCATTCCAACTGCTTCATATTTGTTGAAGCTTAAAGCTGGTATTTTAAAATGAACAATTATTTATCACGGGAAAAACGCAAGTGGTTAGCAAGTCTAGTAGGATGGTTGGGGTGAAGATAGTACAAACTCGAAAGGTATGTGAGTCATCTACCGAGCGTCTAGCAAGTTAAACACGTTGAGAACTAACGTTGGTGGAGGGAAAGAAGTTGAAAGCAAGTATACAGAACAACTCGAAGAAAAGAGAAAACGAAAACAATAGAAAACGGTTTTTTGCGAGTAAAAGAAACTAAGGCTTGTGATATCCCATAGGATGATTGTGGTGAAAATTCAAAAGCTGGAAAAGTTTTTCAGGAAAAGTATGCTTACACCGATGGACCCAACGCAGTATGCGTATTAGAAACCATAAATGCACTGCAACTCCATAAGGAACGACGACAAATGTGACGTTAGTAGAAGCGTGCCACCGCCTGGTGAGCATCTGGTGGAAGTGAAAAAGGTGGGACGTATTCTGGAAGCTGATCGTTAGTGAAATATCTTAAAGAGACTTGTGTTTCCCCATGGACAATGACTCACGTGACATGGTGCAGCGAAATGTGTGCATGATCAACTCTATCTTTGAGCTCTGCCACCGTGGGAGCACAAACGACGGATTTCGGTAGGCTATACCCCGCTTGGCAAACATATGCGCAAAAGAAATTCCGGAGACATTCCAGAGCACTGTACTGCTCTGTCAGCTTGAGATGGTGACCTCGTCAGTTACTATTATGACTGAGCTTTAGCAAGTGGCGACACATGCGTATGGAATCTCTGAAAATCCGACAAATTAAAAGAGATCCCCGCGCAATCACCGATATGGTCCACTGAAGACCGCAAGCACTAGAAGCTTTGTTCATGTCAAACTTGGTACAAGCCTTTGACATTCTTGGTTGGCCTGCTTTGGAGTATCTCCAAGGCGATGGGAACTCTCCTAAGCTATGGCCACAAGTATTGTTCTTCGTAAATCATATGTGAACCAATGTGTGAGTCAAGATCCTGTCGCAAAGTCGAAGGTTCCAATCATCCGAATTCACGCCATAGGAGGCCCACGTGTTGGATGCTCCATCTCGACACTTTTTTGCCTGATTGCAACCTTTAATGTCGGAATGAAACAAAACGCTCAAATCCTTTTCACCAGAACAGCTTTGAATCTCCTGGTCGCTTAGTTTGTAGGAGCACGACAGGTAGTACCGTAAGTGCAGCGCCCGACGGTTTTCCACATTTAACCGAGGCGCATTCTGCATTGACCATGTATAAACTCCTTCCAGATCTGCTTGAGATACTGTATTATCTATTCTATGGTAGTGATTGCCCTGCATCATAATGAGGCCGTACCTTACCGTGGTGCGATGGTTTGCGTGCCTAGGAGATAACTTAAGCTACACTAATTGGTGCTTATATGCACCTTAGAGCCACTCATACCATATTGGTAAATGTTTAGAGGCCAGACAAACACAACCTCGTAGTTCTCAAGGTTGCGGTTGGAATGAGGGGGATCCTTATGCTTTAAATGTACTTCTTGTAGTTCACTGCTGAAACCCCCTGCCTTGCTGTCAGGTTTTTGAACCAAAAGCTTTGGCTGAGAACCGTAATCGTTCTCTTGTCGAGGCATGGGCAACCTGACAATATCCTGCTCACGCAATACTATGAATCATTCCTCAAACAATTTCTGGATGCACTGGCCACTGTAGAGGATAAACAGCGGTACCCTATCAGCTGCATCGAGCAGATTGGATTTGGGTTTGCACGCTACTGTTCAATCCTACCCGTCTTTTTATTCCCCACTTATGCTTTTCCACCCTTAGCATCCCATTCCAGCTTCACTTTTATACCCTTGTTTTATATCCCCAAGTTCTGACCCTACACCAACTTGCTTGGTTAGGCGTTTACCTTCTAGTTTCAACTCACATATGAACGCGGAGCATCATTCCTGCCCTTCGACAAACACATGTCCAAGCTGGCGATCCACCCATTTGGAGCCCTCGATCCTCCTTCAGACTGCCATGCCTCGATGTACGCACATTGCTATAGATTGGTCAACAGTCAGCACTTGCCTGAACAGTAGAGATCCTATCCATCGCTATATGCAACTTATCGGTGACCAGCCTTCAAGACTAGAGCTCTGTGCTCACTCTGCGATCCCCTTCAGGTGACACTAGCAACAATTTTCTCATTGCACCTATTCGGTGATGAGGCCGCTTCGAGCAGTGGTCAGGCTGGTGTGGCTATTGCCCTGAGTCCCCGGACTGAATCTGCTCAGGTTGAATGAATCCCAGTCAGTAACCAGATATGTGCGGTCCGACTGGCTGGCTTATGCAAAGTATCGAAGTTCCTCGGGACTAACAGGTGTCCATTTTCATCGCTGCCTACGCGCCCAGAAACTGGTGATGATTCGGTAAAAGACGACTTCTACCGCCAACTGAACAAACTCCTTCGCCACAGAAGTAGCAAGGATACTGTAGCACTGACGTGGGACCTGAACGCTCAAGTAGGAAATTATTTACAAATGAACTGCATCTGCGCGACCAACATGGTGTAGTCTCTCGTAATGATAACGCTGAGCGATTACTTCATTTGTGGGTACATGCTCACTTATTTCTTGCGAGCACTAATTCCCGACACAGCATTGGGCGGAAGATAACTTGGCGCTCACTCTCCTCTAACCAAACTTGGACGCAAATCGACTACATTGCGATCACTTATCTATGGAGAGGCTGTGTCCAGAACTTTCGCTCGATTTGGAGCACATGTGTGGACACCGACCATGCACTTGTATGTGCTGAGCTGCGGATGCGTTTTGGCGGACTCCCAAGACGACGCTGTGAGCGCATTGATAATGGACAACTTACGAAGCTAGCTGTTTTGAACGTCTATCAAAGTACGCTGACATGTGAGTTGGGTAAACGCTCAGTGAATGCAACTGAAGGTCACTGGTCTCACGTTTATCAGACCTTACTAGCAGAAGGCAAATCCTCTTGTGGTAAGTCTAATCACCAACATGGACATTGGGTCTCTTCGCAGTCTCGGAAACTTATCGATGCTCGTCGGCACATTCGGCTGGAAACGAACACAATGAGGATCGCAGAAATCTCCGAGAAATCTCCGTGCTGCTCTGAAGAGAGACTGTGAATCCTGGTGGTCTCATCATACATCAGGGATGGAAATGGCCGCTGTCGATGGTATCCATCGGAGGTTATTCCGTCTGATACGGGAGACGGGTAGCAGGAGACCTGGTGTTAGTGAAACAATTTGAGACGAGATTGGACAGCCTATCCACTACTTGTCAAAACGCTTGGAGCGTTTGGCTGAGCACTTTGAAAGGCAATTTCATCGGTCAGCATTGTCAGAGTTCGCCCCGGTCACTGATCGCCCTGCTCTCTGAGCTGTCCATCTGTATCCGCCCTGTCTATCAGAAGTCGAACCTGAGATCCGACGTTTGAAGTTAAATAAAACCGCTGGGCCAAATAATCTTCATCCGGCCCTCTTCAAATTCGGGGGACCCGCTCTTGTGGACGATCTACACGTATTACTAGTGAAACTGTGGGGGCAGGAAACTATCCCAACCGACTGGAGCAGCTTCGTCATAGCCCAATTTTCAATAGAGGCTCGAAATCGGAACGCGACAATCATAGTGGAATCAGCCTGATTTCTATTGCCTCCAAATTGCTTGCCTCTGTCATGCTTCACAGACTGACTGACGCTCGTGAACGCCATATTCGTGAAGAGCAAGCCGGGCTTCGTAGAGATCATGGCCACACCGACCACCACTTCACTTTGCGTCAGTTGTCGGAGCACCGTCACAATATTAGCGGCACACCGTTGTGTTCCTCGATATCAATGGTGTATTAGATTCGGTGGATAGAACCACCCTTTTGGACCTTCTAGTCAGGAATGGTGTGCCCGAGAAATATGAGAACAATTTAGGCTCCTAGCTAGGGCAGAGTGAGGGTTTACGGCAAGCTGTCACCGCCATTCAGTGTGTCCAGCGTTGTGAGACAAGGATGCCCGCTGTCACCTTTGCTCTACAACTTCGCTATTGACGAATTCAAGGAAATCATGTTCACAGCACGCAAGTTAGAAGGTGTAGATCTGTTCCCAGGAGAACGACTTCTTGAATAGGAGTATGCTGACGATATTACCCTCATCCGCAACAACTCACTAACATGGCATACTGTATTGGACAGATTAGCAATGGCTGTTGGGCTTCGCTTCGCAATCTGGAAATGCAAAACTCCACCCAGATTGGCGTGGACCGCCTCCTGCTCTGATCCCTGATAGGGATCAGCCAGAAAGATTTAGCTACCTGGGAAGTTGTGTCAGCGCCCGTGGGAGTGAAGACGAGATCACGAAAGGTATCGCAAAAGTTCGAGGTGCTTTTGTTAATTTTCGCCACTTTTGGCACCGGCGCGACATCACTCTCGCCCTGAAGGATAGCGTGTACAATGCAGTGGTATGTTCGAGCCTACTGTACGATTGTGAAACCTGACCCCTTAGGTCAGCCGACATAAAGATGCTGGTTACGTTTGACCAACGTTGCTCTCGCGGTTTGCCTCCCATCTAGTGGGAACAAGGAGTAAGCAACGAGCGTGTTCGATGCCATGTTTACGCACAGGGAAAGGAAATGAACCACTCAGCACCGTTATTTCACGCATCAGGCTCCGATGGCTCACGCACGTGTTACGCATGCCAGCTCATCGACTTCCGCGACGTACGTTGTCTGCGCACCAGGAGTGTGGATGGAAGAAGAGGAGGGGTGGCCAAACGATGACTTGCTCGAGAGGAATGAATGCCCTCACTTCAGAGCTGGCGTCGATTAGAGCGACCCAGCTCACTGGTTGGAGTCCGAAAGACGATGAACACGTTTATTTGGATACATTTGCTGACATGGCTAGGAGCTGACCTCAGTGATACTCCGGTTGAGAGTTTCTTTTCCCATCCCATCCCTCTTAGCCGCCTCCTCCAACCACAATCCCACTTAGCCTAAGATAATTTGGCATATTAATATTTTTGCTGCGTGGTAGCCCGCTGGTAGCTTTCCGCAATGATGCTCATCTGTCACCGATAGCTCGGTTGACTTGCATCTGTTACTTTATTTCCTTTTTTCTTTTATGTATTGCGGCGTAGTAACTGAGGTGTTTCCCACTTCTGGTTAACGTGTAGAATGAATGAATGAATGAGTGGTCGCCCTACACACCTCGATTTTAGCGGCAAAGAACAAGAAGTCCTAGCTTATGACGCGTTTGATATGGTTGATACGTAGCAGAAATAACCGTGGCCTCAGAGTACCGATGCGTGTGGTAGTCTGCATTCGACTTGGATAGGGTCTGGTTGGAATTAGGAAAATCTCATCTCCAAGATTCCTATCCAGCATAGGCGAGGATCATCAGGGCCAAAGGTCTGAAGTTTGCACAGATGTATGCCGTGGTCTAATTGCTCGTAAGCCTTTGAGAAGTCGAGCAAATCCACATCGATTCCTGTGCCAATGTCTACTGTTTCGGTCCAGCTTGATCGTGCTAGTAGTATATTGGTAATGCACAATATACTTTGTCGTAAGCCAAGCTGTTCTGGTGCAATGGAGTTGCATTCTTTCATTTAGCTCGTTAGCGAATCATTACTATTGGTTTCCATGACTTTGGAAAGTACCGGTAGTAGGATTAGATAGCACTTGGTTGGATCGGAACCACTACCACTCTTGTGAATAGGATAATAATCCTATGTTTAAACATGTAGGGTAAGTATATTTCGTCAAAAGTTTATTAGAAGAATCGATAAAAAGACTAAGTTTAACACACTCCTACCGCCTCAAGAGACTTTGGTTGAATTTTATCAACTTCAGAAGGGCAGTTCTTTTGCATACTAAACAGCCTTTTAGTAGAGTCTGTCGTGAAGGCCATATGAGTGAGCTATTGGGGCGATACAACCCTTACCATAACGTTGGATGACCCCTTAACACATCAAAAGATTGAAGTACAATGCAGGCGTAGGTTATTCGCCGCATCGTTTCGCGATCCGTGTCAGTCCCTCCGTTGTATGTAGAGGAGGAATTCCGCGTTTCAGCTTACTTAGACTGGTTTCATCTTGAATACTGAATACTGAGAATGGATGGTGAGAAGACAAAAATCTGTGTTTGCTGCATCGTAGATGGATCGGTCACATGCGCTGAATCACATCACTGATTCCTACACAGTGGCAGCAGATTGCAGCTGCACTACGTTGCATCCAGTTGCGATGCGCTCCCCATACCTGAAGTCTGCAAAGTGGGAATCGAGGAATCTCTTAAATTCCGACACCGATTTCGCCTCTACTAGCGTCACCGGTAATTTGTTCCAATATTTCACTACTCGACTCTCTAAGCATAGAGTGTCAGCGATATGCTTAAATCTGGTACCACTAGTTTGTACCGATGTCCGCATGTGCTGCTTGGCGCGCTAACGTGCAGCAGCAGCTTCAACGTAAGGAAGTAGCCCAGTTACACTATCCGGTGCGCCATAACGAGATCAACGCGAAGCCGACGATATGACAGTGGTACACAGCCCTGCTCTCCTATATCAGTCTTCCTTCGACGCCTCGTAAACGGGGGAAGAGCCGGGTAACTACACGCTGGACCCGTTCAAGTCTCTGCACCTAACCTATTGTAATCGGACAATAAGCGTGTGAGCCGTGCCCAAGCACCGGTCTTATCGTAAAAAAGACAAGAAGTGTGGCACTCTCTACAGACCAAGTGCAAAAACTGCGTCTAAGTGCCAAAATCAGGCGTAATCCTTTTATGTACATCTGTTTGTGTTGTCGACAGACTTCAGATCACAGCGTGAGTGTACACCTAGATTCTTTAAGGAACTGGTGGGAGGCAGCGTGTGGCCGGCCAGGGTGTACGCACCCCATTACTACCATATCAGGCTCATGAAAGAGGACTTGGCCGGGTTGACCGGTAGGTCAACTTCGGCAGACCACTGGGACAGGCAGTTGAGGTCCTGCCGAAGGACGTCACAGTCGTCGGAAGAATCAATAACCTTCCAAATCTTTAAGTCATCTATAAATAGTGTACAAGGCGATCGAAGAAGCTGAAGCAATTCCTTGATGTGCATCAGGAATAAAAGGGGCCCTAATACTGTGCCTTGAGGTACGCAGCTAGTGGACGGGTAGGAATCCGTAAGGTGATCATCCACCTGAACCCGCCGTCTTTTCCTAGTAAAGAAGTCACCGATCCACTAGTGCGGTGCACCACCAAGACCATACATCCTCAGCTTGTGGAGCAAAACTTCAGGGTTCACTTTCTCGAAAGCATCACTGAAATCAATGTAGGTACCATCAGCTTTCTTCCGCCGGTTCAACGCTTGCAACCGCCCGTCCCGCGTCAACAGTAGGTTGGTGATGCAGGAGCGGCCCTTCATGAATCCGTGCTGTGTCGGCTTTAAGAGATCTTTCGACTCTAACCGCCGGAGAAGAGCCTTTTTCACTATCTCCTCGAGCACCTTCGCCAAAACAGAGGTGAGACCAATCGGACGGTAATTGTCCACATTGCGTGGATCAATGCCTTTCGGAATCGGCTTCACCCCCAAAAGTTCCCAGTCGCTCGGAAATGTACCTACGGACAACGATCTGTTGAACAGATTCACCACGTCAGGCGAGATAATGGCCGATAAGGACTACAAAATTAGCGGGTGAAATCTATCGGGTCCGGCAGGTTTCGTGTCACAGGACCGCGGCCATCTTCTACCCCGCAATCAAGGCCCTCGAGTTCAGTGGAGGCTGCCCACATTGAGCTCGGCATGGGCGCATCCTTACTTGTAAATACGGAAGCAAAGTGCTTCGTCAATGCGGACGCAGATTCAGTGCTGGAGGTCAGAGGTTGTCCATCAGTGCCCTCTAACACAGTTGCCACTTACGAGCGTTAGGCGCCGCTTCACGCAAGCTAAGCTCTTCTTGGGAGTTGCCTTCTCTGACGTTGCAATCTGCAGTTCGAACTGACGACGCTTTCGCGCTTTTGTATGAATTCCGCTGCCTTTTGTACTCCTCATAATCGTCGACAGAAGCAGACAAGAGGAATTTATTCCACAATAGGCGACACCGACGAGCCAAATGGCCATCCTCTCTGTCGAACCAATGTTGTTTCATTGGTCCAGGTTTCCCATACTTCAGGAGTACGAAAGGTGCGCGTATCAACCGCATACCCCTTTTAGAACAGACCAAGTGGCTTCAATAGATGAATCCAGCGGTGACGACCAACCCATTTCACTGATGACTCAATTGAACCCTTCGAATTCAGTCTTCCAGTAATTGTAGGACGGCTCCAGCGAATGCCTGTAGGGCAGCGACAGCTCTAGGTTGGCTGAGACCATCGAGAGCTCGCTAGTTGTCAGATGCTCCAGAATGTGAATTTCATATACACGTTGCTCGCAACTAGTTAGCAGTAGTTCCAAGCATGATGGGCTGGAATGCGGTGTAACGCGTGTCAATTGGTTGCCCCGGTAGAAAATATCATCTCCGCAAATGGCGCCTTGATTTCCCAGTGCTCGGGGAGAAGTTTGGGCTCAAGCCACAGTATTCGAGGGAAGTTAAGATCACCCACAAACAAGAAGCGAAGCCGATTCATGTAGTTCCTTACATGTGACAACCAGTACAGACGTTGACTTCGCGCGCTACCATAAGCTGCACCCGCAAACAATTCACCCTGTCTCAGACGCATCGAGCAAAACAGTTGCTCATACAGGTCATCTTCGCTGCGGCAGGTGTGTGCCAGTGTCTCGCACAGTAAGGACCGAATTTATTACAGCATGCTGCTTCGAGCATTGGATAGCCTGTCGCACCGGAAACACGAGTAGCCACTAGGGATTTAACCAGGTTTCGGTCAGTCTCACTATGTCCGGAAGACGAGAGGCAAAGAAGTGATCGTCACGTTTGTTCATTAAACTACAAACATCTGTGAAGGTAACGTGCAGGCCGCAGTAGGAACCGCTGGGTTCGCATGAAGTGTCATCGACATGTTGCTCCTGGTTCGGTGGACCCGGGGAACTCATCATTCTCATTATTATACACTTTAGCTCCAGGTGGAAGACACCCAGGCTATTGTGCCGCAATACAAAGGACAATAAGACAAATAACAGTGGCATGCCGATTAAGTCCCCAGTAACTGATGGACATCGTTCCGAAGAGCTAACTGCTGGCTATCGTGCCGCGAAAAATGATCTTATGCCCAATGAATGCGATGGTGATTGGAGGGGGAGGCTAAGCAGGATGGGGATGGACAAAAGAACTCACAACGCAAACGCCGCTGGGGCCGGCTCCTAGCCCTATCAGCAAGTGTGTTCAACCAAACTTGTTCATCGTCCTTAGGACCCCAGCCAGACTGTCGGGATACACCAACCGACGCCAACTTCGAAGTCAGGGTTTTCTTCTCTCTCGACCAAATCATCGCTTGGCCTTCGCACTTCCTCTTCCAACCGCACCCCCGGCGCACAAATGATGCAAGTCGCGGAAATCGGTGTGCTGGCATGCGCAACACGTGGCCCAGCCATCGGAGCCTGTTGCGTGATATAATGGTGCTGAGCGGTTCACTCGCTCTTCCTGCACCAAATACGCGACGTCGAACACGCTCATTGCTCACGCCGTGCTCCCACCGGACATGAGCTAAGCCGCGAAGGCAGCGCTGATCGAATTTGATGAACCTCTTAATGCTTGTCGACCTGATGGGCCAAGTTTCACGACCATATAGGAGCGTTGAACGGACGGCTGCGTTATAAACTGTGCCCTTCAGGACGACAGTGATGTCGCGTCTGCGCCACAGGTGTCTGAGATTGGCAAAACCACATTGAGCATTCGTTATACTGTTCGGAAGCTCATCTTCGATCCCTCGGGCGCTACTACAGCCGCCCATGTACATGAATTCCTGAACGACTTCTAGCAGATCACCACAAAGCTTCGGCGCAGGGGTGGTTCCCTGTAAAACGTGGAGAAGTACTTTGCATTTCGGTGGAGCAATGCATAGACTAAAACGATTGATAGCCAGTGCTGATTGGGGAACTACCAGAAAAGTTACAACGCAAAACGCTATCCGTAAGCCGCTACAACTTCCCAATAGCGGATTTCAGTTTCACTAGGTCCTATGTATCCAAATCTGGGCGAATATGTATCTTCAACCTTTATAGCCAACCGAGGCGGGATAGTACCGCCCTCGGACTCGTTTCATCTTCAAAGCTGACTCTTGGAGCCAGAATCTTACACTCTTCACATTTTCCAAGGCGGGTGATTTGTTTCACTCTCAACCCCTGTTCACCCAGCTCCAGGAGTCTATCAATCAGCCTCTGTAGAAATTCGACGTCGTCATCATACCGAGCCTGAGGATTTGTATCCCTTGGATCAGTCACGTGAAAAATCACAAGGTCGCAACGTCACTGGCAGTTGCTCTCTCTTTCTTATTTCAGTGTGTTCGCCATTGGCCTCCTTTGCTTGATTAGTGACCCGTAGGGTTGCTAGTCCCCGTTGGACTCAACACAGACAGATCAGCCGCGTCTCCAGAAACGGATGGACATCGCCCCGAAGAGCACGCAGCCGGCTGGCAAGTAGGCTCGTGCCGAACTAGGGCTGCCTCATTTTCGGAAGCCTGAGATGAACCCACGTCTTGCTTGTTCGCGAGTTTTCTCGACTGCGGATGAACGCAATTTAATCCGATATATTTTACGAAATATTTGGACAAAATCATGCTGGATAGTAAGTGGAAGTTTTAATTGGTACAAGCAATATGGAGGTTTATGACGCAAATAGTGCATGTAACCGCGTTTGCTTCAGATTTGGGTGCCCCCCTACTCGTCGCAGGTGACTTTAATTTCCCGGAGATAGACTTTACCTCTGGCCAAGCTCGCAGTCAGCACAGCCTTGAGTTTCTTGCCAGTGTTCTAGAACATGGCCTAACCGAACACGTACAGCAGTACACTCGGTGGCGAGACGGTCAAAACCCGTCGAAACTCGACTTGCTGCTCACCAACGAGCCACACCTAATTGACAAAGTTAATTTGAGCGCCCCAGTTGGTGCAAGTGATCATGCAGCTATCAGTTTTCGTGTGGTGGCAAACGTCAAGCTCAACGCTAAAGCACTGCCCATCAGGCTTAAGTTTCGTCGAGCGGACTATGACGCGATCAAAGGTTTCCTCTCACGAGTCGACTGGTCCCTGGCAGCACAAACCCCCACAGTCGAAGACCATTGGAACTACATCGCCGCTCACATCCACGACGCAATTAGGGCACACGTCCCCACAGTGCGCGCTTATGCGCCGAAACGCCACAGGCAACTTCAGCCTGCTACGCTTAGGCTGATCAGCGAGAAGAAAGCCCTCTGGGACAGATTCTTACTTTTTGGCGACTCTGATTCGCGAGCACAATACTGTAGAGTGCGAAATTCCTGCATAGCAGCTGTTCGCCAAGACAGAAAAGCGTAACAGCTCTCTCTCGCTAAAAGCTTCACCGATAACCCCAAGGTCTTCTTTAAGCATATAGCGTCTCTCACTAAATCGCGCGCTGCCGTTGGCAGCCTGCTCGGACCCGTAGGCAATACCACAACGTCGGACAAAGAAGCTGCGGAATTGCTGAAGACTCAGTACGAGTCCGTTTTCGGCACCTTCGCACGCAGTACAACGGAAGGCGCTAACTTTACCCCCATCACTGCCAGACATCCCGTGCAGTTTACATCAGAGAAAGTCCTGGAGAAATTAAAAAAATTAAGGACAGACAAATCGCCGGGTTTGGATGGGATCCCTCCCATTTTTCTACGGGAGTGCGCTACGGTACTGGCCGAGCCGCTTGCCTTACTGTACAGCCGCTCCTACACCAGTGCCGAATACCCGAATGCTTGGAAGCAAGGGGTCATAACGCCGATAAACAAGGGTGGTGACAGGACAAACCCCTCTAATTATCGCCCGATAGCACTGCTTCCCACTGCCTCCAAAGTAATGGAGAGTATCATAGACGATTTCTTGCGCTGCCATTTGGAAAGTCTGTCCTTAATAGCCCGGAGCAGCACGGGTTCCGCAGGGCTCCCTCGTGCACCACGAATCTTCTCGCAGCCCTTGATTCCTGGACTGCAGAGGCAGACAATCATACTCCAACTGACGTGGTTTACATGGATTTCTCAAAAGCATTCGACCGGGTCAATCACGCACTGCTGTTGAGTAAACTGCCGAGTTTGGGGATCGACTAGCATACAATCTGCTGGCTAAGTACCTACCTGTCTGGCCGCACCTACCGAGTTCGTGTAAACGGCGCACTCTCCAGCGCTCTGGCTGCAACGACCGGGGTGCCCCAGGGATCCATCCTCGGGCCTCTGCTGTTCACTTTGTTCATCAACGACCTCCCATCCTGTATCAGCAGCCACATACTGCTTTATGCGGACGACGTTAAGATATGGCGACCTATTCGCAGGCCAAGTGATCAGGCACTTCTCCAGACAGATATCGATTCTGCTTATGCTTGGGCCTCGAAAAATTCGCTCCTGTTTAACATCGACAAGTGCAAAGTCATGCACATTGGGCAAGGTGTGGCTAATCCGTACAATATCGGCGGTGTGCATCTTAAAGCCACATCCCAGGAACGCGATCTGGGGACCATAATATCCGCCGACCTGAGCCCGAGCGCCAATGTAGCTACACTGGCGCGAAAGGCTAGCGTTCGCCTGGCCCTCCTTGGACGTGCACTAGGGTCTTTCCCTAGAGAGACATTTGTCCGTCTCTATAGCACTTTAGTACGTCCGCTGCTGGAGTACAACATACTTGTCCAGCCGCCGTACCTGAAGAAGGACGAGGCCATGCTGGGAACTGTACAGCGCAGAGCCACTAAGAGAGTGGACGGACGATCCCACTTCTCGTATGAGGAGCGTCTGGCGGCCCTTAACCTCTTCCCGTTGAAATATCGCAGGCTTCGTGGCGACCTTATCTTAGCTTATTGCGTCCTGACTAATAACAGGCACCCAAACGCAGGATTGATGGTCCGCGCTCGTACAGATCATCTTCGAGGGCACTCACTCAAACTGATGACTCGTAGCAGTCCCCTTCTGTGCCGAAGAAACAGTTTCAGTGTGCGTATTGCCTTCGCTTGGAACGCCCTCACTGAAGTTGTTGTCTCAGCGCCCAATACGGAGGCTTTCAAACAGCGCCTAGACGCTTGGCTCTTACCTCGCTGGTCTTCCACGTTGCTAAGATCTGGCCATTTGCCAAGCTAACACGCGGCGCTTCTATCATTTTGCTTCTATCCAACTTTGCCGAATTTACCTACACCACTCTCTTGTTCCAGGTATCCAGGTTCCCACAGTCAACTCGCTGAATACTTGTGCTGACCACCACTACTGCGTCGAGACCCACAACATCCGGTACCTACCGACGAGCTCAGGACCTTTCCGTAAGATCCCGAGGCAGAACCACCGAAAAGCTACGCTTACTCGTTCTGCGCAAACCCGTGAAACCCGTGAATTCAGAACAGCCACCACAATGAGACAACTTAGCCATTTCAAAACAGACACCGATCGATACGGGGGAATTAAGGTCAGGCCAGGTTCCAAGTACGATACAGGTCTTCGCCTAACGAGCATCCTGCTTTTCGCACAAGTAAACAAACAACAGCCCCCGGTACTTCGAGTTCTGATTTACTTCCGCGGCAACTGTAAGAGACTGAAGCAAAATCAAAAGCGTTCTCTGTACTGTCACGCAGTACGTGGTTCCAGCGACATGATGCAAGCAAATTATTATAATGCTGAAAAAAATGAAACCAACACCTATCTATGCCTCTTTTAAAGACCTCTATGGTGCTGCATTCTATTAATGTTGGTGGTAGCTTAGTTCAGCTATTGACTACACGATTCACAAAGAATTTCTCCTTGATATCCAGCCTATAACTCTGATGCTTGGGCTTCACTTGGTATCCTCGCAGGTGATCTGACCCAGCTAACTCAACCAGTTCGGTATACTAGATGCCACTATAAGTATCCATGCTTGTAAATGTCTCTATTAGATTCTCTCTTAATCTGCGCAGTTGCATTGAATATAGAGCTAAGTTCCTTTAGGCGTTCAGCGTATGGCTTTTCACCCAGACCCTCAATCATCCTAGTAGCCAGTTTTCGTACTTTTTCTATACAGGCCACGTATTTCTGGTGCTACGGTGCCCAAGCCTGTACACAGTGTTCTAAATGAGGTCTTACAACCGGTTTGTATAAAGGAAGAAAAACCTCAGCTCTAGTGCTGCATAAAGATCCTTCGAAGTGCAACATTTCATTTCGCGCTTTCTTGGCGGTGTGCTAACATTGCGCTGAAGGTTTGAAGTCGTTCGCAACAATGAGGCCTGTCTCATGCTCCACCTACACGTCGCAGATCTAGAGACCCGACAAACCTTGGCACCGTAATCCCTTCTCTTCGTGAAGTCAGTAAATGGTATATGTTGATGTTTAAAAGCGAATCCCATTTAATCGACCAATCCAGTAGTGTGCAAAGGTCCTTAGATAGCATGGCTCGATCAGCCATGCCAATGGTCTTCAGATCAGCAGCAAACATATAACAGGGGTAATGGAGAAGAGGAATCAAGTCGTTGATAGCATGAGGAACAATAATGGTCTTAAAACGAACCTTGGGGAACAGCTCTGTCAGCGCTGATCTAGCTTCGCCGACCAGAGAGAATCGCAAAAACTACACATAACCTATTCCATGCATTGTTGATAAAGTAATTCAGAATCCCTAATAATCCCGAACTATATACAAAAACAGAGGTCAAAACGAGTTTATCGGTTTCAAGAACCAAGTAAACTGGCTTAACGATGACAGGAATAAAACGTGATCGAGGAGCAATTATAGACCGACAGAATAACTGCCCAAAATGAGCAAAAGTATATAACTGGATACTTCGGAATCACAAAGAATCTTGTTATACAGTTGAAGGCAAAAGCTACGATAAATTTCCAAAAAACGGAACAAACTGACTCAGGTTCGGAGCGGTTTATTTCCAACGGGTCACCCTGACGTTGACCATGAGAATACAGCAGCTTGAGTTTTGAGACCATACTCTGCCAACTTCTGCTGCTGTGCTATTTTCTCCTCTTGGACAAGTTGCGTGCAGTAATTATGATGGGACAAATTGTCATCCGTACCATCCAAGCACGTCTGAGACCTTATAGATATGTCAGTCTGAGTTTCCCACCGATACACATGTGCGTGTCCTGCTTCACACAACCGAAATCACGTTTCTCCAGTAGGAGGTTTTGGTCGCTAATGTTTCGGCAACCAGGAGGTTAAACTGGTTGATGAAACGCTTCCATGCGCTATCCAATGCCTCATCCGCTAGAAAGGTCCAGTTTCTTGTCTCACCTAGCCGAGCTAATATTTCGTAATGTATACTTGTTCTCCTTGCGTCCAAAATTTCCATGAGATATTCTGCAAAGAAATGTATTCGAAGAGCAAGGCTACATGATCGATGCGGCCAAGGAGACGTTGACGGTAACCCACTAGATAATCAGCTCTTCGTTGGCGAATATGCGATTAAGTATAAACAGCATATCCGTTTCTCTGAATCTGGTAGAACTCTTGATGTAGCCAAATAGCCGGGAAAACTGAGACAACCTTTTGTAGATTCGCCTTGAACTGTTCTCCAGAAGCACCTTGGGGTTCCAGAGCGAAGATATTGAAATCACCAGTAATAAGAATGTGATTGTACTTTTTGTTTACCACCCGCCTTAGTGCGGATGTCAGATAGAAGTCCATCACCAACATAGTGAAGGGCGGTAAACGACCACTACCAAGCAGGCGTCGTCCTTTTTTAAACCTAGATTGCACCAAAGGGATTGCTATACAGTGATGACCGGATTTTCTATGAATTCATAATGGCGATCACTGCAGAAGTACAGAATCACCCCTCCAGCTTTGCTGGGTCCGTCGTGCCAGACAACGGACATGCCTGGCAGTGCGATCTCGATGTCAATTATGTCGAGGCGTAATCATTCCCCGTTATTGTGATGAGGTCACGCGTCTTTGATCTTTGACGGAGTCGTAGTAAGGAATGTTTATCACGTAGTCGACATATGTTAGTGAACACACAGGAAAGCTTCTTAGATGTATGAAGTTGTGGAGAAGGAGTATACGCAGGATGTAAATTTGTGCCTACCAATAAAAAGCCGGTGACTTATCGTTTGGGGCTGATTTGCTAAATCTCGATGTGAATGCAATCGGTTTTTGCTCTCACTTGAACATGTGCTATGTGGTATGCTTAGATTTTCCATAGCTACTGGTCTAACACACACACAGTTTTCTGAATCAGTGTTGTGGTTATGCCGAGTTGGTGGCGATGTCGTTTCCGTGAAGTCAGTGATTGTCTGCCGTTCTCTGACTCCTGTTCTGAAGTAAGTGTGCTGCCGAGTAGCCGCCAGTGTTGGAGTAAATTCAGCGCCATCTGTTGGGGCTGAACCACGAGTTTCATCATTCTCAGGCCACCGCTTTTGTAGTGAGTCAATATGGGTAGCCGTGTAATTGAGGCAATTTTGGCAGCACTAGCACATAGAGTTTCACGATTCTTATTCTTATTCTTCCAGGTCATGAGCATAGTGTTTTTTGTCGCTAGCTGCAGGTAGCTTGGGAAGGCTGTAAACAGAAATGGTTATTCTGCTACTCTCGGTGTAGAGGTCGTTTGTATTATTTTTGTTTGGTTGGCGCTCACTCCATGGAACATCCGCTAAAATGAGTGTCCCACTGTCCGCAGACGGTATGTCGACAAAAGCGCCGTTCAGACCTCGTCGGTGAATTCCAATGTTACTCTTATTAGCCGGGACTCACGGTAGTGCGTCGAGTTTGGACATCTATTGATGTGCATTAAGTTAGTCAGTTTGGTCCATACTCTGATTCCATCAAAAATGAAATTCCACTGTTTCAAATCATTCAGCTGTTTACCCCTTAAGGAGTTCGCCTTGAACTCAAGAACGTTGGTGCGTATGTCAGGGCACCGCAGTTCCGCCTTGTCTTCCTTGATGTGGAAGGCACGGATATCGGTGGTTTTGGTGACGTTTCTGCAGGTTGCAACTGCTCCTTGACCAGTGATGTGGCTGCAGGAGGTGAAGCTACTGAGGTCGCGCTTTGCTTAGATCGAGCAGCTTCGTTTGCGTCAGTGAATCAGCCTTAAGCACGGTTTTTGTCGGACAATCGGAAGTGTAGGTGTTATTGATGTTGCATCAGTCGATACATTGGCTAAAAGGGATGTAGGCGGTGGAGCTAGGTATGATTTCCTCATTGACGATGGCGAATGGCTTCGTGGTTCCCATACTTACTAGTAATGCGTGGCCATGGAAGCGCCTGTCACCTTTTCGTGGTTTCGAGGTAGCCTTTGGGGGATACGGATGAAGTGCGAGCTCTGCTACTGCCGCCTCGAGCGAAGTAATTTGCGCACATAAACTTAGTTTATTCCGACGATTAAACTACGGTCATGCCTTTGCAGGCGTGCCTAGCACTGCCGAGAATAAAACATTTATGTGTTTATTTATTTGTCGCACTTTTAGCTAATTCATCATCGTCACTGCCAATCAGCAGGCTTAGGCTAGTCTGGAAAAGCACCAGAGGCCGGCGTTTCGACTTTCTGGGTCTCGTCAATGATGCACCTCCCAGCGGACCGCTGCCGGGTTCCGCCCCTATCACTCCAGGATGCCAGCAACTAGTACCACTTCGCCATGGGTGACAGCCGCGGACGTGCGTGATCGACAGTTGACTGTGATATAGCCCGACTCATCTACGTACTAATGGTACTTTGTGCTAACGCTGGTATACATTTTACGAGTGGAACAGTCACATACTTAGGACAGAGCAGAGATGATTCCCGGCGTACTGAGGGCTACTTAGACAAACGGTATGTGTAAATTTGGGTTTTCGCGTTTGACCACTTGAGCCGCATTTTGAATACTATGGGTAAACTGTGGAAATGGCCATACATGATATAGACGCAATTATCGAAGCAAATTGCCCCCCCCCTTTAAGAGTTATTAACCGGACATTATACGCCCGGCCAAACACTGGACGACCGCTTCGTCCTATCGTGCATCATCAGTAATGCGAAATCGATTTGTATGCTACGGAGTAATTACCCGCAATCCAACTCTTACGAGTCCCTCGGTAGAGAGATATCATTCGCACTGCTGACGATTCGCGAAAGAATAGAACTGTCGTAGCCAGGGTTCCGGACCTGTGGTGACTGCCTGGCTACGTCATCGGGTGATGCATTCACACTGTAATATGCAAATCCCTTTACAAATTGTGGATGTTGCCCGCGCGAAAACACTGCAGGCAACACAGAACATTTATCATCTTTATCAGCTACGGTCCCAGTGATCAAATTACCCATGGTTGAATTCAATGGGAATCGTGGTCCGCATCGAGAATGCGCATCGCAATCTAACCACACGGTAAGTATCTAAAATGACACTCCAATAAATCCCCCTATAATCCAATCGTACTTATACTACGAGAATAGTAAACAAATAAATAGTTAATGTATAGGGCATCCCAGAAAATGTATACACACATTAAACACATGGAAACTAGGTGTTTATTATAATTTTTTAATGTTATGGGGTGTTTGGAAGACCAAGTCTCTGCAAGGAAATCTGATACAGTCGCTGATTTGAGAGTAAGCATTAAAAACAAATGAACTCAAATACCAAGGGAATTGTTTCACGCTTTGTGCTGTTTCATTGCTCCGCGTTGTCAGCGGTGTCTGGACTAAAATGTGCATCAGCCTGAGAACAGGCGATGATGAAACAATGAAATGACGTTTACAAACGTTTTACATCTTGCAAAAGTATACACTCATAATAATCATCTAATTTACAAGTATTTAAATGTGTATACATTTGTAATCTGGATAAGAGTCATTTCACTTTAGTTGATTTGCTCAATTCTGTTATTCTAATGCATAGTCTATGTCAGTTTTGTGTGTTTGCGTTCCCTTAAACCCTATGTCGGTTGTTTGATATCCCCGGTGCGGCTGCGCTTGATATGAATGTTGACAAGGTGCCTACCTGTCTAACACCCTTCACCCCGATTACACTGGTTCCAGGGGACTGCGAATCGTTGCTAGGTGGACGCGATGCACGGTCCTCGTGGCCGCGCTAGGCTCAAAGAGGTGTTCCGTGTACCCAGTGTAGAGCGGACAACTGCTCAGCCACCGCCTTGCGTAGATCTGGTACGCATGATTCCCAAATTTGAACGATTGCAATGTTGCTGCTGCACATGTTAAAGAAGTGTGAATCGGCTCCGTTGATGGAACATGGCTCCCATCCACATGCCTCCCGGTCTTACTTCTTCGGGTTTACATTGGATATGTGGTATGTGGATGGAGCTGTGGAGAGTGTAGCGCAAGACAATCATGGTCCCTTCGTAGGCCTAGGCGACCTATGGCTGTCCCCCTGGTGGCCGCAGTGACAGGCGAATCGGGAAGCGGATGTCGCCAACCATAACTTTTTTGGGACACCCTGTATTCATGAGTAGGGGATTTTTGACGTAGTAACTACTGAGTTCGTCGAAGCAGCTTTTAACTCAGGTAGTCCTCTACGTGTCCGAGAACTTAATAGACTGCAGTTTCGATCCGTTGAGCCTCCTCACTAATGCGCATCTACCGGATTCTTTTGATTCGAACGCATGACCACTAGCGGCTTGAACCGCTGTTGTGTTGTGGACTATCAGATTTTAAAGCTACTGCGGCGATCTAACAGTTAGATATATATTTATTTTGATTAGTAATGAGTAGACGTCTACTCGTTACTAATCAAAAATCTAAGCCCTACTAGTATTCAAAGTTGCTGTGTGGATTCACGGCACTGGCAAGGGAAGACCTGACCGTGACGGCCAACCACTGTCCTCTGCACGGGCAATAACCTGCACGGCAGTGGAGGATGGGTCGGGCTATATCGCAGTTAGGTTTCAATTCGTAATGGTCGACTGTCGTCCCCCATGGCTCAGTGGCATAAGCTGCTGGCTAGTTGGCGTTAGCCTCTAACGGTCATGGGTTCGATCCCCAGTAGGGGACCGATGGATGCGCACCACTGACGAGCCCCAATAGGGCGAAACGCGCGTCTAGTGCTTTTCCAGCCTGGTAGCTTACCTATGCGGCTTGGAACTTAATTGCGATGAACCAACTCGGCATATTTATTTTCTCGCTTTAACGAGCGACTGCACCCACGAAGGGTACAGGTCAGTAGTCGCATACTATACACACAAGTGTATGTATACATTCTGCACAAAGAGTTGGGTTGCGCTTCGCCATAGTCAATAATGCACATATTCCGGAGATTTCCACGTCGTGGTTCTGTATTTTTCTGAGATAAGATTTTTAGGTTCCACTCCAGTTCATGGGGGTTGTAATTAACGCTGTCAGCTTGATCAGTAATAAAAATTCGATCCGCACTGCAGCACCGAAAATTGCACGGCACCCTCCAATGGATGAAGGCGAGAGTGCGCGTGGGAATGCAAAGAAAGATACGCAGTATTAATTAACTAAAACCATGACCATTATCTAAGGCGTTTAATTGGGAGATGGTGTCAATTTGTCTGCTCGTGGGAAGCTATTCGAGAGGTAGAAACGAATGATTCAGAGGAATCCATTTGCCTCTGAAATTTCCGTTTCGGTGAAAATGTGCTATTTGTGCAAACGAAGGATGAATCTGTCAAATGTGAACCTTGTTGCTCTACACTTAGAAGCATTGTTTTTCGTGCTAGATTACAGAGTGCCTCCCCGATGATTGATAGGATTGTTTATTGAGGCTCAATTTGAAAACTTGTTTGATCAGTTGAAGGGCCTTCAAATAACTAGTACCGATAAGTTTATATGGATTAAAAACAATCTGACCGATGTTGTCTATGAAGTAAAATATGCGCCAATAAAAGAGGAGTGCACGCTTACGAACAGACACATACGAGCCTTATGCGAAATGCACGATAAGCATGTCGTTGTATTGAAGCCGGATATAGGCTCAGGAGTTGTAGTCATGAACAGATGAATTCATCGAGAAGATGAGCATTGAACTCAGTGGCACTAACAACTTTAAACGACTGGAGAAGGCAAGGGATGTGACTGCATTCGAAACCCGAATCATTCGCCACTTAGAAATGTCTCATCAGTATCACGTGATCGACAGCACTAATTATAACAGTGGATCAACTTCGTCGCAGCTATATGGGCTTCCAAAAACTCACAACAGCGGGGTGCAGCTCAGACCAATCCTCTAAAGATGACCAACAGACCCCAAGATAAATTATCTCGCTGCTTGGATAATGCGATTTTTCTGCTTGGAGCTCAGTTTAATCTGCATGACAGTAAAGCTTCCTTAGCGCTTGTACATGACCTCAATAAAATGAACCTGCCCGATAAAGTGAGGTGTTCTTTAGATGTGGAATCCTTGTTTACTACATGTGTTGACTATATGTGTGAATTAGCAGAAAGTTTCGGATGTTCGTTGCCGATAGCGCTTGGCCTCTTAAGAGAATCAACGCTTCTATGCACAGAGAACGTCTATTTCCACTTCAGATTCATACCGTACCGTTAAATTGATAGGGTAGCCAAGGACAACCCACTTAGTCTTATAATAGCGGACTTCTTCATGCTAATAACAGAATGTAGCCTATTCGAAGAAATAGCACAGTTGGCTGGTTAACCGAACAACCTCCCCGTAGTGCCAGCTGGATGGTTCGGGTTTAACCCGTTTCAGCAAATGGTGCGGCGGCAGTGTTCTAGAACGTGGTGGGTTTACCCATGACAAACGTTCTCCCTGTAAAAAGCCGTAAATATCTGCTTAACAACGCTGTGAAGTGGCGGATGTGATTTTCCACTAAATAAAGGCACTATCCAAAGTGCTTTGCTAGGAATTTCTCCGGACGTCCATTGTCGCGTACTGTAGGGCAGAGGCGTTGCAACTCACATGTAATCACTTCATCTGAGCATAGCTGGCTAGCTACCGCAAAGATGCTACGATCCGGAGCTCGTTTGTAATTCACAGGACACTAAATGTCAAACATAGGGTAGTGTACCATTTAGGTGTCCTTCAAGCAAATACATAAAAATGGAGGGCGTTGTAAGATTTGCCCTCTACTGTAAATTCGGTTGCGGGGTGACAGTTGCTTAGCGACAACAGTAGTTGTTCTGCTTGCTCGATAGTGTGTACATTAACGAAAATGTCAAGCATTCAGCGGTTATCTGAATGCAGGTGGTGTGTAGTACACCCTGAGTATCTCTGTATGCAATCTATTCAACCCGCTAAGTATACGTAAACGGCTGACAAAAATACGCGGAATAGCTGAATTCAGATTATCCTCTTGAAATGTTGTTCATTCTTGCTCTTTTGACACTGGCAGTTGTTCGTTGTGTAATTCGGCCTGCCATGCTCATAATACCAGCAGTCTCAGTCGAGACTGGCCATCACTCTCCCATTTCAACTGACTGACGAGATAGGCAACAAGACAGATAGTCCCTGAATGCCAAATAGGATGCACTTTGTATTGTCGAAGGTGCGTAAAGTGAAACAGGCGTGATCTCGGAGTGAGTAGAGACAAAAAATGCATAGCTAGCGGAGCTAAAGAATATCCCAAAACAGAACCCCCGATAACGGAAATTTAATGGATGTAGTAGTAAAAGGGGGAATCAAGATTATATGATATTAAAACTAATTAGGCATATTGGGTTTAATCTATATAAGAATATTGTACGCCGCTTCTTATTTTGTAAACCAACCCTTAATTGTCGCAAATTTATAACTTATTTGCACATGGCGGTGGTTGCAGTTAGAATTGTGCAATTCTGGCTGACGTTGTCTCCGAAATTGTGGCAGAATCAACGTACCGGAGCTGGGTCTGCAAGTTCTGTGGAGGGGTGAAATCATTGTGCCCAGTTCAGAATTACTACGGTCAGCCTCCGCCTAGTACACTATGATTTCCAACTTAGCTTGGATCACTTAGTAGGATAACTGTGGGTGACACAAGTCGTGGACGAGATCCGATGCACTACACCCAGAGCAAAACATAAGCAGGCAGCAACGGGCGTGAATGACAAACGGAAAGCTCCAAAGCTTGAAGGCTGCAACCGTCTAAACCAAGCTTGACTCTCTTCCCCAAGTTGGCCTGCATGGGACACAACGTGTCCAACAACCCACGTGATGTGGCATAGCCTGGCTGTTACTGTGCCTGGGGCTGGTAAACCAGTCACTTAGTGTCATCGTGTAGCCGCAGCGAGTACGTGAAAGGCTTGTCCGGAATTCAGGATAGATGCTTACCGGGTCTGAGTTGTGACACATGACTGGATCGTTAGCGGAGTACCCCTGCAACATGTGACTGTCTGAGTGCTGGGAATGTCTGGGTGTTACTGAGTGCGTGTTCATCCCCAATACGTGCAACGGACTCAGACTTGGCCTGCAACCATTGTGTGTGTGTAATTTGGTGCCTATTTAATTTCTACTTTCTGTACTCTGGTCGCATCTGAATTCCTCCACAACTGCTCTTGCTTACAGTTCTTTGTCTTATACCACTTACTGATGGTCGTTAGCTACGCGCTGTTAGTGCTATACACTAAGGATACTGCATAAATTTATTATTAGGGATAGGTAGCCGGCGCGTGATCAAAACGTTATGCCCTCAAACATTATGTCAACCAACGCAGTGAGTAAGGCCAGTTGTTGCCTTACGTCCAACTGGCCATATCGTATAAATGACTGCGGAGTATTCGCATCGCCTCTGAGATGGCATTATTTGGATACAATATGACATACGTGCGGCATGGGAATAGCAGCGGATTGTTTCCATGAGGATATAAATATATGTCTATGCAGCATTTGCCGTGTACCTCGACAAACAAGCCACATGCATAAAAGGAACCGCATTACTCCTGCTATCACGTGATAGAAAATCAACAGGTTTGTCAATGCCCTCCACAGCACTCATGTTTGACCGCGCTGCATCAACTGCACACACAAGATGACGGATTGCGTGTATGCCCATTGGAACGTCGCATTTCTGCTGAACACCAAACTCTCTCAGCTGCGTTCAAACCATCGCAGCTTCTGCAGTAACCTTGGCGGAATCTGGACAATTAAGCGCCCTTAGAACCCGTTGTTTTGTATCGGTCGATGCATCTGAAACACTGGCCTTTTGTACCCGTGTAATTCTCATGCAATTTACATAGGTCATATAAGCCCTAAAATCCTAGTCTGTATCGTCGGCGTTTTACCGATAAACGTTTGCTTTGTCTCGATCACTGTAACTGAAACGGTGAACTTTGTTCTTTATTGTCTAATTCCTGTTCACATAAAATAGGTTTTGCAATCCCTAAAACCGAGTGCCTAATCAGTAAAAATTCCCGTTACCTCAGTCAAAACAAGAAAATCAAAGAAGCGACAGGAAGCCATTGAATCGTTGGCAACGCATCCTGCTTATAAGCTCTTCGTTAGCACGGAATATGGAAGGCTCATCATCTAGGATGAAGACAAAGCCGAACTCGCACCTAAGAGTAAAAAATAATCTAATGATGGTTTTCATACGGTTTTCATGCTAGAGCAGAGCGCAGTTAATGTAGAACCGCCCTCTAAAGCGATTCAAACGATTGTTGCTCTTGAACTAAAACAGAAGGACTTGAAGGAATGGTTTGGACCTCTTAACCAAGTCATAGAGCAATTTCACTCGCTTAAGTATCCTTTTAGCCCTCCAGATACACCAAAATTGGAGCAGCTTCGATCCGTCAAGAATTTTATACAACAAGTTGCATTTGGGGTTCGTGAGCGCAACAAACGCTCCAAAAAATTAATAGCATTTAACTCCCACTGCGTATAGCAATTCGTATGTAACCGCAGGCTACTTAAATATGCAGGACCAATAGAACACTGAGTTTTCGAATGAAGGAGCATGTGCAAAAGTGGGTCCAATGCGGATTATGCAGCAAGCAAGCCCAAGTCGGACTACGCGTGTACGCAGGCAGCCGACATCTTTGGTCAGCAGGCATTTATTGACTTCGGGTCAGCGAATTTAGGTCAACAAGGCGTTTAGGTTCCTGCTTCCCCATACCAATTCCCGACTCCTCCGGTTGGCCGAGGCCATTGCCATAAAAGGGATTAAGCCAGGGCTAAGTATGCAAAAACACTTATCGGTCAGCTTTAGGCTGCTCTGGTTGTAAAAGCAAGACACTCGATTTTTCTCTCGTTTGTTTGCATGCATGTCTTCACTCACAAACTGCTGCATAAAATTACCTCTTATCTTTATCGGCACTGATAAGACGATACGAAATGCATGCATTTGCTGCACTTCGTCCTCTCAATGTTGCCTTTCAAGTGAGTGGAAACGGATGATAGCGTAAACAGCAAAAGGAGCGAAGAAAGTAAATTGGATTGCATCACCTTTCAAGATCTGTAGACATTAGAGTTGGAAAGTAAACCTGAAAAACGGAATAGGTCAAAGTTGAAATGGAAAAATGGAAAGATGAAAGAAAACAGTAGCTATAGATAAAACCGTGACTCTAAAACGTATCAGTGCATGTGTATTGACACAGACGTTTGCTATAGTGTTAAATCAGGGGAAATGGAAACCGAAGGATTAGTGACGAAAGACAAGGTCCAAGATTGCATTCAGTTTTCTAGATTCTTATTGTTGTGCGCACGGTTCTCCTAAGGATACGGCGATTCTTTAGACAAATGAGAGATATGAGCGCAAAAAGTAATCAAAGGCAGTATTATGTTTTAAATGCGCTGTTTTACACGTATTGCCACAAGCTTATAGTGTCTCGTTTTGTTTGCGTAGAAAGAAGGCAGAAAACGTGGTAGTGGATTGACTCTTCGAACCAGTGAATTTTGTTATTCACTTTATGGCATTAACCTCTTTCCCTCAGAAGGTGGTTACACCCACGTTTAGTTTGAGTATATCTATTACTTTACACACTGCCGATTCTTTGTTTAATAGAATACGAAAATGTCCGTTCAATTGCTCGTTCTCAAAGTCTGTGGTGGCTAGTTCCACTCAACTGTGGGAAATAACAAGATGTTTTTTATTTATATTGTAAATTTTTCGATTGATAACGTGTTACGCCGATTCCTCAGATTGCACTTATGAGAAGGTTGAGGTGCCATCTCGATGTCTAGATTAAAGACGTGTATGGATCATATCAAACAGCTCAGTAAACTCTCACTTAAAACCATCACAGACCCTGCTGCTTCCGCTTACGCTGTTGGTTGCCTTACTACGTAAATCTTCTTGGTTAGTCTATCATAATTGAACTGATTTAAGCACTACTCAGTTTTCCACAAGTTTCGGTTTGTTCCGCTAAAGTGCGTATTTGAGGAAGCAAAAATATCGCGTGGATGCATATATACCGATCCACATCTTCTTACTGTGCTTCTGAGATTAGCGTAAGAAACTAACAGGTTTTTAAGTTGAACAAAGTTCGCTGTCCCAGGAACACAGTCGGAGGTTATAAGTTGAACAAACCAAGCCATCCGATATGTCGCGGTGCGTAAGCCAAGCACGGTTGGGCAGAATATCGTATTTCAACGGATTGTGAAGGAATTCTTACTCGTCCAAATCCAACATGGTTTGGAGCAGCTACAGGTCTTAAGGAAAGTTCACCTGGAGAGATCCAAAGGCCTAACCATGAAAATGCCCGATCACAACCTCGTGTGGTCTGCCTCACGTTCACTCTGACACATTCCACTTACACGCCAAAGGACAGCTTGCAAACACACAAATATACATTTTTACACGCATATTAGCGTATTGTACCAAGCTTTTAGCGTGGTTCATTTTCGAAATAGCGTGCGGTACTTTCAGATTAGCAAGGTGACACGTATCCGCGCAGCTCTCGCCTTTTTGTGGACCATTCATCACCATTTCACTGCATATCACCCAGCGTGCATTCATTCTACTCGGAATCATCTTCTCTACACGGTGGATCCATTCCACACGGATTATTCCCATTGCTTCAATCTCTAGCTTGTGTCTGTGTTTTTCGCGGAGTTTGCCGGGGAATTCACACGCAAAACCTCGCCAGTCGCAGCTTTTCGCGGATCTTTTTTACAACCCTTCGGATTTTTACATCATTCGATAGAGAAATCTTTCCGCTTGCTAACAAGCCTTCAGTCGCTTCACAGCACCACGGTGCATAACAGTTACAGAAGAAATTCATTTTTAACTTGCGCACTCAAGCGCCCAGCAAACTTCACGATCGCCATCACATCTCGGCCAGATCAATTCACTCACTCAGACGAACCAAGCACGTCCTACACGGCCTATTCAAACGTGACTGCAGGATGCACAGGCCCATCACGCGTAAGTCGATCAACGTGTCCTCCGACCACAAGCGGACAAGACGGCGAAGCACACCTACCACGCACGACACCAAACTAGCCCGTGAGCCGCTGCAACCGACCATGACCAATGTAACACGGAGAGAAGTTACAAGTGGAGCTGAGTCACATGCCCAGACAGTGGAATCGGGCCAGCATTGCGCGTTGTGTTCCGTTAATCATAGTCCGATTACTGAGGCTAACAAGCACAACCATCTGTCCGAGTCTGTTTCGTTCTGTCTTAACTGCACAACGGTTCCCATAGTAAAATGCGTAATTGCTTTGTCGAAAGATTACGACCGTCGGATTGCAGAAGTAGAATTACGTCTAAATGAAAGAATTATTTCCTTAGAGGCTATTATAGCAAGGTTTGTATCTCCACCATCTCCCGTACTCACCGCCACTAAACCGAAGAAAAGAGCCAGACGTTCTCGCGAAATCACAGCGGCAAATATCTTGGGAACCCCGAACCAATCAGGCATCACGTACGAACAAAACATCCTTAGTTCCTCAGCCATTCCGCCCTTATCCAAAGCCTCAGTAAGAACCAGACTTCCGACTGACCAACAAAGTCTGAGTATCTCTAAAGGCCAATCAACTTACGCAGCGACTATTGCTAGAGACACTGTAAACAAGACTTTAAGCACAATACCTGCGACATGTGTAAAAGACCAAGCACGAAATTCAGAGACTTGTTTTAGTCCATCCATCACGACGTCTCCCACATTACCGAACACCAGGAGGAACTACGGTGCTCTAACACTCATATGCACCAACGTTCCTGAATCCAAAGCAAATTCTCTGAGAAGTAAGCAACAGGACGATCTGAACCAGTGGAATCTCATTTGCGATCGCATAGGTGCTAGGGTCAAGCCGACTAACATCACGCGTGTGACGAGACATCCAAATTCCGCTCACTATGGTGAGCCCAGAATTCTGCGGATAACACTGGCATCCATTGACGATGTAGAGGCGGTGCTCTTATCGGCATATCACCTCCGAGGTGAAGACAGTATGATCCGCATCTTTCCGGATGTTCCATGGAGCGAACGTCAGCGAGAAAAAAACAATTTAGACGATCGCAACACGGCCAGCTGGCGAAAAACCATTTTAGTTCATGGTGTGCCCGAGCTACCAACAGCTAGGGACGAGGAGGCTCATGCTCACGATCTGGAAGAATGGCGGTACATCCGTGAAACTCTATCTGCAGGCGACGTCATCCTTCAGTCGATTTCTAGACTGCCCGTTTCACCTCATTACAAAGGTAATGGTCCAAGGATACTGAAACTTGTGGTTCAGTCCCAGCAGATGGTGGCTAACTTAATGCGTAACTGGCATAAAATGCACAATGCACTGCCATCAGAACTACGATTTAAGGTACCATTTATTGAATCGAAGCCACCGGAGGATGTGACACCATCTGTGGCTCAATGTGATAAAATAAACGGAGCCGAAGACACTGCATTAAGATTATCAACCACTGAAAACGACGCTATTGAAGAGCGTTCTGCGTGTGCAGGAACGACGTTAGGTGGGCTGCAGGCCCGTGCAAAATGTTCATCGATAAACTGCGCAAAAAACGATCAGGTGCCGGCCTTTCATCGGCCGGCTTAAATCCAACTTCGTGTAATCCTCCACAAGCTCTTTTGGTGCTCAAGCAGCTGTCCTGTATGTACACTAATGCTCAAAGTCTACTTAACAAACTACCCGAACTGCGACTACGTCAAAGGTCCAAATCGTGTGACCTCGTCGCTATAACGGAGACGTGGTTGCGCCCGGATATCACAGACACGGAGGTCGAGCTACCAGGCATGTCCGTCGTTCGGCGCGATCGATCCAGTAAAGGGGGCGGGGTGGCTCTGTACTACCGCAGTGACCTCCAATGTGAGCCCATAGAAGACGTGTACAGTAACGTGCAGGATACTCTTTGGTGTCGGCTGCGTTTAACAGGCAACGACGTCTGTCTGGTGGCGGTCGTTTATCGACCTCCATCCTCTACACCCGAGATGGACTTCAATCTCGCGTCTGCGCTGAGGCTTGTGATCAGCAGGAGATACAGCCATATTCTTATTGCTGGTGACTTCAATATCCACGCTCTGGATGTCCAAGCAACACCTACGGAACAGTTCAAAGCGGATCTACAAGACCTTGTCTCCAGTTTTCCGCTTTATGGCCATATCGACAATCCCACCAGATTCAGAGCAGCAGAAAGTCCGTCTATCCTGGACCGGATATTTACCAACGAAGAACTCATGGTCGAGAAAGTAATCATCGACGCTCCTTTGGGTTGCAGCGATCATGCAGTTTTACTATTCGATTATATATGCTACGCAGAATACCCTGCGGATACTACACGGGAAAGCCGAGTTATCATACGGTACGATGAGCTGGCTCGACTTGCAGAAACAGCCAACTGGAACTTTCTGACAGACGAAGTACCGACAATCGCATGGCCACATTTCGTCAACCAATTTAGCACTCTCGTCGAAGAGGCATCCGAAACGAAGGTTGTCCACTCGAAGAAGACTGTTTCATTTGTGCGAAGTAGGACACGGAAATGTATGGCAGTGAGGAACTCGGCCTGGCGGATCTATAAGGAACACCCGAGCACGGAGAGCTGGACGGCCTATGCAATTCAACGTAATCATTGCACTCAACTCGTTCGTGAGGATAAACTGACATACCAGCAGCACCTGACGGAGCGCATGGTTTCGAATCATAAGCTGCTCTACCAACATGTAAACAACCTGCGCAAGGTAAAACGGGGAATCCCTCCTCTTCAAACGCCAGATGGCATGACGCTGACTACGGAGGATGCGGCGAACGCCTTGCGGCTGCAATATGCTTCGAACTTTCAATGCATTCCTTGGTCATCTGTTCCTTTGTCAGCAGCTGTTTTACAACCAAAACTTACGCACATAGCTTTCACGGCGGGGATGGTATTAAAGAAGTTGTTGTGTATGCGTAAGCACAGCTCTCCTGGAATCGACAACATTCACCCTAAGTCCCTTGCGGTAATGGGAGAAAGTTTAGCGGAGCCTCTGGCACGATTCTTCCAACGCTGCTTCGATCAGATGTATGTACCCGAGATGTGGAAATGTGGGATCATAACCCCAATTCACAAGGGCGGTAGCCGTTCTGATCCAGCCAACTACCGTCCTGTAACCCTTCTCCCGGTCCTGTCGAAGGTTATGGAAGCTATTGTTGCTGACGTACTAACAACCTATCTAGAAGAGTCTGCCTTCCTTGCACATGAACAGCATGGTTTTCGACGGAATCGATCGTGCACCACAAATCTGCTGCTAGCAAGATCGAGTTGGACCAAATTAATTGACAGCGGTGCAGGAGTGGACGTGGTCTACCTAGATTTCTCAAAGGCCTTCGATCGACTAGACCACGGAATCCTGATCTGCAAACTTCAGAGCTTCGGCATTGGTGATCCGCTCCTAGGATGGATCACAAACTTTCTTCTCCACCGGAGCTTAGAGGTAAAAGTGCGTGGGTCCCTGTCCCATCCAATCCAAGTCGAATGTGGTGTACCACAAGGATCAGTACTGGGGCCACGATTGTTTTTGATGTATATTGACGACATAGCGGCCCTCATTCTTTCCAACTGCCTACTCTATGCCGACGACATCAAGGTCTGGAGAGCGATCAATACACCCGACGACTCCGCAATACTTCAAGAGGATCTGGATAAGGTGTATGCGTGGTCAGTTCGGAACCAACTCCCATTCAACACAGAAAAATGCAGAGTATTACACTTACGTCACCAATCAGCATTTTTCTATAAACTGGGTGACCATGTGCTTCACACAACTGCTGAGGAAAAGGATTTAGGAGTCTTGATTCAGTCCGACCTTGGTTGTTCAGCCCAGGCAAAGAAAGCATCGAACGTGAGCATTCGAAATTTGGGCCTTCTCCGGCGCACATTTGGACGCTTCGATCCATCCGTCTTTCACCAACTTCTAGGTGCATACATACGACCACACGTGGAGTATGCAATACAAGTCTGGCAGCCGTGGCTGAGGAAAGACCTCTCTGATTTAGAGAAACCTCAACGACGCGCAACGAAGAACGTGAAAGGTTTAAGCCAGTTACGCTACGAAGACAGACTGAGATCGCTCAGGATATTTAGTGGTCAATATCGAAGACTACGGGGAGATTTGATTTTGGCTTATCAGATTCTGACAGACCCCAATCATACCTGCCGCCATCTGCTGGAGCTCAGTAACAACAACAACAATCTGAGAGGCCATCATCTGAAGCTGGCAGTGCAGTACAGCCGTTTGGAATGTCGACGGAATTTCTTTTCTGTTCGTGTTTGCCAAGCCTGGAATGCTCTCCCAGAATCTGTAGTCAGTGCACCCAACCTGATCGAGTTCAAAAATCGAGTTGATAGTGCACTCACTTCATTGCACTATCTCCCATAGTACAGTCTAATTTTGAGAGATCCAAAATCCATACTTTAAAAATAATTTTCCCCTACGCTTATTTCAACAGTGGATGTATATTTGGACGCTTCAAACTCAAACACTTTGCGCCATGCGAATTTCAAGGGGCAGTGACTCTTTTAACCAAATACTCCATGCCTCATGATTCCCTCCGAGTTAGAGTGGATTATTATTTTGACACTTCAAACTCGGTGAGTCCACAAGCTTGTAGTGACTCGTTGTTAAACGATTTTACTGAATTGGTTTCCATTGAATTTTCCACACTTCTATGATTTTCGCACTGATCACCCTACGGGATTTGTCAAGCTTTAGCTTTTATACCAGCATAAATCCATTGTTCCATTGTTCCATTTGGTGAGCCACTTGTTAAAGCGTCTCAACACGTATGGGCGATCATATGGAAGTGAAGTCTAATTATCCTAAGAATACATAGGTTCCTATGACCTTTACATAACGCGATACATGTAGGCACTGAAGTGGTAACTGACTAACAAATTCTCCCATGGGTTAGGAGACAAACGAACACTCATTAACATCGTGTCAACGCCACACTTGGAATCCTCTCACATTTTGTTGCGCAATCAACTGTGATAGAAGTAAGCAAACATAGAATTTCCGTTGTTCAGCTTCAGGTTGGTCTATTAACTTCAATGGGAACAATGTCCCCATGATCGTCGCAATAACAATCGCACAAAATTGTATAACTACCTAGCAGCCATTGCTGACGTGCGGAATACCAGTGAGATTATTCTCTGTCTACGTCACCATGGGCGACCATATGAAAGTGAAACCTAATTATCCTAAGAATTCATAGGTTCCTATGACCTTTACATAACGCTATACATAGAGACACTGAAGCGACAACAGATTAACATTTCGCCCATGGGTATGGAGACAAACGAACACTCACTGACGTCGTGTCAACGCCACAATTGCAATCCTATCATTTTTTGTTGAGTCATCAACTGTGATCGAATTAAGCAACCTTAGAATTGTCGTTGTTCAGCTTCAGGTTGGTTTAACAACTTCTTTGGGAACTATGTCACCCATGATCTTTGCAATGACATTCGCACACAATTGTCTAACCGTTTAGCAGCTATTGCTGTACTGTGGAGTACGAGTTAGATGATTGCCTCTCTACGACACCATGGTTAGGCCGCTGAATAAGCCACCATTAGGTAGCCGCCAGTGATCGCCATAGACCGCTTCATGTGCTGGTTAGTATGTCTGTCCACACTGGTTAAGTCTTAAGCTTTGGATAATGTGGTAGCTAGCATCTCCTCCTTTGACACGCATCACAATTTGCCTATTGGTCGGTTTCATGCAGGCATTTCCCTTCACGATGGTACACTCGTTCGATCTGTGTACAGAAAAGCAACATGGACGGGGCAATACTTGAACTTTAATAGCTTTTGCCCAATGAACTATAAACGAGCTCTAGTACGTACCACTTTTGCTAGAGCTCGCCAAATTTGCTCATTAGACACAATCGAACAAGAACTAGAACGAGTCACCTTGACGCTACAAGAGAATGGGTATCCAGCGCGATTTATAACTCGACACGCAAAAGTACGATCAGGAGATAAACCACCAACCGATGTCCCAAAGAAAAAAGTATTCATTACACTGCCGTTCAAAGGAGATCAAGTTGACCGAAGATGCAGGCATCGTCTCCGTCAATCGATTAAGAAGTGTTACCATGCGGCTGAGCTAGTGGTATTGCATCAAGTCAGAAGGCTGCTCTGTAAATCCAACCTGGACAGACCAGACTCTCAAGTTACCGCCTCTTGCATTTACCTCTTTAATTGTACTTGCGGTAGCAAGTACGTAGGCCGAACTGAGAGAAGTCTGTCAGCGAGGATTGCAGAGCATGTTCCGCGAAACATGATTGCTAAGGGTCCGAAGCTACCAACTAGCTCTATTGCCCGCCACATACTAGAATGCCCTGAATGCCAGAACCCACGTGGCAATTTCAGGGTAGTTAGTAAACAGGCTAATCCCCGTTTACTACAGTTTGCGGAGGCGGCAGCAATTCGGCGGCTGAAGCCAAAGCTATGCAAGCAAACGGATTTCGTGACCACGCTAGCCCTACCCTGGTGAGGCTAGCGATTGCGTTTTCCTCGGAACAGGTCACGTGAGCCTAAAGACCTTCGACCGCTTTGAATTTTAGCTGTTAACATCGCACTGTTTTCCACTCATTGTATGTAGACAGCTGAGGAGAATACGCGAAATTGCTGAATTCAGTAAATTCTGTTATAATGTTGTTTCTTCTTGCTTTATTGGTCGGTTTCAGTTTGGAGACCAATGATTGAGGTTTACTCGAGGGGCATCGAGGTTTACTCCAGAGGGGCATCAAGGCAGAACAGAAGGTGGTGCTCGACCACTTTCATTGGACTGTCTGTCTCTTATGCTGGCAGCTTCTAACCGGTGTCCCATTGGTTTACGTCCCATAACCAATGAGAGTGTCAAGGACGCCAAATCGGCGTTCTCAGCCTCGCTAACTTGAAAGTACCGCACGCTATTTCGAAAATGAACCACGCTAAAAGCTTGGTACAATACGCTAATATGCGTGTAAAATGGTATAAAAGTGAACCACACAGCCCCAGCTTGATCGATAATTCGCGTCCAAGCTGGCATAGACTTGCGTCAAGCCGCGTTCACCTCAGAGCACGTGACAGCGCCTTACCATCACTGCGTCTGGCCCTTTTGTTGGTCGCTTGACGACGAGCTTTGTTACCCTAGGATTCACGCTGGGCTATAGCATATACTAGATAGCTTTTATCTTCACATTTAAAAGATAAATGACTGCCATTAGCACACGTGCAATGAAGAAAAAGATTGCGGAAAACCGGGTAATCACGGTAAGCAATACCGTTGCAGTTACGAGTGCCGAGGAAGCTGTACTCTGTTACACACATTCATGCCATCTGGGACACAACTGTAGGTAAGTAAGTCCAAAGGACGAATGACAGAGAGTTCAGTTAGTGTTGTCGAACTTATATCAGCCCTGTCAGCCAACATAAAGATGTTGGAGAAACCGTTAGAGGAACAAAATGAAAAACGAATGTTGCTTGACTCATTTGAGGATATCCTTATATCAGTTTCATGCATAATTCACTCTCCGGCTAATCCAGAGCAAAAGTACAAAATTGGAGCAGTAAACTTCCTAGATGCAGTCGCCTTTGCTACACAAAAATGCAGAAGAGGAAAAAATGCCAGCGCCCTCAACATAGCTGACGCTATCTAGATTGACAACATTATGTATACTGTTTCGAGGGCGTGTAACGTTTCTGAGACCGATATTAGTTGTAGAAGATTGGGAAAAAATCTTTGCGTTTTCCTGCTCCAACTCTGTATAGATTTCGTATCAAAAGTCTGGCAAGTGCATTTATCAAAAGCCAAAATATTTTGATATCTGCTCTGAAATTTAGAAAACTTATTCTATTCGAAGGTAGGTCACCCTTTAAACGCGAACTTCAAGGCATGAGTGCAACTAATGTCTCGTCTGAGCCGAAGCAGAATCATTCCCGTTGCGCACCTCCTGGAGTGCCAAGAAGGAGGTCATTCAACAGCGTTTGGTTCTCCCCCCTTCAAAAACACAGATAATATTGGCAAGATCACTCTCCACACAAGGGATGTTCACGATGGCGGCAGCATAGCGGAATTTGAGTTGCTCACGCCTCCACACGACATCAGTCTTGTGGACTTAAGAAGTAGTGTATATCCACTCGATGCACCACGTTCTGACAAACCAGTAGGGATTGGTATCAATCCCCACACCGCGATTAATACAGATACAAGTACACAAACATCCAGTGGGACTGGCAATAGCTGCAGTGAAGGTGCACTACGGCCCATTGACATTACGACTACACATAGCAGCGGTGGCTATGGCCCATGCCCTAAGCGTCAGATCAAACAGGGGACTTCATACTGTACAGCTGACTCCCCATGTCCCACTGACAGTTGTGAATAATAATCCTACTACACAGAGTCGCAAGTCACACTTCCCAGTTGTTCCGGCGATGTGTCAAGGTTCCTCTCCTGACAGGCCTCCATACAGCTTCGCTGAAACACAAACCAGTTTTTATGCCCCTCTTCATACGCTGTTCCGCCTCCTCCTCCTCTCACAATGCCTTCTGTGAGCCCTACGGCAATAGCACCCTATCCACTTAAACTCAATCACCCTAAATTAGCATAGCGTTCTTTTCGCATTCCCCCACCCATTCTCTCACCCCCACTAATCCGATGGAACTGTTGAATCTCACGGTAAGGGATTTGCTGCGGAAGGCTCTAGAACTAATATGACTGCAATGTGATAGTAAATACTGGGTGGAATGATGAACACCGCCAGGACTTTTTAAGACTGAGAATACTTAAAATCCATTCTCTGTTTGATAAGCTCCATGTACTCCGCATCTTCATGTACCTGAAGTAACGTTATTTGCTTTTATTCACTGAAACCTGGTGTCATGATTCTATGCCCATCCAGCTGCTTTCTATCGAAGATTACAAACTTATTCGAAATGATCGAAGGCAAGACAGAGGAGGCGGTGGCATAAGTTACTACTCGCAGAACCTCCTTGACTCTGAATTCACACTTCCACTTATATGCCCCACTATTGATTCCGCTTGGTTACCCTTGTCCTTCGTTACTAAGCGAACGCTTGTAGGCTGTATATATCGCTCATCCGGGGCCAGCTTCAGTGATGAGAACCAGTTGGCTGACATCTTCAATTACATATCGGAACTTGGTTCTGTTGATAAAGTTGTTGGCGGAGATTTCAGCCCATCAGATATCTGCTGGTCCAACATATTAACAAATGCGAAACATGCTGTGTTCATAACCTCCGTCATCACTGGTGGTTGGGAGCAAGATGTTCTCGTGCCTACGAAGGGTATATATATACTAGACCTACATTTTATCTCAGGCACATCCCGATAGCTACTGATGTAATTGACGGTCTCTGCATATGATCACAAAATGGTCGGATGTAAAGTTATAGTTGAGTCATCGCATGTGGGGTCAGCGGTGGTTCTACACGTCCTGCAAAATATCAATTGAGTAACTTTCTCCGCTCAGCCTAGGGCCCAAAATTGGAACCATTTCTTTCTTTCGTCTGATATTAAGGGAGCCTCTGAAATCTTCTGTGATGATGTGACTATGTGCTTAAGCATACTTGCCTCCAGTGATAATACGAGAGCCTCTTTTAAGTACGCTAACAACGAAAAGGATAAGTAGAAAATACGAGTGCTAACTCGAACCTATGAACGTACTCACGACTTCAGCGTGTTACTGCGACTGCAACGCCTTGTAATTGAGACGGGCATGAAACACCACACCCGTCTCATGCAGGAAGAACAACGGCTGTAAATAGTAGTAATACAAGTCCACTGTTGACTGCATTATTGAGAAGAAGGAGAGGCGGCAAAAGTGACATACCCACCCACGTCGTCATGCTTGAAGACTAATGCATCCATTCCCCAAATGTTATAACAGAAGCCTCTAGAGCTTATATTTTGCCGAATTCTTTAATTTTGTAGGCCTGGGCAACCTGACAGTATCCTGCTCACGCAATACCATGAATATTATCTCAAAAAGTTGCTGATGCTCTGGCCACCGCAGAGGATAATCAACGGTGCCCTATCTGCTGCATCGAGCAGGGTGGATAGGGGTTTGGATGCTACTGCTCAACCTTCCCGTCTTCTTATTCCCCATCTTACGCTTTTTTCACTCTTACCGTCCCATTCCAACTTCACTTATATCCCCCCAGTTTTCAACTCCCCGATCCTTGGCCCTCCCCCAACATGCTTTGCTAGGCATTTATCTTCTAATCTCAACTCACATGTGAACGCGGAGCGTCACTCCTCTCCTGTCGACAAGCCCATGTCCAACCAAGCGGTCCATTCCAGTTCATCGGCTTCCATTTGGAGCCCTCGATCCTCCTTCAGATTGGCATGCCTTAATCTACACACACTACTACAGATAGGTCAACAGGCAGCATTTGCCCGAACATTGGAGACCCTCTCAATCGATATCTGCTGCTTAACAGAGACCCGCCTGCAAGACTCGAGCTCTGTGCTCACTCTGCGATCCACTTCAGGTGACGCATGAAGTATTTTCTCATTACGCATATCCGGTGACGATGCAGCTTCGAGCACCTGCCAAGCTGGTGTTGGCATTGCCCTGAGTCCCCGGGCTGAAGCTGCTCTGGTTGATTGGATTCCAATCAGTAGCCGGATGTGTGCGGTCCGATTGGCTGGCTCGTTCAAAGCTTCGAAGTCGCGCGGGACTAATAGGTGTCTATTCATCATCGCTGCATACGCGCCCACAAACTGTAGCGATGATTCGGTAAAGAACGACTTCTACCGCCAACTGACTCAGCTCCTTTGCCACGGAAGAAGCACGGACACTGTTGTTCTGACTGGGGATCTGTACGCACAAGTTGGAAAGTTGTCCACTGATGAAATGCATCTGGGCGGTCAGCACGGTGTAGGCTCCCGTAATGATAACGGTGAGCGGTTACTTCATTTGAGTGAAGATGCTCGCTTATTTCTTGCAAGCACTAATTTCCGACACAGCACCCGCCGGAGGGTGACTTGGCGCCCACCAGCCTCGAAACAGCCTTGGACGCAGATCGATCACATTGCTATTAGTTACCGCTGGAGAGGCTGCATCCAGAACTGTCGCTCGATTTGGAGCACAGGTGTGGACACCGATCATGCACTTGTATGTGCTGACATGCAGATGCGCCTTGGTGGACGCCCACGACGACGCTGTGAGCGCATTGACACCAGCCAACTGGCGAAGCCAGCTGTTCTGAGTGCGTATCAAAGTACGCTGACATGCGAGTTGAGCAATCGCTCACTGGAGACAATTGATGGTCACTGGTCACATGTTCGCCAGACCTTACTAGCAGCGGGCAAATCCTCATGTGGTATGTCTAAAAGCCAACATGGACATTGGGTCTCTTCGCAGTCTCTGGAACTTATCTACGCTCGCCGGTATATCCTTGCTGGAAGGGAGGACAATGAAACTCGCAAAGAGCTCCGGGCAAAACTCCGCGCTAGCCTGAAGAGAGACCGCGAATCTTGGTGGTCTCATCGTGCGTCAGAGATGGAAGTGGTCGCTGCCCTTGGCAACCATCATAAGTTATTCCGTCTGATACGGGAAACGGGCAGCTGGAGGCCTGATGTTAGTGAAACAATTTGTGATGAGAGTGGACAGCCTATTCACAATTTGTCAAAACGTTTGGAGCGTTGGGCTGAGCATTTTGAAAAGCAATTTAATCGGCTAGAATTGTTCGATTCTTCGCCGGCGAGTGATCGCCCTGCTTCGTGGGCTGTCCATTTGGATCCACCCTCTTGCTCAGAAGTCGAACGTGAGATCGGACTGTTGAAGTTGAACAAAGCCGCGGGACCAGATGATCTTCCTCCCGCCTCTTCAAATTCGGAGGCTCTACTCTTGTTGATGCTTTACATGAATTACTAGTGAAACCTTGGGAGCAAGAGACTGTCCCAACCGATTGGAGCCGGTCCGTTGTTGTTCCCACCTTCAAAGGAGGTTTGCGTTCGGAATGCGTCAACCATAGAGGAATCAGTCTGATCTCCATCGCCTCCAAATTACTCGCCTCCGTAATTCTTCACAGACTGACTGGCGCTCGTGAAAGCCAGATTCATGAGGAGCAAGCCGGGTTTCGTCGGGGTCGTGGCTGCATCGACCACATATTCACCTTGCGTCAGTTGTTGGAGCACCGCCACAAATATTGGCGGCCCACCGTAGTCGTGTTCCTCGACATCAAAGGTGCCTTCGATTCGGTTGATCGATGTGCCCTTTGGAATTGTTTACTCAGGAAAGGTGTGCCCGAGAAATGTGTAAATATTATCCAAGCATTATACGCGCATAGCACGGGCAGAGTGAGGGCTTACGGCAAGCTGTCGCCACCCTTTAATATCTCCAGCGGTGTGAGACAAGGATGCCCGCTGTCACCTTTCCTCTTCAACTTCGCTATTGACGAAGTCATGGAGTTTGCATTAGCAGGACATGACTTGGAAGGTGTGGAGCTACCCCCAGGAGAACGACTTCTTGACTTGGAGTATGCTGACGACATTGCCCTCATCTGTGACAGCTCCCAGACATGCCAAGCCGCGCTGAACAAATTAGCACTCGCTGTCAGCCGCTTCGGGCTTTGCTTTGCACCATCGAAGTGCAAAGCGTTCCTCCAGGATTGTCAGGGTTCGCCTCCTGCGCTGATCCTTGGTGGGGATCAGCTATAAGTCGTTCAGAAATTCAATTACCTGGGAAGTTGTATCAGCGCCCTTGGGATCGAAGACGAGATCACGAACCGTATAGCGAAAGCTCGGAGGGCTTTTGCTAATCTTCGCCACCTGTGGCGGCGGCGCGACATCACTCTCGCTCTGAAGGGTAGAGTGTACAAGGCAGCGGTACGTTCGAACTTACTGTACGGTTGCGAAACCTGGCCCCTAAGGTCGGCGCACTTGAAGAGGCTACTTACGTTCGACCATCGGTGCCTTCGCAGTTTTGCTCACATCTGGTGGGAACACCGCGTGAGTAACGAGCGTGTTCGACGCATGGTTTACGGCCCAGGAAAAGGATCTGAACCGCTCAGCACCGTTATTTCCCGCACCAGGCTCTGATGGCTCGGCCAGGTGTTACGCATGCCAGCCCACCGACTCCCGCGACGTGCGTTGTTTGCTCACCAGGATGTGGGTGGAAGAAGAGGAGAGGTGGCCAAGCGATGACTTGGTCCAGATGAATGAAGTCCCTCACTTCCGAGCTAGCCTCGGTTGGAGCTTCACGGCTCCCTGGTTGGGGTCCAAAAGACGGTGACCACGTTTGGCTGGATACACTTGCTGACATGGCAAGGAGCCGACCTCAGTGGCGTTCCTGCTGTGAGTTTCTTTGTCCCTCCCCATCCCTTTTAGTCTCCCCCTCCATCTCCAATCTCATTTCGTAGGGTAAAACATAATAAACTTTTTTCTTCTTTTTGCCTAGTAGCTGGCTGGAAGCTTACCGGAACCATGCCTATCCGTTGCTGGTATCTCAGCTGGCATACAACTGTTGTATCTATTTTTCCTTTGTGTATTGTATTATATGTATGTATGAATTTATTTCTTTCATGTATTGCGGCACAATAGCGGAGGTGTTTTCCCACCTCTAGCTGATGTGTATAATGATGATGATGATGTAAAAGAAACGCTGGAATTGTCAAACTCGATTAACTTCTCTGAGCAAGTCTCAGTGATTGACCTTAGTGTCGCTCCGATAAAACGTATGATTGCCTGTCTACGACCACCCTACAGACCCGGCCCCGATGGGATCGCTTCTGCTTTAGTCAGACACAATGGAGATGACGTCCCTCTTATATTATTGAAAATCTTCTCTTTGTCTCTCCAGTCTGGTTAATGTCCCGAAAGTTGGAAAGCGTCTGCGGTCATACGGAGACATAAGTTCGGGTCAAAATCTGGCATCCGGAACTGCCGCCCCATTAGCCACACTGCCATTCTCTCACACAAGTTAGAGAGAATTGTTAAGGAACATTTCCTTTTTTCTATTATCACACCAGCTTCTCTCAGCTTCACAGCATGGCTTTCTGAAGCCTCGGTTGTGTGTTATCTGTCAAGTTGACTTCCTTAACCATCAAACTGAAGCAACTGACTCAGGACATCAGTGCATTGTCATCTTTCTTGACATGCAAAAAGCGTTTGACAGAATCCCACACAAGAGGCTGCTATATAAATTAAGTATAATGTGAAAAATCCGTTTTACTCTTGGATCCAATCGTACCTAGTATGGCGATCGCAAGTTGTGGTTGTCAATGGTAACATCTCTTCACCTCGTCTGGTCACCAGTGGAGTGGTACAAGGCAGTGTCTTAGGTCCCTTACTCTTTCTACTGTACATAAATGACCTTGCTTCTACCATAAAATTTGGTAAGTCTTTTGTTTGCTGATGGTCTTAAGGTTGTTTACACCTTCTCATGTGCTCAGCATAACGCTGTACTTGACAATATCCAAAGCGACTTAAAAGTCATTGAGAGATGGGCTGACATGTGGCAGGTAAGGTTTGCAACATCAAAGTGTAGTATTATGGCGTATGGATGCTAGATAGCAGCAGAACTGTTCAAGCTTCATGACGAAGTCATTCTTATCAGTCAGTCTGTCTGGTACTTAGGTTTTAACTACGCCAGTTCGTTAAACCTCAGCGAACATACAAATCATACCGTGAAAAGCCTAAGCTGTCGGTCGGTTTCAAATGCCACCTGCTAACCTTGAAAGAAATCAGACCGCTTTCAAAATCAGTATCAGACATTTACTTGAATATTGCTGTGGTACTTTCAGTAACCTGCGAAATCATGAGTTGAGAGCCAATGAAAATATTCAATGCGCCTTCACGAAGCGTATATTTGGTTATTCATCTACACTTTCATACAGCGACAGGTGCAAGGAGCTGAAACATTAACCTCTGTGGTTACGAAGAATGCAATTAAATCTGTGCTTCTTCCATAAATTCCCGTGACGGAAAGCATATGTTGAAACGTATCAATTGCACTTTCGGGAAAACACCACTTTTGAGCTGCGAGATAGTGAATGTATAGTCTCTTTACCAAAATTCAGGGCCAGTCTAGGGAGAAATTTCCAATGGAAAAAGCTACCAAAAGCGATTATACGTATTGAACATTTTTGCATGTTTAAGAAAATGAGAAAAATTTATCTGTCAACTGAAAAAGTGAAATGGATTTTAAGTATTCAACTTGATGATGAAAAGCTGTATGAAGAAGGGCCGGATGACGTATGTTACCGGTGAACATCGACTGGAAACATGTTCAACAAATGCACCAGAGCAAACTTGATCATCAAAGATGACCTGTTACAACCGCTTCTCATGCTATTCATTAAGGTAACTTCCTATGCGGTTTACTCCTTACAAACTTCATTCATAATAATTGCTTTCTGATCTAAAACCGGGAGTAAAATTAGTTCCTGGTATGGGGTCAGGAGCTAACATTGTAATCCTCCCCTCAAAGTGACTAATTCATAAGATTTGTTCTGTGATTCCATTCGCTGCATTTTTCTGTAATACTAATTATCTCTCCTTCTTTTCTGGAGTTAACTGTCCGGAAACATCACCGGATTTCAGTGATGGCAATAATGGATATCCAAGTTAACTTTTTACCTATGGACAACTCGTGCAGTTATCTGTCTTCGGTTGTCACGCCGCACAATTTGATCGGATGGTCGGCTCGATTCATTTTTATGCTGATGTAAAACATATCTGCTTATTTTTGGCATTGATGATACTATACCACTTTCACTCCATTTTTCTTATTTCATTGTTGGCCACGACTGAGCTGATTGCTTGAGGTGACAGATTAAAGCTTCCAGATTATAAAAGACTATACCTATGCAAGGCACAGTGTCAGCAACTGACTGGCGCACAAAAGATGTGCCATAATTGATCCGCAGGACCGGGCTGAGTCTTCATCGCCCATAATACATGTATAAAAGCAGCCCTAAAAAGAATACAACATATGTTAAACATGTGGTGGCTTATATGCTTCTTTGCCACACCAGCCCGTGGCAGGATATAGCATGAAAATGCGGGCGAAACCTTTCGAGGGAATACCCTGCATGGAACCAGGTCCCTGGCGACGGTTCCACGTGAGGTCATATTACTTTACTTGAACATTCCGTTAAATCTGCATCTGTTATTGTTCCTGGCTTTTCAATTTCCTTAATGTCTTAAACCTGCCAATTACTTTAATATCCGTTTTTGATCCATTGTATACTGCGTGAACAATTGATTATTTTGTGCGATCCTGCTGTACACATTGATCAGACCACATAGTTGGACTGTGCCACGCATCGCCGAGGAATATAGCATTTAGTTATTTATTTAGTTAGTTAGTAAGTCAGGCATTGTTTTCTAAAAGAGGTTAGGAAGTAATTTCATATTAGGATTCTGTTCATTATTAAACATGGGGAAAACACAGAACTGCTGATTTTATCTTCAAATACCCGGAAGTTAATTTGTCATCGACTGTTCATTGCTGCCTACCAAAAAGCCGATCCTTCAGGTACACTCGCGTATTTAACGAAAGTAATCAAAGAAAAACAACAGTATATCTGACCTTGTGGAAGCCCTGATCTATGCTTTAAGTCTGCTTCAAGTGACAGCGACATTGTCCTTTAGATATGATCCTTTCTACTCAGAAGTAAGCAAATACAAGAAGAATATTCTTTTCGATAATTCTCATCAGGCGTATACAATTATGAAGCAAATTATTGGCGGAAATAAAGCTCGTAGAGGCTCGTGCAGAAAGTAACCAACTCATTAACCAAGTAGTATGAAAACTAAATCAATGGTTTGGTCAATCAGACTGTCGCATTAGGAGAGTCAATTTACCAGCAATGTCACGCAGACGGGGGACGTCGCATGCGGCATCCAGCGTCGGAATTCATCAGATTCGCCTACAATTTGACTCCTTTCCCGAGTCTGCGTATTCACTCTGAATGGATACCAACATCACTAAAACTAAAATCGATCGAAGCTTGTTTGATTTCAATCTCATAACAAACGACCGAGACAACGGGTTCCGCTCACATAGGTGGCGTCAGTTGATGTTCCTTTTAGAGCGAGTTTGGCGCCATGCTCTGTCCTTAAGGCTGCGACATAACAAACTAACCCAATGTAAGTAATGGGTGTGATAACTTCTGGTAGATTGGCTGGACGGAGTCCACGTAAGCTCATTAGACAGATGCGTAATCAGGCACTATCTACTCGGATGGGCCATGGCTGTGCGTACTGGAATCGGTTCCTCTCAGAATGATCAAAGTTCAGCATAGTTCCTGCCAGGAAAATTGCGAAGTGAATCGGGTAGCAGCGAGCGAACAGTGGCTGTCATCCAACAAACACAGGCGGATATCATAGAACAGAGAGAAAATGATTTGCAATGTAACAGTGATTCAAATTTATGTTTATGGGTGACAAAGGGATCTATCATTACCGGATTTCCAGCTAGCTATAAGAGAGGTATAAAAGTGTGACAGAATTTGTCATACTGTTCGTGACCTGGCACTGAGATAGTCATGCTCATTCAACTTCTCCGAGCAAGTAGCTTACGTCCCTGCAAAGACCAGCAAAAGCAATGGAATATAATTTAAAACCTACAAAATGAAAGAATCTATACGCTGCGCTTCTTCATCACTTTCAAGAACTGTTTTGGAATACCTCTCGCTGGTGTACAGGGGCGCAAAGAAAAGAGGACGCACTGTACTAAAAATGTACAACGAACATTTACAAAGCGCTTATTAAAAACGGCATCGAAATTAGAATATTCCGAGCGATGTGAGAAACTCAAACTTGCTCCCATCTGTTTAAGGCGAAGGAAGCGCAACCTAATCATATTTTATAACATCGTGCACAAGAAAACGCATCTTTCCTACATTCACATAGCAATACATCATACAACATGCATTCGGTAGTGGAATGCAGGTCGAAGACCACCAGATCCGCTAACTTCGTCCTTACCAGATAGGTACGAACCTGGAACAAAGTGCCAAATGATACTCGTACAAGCAATTCAGAGCAGGAATTACAAAGCAGACTAGCAAATACTTGATCGTGCAGAATGTGGTCTATCTATTAGGATGTCACATACAGAAACAGCCAAGCATACGAACAAGGTCCAGGATTTATAGGATCCAGAAACCAGTCTACAACAAAGAGCGAATATTACAATAGTAAGGCGCCTATACTCACCGTCTTCATCTTTCTTCCTCTTTCTTACCTAAGCCAACCACAAAATTGTCATCACAAAGTGCGTTATGAAGAAGTCAATCAAACACACCACATTTTTCGTCTACGTTGTCGATGTTCCTACTAGAAATTGGGTGTTGCCCGCCCGAAAACACTGCACTACTAGTGCACTATTAGTAGTGCAGTGTTTTCGGGCGGGCAACACCCAATTTCTATTTGCATCATCTACGGTCCTCGTGATCGAAAGACTAAGGTTCACTTCAATGGGAATCGCGGTCAACATTGAGATTGCGACGCGCAATCCATCCACACAACGTGTACTTCAAATTCACTTTCCAATCTGTTATTTGCCGTTGTGCCAAGCTTTGCCCGTCGTGACCCGGTGGCTTAGGGGTGGCGGTCACAACTAACATCTCAATGGTCCCGGCTTCGATGCCTGCTATCTCTATCTGATGAGAGGAAATAACCTCGAAACGCGTCATGGAGTGCAGTGGTTTCAGACGGGCAACACCCAATTTGCTGCTGGTTCATCAGCTACGGTCCTAGTGATCGAATGGCCAAGATTCACTTCAATGGGAATCGCGGTCCACTTTGAGATTGCGCGTCGCAATCCATCCACACAACATGTACTTCAAAATGACCCTCAACATCGATGTTCCTACTACTTTTATTGCAGTTTACTCTTATGTTTAGCTATTATAGGTGCTCCTCTTGTACCGGTTTTATGTGAGTGCCACTACCAGAATTCGATACTACTAAACTATCATGAACAAAGCGGCCATCAACTGTGCTAAAAGAAATTGGCACCTACTTTGTACATTTCCGTATCAATATTCTCAAGAGACCTACCAAATTCGATATAGACATGCTGTGCAACATCAGGTAACATAGTGAAACAACAGGCAACCTGAGAAACTATCCAAATTGAAACGATTTTAGTTATTCATATATATATTTTTTGATCATTTATGGTCGTTGAACTTGAAAACGCTTTATTTAACTGAAGATGCTGTCACCGGCGTGTTTCATCAAAAAGGAGAATAGACACTTTATTTACTTATTTATTTAATTTTGGGCAGCATCAAAATCCGGGATTGCAATCAGTGACCGTCAGAAGCAGTTCGCACATATGACGGAACCATTTAAAACTCTTTGAATTCCCGTCTACTTACTGAATTTGAAAAGCATGGAAAGAAGACGAAGGCTGTTAGTTGATGCATTTCATATTGTATCCTCAGTCCCATTAACAATAACCGATATGCATAGATGAAACCAACCCTGGCTGCGATCAAAGTGCAGAGTGAATGACGGAAGTTCACATATACGTCCATGGTAGCCTTAGACATCATGCGGATTATTGCAACAGCCTCAGCAAACCGAAGAAAGTGGGGATTCAGAAACAGGAGTTAACGAACAGGCTTGTTCTCGGTGGATCTTATCAAGCTTATGCACCATACCTTATAAGAATAAAGGACACGAAATACATCAGACAGTGGTAAAGTTCAAATGTCTAGGTTATCTGAATGACAAACTTCGGTGACTGGTTTGGAATCGGTCAAGGATATGTGAGTGGCGTGTTTCCCAACATGGGCCATTGTGGTGAGCGGCCACGGTAGACAAAGAAACTGTCGAAATCGCTTTTACGCACATAAATATGGGTTCTGGAGGCGGATAGCAATCGCTTCGGCTGTTGCTAGTAAGCGATACCTTACTGCTCGTGGGTGGCGTCCAGATAAGCGGTAAATAGGTTGGAAAAGCTGGTGTGTATCGACTTGGTGACTAGAGTCAACTAGATGTGCTAACACGGTGCTCGTCACTGTTTTATTCACACTCTTTCTTACTCGACACGAACAAGAGAATGAGTATACGCTGAAAGAAGCACTCGATCGAGGAAATCTGTCCTTGAACTGCAGCTTCACGACTGGTTTTGAAGTAAAGCATAGCCGTAAGTTTGCTGCGTAGTAAGTATGGTCAATGGCTTGGCTGTGTGGTGGTGTGAAGAAAACAGTGACGAGCGCCGTGTTAGGTCATCTAGTTGACTCTAATCACCAAGTCGATACCCGCTAGTCTTTCCAATCTATTTACCAAGAATCTGGACGCCACACCCGAGCTGTAAGACATCGCTTGTTAGCAACAGCCGAGGCGATTGCTATCCGCCTTCAGAACCCAGATTTATGTGCGTAAAAGCGATTTCGACAGTTTCTTTGTCTACCGTGGCCGCTCACCACAATGACCCACTTTGGGAAACAAGCCACTAACATGTCCTTGACCGCTTCCGAACCAACCACCTAGCTTTGTCATTCGGATAACCTAGACCTTTTAACTTTGCCGTTGTCTGATGTATTTCGCGTACTTTATTCTACTAAGTTATGGTGCATAAACTTGATATGATCCACTGAAAACAAGCCTGCTCGCCAACCTCTTTCTGATGTCTACGTCTGGCGTATTTTTCACTTAAACGCGGGATTAGTGTGACTTAACACAAATTTGACCCCTGTGTCCAGCTCTATCCAGTGACCCGAGACCATGAGGTGTTTGCTTATGGAAGAAACTGGTGGCTTACGCAAGCATGGAAGTTGTGGGGGTAGAGGTGTGTGGGTACTATCACACTGAACGCATCTCGGCAGATGTTGTTCTATTCGGGAAGTCAGAGTCCCACCGGTTCTACCTATATAACTCGCTCCGCAGTGTAGGTCGGGAATGCAGAGATGTGGGCACTGTCATGTGCGTCATCGCGTGCCAAATGTTTGTTCCGTGATGATAGACGTTTATCCGTCTGCCGCAGCCGTTTCGAAAGATGACTTCATGGATTTGTCAACGCCAACCGAAGGATAGGGCTAGGCGTGGTTCTAACGCGGGGATGTCTACAACTCATTTACAGACATTTTTACCTATGATATATGGTATGGTGAACGGTTGTGAAACCTGGCCTCTTAAAGCAACAGACCTGAAGACGGTAGTTACGTTCGACCACCGGTGCCTTCGCAATTTAGCTCAAATCGGGTGGGGACACCGCGTGAGTAACGAGCCCGTTCGACGCCTTGTTTATGGCACAGGAAAAGGAAATGAACCGCTCAGCACCGTTATTTCACGTACCAGGCTCCGATGGCTCAGCCACGTGTTACGCATAACAGCTCATCGACTCATGCGAGCTGCGTTGTTTACACACTCGGGGTGTGGATGGAAGAAAAGTAGAGGTGGCCAAAAAATGACTTGGTCGAGAGGAATGAAGGTCCTCACTTCGGAGCTGGCCTCAGTTGGAGCGTCTCGGCTCCCTGGTTGGGGTCCGAAAGACGATGAACACGTTTGGTTACACTTACTTGCTGATATGGCTAGGAGCCGACCTCAGTGGCGTTCGTGCTGTGAGTTTCTTTGTCCCACCCCATCCCTCTTAGCCTCCCCCTCCAACCACGATCTCACTGTTTAGCCTTCTATAATTTATCATAGTGATCTTTTTTGATGCACAGTAGCCGGCTGGTAGCTTATCGGAACGATGCCCATCCGTTACAGGTAGCTCAGCCGGCTTGCACCAGTTGCATTTTTCTCCTTTTTTCTTCTATGTATTGCCACACAGTAGCTGAGGTGTTCCCCACCTCTAGCTAACATGTATAATGAATGATGGTGTAGGTGTCGTCTAACCAGTGGATACCACTGTGAAAGGAAGGTTTGTAGAATGGAAAGGAGTGAGACACTGCGACCAATCTTTAAAAGTATAACTGGAGCCAGCTATTAACTGTTCATTGTAATACATATTCAGAAAGGACGAGAAGCGTTATGTATCTCAATTAGGCTAACCAGTGAACACAGTCGAATAATCCTATACGTCTGTGAGCAAACGCCAAAAAGCAGACATGTCAGACTGAGGGGATGTTAAGCAGCAGAATCTACCGATAACCTCTGAGCACTGTGCGGTATGCTGAATTCAACATGTGGGGCATGAAGAAATTGTACTGGAGATATAGTGCGATAATGATAATACATAGGTTGGCTTCTCTAACGACCTCCTCCTGGTGACAGCTGGGTGGTTCGATATCTACCTGTTCCAGCAAAATAGTCGACGGCAGTGCTTGATAAGGTATTGGGTTTTCGCTCGGCAAGCTTTCTACCTACAAAAAGCCACAAATATCTGTTTAACGACACAGTGAGAGGCGAATGTGAATCGTCATTAAGTAAAGTCATTGCTCTTTGCTTCGCCGCGCTGGAGCTTCGTACCATTTGAACTGGACACTGAATTGTTTGGAATACTGGGCTCCGGTTTGGCAGCCCGCCAAACGAAAGGCGTGTGAGCCGAGCGATGGATAACCGGCTCCCAATGGGCGCGACTCCTTGAATTCGCCTCGATGCCTTGTGGGTCAGGAAACGGAGATTAGTGTGAAGCAACACAACTTGGAACGCTGGGCCTAGCTCTATCTGGTAGCGTTTGCCCATCGAGGAAGCCGGCGTACTAAGCGAGCACGGAACCTGACGGGGTGGGAAATTTGGGCAACTTTATGCTGAACCGATCTTGGCAAATGCTCCTTTATTCTGCCAATATAACTGTTAGCGCGGTCACACACTAATAGGGTATACCCAGTGTAAGTTGACCCCGATAGGCTCAGCTTCCTTCCTTGGAGGTATGGACAAATTTCAGTGTATAATTTCGGCTACAAGCAAGTTACTATGGTACACAATTTGTCGTTATCAACCGAGTATCGCTGTAAGCCGAATGAAGCCAGGCCTGTGAGTTCAGAAACAATTAGTTGCCAGCCTCAAGCTGCCTTGTACGTAGGCATGAACTTAGGTCATTCGTTCTACACCTCAAGCTTGTCTGATTATACCCACTGTTAGCTATATCTGTACATATCAATTGTTGTCAATGGTACTGTGGAGACAATACGAAATGCCTGCATGTAACAGCCTAGGTCTACTTTCCGTGTTTGTCAAGTTGTTGGAGGAAACTAACTACTTACTGAACCTTAGTAACCACACAGATACCTATAAAGTCGAAAATGGTTGTTTAAATATGGCGGAAGCCACACATTCGAAAGCAGACACAAATACTATTTCGGGCACTGTCAGGCAAGCGCATATGACTAGTCCTACTTACTTTGAAGACTTCTGTTAGGACCGAGTCGTTTCCGCTGCCTGGACATTACTTGCCTTTTCCTAGTGCATGACATCGTATCCAGTAGTTTCAGTTTAGTCTCTGACAAACGGCATATTGTGTGAGCCCACAGTTGCAAGCTAGACTGTAGGACAGTCTAAAACTGGTACTCATAATCGCTAGTTAAACATCGGACTGTGCTTTCTATCCTGCACGCTTTTAAGTAAATAAGTGGAAGGGGGTTTTGAAGCGGGGCCGTTGGTTTCGTAACAGCCAAACTTGCCTATGTAGCCGCCGTCAGCAGAGTTGGTGCTGGACAGCCGTTTCGCCCCACTAGGGCGTGACAGATGAGCTTATTCCGCTCGATTATATATGTATGTTAACCCAAGACCATACAAATTACATTCAACTGCTTATAACACTGTGTCATGGCTGAGAACAATGGCTTACTTCACGGTTATAAACGAGGCAAAGTAAGTCCCATCCTACACCACCATGTTCGTCGCTGCCGCTCGAAGAGTGGATTGAATCGCAGACGCATTATTTGCACCGCTAATCCGCCACCAAAGGTTAGGCTTTACGAGCTGGTCGAGTAGCTACTGACGTTAAGTGAGTAGTAAACGGATTTAAAGATTTTCGGTTGACAGTCTCACCATCTAGCTCATTTGTACAACCAGCGCACATTGAATAACTGATCGGGGATTATCTTAATGAGATACGTCAACAGAAGTAAGTGCAGCTTCGTGTATCAGTTTATACAGAGTAATAAGCTCTGCGTATACTTCTTGTTTTTTCTACAATCCCCCCTTTGCATTCCTGACACATTGCACTTTTTGACTTTTACACCGGTTCATTTGGTTCACAAAGCTGCATGCTTCGACTCGTCATGCTGAGATTGCATTAACCTGAACTGCCGGAATTTCATGTAGTTCTAGCCCCTGTTCACCGGTGCCAAATCCAATTTACCATATGGCGTCCAGTCATCATCATCATCATCATCATCATTATACATGTCAGCTAGAGGTGATGAAACACCTACGCTGTTGTACCGCAATAAATAAAGGAAATACATACATACATATAATACATAAAGGAAAAATAAATGCGACAGTTGCATGCCTGCTGAGTTACCAGCAACGGATAGGCATTGTTTCGGTAAGCTACCAGCCAGCTACTAGGCAAAAATTTTTTATTGTTTTACCCTACGAAATGAGATCGTAGATGGACGGGGAGGCTAAAAAGGATGGGGAGCGACAAAGAAACTTACAGCATGAACGCCACTGAGGTCGGCTCCTAGCCATAGCAGCAAATGTATCCAGCCAAACGTGTTCATGGTCTTTCGGACCCCAACCAGGGAGCCGTGACGCTCTAACCGAGGCTAGCTCCGAAGTGAGGGATTTCATTCCCCTGGACCAAGTCATCGCTTGGCCACCCCTCCTCTTCTTTCATCCACATCCCCGGTGAGCAAACAACACACGTCGAGGGAGTCGGTGGGCTGGCATGCGTAACACGTGGCCCAGCCATCAGAGCCTGGTGCGGGAAATAACGGTGCTGAGCGGTTCATTTCCTTTTCCTGGGCCGTATGCAATGCGTTGAACACGCTCGTTACGCGGTGTTCCCACCAGATGTGAGCCAAACTGCGAAGGCACAGATGGTGGAACGTAACTAGGTTCTTCATGTCCGCCGATCTTAGGGGCCAGGTTTCGCAACCGTACAGTAGGGTCGAACGTACCGCTGCATTGTACACTCTACCCTTCAGGGCGCGAGTGATGTCGCGCCGCCGCCATAGGTGGCGAAGGTTAGCAAAAGCACTTCCAGCTTTTGCTATACGGTTCGTGATCTCGTCTTCGATCCCAAGGGTGCTGATACAACCTCCCAGGTAGTTGAATTTCCCAACGACTTCTCGCTGATCCTCACCAATGTTCAGCGCAGGAGGCGGTCCCTGCCAATCTTGGAGGAAGGCTTTGCACTTTGATGGTGCAAAGCAAAGCCCGAAGCGGCTGACAGCCAGTGCTAATCTGTCCAGCGCGGAAAAGGCACGTCTGGGAGCTGTCACAGATGAGGGCAATGTCGTCTGTATACTCCAAGTAAATAAGTCATTCTCCTGGGAGCAGTTCCACACCTTCCAAGTCATGTCCTGTAAATACAAACTCCATGGCTTCGTCAATAGCAAAGTTGAAGAGGAAAGGCGACAGCGAGCATCCTTGTCTCACACCGTTGGAGATATTGAAGGGTGGCGACAGCTTGCCTTGTTACAATCACATGCAACTTAATTCTGTTCAGACCGGATGTACAGTTAACGAAGTCGAAAGCGGTTGAATTCTGTCTGCGCCAACAGCATGAACCGTATAGCAAAACCTCGAGGCACTTTTGTTAACTTCGCCACTTATGGCGCCGGCACGACATCACTCTCGCTCTGAAGGGTAGAGTGTACAATGCAGCGGTAAATTCGACCCTACTGTACGGTTGCGAAATCTGGCCCCTTAGAACAGCCAACATAAAGAGAATAATTACGCTCGACCACCGGTGCCTTCGCAGTTTGGCTCACACCTGGTGGGAACACCGCGTGAGCAACGAGCGGGTTCTATGCCCTGGTTACGGCACAGGGAAAGGAAATGAACCACTCAGCACCGTTATTTCACGTACCAGGCTCCGATGGCTCGGCCACGTGTTACGCATGCCGCGACATGCGTTATTTGCGCGCCCGGGATGAGGATGGAAGAAGAGGAGGAGTGCCCAAGTGATGACTTGATCGAGAGGAATGAAGGCCCCCCACTTCGATGCTGACCTTGGTTGGAGCGTCCCGGCTCCCTGATTGTGGTCCGAAAGACGAAGAACACGTTTGACTGAATGCACTTGTTGACATGGCGTTCGTGTTGTGAGTTTCTTTGTCCCACCTTATCCCTCTTAGCCTCCCCCTCCAACCATGATCTCACTTAAGCCAGTACAATTTTGCATAATAAATTTTTTTGCTGCATATTAGCCGGCTGGTACCATTCCGGAACGATGCCCGTCCGTTACCGTTAGCTCGGCTGGCATGCACCTGTAGCATTATTTCTTTATTTTCTTTTATGCATTGCGACATAGTAGCTGAGGTGGTTCCGACTTCTAGTGAATGTGCATAATTATGATGATGATGAGGATGATGATGACAAAGTGCCAAATTCAGTTAGTGGAAATAAAAGTTAACATTGCTACCTCTATTCTGGATTATACCCCATTCGTTAATCCAGTGACTTCATACGTTGCCGTATTTGCGTTGAATGGCGCAAAACAACAGCTGCTCTGTGTCAGATGACTTCCCACTGTCTGACCGGTTTATCACGACTTGGATGGGATCCAAATTGGACCGACGGTTCCAGTCGAGCCTCCGGTTTGTAATGCACAACAATATGCAACTCCTGTTTGGGTTACGGCGCACGAGTTACGTCAATGCTAGCCTCTGTCACTGCAGGCATTGGGGGCACACTCTTAGAAGAAGATTCACACACACACAAGTAGAACTCTAACGACAGTAGCATGCTCTGCTTGCGGGACTTAGCATATACATGATACAGACGTTCACCGGGTCCATAACGTCCATGAGTTTGGTCTCCGCTCAGAATCTAACTCAGGAGTAGTCCAATCATAATGGTGTGCTTTGCTCGAAGCGAACAATACTTATATTGTTCCAATTTTGTGGAGACTAAGTTGTAGTATCATTTCTGCTTTTTAGTAGCTGTAAAGATTATCATTCTGTTCAGATGCAAAAAAACTCATCAGCTCAGGAATCTATCGCGTGAATCAGTGCTTTCTGAGAGCTTCCAGAAAATCTTGCCATGAACATTAGCTCCACCGTATGCGCCACACAACTGTCAGCTGTTCGTCCTGAAAATCGATAGCAACTCACGTGGCCTAATGTTCAAACCCTTCGTGTGGTTGTTCTTTGACTGGGCTCACATGTGTTCAGCTGAAAATGCAATAAAATCCTCGATGCATTTACGATAGAAATGAACGTGCATCTTAGATCGACGGACGATCAGCTGTATCGCCCACCACCCGGGCATGCACTCACTAGGCAGAATATCAAGCGGCCCAAAAGTGCCGATCCAAAACCTGGCCGGTCTGGGGACAGCGAAGAAGTTGACATGGAGGCTTTGTGCAAAGTGATCAGCTCCATCCGACTGAAGAATTTGCTGATGAAGCAGAACGTAATGGAAGCGTTTATGCGTAAACTATTTCAGTCCATGAAAGAGCTGAAGGAAATTGAAATGAAGCGCGGTAAATCAGCCGCCTTAGACAAACAACGTCAGCTTAAGCTGACCCGCATGTTACAAATACTCATGTTGCAACGTCGCAATTTGCAATTACAGACAGATACTATGCAAAAAGGTATCATACTGCTCAGTCATAAGTACACCAATCTGAGAAAAAAGGCTGATGCTCTGTTGCATGAGAACAACTCGTTACGTAAAGATTATTGTCATCTTAAAAATGATCTTGAGATGAAAAGCATTCAAATCGACAGTTTACTTCAAAACAAAGCATCTTTACAAAAACAAGTGGAAAATCACACAAGCTTGCGGATACAATCGGAAAATGCTCAATTTGAATTGAAAAGGCTCAGAGTAGAAAACGAGAATCTGAAAGAGGCGCTCCAACAGCTGGAAGTCCTGTTGCGAACCAAGGTACAAGAGCGTGAAGAACTGGAGCTGCGCAATTCACAGCTGCAGCAGGAGCTGGAAGGTAAAGATGCAGAGGATGCTAATATACGCGTACGTACCGAACGGTTAATAGTTGAGAACCAAACTCTCCGGCAAGAACTAGCCCAATATCAAATGGGTCGCACTGATGCACATCTGATGTCCGCGGAAGCGGAACGAGTGCGTGAGAGGCTCACCCATCTTCAACGGGAATACTTACGTCTACAGCGTTTGTATACCATGGAAGCTGAGGCGCGAAAGATGCTACACAATCAGTTGCAGGAGGTGAGGGGAAATTTGCGTGTTCTTTGTCGATGTAGACCCTCCGTACCGGGTGAGAAGTGTTTGATACAATTCAATTCCTTGGATCGGATAACGGTACCGAATGTGTCCCGCAACAACTGCACTACGGCCTTTCAGAAACAGTTCCAGCCAGACCAGTCATTCAGTTATGGAGTCAGTGAGGAGTCCTTCAGCTTCAACAGGGTATTTCGTCCGAGTGCAACTCAGGCGGATGTGTTCGAAGAGATTCGTCCACTTATTGCTTCATGTGTGGATGGGTACAATGTCTGCATCATGGCCTATGGTCCAACTGGATCCGGAAAAACATACACTATGCAAGGAACACCAAAAGATCCTGGTGTCGGTCTTCGAGCAGTGACAGAACTATTTGAGTTGTGTCAACCTCTGCACGGTATCTGGGATTTTCAACTGAGCATCGCCATGTTAGAGATTCACAACGAAGTGGTGTACGATTTACTAGGTGATCCGATTAAACCTGTTAAGATATCTGATGATGGTGTGGACATTCGGTTGATTGATGCCGAGGAGAAGATGGCTAGCACGGAGCAAGAGATGCTCTCGTGGATTGCTAAAGGTCATAAACGACGGAAGGTCACAGCAACAAAGCTCAACGTAGAGTCATCACGTTCCCATCATGTAATTCGTGTGCAACTGGTCCTTAACAACCTATTTGACAAAACCAAGCGTAGTTCGTCGCTCATACTGTGTGATCTTGCAGGTTCGGAGAGTGCTGAACGTATAGAAGCTATCGGTGAAGTACACATCGAAACAGGCTATATTAACAAGTCATTGGTCACACTTGCCCGAGTTTTTGAAGCACTCAGACGACGGAATCAATCTTATCAACCTGGAGCTTCGGGAAATTCAGTCCCAGCTCCATACAGGGACTCAAAATTGACGCATCTGTTGAAGCCGTGTTTGGGAGGTCAGGCTAAGTGTGTGCTGATCATAACTTTGTCAGGGGAAGTCGCTTCCATAGACCGCAGTCTGAAGGCGTTGGAATTTGGAAAACAAGCAATGCAAATCTCGTTGGGTCCAGCGAGACCGAACGAACGGATACTATCGAGCTGGACAAGTAAAAGGCGCCAACGTAGTCTTGATCCGAGTTCACAGTCAGTGACGTAATCCAACCAGAAACTACTGCCACCAAGTACGTGGCGGTGTCATAGCTATAACTGAGTACCAGTGTTCCACACTTCGTGGAACCATTGTAATAAGAAGGTTCGTTCTTAAACTAGTAAACAATACATGGAACACAGCAGTTAAATTTTTTAATTCACTGTATTGGAGTTTCATAAGTTATCTACAGAGTCATGGAAACTTTCGGTTTGGATTTAGATCGCCGCAATCACGTCTCATTCATCCAAGTTCCCAGACTACTGGAGAAACACCGGACGGCCGTTTCGACATTCTGGGTCTCGTCAGTGATGCGCGTTCCTGGGAGCGATGCTGGGATTCGACACCGTGACTACCAGATGCCAACCGCTCGTGCCACTTAGGCATGGGTGACAACGGCGGACCTGCCTCTATGACAGCTTTACCGTGATATACTCCTGCTCATCCTCCATTATCATACCAGTTACAAACTGTGCAGAGGGCAGTGTTTCGTCCAAGGGCTACAACTTTCTGCATAGCGACTGCGTACGACAGCACTTACAGTGTTCGTACGTGTTGCAAATGTCCCTACTGCACCTGCTGTAATTTTAGTTTAAATTAAACTACTTCTAAACGGCTAGTAAGCAAACGCTGTTGAGAACTGCATCACATCCACCACTGAACAAATATGAGCGGTTTGCAGACCACAGTTTGTATGTGCGAAGCAATTTGATTTCGAAATAACCGCATGCAAAGTCAATGTAATGAACGCCAGCAAAGGATAGTTTCAGTTACCATATGGGTAACAAAGCTAGGCTACTTGATTGCTTGAACTCCGTCACCAGAAGAGGTAAACTAAGAGGATTGTGGCAGGGAAAATGAGAAATGGATCCATATATATGTGAATGGCGGCAAACGTTGTACTATATGCAATCTGACTTTAGGCACCACTATGAGCAGAGTTGCAGCCAATACTCCTACTTAGGTAGAATCCGATTTTTGATTAGTCCTGAGAAGAGAAATTGGCCCACTAATCCTGATCAAGGCTATTAGTATATATAGCAGGGAGAAGGGACACCAATCCACATGAGTCACTGAAGAGACCAAGTGCTTTGGTTGAGGAGCTGTCGTTCTCCTGTCACATTTGGGCGCCCTGCCAGTATCCTAGTCCATCCTTTTCAGAGGTTATAAATTGTTCGATGGCCCTCTTCCTGTAAAACCTAGCTATGGGAGACAACAGGACTACGGATTAAAAACTCACAGCTGGATTGGCGTAGAGCACGAGCGCCACGCATTGTCTCTGACAATGTGAGGGCACCTCCGTGTGTTCAATGGCTTGCTACTGCCCGCCTCAATCTAAGCAGACCCTGGTCAAATTGATGCAAACCCGCCAAAACCCACCTGCGTCTGGCCGTGGTCGCAGATGCGTATCCTACAATGATCGTAAAACCCATACGAATCGTCCCAGTACCTCCAAGGCTGTGTGTGACGGCCGTCAAGAAGATCCCAATCTGTCCCTGCAATCACATTCCCGAGCTGCATCTGCTCCCCATTGCCTTCTGTGTCAGGCTATTGAGCGAAAGGTTTCGGGCGGAGTCTCTCAAGCAAAATCTCCAAATCACCCCCTGCCTTGTGCGTTAGGTTATTGAGTCAATGGCTCCAGGTAAAGTTCCTCAAGCTAACCGCAGCAAAACCGCCACCTCGCGTGCGATTGCCCATCAATTCAATCGTATGCCTGCGCGCAAAGCACTCAGCATCGGGTGCTGGAACGTGCGCACCCTACTGGACCGGAACTCGAGTGAGCTCCCCGAGTGACGCCCTGCACTAGTCGCGATGGAATTTGCGCGCTACAACATCGATAGTACGGCGCTCAGTGAGACTCGGCTCGCTATGCAAGGTAAGTTGCATGAAGCAGGTGCTGGCTACACATTCTAGTGAGTGGACAACGCCGCCTCAACACCAAGTGATCATGGGGTCCGATTTGCAATATCCGATTGCCTCTATGGCCAGCAGGTGGATGAACCAACTGGCATCAGCGCGTGACTGATGACTATTCGCCTACGACTCGGAAGAGGTGTTTATCCTATTTATAAACACCTACTGCCCGACCATGTGTTATCCAGATGACACGACTGATCAATTCTACACTATGCTATTCTCCGGGATACGGTCTGTGCCGAGGAGCGACCGACTATTTCTGCTGGGTGATTTCAGCGCGCGCGTTGGGCTTGATGCATCAGAGTGGACGGATGTCATCTGTCCGCATGGCATCGGTTCAGTGAATGCGAACGGTGACTAGCTGCTCTCCAGGTGCGCCACTCACGGCCTGACGATCACGAACACTCGATTTGCACTGAGTGCGAGTGATATAGCAACTTGGACGCACCCACGGAGTGGTCACGCTCACCTGCTCGACCATGTCATCGTACGTCAGTGTGATATGCGTGAAGTGCGCAAGACATGTGCACTGTGTAGAGCTGAGTGTGGCACTGATCACAAGTTGGTGCGGACCAAACTGCACATATGTTATCGTAAACCTATGTATTGCACTCCTGCCGTGAACCGGCGTCAATTTAACATGCTCGCCCTCGGTACTGTTGCGAAACGTATTGGGCTAGAGAAGGCGATCGCTGCATGCATGTGTGATGTGGACTGTATAGCCACATTGGGCGATTTGTGGAGTCCCATTCACAAGCAAGTTACAGCTGCTGCCGTGGGTACCATCAGGAGCGCAAACTACAAGCGGCCTGATTGGTTTGATGAGAAGAATGCCACAATCGGCGCACTGATGTCGGAGAAGCGTGCAGCATTTGCTGCACATGTGGCAGACCCCAGTGACTTGGGGTGGAACAAAACGTTTTGCACAAGTCGACAGCGACTGACCCGAGTGCTCCGTCGCATAAAAATAGCATAGTGGACTGAGAAGGTGCGGTAGATTTAAGGCTACGCCGAACGCCACCAACACAAGGAATTCTTTGACTCCTTGAAGGCGGTGTAAGGACCGAGATTGGAGCCGCTGAGGACACTGATCGATGGTAGTTCAGGCGCTACCTGCACCCAGACTGCAGACATAATGCAGATCTGGCGAAAACACTAACTGCCTCTTGAACAACCGTTCAGAGGTCGACTGTCCTACATTGAACAACCTGAAGCAGAACGATGTGAAGGCGAGTCTGGTGGACACACCGACACTGGATGAGACACAGAGAGCATTTGCTCAGCTGCGAAACGGCAAGTGTGCCGGTGCCGACGGGATCCCACCTGAAGTATTGAAACATGGCGGACCCGCGTTGGTGATTGCGATGCATCACTCAGTACAACGCGTATGGATGGAAGACGTGCCTCCTGAGCTGAAGAATGCTCTTGTGCTACCACTGTACAAGGGCAAAGAGAGAAAGCAATGTTGCACGAATTATCGTGAAATCAACTTGCTGAGTTGTGTGGGCAAGTTGATTGCGCGAATCCTGCTCAACCGCCTTGTCAGTCAGGTTGTGGAACCTAACATGGCGGAAGAGCACGGTGGATTCTCTTCAGATCGCAGCACTATAGATATGGTGTTAGAGGCTTGTCAATTTCAGGAGAAGTGCAGAGAACGACACCAGTCGCTGTACTCGCTTTTTGTTGATTGCACCAAAGCGTTTGATACGGTGAACCGCGAGGTATTGTGGCTGGTGTTGGGTAAGTTTGGTTGCCCGCGTAAGTTTGTAAGTTTGATTGAACGTTTGCACAATGGTATACGGGCGAGGGTGCAGCTGAGTGGAGAGACCTCGAATGACTGCAGTTGTCACTGGTGTGAAGTGAAGCTATATCTTAGCTCCTGCCCTGTTTAATATTTATCTTCATGCAATGATGTCTTGTGCTTTTGGTGCGGCTTGTTCTTACGGTGTTCGTGTGGAGCACCATATTGATGGTGGATTGCTGAACATCCGTCGTTTTGGTGCGAGAACTCTAGTCTGTGGGACAACTATCCGAATGTTGCTGTTTGCTGACGATTGTGCGTTGTTATCACACAGCGCGGATGAGTTGCAACATATGACTAGTGATCTGGCTTTGACACCGGCCAAATTCGGGCTCACCATCAATACAAGCAAAACTGTCTGTCCCTTTCAGCCTTCACGGGAGGTGCGATCTTCAATACTGCCGCAAATCAGTATTGGTACTGAAGTAGTAGAACCCACTTCCCGCTTCTGCTACCTTGGGCGTGTGATGTCGACTGATCAGAAGCTACACAGTGAGCTTCGTGTCCGCGTGTCGAAGGCAGCGGCGGCATTCTGGAAGCTTGAGTACCGAGTGTGGAACAACCATCAGCCTATCGTTGTCACGAATCTGATGGTGTAAAATCCATGGTGCTGTCCGTTCTTCCATACGGCAGCGAAGTGTGGACGATGTACCGTCGGGATGTGCGATATCTCGAGCGGTTCCATCAGCAGTGTCTGCGACGAATTTTGCGGATCGGTTGGGGCGCCAGAGTCGCAGACACGGAAGTGTTGCGCCGAAGTGGAATATACTCAGTGGACGGCATACTTTTACTGCGGCACCTGAGATGGCTCGGTCATGTGAGCCGTATGGATTCGGCGCGGATACCGAAGCTGAGTGTTGGGAAGCGGCATGTGGGGAAACCGTAGCTTCGTTAGCAGAACATGAGCAAACTGAGCCTAGTACCTTCTAATCTTGGTTCCAGGTCATGGGAACTGAAGGCAATTGGTCAGCTTGCATGGCGCGATGTGATCACGAAGGCAGTTGCCAATGTGCAGGAGATGGCCCTCGTGCATGCAGAGTAGAAGCGGCAAGTGCGGAAGCTGCAGGCGCCGATGGGTTGTACTCCATCGACAGCGAGCTCGTGGTAGTGTAACACATGCGGAGAACGAAGGCAGAACCGGCTCAGCGTTTATCGGTACCCTGCATTCTATTTACTAACCGCTGGCTTGCATGCTTGGTTCTCTATATTGTTCTGTTGCTTTTTTATCTCATATTAATGTCTACCTAAACTATCTTCTATACACTTGCACACGTCGCTGAAGCTAACTGTATTTAACTTCGATAAAATTTTCGTGGTTGTGGCATTTCCTTAAGCTATGTTTTCTGACGGATTGAACCCTTCGCTGAATTTTTGTAAGAGCTTTCTTTCATACGCTCATTTCGTGAATAGTTACGTCTCCGTATCTGTCTGCATTACTCGATTTATTTGATTTGATTTCGTCGTTTCAAGTCATTGTATGTTGTTTGACATCCTCGGTGTGGCTGCGCTTGATGCGCATATTTATAACGTGCCTACCTGTCTATTACCCACTACCTCGTCCACATTCGCTCCAGGAGACAGTTGGTCGTTGCTGGAGGGGACGGGGTGCACGATCCATTTGGCCTTGCTAGACTCGAAGGGTGATTCCATGTATTCAGTGTGGAGCGGACTACGGTCCAGCTACCGCCTTGTGTGTGATTGATTCCCAAATATAGCGTGCTTGATTTTGCCTTTGAAGGAGTGTGGGCCGGATCCGTTGATGAAACTTGGCTTCCATCCACGTGCCTGCCGGTCTTATTCCTTCGGGTTTACACTGGATATGGGGTGTGTGGTTGAAGCTGTGGGTGGTGCAGCGTAAGCCACCCATGGTGCCTCTGTATGCGCAGGCGTCCTGTGGCTGATCACGGTGACAGGCAAATCCGAAACCGGATGCCACTAACCATATATATATATATATATATATATATATATATATATATATATATATATATATATATATATATATATATATATATATATCATTACAGATAATGTCATCAGAACCATGACGAAATAAATGGGAAACGGAACACAACATGAAAAGAGAACGATATTTTTCGGTTTTATACACGCCGATTTGGGATTAGTTTGTATCTTGGAGTTTTACCTTCGATGGGATGTTAACATTACATAACACGGTTGAACAGCCCTTTTATACACAGATGCGCGCCATAGCCTCCAACGTTTCTAATCACTGGTAGCCCGCATCGCGTGATCCCATGCTAGAAAGCGGACCGGTCCGACGGATGCTAAGCTTGAGTTTGCATTCTTCATGCTCCTTCTCCACGTCATTGGTAGGCGATTGGTGCAACCATGGTGTAGTCTAAATACATTGAATGTCATCTATTTCTACTATTCGTTGGGATTTTGCTTATATAGACGTCCGTGACTACTTCAGTGCCGACCGGTGACGAAAAAGACGATACGTCTCTCTTATAACCCTGCGTTTGCTGGTTCGAATCTCAGTAGGTGCGATTAACCTCACGGTTAATCTAGCCCACGAGCCACCTTTGATGGTCGCGTGACTGAGAAGCACCGGTACATGTGAGGCTTGCTACTTACGTCAACTGACACGACTTCCCGGGCTGTTGTGTTGGATGTAAAAATTGAAGCATTCAAGCCTACATCATTTCACTTGTGCATAGAAAGTTTTGGTTCCACCAAAGTGGCCTCGCGAAAAAATGATAATGAACGAACGCCAAACATGTGCCACTTGTCCTTACTTGGGCGCGAATTTCAAACATTCGCAACACAGTCGCCACGGTAGCACAAATGCACATTCACACGTGATTTTAGATGGAGTGCGCTCGTCATGCCCGCGAATGTGTTTTAGTATGCAACCAGAGTCTTGGTTCCGAGTAAACTTCTACAGTTTATTGATCAGCTGGTCCGATTATTTTGGACTGACAAAGTAGCTAAAATCGATGTTATATTAACTAATCACAAAACCAGTTGATATTGTTGGTTTTACTAATCAAGAAATGTTAAGACAATCCCTTATAAGTATGCGTAATTATGGACCACTGTGGTTAGTTCCTGTGCACCGTGAGTAATCATTGAATTGGGATGAAAATGTAACCAAGTCTTGCTTGCCTGCACAATAGTCAGAGTTCATGTTAACGCTCAATCACATACGTACCTATCACTTGTCAGAACGGTGCTGTTATTAGTGTATGTGGGAAAAGGCTGGCTAGCCGAACAGCCACCTAGTGGTGTCAGCTGCGTGGTTCGGGTTTACCCAGTTTCAGCAAATCATTCGGCGGGAATTTTCAAGGATGTGGTGAATTTCCGCCTGGGAAGCGTTCTCTCCACAAAAAGCCACAAATTTCTGGTTAACAACATTGCGGCTAGGCTGATTTGACTCGCCACCATACAAAGTCACTGGCGCTTGCTTTTCCGGAGGATATTACTCACTTCACGAACGTCATCCAGCACTTCCCTTCCCTTCCCTTTCTCTCTTGGCGAAGTCACGAAACGAAATCATAAATTCAGAGTCAAATTAACAATTGCACTCAACATGCTTACTTACACATACATGGTTGGCGGTGTCCGGATTCAGATTTGCCTGTCATTGCAACCCCCATGGAGACGGCCACAGGACGCCTGCGTATACATGGGGACCATGGGTGGCTTGCGCTGCACCACCTACAATTCCAACCACACACCCCATATCCAGTGTAAATCCGAAGGAATAAGACCGGGAGGCATGTGGATGGGAGCCAGGTTTCCTCAACGGAGCCGGCCCATACTCCTTCAAAAATGAAATGCAGCGACACTGCACTCTTTCAAATTTGGGATTTATGCGAACCAGACGTATACAAGGGGACGGCTGAGCGGTAGTCCGTACCACACTGAGTGCATGGAACACTTTTTGTGCTTAGCGAAGCTAAAAGGACCGTGCAACCTGTTTCTTCAGCAACCTTTTACTGTCTCCTGGAGTCAGTATATGACGAGCTTGGAGTGCTAAACTGGTAGGCATCTTGTCAACATTCATATCAAGCGCAGGCACATCGGGGATCTCAAGTGTAGCCAACGCCTATAATGCAACAAACTCAGCACACAGACACACATACAGACCATTTGCAGCGATGATGTAACACCCGTACGACATCAACCTCGTCATTAGTTTGGGTTAGTAAATCTAATAGAGGCGGACTTAGTGTACTTACGAACACAGCGCTGATGCTGAGTAAATAATCAGCCGACTCGTCGCCTTTTTGATCTTATCCCCGCCTGGTCAAGCTGGTTGCTTACCAGGCCTGCTTGGCTCAGGCAATCGCGACCGTATGTGCTACAGCACCATGCGCTTGACGTCTATGGCTTACAGTCCATCTGCGCCTGTCGGTTCGGTACACTGCGCTTCTTCTCCGTGTGCAATAGTGCATTAGCCTGCAATTAAGCAACCTCCCGATTGATATGTTAGTGCCATGTGCGATGATAAAATGTCATCGTTTCCCAGCACCTGAAAGCAACATTGGTTGGTGCTAGACACAGTTTGATAATGTCCTGGTAGCGTAATTTCGGCTTTTCCGCGTGTCGCTTTCCTTATACTAAGTTGTCTATATGGCAACTGCTTCGGTATAGGCGTCGAATCCATGCGGCTCATATGTGGTAGCCACCTCAGGTGTCGCAGCAGTAGTACGCAGTTCACTGCGTGCATGCCACTGCAGCGCAGCAATGCCTTGTCTGCAACGCTGTCACGTCAACCAATGCGCAGAATTCGTCGCAGACAATGTTGCTAAAACAGCTGCAGCTATGTGACCTCCTTCTGGTACCTCGTCCTGGTTTCACTGCTGTAGAATGGACAGCATCAATGACTTTTCTACCATCAGCCTCGTCCTAAAGGTAAGCTGGTGATAGTTTCATACACGTCATTACAGCTTTTCCGAATACGGCAGCCGCATTCGATACGCGGGTATGCAGCCCGCTCGTCATCTGCAGGTCATTAGAAGTTACGCTGCCTAAATAGAAAACTCTCAAAGTTGCGGCAGGCCCACGGACTCTATTCTGGGTGAAGGCTGGAAAGGACAAACAGTCACGTTTGTGTTGATGGTGATACCGAAGGTGGCTACTGTCGAAACGAGCAAGGAAGTCATGTGCTGCAACTCATCTACGCTGTGTACAAACAGCGCACAGTCGTCCGCAAACCATGAACAATGCTTTATCACGGGTAACAGACCAGGTGTTTGCAAGTCCCGTAGGGCGGTTCGAGTAAGAACATAATAGATCAATGTATAAGTGAATCTTCGGTTTAAGCGACTACAGGTTTCACTGCACTGATGTATAACGGTAGTTTGAAATGAGAATTGAATGTGTGCACACAAAACAATGTGGGTAGTGCTACTAGTTCACGTAATACGTGAGAAAAAATAAATAAGGAAGATGACAAAGCTTACTTGTGTGCAGCTTTACTGAGTTGACAGGATACGTAAGTTTGACAGGAGCTTTTAACAAATTATGTGCTGAAAATGAAAATGTGCACGTATATTCGTAATTCTAGATTGATGCTTGGATATAGCAGATTATAAGGCGTAATATAAATGTATGAGTTTATCGCCTAGACGTTTTTTGTAAACTGTCAGTGTGGTGTAAGAAATGACGCAAGTGGGGTGGATGTTCCATGGTTGGCACACCCGAAGTGAAAAAAAACATTCCGGCGACAATCCAACCGGCTATACTGTGTGGTCTGTTTTAGTTGGTGACCTCGCAAAGTAGTATTGTGATCCATCTTCAGAAGATGATTACAAGCGTAGGTTGGATTCCCTAGGTTCAAATATCTCATTATCAAATTGCCACGCAGGCGTCGATAGTGTCCTCTGTAGACCCCAAGAGTTTTCAAGCTTAGTTGGTAAGAGGGATGAAACAGACCCTTTACGTTCTTGGTCGCCCTTCATTGTGGCAGTTCAAGTGCGGTAAGGTCACGCCCCGTGTTAGAGCTGCCAAGCGTGAATAGCATATTCTGAATGGGGTATAATGTAGGCATTGAGCATCTGAGAGAAGATTGTGGGGTCAAAACTCCCAAACACCCCGAAAAAACCCAATGTGTTTGTTTTCAGAAAGGTAAAACAGTGGGTCCCCTTCAGCCATTTAGTCAGAGCAGTGAGAAGAAGTGGTTGGAACAACTGATGACGCAACAAAACGGAGTGGATCCGAGGATGAACCGGAGTCCCGCATCGTCTATCACCAAGCATCTCTTGGCAACCCGACATCAGGTGAACCCGGAGACTGCGTTCAAGGTGTTGTTACGTTACAACAATCCGCTAATCTTGGCAATCAGTGAGGCCTTGTTAATTAAGGCTTATCAACCTGCGTTGTGTGCACAGAAACTATTGAGACAATCAATTAAGTTACCGTGGTCTTGATTTTAACCTTTTGATTGGTGTATCAACCTTCTCCCCCTGTATATAACTGTCCATGAATCCCGCTTGTATTGTGTTTTGCGACTGATGAGAACAATCGAAATGTTAACATATCGCAACATATGTCTTCTCACTGCTCTGACCAATGTGTTTGGTTGGCTTTTTAACGCCTACTCGGCCTGAAGTGAAACGTCAAGATCCTCTTGTACAATGAACTCTAGATCGCATTCAATAGTAGCACGTCGCCATGCTTGATCCCCCAGCCAGTAATCACAAGTAGATTGAGGGCGTATGCTCAATGTCTTACACTTGGTGGCGCCGAAGTAAAGCAGGTTCTGAGTCGGCCATTCGTAAACCCAAGCAAGCTCATCCTGAAGCACTACCTCGTCACTCGTTGTCTCGAAGGCCAACCATATTTTGAGATCATCAGCGAATAGTAAGAAATTAGAAAGTGAACACTCTTGCAAGATCGTTTATGTAAATTAGGAAAAGGCGTGGACCAAGTACTGAGCTCCCTGACACACCTCTCTGAACATCGATTGGGTCAGAAACGGCGCTGCGAACACTCACCTTCAGATGTTGTCGAACCAGAAAGTTGCCCATCCTCCCGAAAATTGGGTTGCCAGTGCTACAGTTCTGAAGCTTGTGAATGAGCATGCGACGGTTCAGACGGTCGAATACCTTTGATAAGTCCAGATAGACTGCGTCAACTTCCACACCGCTGTCAATTATTTTAGTTCAACTGAGGTGAGTAAGCAGCAGGTTGGTGGTGCAAGACCGGTTCTGACGAAACCCATGCTATTCTGGTTCATGACTTTGGATAGCACCGGCAGATGATTTATCGAGCGATATTTAGCTGGATCTGCACAATTTCTTCCACTGTGAATGGAAGTGATGATTCCATGCTTCCACACTGTTGCAACCCACATTTCGTAATGACCTCGCTGGAAGAACCTAGAGATTGGATTCGCAAAATCATTGTAGCTAACTTCAGCGTCTTTGGTCGGATATTATCATCCCCAGGAGAAGTATGTTGGTGCAGGGAATTTAGCTTTTTCAGAACATCTGTAGCCATAAACGAGCTATGACTAAGTCCTGGCGATGGTACATCTTGTGTGAACGTCATAGGCGATGAAGTCGTGCTACTGAAAGTTTGGGGAGATTTGATGACGTAGGGTGTTGACTGCTTTTGCTGTAGTTTGTGTTTGTTCACTTGATGTGCGGAAGGCAGATATACCTCGCTGCACTTTACGGATAGTTCAATCGTGTGTGATGGGATAAAAAGCATTACTTTACACGACCCACAAGATGGATATATGAAATAAAATTAAAATCAAATTGTTCCAACATGGAACTTGAGTTACCAGTGGTTAAATTGCACTTTATCAAACTGTTGTAGAGCGTTTATCATTAAGATGATAATGTCTTTCGAATGTTATGACGTCTGGTGCCTTCACCACATAGCTTGGTATTGCATTCCAATGAGAACAGATTCTAAGTGAGTAAAAATACTTCCTACATTTTTTTATTTCAGGCAGTTGCCTCTGCTTTGTTTGTAAGGGGCTAGAGTCACCAGTGCTGTACATGGATGATGGCTTTCAGTTAGTATCCGGAATGTGGGAATAAGATCTTCGCGAATCCCTCGGTAATCTGAAGAGAACACACCGAGTGCACGAAGAAGCAGTTAGTAACTTAGACTGCATAGTCCACACTTTGCCTTTGTAGCTGTTCTTTGGGGTTGTTTTAATAGGCGAATGTCTCCTTTTAACCATGGACACCAGGCCTGAATTGCATATTCAACATGAAGACGAATATACAAGTTAATCAGTATTGGTACTAACCGTCGCTCAAAGGTGCCGAGAGCTCGCCTCAAAAGTCTCAAGTTCAAGTTCGCCACACTTGCTGCTTTCGAACATTGGAGCGAATTTCCAAGAATCTCTTGCACGATTATACCTAAGTCGCGTCCACTAGTCACGTGTAGCAGGACGTGTTGCCTCAAAATGTATGTGTAGACGAAGCTGCTGCGCACTGTCAGCAGGTGACACTTTGCAGGCTTCAGTAGGTGCTGGTTCGCTTCCGCCCATTCGTCAATCCGAGCCAGATCATCCTGAAGATAGACACGGTCGGATGCTGAGCGAATTGCTCTACATATTCTAACATTGTCTGTAAATATTTGCATTGGGAGTAGGATGTTTGCTGGAAGGTCATAAATGTAAACTAAAAACAGTAGCAGACCAAAGACAGATCCGTGCGGTACACCACTGGAGACACACAGGCTTTCAGAGTGAGTGTCGGTTACACTTACCTTGACGGCTCTGTCGTGAAGTAGTCTTCTAACCAGGTGTGCAGGGAACCGTTGATACCGTAGGCAGCAGACTTTTGGAGGAGAACCACCTGATTGACCCTGTCGAATGCTTTAGTAAAATCTAAGTAAATAACATCTACGGGGAATCCTTCATCAGCTGCTGTGGTCCATGAGTCCCGAGTAAGTAGCAAATTGGTGAGACAAGGTCGTCTGCGTCTGAAACCATGTTTGGCATTAGACATTATTTGTAGACTTCCAAAATATAGCGTCACACCATCGGCGATCGCCAATTCCATTACTATTGAACAAACAGGATGGATAGGTTGGTAGTTGGCAGGATATGACCGCTTACCTCCTTTGCATATTTGAGTGAAAACTCCACCTTTCCACTCAGATGGAATGTACGGGAGTTAAGTAGAGGGAAATTACCGGCAAGCGGTATGCTAAGGTGGGAGCAAGGGTTTCCAGTAGTTATGGGCAGATCATGTCGATTCCATGGGCACTGTACTCCCGGAGAGACTGCAATTTGCTTCCAACAGCTGCTGGGAAAAAGGTGATGCTAGATAAGCCAACGACAATTTTAGTAGGGAATTCATAGAGCGAAGGTTTCATAGCATATGTAGCTACAGAGTAAAACTGCAGGAGTAGAGCGTTCGCAGCATCCAGCAGTAGATGTCAGGCCACCGGCCGGATTGAGTGGTGATATTCCAGGATTAACCTTATTTTTCCATAAACATATCTCTATAGTAGTTTGCTCCGACGCAAGGAGACTGGACCTTAACGTGGTGCGACGGTTTGCGTACCTCTATGACCCATTAGCTATACTGGGTGATGCCTCCGGGCACCTTGAGAGCTACTCCTACCAGGTTGGACAATGGTGAGAGGTCAGACAAACTCAGTCTTCTGGTCCTCCAGGTTACAGTTTTGAAGTGGGATGGCGTCCATCTCTGTAAAACTAAATCATTGCCTCCTCCCCCCTACCTTGCGGACAGGCTTTGGAGCCAAAGGCTTTGGATGAGGACCCTAATCGTCCTCCTGTCAAGGTCTGGGCGCCCTGGCAGTATCTCAGCCCACATACAACCATGACATTTTCTTCCCACATAAACATCATCCTGCATCGGCCGTCGCGCAGATTAGCAAGCGTCGCCTTATCTACTGCATACAGCAGGGCGGATAAGCGAAAACATGCTATTGCTGGCGCCTCCTTTCTTTCCACCTGTTTCTCTTACTCCCATCCCGACCCCCATTACTAACCTTCCTTCTATAATTCCCAGCTTAATTGACAGCAACCGAAATGCCACTGGAGTAGAACCGTCTGCAGCTACCATCCCACCGCACCAATCGGACGCCTATCGGTTAAAGTCCCTTAAAAGTCCACGCTATCCCGTTTCCATGGCGGCATTCAACGTTCGCGCTCTAAGACAAACAGGTCAGCAGGCTGCACTCACACGCACCTTGGACACACTGAGTATTGATGTGTGTTGTGTGTCCGAAACTAGGATCAATGACCCTAACGGGGTCATTGAATTAACTGCACCCGGCTTATCCTCTCGTTATTGGTTGTACGCAACCGTAGACGCCGACGCAGCACCCACGGGTCAAGCTGGTGTAGGTCATTCTAAGCTCCAAGGCTGAGCCATCGTTGGTTGATTGGATTCCGGTGAACAGCCATTCATGTGCAGCCCGTTGGACGACATCAGCTAACGTTGAATCACAAAGTAGTACAAAACGCTGTTTGTTTGTGATTTCCGCTTATGCTCCCACCGACTGCAGTTCTAATGCTGTCAAGGACACATTCTATCACGAACTTAACGCGCTACTACGCAGTGCTACTAGTTCAGATATTATAGTATTTGCAGGGGATATGAACACACAAGTAGGGCGTTTGAGCTCTTCAGAAGCTCAGCTGGTTGGTAATGTTGACCTTACTCCGAAAGACTGACAACGGTGAGCGTCTGCTGCAACTGTGCGCGGAGCACCATTTGTTTCTTAGTGGCACTACTTTTAGACACAGTGGTCGCCGACGTGCCACTTTCCGTCCTCCTGTAGCTGGCCAGCGATGGACCCAAATTGACCACATTGCCATAAGTCTCAGATGGCGTGGTTCTATCCTGGATTGCCGCTCATACTGGAGTACCTGTGTCGACTCTGATCATGCCTTGGTATGCTGTCGGTTCTACATGAACTTTACAGGGAGGCACACCACGCGTCCCTTAGGATTGGCAACCGAAAAATTGTCTCAGTCCTCAGTCAGGCAAGCCTATCTAGAAGTACTGCATACCGAACTTCCGCTGTCTTGTCCTAATGACACTGAGCTTCAGGGGAATATGATCTCGGCCGCCATGCATGACTCAGGAGCAGCTGATTGTGGCACTATCCATCCTCACCGCACCAGTCACTGGATATCCGAGTGGTCGGTGAACCTGTTGAAATCTAGAAGACAACTTCCAGCTGACTCTGTACACAATGTGACTAGACGGGCTATTAGGCGTAAACTAAAGCAGAGCCTACGTGCTGACAAGGAAGCCTGGTGGACCAGTCGGGCTCAAGAAATGGAGGAGGCAGGAGCAGTAGGCAATTACCGCAAACTCTTCTAACTAATCCGCACCGCTAGTCCCAGAAAACCAGGCGTCAGTGAGACAATCAGAGACAGCGCGAGTGCGCTTGTACACAATAAGGAGCGCCGTATGGCTCGTTGGGCGGAGCACTCAAGATCAGTTCAGCTGGCCCCCTGCTCCCGGACCTCTTCCTACTCAGGTGATGCAGGACGAGCCATGGACGGTTAGTTTAGAGCCTCAGTCACAGGCCCAGGTCCGAAACGCGATCACAGCCCTTAATCGTTTTCGTGCCGCTCGCCCGGATTTCCTCCCACCTGCACTATTTAAGAATGGAGGTGAGGTCCTCTGCAAAGCACTGACATCTTTATTCTAATGTTTCTGGAACGAAGAGAGTGTGCCGGCTAATTGAAGCGAATCGATTATAGTGGCAATATACAAAAAGTGCAGTCGCACAGACTGTGCGAACCACAGGGGTATTAGCCTATTGCCAGTTGTGACAAAGTTATTGGCCTCGATTCTCGTTCGTCGTCTCACTGCGGAACGGGAATCTCGGATTAGGGAAGGGCAGGCTAGTTTCCGTCCAGGACCTGGCTGTATAGACCATATATTCATTTTGCGGCAGATGCTAGAGCAGCGTCACGCATACCGCAGACCGACAATAGCTGTGTTCCTCGATTTCAAGAGTGCGTTCGATTCAGTCGATCGATCGATTCTGTTCGAAATACTTGCGCGGAATTGTTCCCATTAAATATGTGAACATCCTACATGCTCTATACTCGAAATCTACAGGCCGACTCAGGGTCTACGGTGACCTGTCGGATAGATTTCCGACCACAAGTGGAGTTCGTCAGGGTTGTCCGATTTCCCCATTTTTGTTCAATTCCGACGTGGATTCTATCATGGTGTTCCCTTGCGGAATCTCACGATGTAAGCGTTGAAGTGCTGCCTGGTGAAAGGTTAGTTGAACTACATTATGCGGACGATATCGTCTTGCTTTTCGACGACGTTGGGGCGGCACAATCAACCCTGAATAACCTGTTTAGATTGGTCCCATCATTTGGTATGCACTTCGCACCTTCAAATCCAAAGTGTTGCTACAGGACCACCAGCCACTCCATGACCCCTTGGCGCTTGCTAACAAAGAACTCGAGGTAGTTTATCAATTCACTTATCTTGGCAGCTGCATCAGCAATGATGGGCGCATATAAACTGACGTCAGCACACGCATAGCAAAGGCCAGATCTACCTTCTTGAACCTGCGGCATCTTTGGCGAAAGCAGAGAGTTTCCATCCGTCTGAAAGGCCGTGTATACAAGGCCACAGTGATGGCCATTTTGTTTTATGGCAATGAGACTTGGCCCCTTCGGTCTGAAGATCTGAGGCGCCTTCAAGTCTTTGATCATCGTTGTCTGCGAAGCATCGCTGGTGTCGGATGGCACCAGCGTGTCCGCAACGATGATGTGCGTAGGGCGATTACTAGGTGGTGATAATCATGCTAGCTCCCTAGAACAACACATAGCACTGAATAAGTTGCGTTAGCTCGGGCACGTGCTACGTATGCCTGGTCACCGCATACCTAGGAGCGCTTTTTATAGTCTGCCAGGTGTAGAGTGACACAAGGCTCGAGGCGGACAAAGTTGTCTTGGCAACGGGAAATGAAGACACTGACGACCAAACTGGGTGCCGTTTCTCCGTCTCGCTTTCCCGGGATGGAGTCCACGTGATTCGCCTTGTGCTAGGCTCGAGACTTTACAGGACATGGCTCGCAACCGACACCAGTGGCGCGTCTGTTGCTGTCTCCTAATCGGATTGTCTGTTTAAAGTGTGTTTGGTGCTGAGTTATCTGCGGGATCATGGCTGATTATGACGTGTGGCAGTGAAAAGCCGCAAGGAAGCTTTTCAAGCAGTGTGAAGCGAAGTACGGTCCAGTCACCGATTTCTGTGCGTCTGGTACGCATAATTCCTTACACAGATAGACCGGAATGATGCTGCTGTGCATGTTGAAGACGTGTGGGCCGCCCAAGTTCTCTCATTAGGCGCGTGCGTCTTGTGGCCGCCCGCAGTGACAGGCAAAGCCGGAGCAGGATGTTTCCAAACATGGGTTAGGTAGAACAATTTTTGATTAATAGCACAAGTGTAATTGTTGTGCACCTGGATAGAGCGCTCCTTTGCGGTCTGCTTCGTATAGTTAAAGGGGGCGTATCATTGCGACGTACACTTTGGTTGCGACAAACACTACTTCATCGTCATTTTTTGCATGTGTACAACTCATTAGTGACCAAAAGCAGTAGCCGGTCTTTGCTTGAATATTGCTGTGTTACGTTCAGTAATTTGCGAAAGGGTGACTTGAGTGCCGTTGAAAACGTCCAATGCGCCTTTCCGAAGCGCATATTTGGCTATTCAACCGCTCTTTCACACAGAGAAAGGTGCAATCAGTTGAATCTTGAACCTCTGTGGTTACGAAGAATGCAATTGAATCTATGCCTCCTCCACAAACTCGCGTACCGGAAGGCATAATTTGGAACCTATCAATTGCACCTTCGGGAAAATACCAGCTTTGACATGAGAGATAGTGAATGTATATTCTATTTACCTAAATTCAAGACCAGCCTAAAGAGAAATTTCTACCTTCTTAGGTATGGCTCCATTTGGAATAAGCTGCCAAAAGAGAGTGGGTGTATTGAACATTTTTGCATGTTCGAGAAAATGATAAAGGCTTATCCGTCAACGGACAGAATGAAATGAATCTTAAAAATTCAACTTGATGATGAAAAGTTGTATGAAGAAGGGCCGGATCATGTATGATACCGGAGAACATCGACTCGAATGCGCCAGAGAAAGCATGATCAGCTAGGATGAGTTGCTACAAACCGCTTCTTATGCTATTCCTTAATACTACCCATGCGGTTTTACTCCTTTCAAACTAAATTCATACCAACTGGTGTGGCGTCAGGAACTATTTTCGTAATTTCCCCCACAAATTGATCAATTCGTAATCTTGTGCTGCGATCCCTTTCGCTACATTTGTTCTCCAGTGCTAATCATTTTCCCCTCTTTTCTGAAGTTAACAGTCCAGAAACATAGACTTGAATTCAGTGATGGCAATAACTGATTCCCTATGCGACTTTTGCCTATGGACAACTCGTACAGTTATCTATCTCCTGTTGTCAAGCCACACAATTTGATCGTATGATCGGCTCGATCCATTTCTACGCCGATGTACAAAACATACCTGCCTATTTTTTACATTAACGATATATTTTTCACATATTTCTTCTTTTCTACCTTCTTCCTTATTTCACTGTTGGCCACGACTGGGCTGATCTCCTGTGGTGACGGATTATAGCTTCCAGATTATAAAAGACTTTACCTATGCAAGGCACATTGCCACAAATTGACTGGCGTCTAAAAGTGCCATAATTGAATGATCCGCATGACGGACTGGGCTAAGGCTTCATCGCTCATAATACATGTATAAAAGCAGCCCCAGTCCTGTGGCTGCCCGCAGTGTCAGGCAAAGCCGGAGCAGGATGCTTCCAAACATGGGTTATGTAGAAAAATTTTTGATCAGTAGCACAAGTGTAGTTGTTGTACACCTGGATAGAGCGCTCCCTTGCGGTCTGCTTCGTATAGTTAAAGGGGGCGTAGCATTGCGACGTACACTTTGGTTGCGACAAAAACTACTTCATCGTCATTTTTGGCATCTTCCCAGCTCATTAGTGACCTAAGCGTTAGAAGCATGAGACGTGGTCACAGCCCTCAATCGTTTTCGTGCTGATTGCCCTGTTTCCTACCCACCTGCATCTGAACTTAGTCATTTCCTACTATTACTAAACATGGCTAAGCTGTTTAATCGACAGACAGTGACCAATGAATTACGTTTTCAAGGACCAGGGAATGTTTAAAAAGGGATCACATTCATTCCGTTAGACCCAGTCCTGCAGCTTGGAGTTTATGCTCTCCGGTTAGTCACCTCAGCAGTCCTATGACGATAGTCTAGATAGAAATTAATCCACAAGTTTTGTTATCCCAACGCTCCTCACATACCTTACCCTACTAACTGTCCTCTGTTCTAGTTTGGAGGAAACAAACTGGCTATCTGCAGCACCCGTCTCAGCAATGTTGAATGAACCTGCGCAGCCAATCTCTATTTCTCGATCATGTACACCTGTCGGAGCCATCGCACTATTCCACTAAGAACTCTCCTTTAAACGCATATTTCGGAGGTCTATTTGTTTTCTATGATCTATATACATCTTAAATTGAATCACCATCCGCCGCTCCTTTATTGTTACTGTTCTTTCCATCTGTATTTATTTTCCTGTTTACTTTTCTCCTTTGTCATTGTTGGCCACACTTGAGCTGATCTGCTGAGGTGACAGGCTGAAGCTACTTACCTATCTATGACACCCACGCAAGGCAAATTGACACATTGTCGCTGGCGCATATTAAAAGTGATGGACTTGCAAAATGCTGCATGAGAGACTGGGCTGTATGTCGGAATTGTTTTGCAATATAATAAAATATAACAAAATAATTAATATAATAATAAATAAAAATATTGAGTAAACGCGCTGAATGCAAAATTCTGCACGACTGAGGTAAAGAAGTCAACTTATTGATGGCCTATTTGCTTGTAGTACTGGCCAAGAAACGAAGTGTCAAGGTGATGAGAGGCTTTTGCATATGTTTGCAGTCGAAAAAACAAAAAAATTAAATGATTCAAAATAGTGAGGCTTATCTGCTTTAAAGCCCAACAGCACATGGCCAGAGGTGAGGTGGAAGTGCAGATGGAATCTCTCGAGGAACCACCCCGCATGGAATCAGGTCCCCAGGGGACGTTTCCTTTGATGGCCGTATTACTTTATTGGAACTGATGACGACCCTTGCAATTCTTCTTACTATCAGCTGTTGCTTGCACTACTTTTAATTGATAGCAAACTCTCAACATTTCAGGGTAAACATTGTTACACTTAGATAATTTTCTTCACTATGTGATTATGTTGTACAATATGATCAGACCACGTAATCGGTCTGCGTCTCGCAATGTTGAGAAATACCCCATTTATTTATTTAGTTATTCATGTATAGGGAAGGAGGTGATGTTCTCCGCAAAGAACTGACCTTCCTGTTAGAATAAATATAGAAGGAAGGAACCGTCCCGGCTAACTGGAGTGAATCGATCATAGTCACAAAATATACGAAGGGCAGTCGCACCGACAGTGCTAACCATAGGATATTAGTCGAACGCCATTTTTGTCAAACGTAATGGCCCTAATTCTCATTCCTTGCCTCACAGCGAAAAGGGAATCCTAGATTAGGAAAGATCAGACAGATTTCTGCCCTGGACGTGGCTTTATGGACTGTAGATTCACTCTGCGGCAGGTGCTATAACGGCACCACGCATACCGCAGACCGACAACATCTGTATTGCTGGACTTCAGGAGTGCATTCTACTCAGTTGATCGATGCATTCTGTTCGTGTGTGTGGAGATGTGTTCCCATGAAATATGTGAACATTATTCGTGCTCTTTACCCGAACACTATAGGTCGCGGCAGCGTCACTTTATTAGTTCTCTTGCGGAATCTTGTGATGCAGGCGTTTGGGTGCTGGCTGGCAAAAGGTTAGTTGATCTTGATCATGCGCACGATATCGTCTTGCTTTTCGATGATGTTGCGGCAGCACAGTCAAGCCTGAATAGCCTGTCTAGAGTGATCCCACTATTTGGTATGCGCTGTGCACCTTCAGTGCGGCGTACCTTAAGGCTCGGCCCTTGGACCCCGCCTGTTCCTGGTTTTCATAAACGATCTCGCTTGCGTGCTATCTTCTAACTGTTTGTTATTTGCTGATGACCTAAAGGTATGGCGTACTATAGCTGCAGTGGCGGATCACACAGTGTTACAGGAGGACCTGGACAAAGCGTACACATGGTCCATCGAAAACATGCTATATTTCAACCTCACCAAGTGCAAAGTTCTCAGCATACGGCACAAGAGTATGCACAAGTACCGCCAAGGACCACCAATTCTATAGCCGGCTACTCAGGAGTGCGATCTCGGTGTGATAGTTCAAGATGACCTCGGTTGTTTGAGACAGACTGAAAATGCATCTAAGAAAGCAAACCAGTACCTCGGCCTTCTTCGCAGAGCTTTCGGGATGTTTGACCCTTCCGTCTTTCCAAAAATGCTTAGTGCGTGCGTGAAGCCGCATGCGGAATACGCTATTCAAGCGTGGCAACCCTGGCTCAAGCACCATCTCACCACGCTCGATACTGCACAACGTAGGGCAACGAAGAGCGTCAGAGGTTTGACTAGCCTCCCCTACCCACTCAGGCTGGAGACCCTCAAAATATACAGTGGATGTTATCGGCGTCTAAACGACGATCTCATAATGGTATACCTGGTCCTGAGAAACCCCAACCACCGATGTCATTCCCTTCTAATACTTAGTCAAAACACCTCGCTAAGAGGTCACCACTTTAAGCTGGTCACGCAGTACAGCCGCGTAGAATGTCGGCGAAACTATTTCTCCTTTCGAGTGTCACAGCCTTGGAAAGCCAACCCGGAACCTGTAATTAATGCACCCACGCTACTCCTTTTCAGAAAACACCTTGACGATACTCTGTCACATTTACACTACGTGCTATAGCCCATGACCACCAGATGCTGGCACTAATGCGCAACTGACAGTGGATAGTGCCATAACCCTACTCGAGAATGAGTCATACCAAACTTCTTGCACGCAATTTGATAAACGCTACTACTATAGAAAGTGGATTTCTGTATCCTGTCGACCCAAGATAGTTGCACAAGAGTAAGCGTTGTCCTTGCTATCTTTTTTTTCTCACCTATTATGTGGTCAATAACCACTCCCCTTATTGATTTGTGTGCGTACATTCTCATTTCAAACTCCCTTTATACGGCAGTGCAGTTAAATCTGTAATCGCCCGAACTGACGACTCCATTATCCCTTGATCTATCTTTGTTTCACGCTGAACACCCTACGGGAAACGTCAAACACCTGCTTTTTTACCTGTTATAAGTAATTGTTCATTGTTCATCAAAAAAGTGTAAAATTTTGCTTCAAGACCACCAGCCACTCGATGGTCCCCTTACCCTAGCTAGCGAGGAACCCGAAGTAGTTGATCAATTCACTTAACTTGACAGCTGTGATAGACGCATAGCAACTGAAGCCAATGCCCGTATTGCGAAAGCCAGAACTGCTTTCTGTATGCGCGGCATTTATGGCTAGGGAAAGTGGTGTCCGTTGGTTTGCAAGCCCGTGTTTACAACGCCACCTTGACGGGCCTCCCGTTCTGCAAATAAATACACGTTTGATTCTTGATAATGCAAGACGCGCTTGCATAATCATGACCATGGTAACACAAAAAGATCACTAAGCGTACACTTATGTTACAGGTTAACCTCATGTGAGGTTCATATGTATTCATGATGACTCTCCACCGCAGTTGGGCAAAGCCAACTAACACTTAAACTAGGTCATTTTAATCTGGAGAAAAATCATGCCACTTAGTTTGATTTGTTCAATGCTGTTATTCTGCTGCATATTCTGTGTTAATTGTGAGTGTTTTCCTTACCTTCTATGTTGGTTGCTTGATATCTCTGGTGTGGATGCGTCTGCTGTGAATGCTGACAAGACGTGTACGTGGCTAACACACTCCACCTCGATTACTGGCTCCAGGAGACTGTGAATCGTTGCTGGATGGAGGGACGAGCTACACGATCCTCAAAGAGTGGTTCCATCCAGTGTGGAGCTGACTGCGGCCCAGCCACCGCCTTGTATCCGTCTGAAACGCATGATTCCCGACATAGATAGACAGGAATGTTGTTACTTTGCATGTTGAAGGAGTGTGGGTTTGATATAACCCGAACTGTTCTAGTAGGTGGCTAGAATACTAGATCGTGGAAATGACCGGTAGTATTGATATAGCGGATCAAGAGAAACTAACAAGCAGAGTCAACAAAGTGTCAACAGGAAGTTCACGTGTTTACCAGACTCACTGGGGTATATCGGTTGTGTTGGTTCCAGCTTAGTGGTGATTGGCTGGACAGTTGTATGGTCTGATTGGATGACAGCACTTCGTGTTGGGTTGGCTCCCGTACACGACACCTCCCTCTTCTTTTGACACGTCTGCTTGTAGTTGCCAACCGTTGGGTATAGATGAAACGATCGAGTGGTCGGCGGTTGCATCCAAATCTGACATCAACGCATGGCTTTTGTTTTCCACTCGAGCCGAACTTGCATTCGTCGGTTTCGGCAATGAGAACTCCTCCAGTAATAACTGAAAATCAAATTGGGAATTGTGACGAGGTAAATACTGATTGTTATCAGAGCGGAGTCTGAGCTGGTTCATATGCCTGTACCATGTCTGACCGTTGACCTCTACTAGGTACGTGACTCGACCAATCCGTCTGGTGATTACACCTGGCGTCCATCTGTTTTGCGACGGCCGGAAGTCCCTTGTCCATACCAAGTCACCTGGTTTTAATGTTCTCGCTATTACGTGCTGTTTGGGTTGCGCAGATTCTGTTGTTTCCGGATTGGCTAATTCTCTCACCTCCGGAACGATCATGTCCCAAATTGACCTGATCTGACGGTTTAACAACATTTCCGACGGGGACCTTCAGTTACAAGAGGGGTGTGGTGGGATTCGATACATCAGTAGGAATGTGTGTAGGCAGTCGTCCCTGGGGCTGTCGCCTCACCCTTTGATAAGTGCACGCTTGAACGTGTCGACGAATCGCTCAACCTGACCGTTCGGTTGCAGGTGAAAGGATGGTGTGCGTACGTGTGCCACCCCATTGGAACGACAAAATGTTGCAAATTCTTCGCTAGTAAATTGTGGACCATTATCGCTGACTAATGTCTCCGGCATTCCGAATCGGCTGAATATTTGATGCAACTGTCTAATTGTTGCGACTGCAGTGGTTGTCGGCATTGTTACAATAGTTGAAATATTGGCTGGGTCGGGACGACATCCATTCTGATCAATAATGAACCCCAGATATTTAAGTTGGGGCAAAAGTAAGCTGCATTTGTCTGGTCGCAAGCGCAATCCGTACTCTTTTATACGATCCAAAACTTGGTCGAGCCTCACTGCTAGCTCTTATGGACTTGTTCCGACCATTAAGATATCATCTAAGTAAGCTGCAACGCCGTCAATGCCCGTGAGCATGGTATCCATAAGCTGCTGTAAAATAGCTGGTGCTGTTATAACCCCGAATGGCAATCGGTTAAACTGAAACAATCCACGGTGTGTGTTAATTGTCAACAATTCCTTTGACTAATCATCATTGGCGATTTGTAGATATGCATCAGTTAAGTCAAGTTTGGCAAACAGTCTACCGCCTGAAAGTTTGGCAAAAATGTCTTCTGGGACTGGTAGTGGATAACTGTGTGTCTGAAGGGCGTCATTGAGACCTGTTGAAAATCTGCACACACACGAATTGAGCCATTGGCCTTTCGTACCACTACGATTGGAGCAGCCCAGTCCGAGTAATCGACTGGTTGTATGACATCTGCTAGCTGTAGGTGATCCAGCTCTAGCTCTACACTGGTTAATGCAGAAAAAGGCACCGGACGTTTAGGATGAAAAACGGGTTTAGCATCTGCTCTCAGCTGCAATTGAGCCTTCATTTTGCTACAAAGACCAAGTCCCTCCTGAAAAACTAGCGCATATCGCTGAAATAACCGTTGTGAAATGGACTGCTGTAGCCCTGCATCGATTATTACGGGAGTACTGCTGATGCCCAGTGTCAGTTTGCAGAATTTATCAAACGGAATACTCCTGGTGATCTCGCCAAGCCAAAGCCCTCCGCGACATACATTTACGTGTTCTGCTCCTTGTAAATGACTTATGCTTGTTTTGGGGTTGGAGAGACTTCTGTTCCGATGCATGCGCAACCAGTGTTCCAAACGTCCTTGTAAATGTTTTCCAGGAAACATCTGGGGGGCATTCGGTCAAGAAAGTGCAAGATGTATCCTTACTAAGCTTAGATAACACATGGTAGTGCGTGACAGTATGTGCTTTATCCTCCTCTTTTCAGGATACTCCGCATAGCATATATAGTCAAAGAGTAGAGTACCATGATCACTACGACCCAGTGGTGTGCTTGTAACTATCCCGTCAACCAGGAGTTCTTTGTTAGTTAGCATAAGATCCAGTATCGACGGCATGTTAGCAGTTCGAAATCTGGTGGGAGAGGTTATGTGGTTGTACAGAGGGTGGCTTGCAATAAGCTCTTGCCAGCAGGCTATAAACTGCATACAGTCGGTTGCCGGCGTTTCCATGTCGTGCACGTTAAAGTCTCCAGCGATAAGAATGTGGGTGTAGGACTTGTTCAAAGCAAACTGGAAAACGTGGTTCAGTTTGGAGTCCATTTCCAACGTTGAATTCGGTGAGCGGTAAATCAAGGCTAGTAGACATATGTCCTTATTTCGCAACCAAAGACGGCACCAAATCGAAACGGGAGCTCGGATTTCCGGGTGCTCGACAACTTCACATCGGAGGTTTGTATTATAGTAAAGAATCACACCACCACCTCTTCGGGTTCTATCGGTCCGAAGCAGTGACATACCGGGTAAATTGATCTCAGAATCGGTTATCTCAGGGTTTAACTATGTCTCTGTAATCATGATGATGTCCCGCGGTTGTGAGGCGTGAAGTTCTCGAAGTTCGGCGAACTTGCTTAGAAGGCCTTGGACGTTTGTGTATATGCAAGATAGAGCTTTTGTTGTTAGGAGTTCATTGATGGATTTCAACTTTGCGTTAATTTTTAAGCCGGCCGTTAGGTGGCCGGCCATTAATCGTTTTTTGGTTTATGTATTTCAGTCATGTTGCATGCCATTATTGAGCGTTCCTGAACAGTCGTTTCACTCGTGCTGTGCTCTATCCTGTTGTATACCGTGGGCGCTGTTGTGGCGGTCTCTCCGCAGGACTGTGAAGATAAAGAATTTGCAGCGTTTGCAAATTCCATTGAATTGCTTCCGACGATCAGTCGTTTGTCTGCTGCCTTTAGACGGATCTCTGTTGGCAACCTAGCTCGAAACTTTAACCAGCCATCCAACGGAACTTACCTCATTCCCTCGGAGTGTAGTATAACTTTCATTAGCCTTGGACGGCAGCCCTTGTATTTAGGTGATGACGGAACTCTTGTCAGGGATTTGGCAATAACATTGTCAACAGAGAGTGCTTCGCGGATGTAGCACCACTGCTCTCGGTCATGTGTTTGTGTATCGTGACCAGGAGAATGTAGAAGCTCGGGAACACCATGAACAAATATTGTTTGCTTGCTATCCCTATTAGGAATGCCGCGTTGCGCAACTGCTTCTTTTGGGCGATCCTTCCAAGGTAGATCAGGCAATATGCGCACTCCGATCGGTGAGTTGCGAAGACAAACTGCTGAAAGCAGGACAGCCTCTGTCTCATTTCCTGAGTCTAGTGTTACTCGAAGAATTCGAGGTTCACCAGAGTGCACTGAGTTCGCGCGATGCGCTGCGCGTTGCAGCATTGTAAGTTCAACCCACGGACGCCGCGGAATATTCTGCTACCACGCGCTGGATCCTGCTTTTTCTCTGAAATTACTGTATTTTACGTGTGTTGCTGTGTTAGTTGTGCACCAAACTTTTTAGTTTCGTGTGTTCATTAATCCGTGAAAGTTTCGTGGAATTCCGCTTGATATCTTCGAAGATCTCAGTGTTTTACGGCTGTGCACGTCATTTTGGCATTTGTGATCCACATCTTGCTTGTCCTCGTGCTTGAAAAAATACAACAACTCTGCCGAATATCATGCAACGACGTATCTGCTCTTCAGCTAATTGCGGCAAAGCCCTTAAAATGGGTATAACGTGCCGAAACTGCATTGGCTACTTTTAATTCCGTTACACTATCTTCGGAACGGAAGATTTCATCACCACGTGCACGTGTACTTAAATCCGAGGTCAAGATAATAAAACTACTACAGTTTTATCGATATTGCCTTGGATACCACATCCTCACATTGTGTAATTGAGTCGCGTGCCCTACATCACGACCGAGGTCAACATAACAAAACTGTTTCATTCGTATCAAGGTTGTCTCGGATACCACATTCTCACATTGTGTACTTCTCTTCCCCTTGACCTACATTCACACATCGTACTACTTACGGCCCACATGTTTGAACGCCTGAATGAAGCATTATATAAACCGTATAGTACATCGACAACTACATTTCCCGACCGACTACAACGAACGCCACACCACCGCCCCGACTGGTGCTTTGACAACCGTCACAAAAAGCGCTACGCCCACGACGACAAGACAATCCTCACACGACCGGACAGGCCGCGACCTACAAGTTCCCCACGAACAGGATTTGTGCTCCGAGATAAGTCACCACTTTATCATTACTTTATTTTTGAGTGAAACTATTAAATTCTGTGTCTTACATTGTATTCTTAGGGCCGGCCTCTCCTTTTTTTATCTTTACTGTACTGATACATAACGAACACGCCTCAATACTTATACTTCATTTTTGTTAGTGCACATCTTCTGATATTTTCAATCCGCCAACTAGTCATAGTAACCTTATAAGCCACTAACAATTGGTGACCCCGACGTAAGCAAGTAGGCAGAAACCAACTGCAGTAAACTATCGTGTGTTAGGGAATTTCTCTCATACATCCAAACGGCGGCATCACTTGAACTCATATAAGATGGATGACAGTAACGAATCGCAAACCAACGTAGTGTAACTTCACTTACCACCTTTTTGGCACAGCGATCCGGCCATTTGGTTTACGCAAGTTCAAGCACAATTTGCCCTCCGCAGAATTACACAGGAGATGACAATGTTCCATCATGTGCTTGCCGCATTACCATCAGAAGTAGTTGCCGATGTTCGAGATATTTTGTTATCTCCCGACCCCATCACTCCATTCCAACAGCTCCGCGATGCTCTAATCCGTCGTACCTCAATTTCAGAACACAAAAGGCTAGAACAACTTCTAGCAGATGAAGCACTGGGAGACCTGACACCATCGCAACTCCTGCGCCGTTTGATTTGCGTTAAGGGAGAACGAAAGATAGACACTGGTCTATTCACTCAAATATTTTTAAAACGGCTACCTCAACATGTCCAAGCCATTCTAGCCCCATCCGTAATGGAAGTTCCAATTGATAAGTTGGCAATGATGGCGGACGGTATACTGGATGTCCAACCGCAGGTCAACTCGCTAGACCACCATACCCCCGGCCCATCAAATAACGATTTATCAGATCGGATAACACGATTGTCACAACAGCTAAATGAGATGAGCATCTCTAGGGCACCTCATTTCAGACGTCGATTGCGATCTCCTTCCCGCAACTCCAAATGCCGTAATTTCCCCCGATCTCCTTCACGTTTTTACTCACATACTTCTTCCTCTAGTCAGGCATTGAACCCCGCATTTTGTTGGTACCATCAGACATTTGGACCAGAGGCAAAGAAATGTAGACTCCCCTGCACATTTAAGTCACAACTAAGAGTGGATTTTATGGCTCCGGGAAACGAATAGGGCGGATCTGTGAGGCGACCATGATCTGCCCGACACATACCAATCGCCGACTGATCATACAGGACCGGACATCCGGACTACATTTCTTGATCGACACGGGAGCGGACATCAGTGTCATACCCCCTTCTCAAAGTCAGCATGCCCTCAAACAGTGCTCACTACGACTGACTGCAGCTAATGGTACGTGTATTTCTACTTTTGGACAACGCTCCTTAACTCTGAACCTTGGTTTACGTCGCTCTTTCACATGGGTATTCATCGTAGCGGATGTCAAACAGCCCTTACTTGGTGCCGATTTTTTGACCCATTTTAAATTGTTAGTCGATCTTAACAATCGTTGTCTCCGAGATTTGACAACCCGATTACCTGTTACTGGTCAGACTACTACAAGTCCATCATTCACACCAAGCCTTTTTGCCGCGAATATGTTTGATTCTTCATTCTCCGCAATTTTACGTGATTTTCCTGCTCTCCTAAAACCGAAGTTCCATCAGACGGAGATTAAACACGACGTAACCCATCGCATAGTAACCCAAGGTAATCCAGTGTACGCTCGCCCACGTCGAATGAATCCTGATAGGATGAAAATAGCTAAGGCTGAGTTCCAACACATGCTTCAATTAGGAATAATACGTCCCTCACAAAGCACTTGGTCATCACCTCTACACATGGTACCGAAATCAGATCCAAATGACTGGCGACCCTGTGGCGACTACAGAGCTCTAAACAATGTTACAGAGCCTGACAGATACCCCATCCCACATATACAGGATTTCACATCGAACATTGCTGGTAGCACAATCTTCTCGCACATCGATATATTCAGAGCATACCACCATATTCCGGTGCATCCTGACGATATACATAAGACCGCAGTTACTACTCCGTTCGGTAAGTTCGAACTTTTAACTAAGCCTGTTGGATTGCGTCACGCTGCGCAAACTTTTCAACGGGTTATTGATCAGGTCTTATATAGCGTAGCTTTCGTTTTAGCGTACTTGGAAGATATTGTAATGACCAGTAAGACACCAGAAGAGCACAAACAACATTTGCGAACGTTATTTCAGCGTCTAGACAAATTTGGTATCACCATCAACCTACGAAAGAGTACCCTAGGAGTTCCGTCATTAGATTACCTAGGTCACCGAATCGATAGCACTGGCCTGACACCAACAGATCACAACTCGTTATCGCTCACAACGTATCCTCCCCCGACATCCTTCCGCCAACTCAAGAGGTTTCTGGGAATGATTAATTATTACCGACGTTTCATCCCGCATGCAGCCGAGATTTTAGCTCCTCTAACAAATCTCTTGGTTGGACCTCAGAAACATTTTGAAATGTCCGATGCCGCTACGCAAGCTTTCACGCAAATAAAAAGCGTTCTTAAAAATCAATTGAATCTGTTTCATATCCGTCCGGACGCAACGTTGTCTCTTCACACCGACGCTTCTAATACAGCCGTCGGAGCAGTCCTGAATCAACACGTTAATAATCAACTGCAACCCATTGGCTTCTTCTCAAAAAGATTGACGACGACGGAAACTCACTATAGCACCTTTGGCCGGGAACTTTTAGCCATTTATCTAGCTATTAAGCACTTTCGACATCTTCTCGAAGGCCGTGAATTTTGTGTTTTTACTGACCACAAGCCGTTAGTCTCCGCCTTCCTTGCTAAGCCCGACCGCTATTCACCTCGTGAGATTCGTCATCTCGATTACATCTCACAGTTCACATGCGACATTAGACACATAACTGGTGCTAGTAATATTGTAGCGGATAACTTGTCCCGACCGGCTGTCGACGAGATCACCGGTATATCCTCCATCGATTTCCAACGCATGGCACGACTGCAGAAAGCTATGCCACTACCGACGCATACGGATAAGCAATCCTCATCGTTGAAGATACGACCATTTCCGATACCTTCGGCACCAGGTACTATTGACTGTGATATGGCGACAAATAACCCCAGACCATGGGTACCCGAACCTATGCGTAGAGAAATATTTAACGCCCTTCATAACGTTTCTCACCCTGGAATCCGCGCGACCCTTCGTTTAATAGCGCAACGTTTTGTTTGGCCGAATATGAACGTGGACATACGCAAATGGGCTAAACATTGCATACCGTGTCAACGTTCTAAGGTCGTTCGGCATACGCACTCTGATACTGGTACTTTCGCACAACCAGATCGCAGATTCGACCATATTCATATTGATATAGTTGGTCCACTACCCCATTCAAACGGAAATTCATACATTCTGACTTGTATAGACCGTTTCACTCGATGGCCTGAAGCCATTCCTATTGCAGACACATCGACAGAAACTATTGCTCGCGCACTGATTACCAGATGGATTGCCATTTTCGGTGTTCCTTCCTACATAACCACTGATCGAGGTTCACAATTCGAGTCACACCTTTTTCAGCAACTGACCGAACTACTCGGTTGCAAACGTATACGTACAACGGCCTATCACCCACAAGCGAACGGTTTAGTCGAACGTTTTCATCGACACCTAAAAACCGCTTTCAAAGCAAACGGTGATTCAGCTAGATGGACAGAACAACTCCCACTCATCCTACTTCACATACGCACGATGTTTCGTACAACACTGAACTGTTCACCGGCTGAGTTGGTCTTTGGCACAACATTACGTATACCCGGCCAATTTTTCACACCTGACACAGCAGTACTCAGTGACCCTCCAACGTATGTGGCTCGTCTGAAAACGCACATGAGCAAACTACAATACTGCGCATCCACTTTCACAACAAAACTACCCCACATTCCTCCAGAACTTTCGACCTGTACCCATGTTTTCATTCGCACTGACAGGGTAAAACAACCTTTACAACCTCCTTATGAGGGCCCATTTCCGGTACTTTCACGCCAAGAGAAATACTTCACCATTCTATGGCGTGGCAAACCTGATACTATCAGCATAGATCGTTTGAAACCGGCGTATACGGATTCAGTGGAGACATACCACACGGACAACGATCCAACACGCACTGACAAGGCCAAGACGCTGACGATCGACAATACACGACCACCCACATTTCCGGGACGAAATCAAGAACGCACCACGCGATCTAAGAGACAGGTACATTGGCCTGACCGTTTTGTTGCAGGCTGATACAACTCAGGCCTCGATGCATACCCTTTTTCAAGGAGGAGGGTATTGTGAGGTCGCATTGCACATGCACTTTTAATTCCGTTACACTATCTTCGGAACGGAAGATTTCATCACCAAGTGCACGTGTACTTAAATCCGAGGTCAACATAATAAAACTACTAGTTTTATCGAACTTGCCTTGGATACCACATCCTCACATCGTGTAATTGAGTCGCGTGACCTACATCACGACCGAGGTCAACATAACAAAACTGTTTCATTCTTATCGAGATTGTTTTGGATACCACATTCTCACATTGTGTACTTCTCTTTCCCTTGACCTACATTCACACATCGTACTACTTACGGCCCACATGGTTGGACGCCTGAATGAAGCGTTATGTAAACCGTATAGTACATCGACAACTACATTCCCCCGACCGACTACAACGAACGCCACACCACCGCCCCGACTGGTGCTTTGACAACCGTCACAAAAAGCGCTACGCCCACGACGACAAGACAATCCTCACACGACCGGACAGGCCGCGACCTACAAGTTCCCCACGAACAGGATTTGTGCTCCGAGATAAGTCACCACTTTATCATTACTTTATTTTTGAGTAACACTATTAAATTCTATTTCGTACATTGTATTCTTGGGGCCGGCCTCTCCTTTTTATATCTTTACTGTACTGATACATAACGAACACGCCTCAATACCTATACTTCATTTT
>OX104065.1:8904584-8923062 GCA_944474145.2 Dicrocoelium dendriticum | reverse complement strand
ATATGTATTTCCACTTTTGGACAACGCTCCTTAACTCTGAACCTTGGTTTACGTCGCTCTTTCACATGGGTATTCATCGTAGCGGATGTCAAACAGCCCTTACTTGGTGCCGATTTTTTGACCCATTTTAAATTGTTAGTCGATCTTAACAATCGTTGTCTCAGAGATTTGACAACCAGATTACCTGTTACTGGTCAGACTACTACAATTCCATCATTCACACCAAGCATTTTTGCCGCGAATATGTTTGATTCTCCATTCTCCGCAATTTTACGTGATTTTCCCGCTCTCCTAAAACCGAAGTTCCATCAGACGGAGATTAAACACGACGTAACCCATCGCATAGTAACCCAAGGTAATCCAGTGTACGCTCGCCCACGTCGAATGAATCCTGATAGGATGAAAATAGCTAAGGCTGAGTTCCAACACATGCTTCAATTAGGAATAATACGTCCCTCACAAAGCACTTGGTCATCACCTCTACACATGGTACCGAAATCAGATCCAAATGACTGGCGACCCTGTGGCGACTACAGAGCTCTAAACAATGTTACAGAGCCTGACAGATACCCCATCCCACATATACAGGATTTCACATCGAACATTGCTGGTAGCACAATCTTCTCGCACATCGATATATTCAGAGCATACCACCATATTCCGGTGCATCCTGACGATATACATAAGACCGCAGTTACTACTCCGTTCGGTATGTTCGAATTTTTACGTATGCCTTTTGGATTGCGTAACGCTGCGCAAACTTTTCAACGGTTTATTGATCAAGTCTTACATGGTCTACCTTTCGTTTTCGCGTACCTGGACGATATTTTAATAGCCAGTAAGACACCAGAAGAGCACAAACAACATTTGCGTACGTTATTTCAGCGTCTAGACAAATTTGGTATCACCATCAACCTACGAAAGAGCACCCTAGGAGTTCCGTCATTAGATTACCTAGGTCACCGAATCGATAGCACTGGCCTGACACCAACAGATCACAACTCGTTATCGCTCACAACGTATCCTCCCCCGACATCCTTCCGCCAACTCAAGAGGTTTCTGGGAATGATTAATTATTACCGACGTTTCATCCCGCATGCAGCCGAGATTTTAGCTCCTCTAACAAATCTCTTGGTTGGACCTCAGAAACATTTTGAAATGTCCGATGCCGCTACGCAAGCTTTCACGCAAATAAAAAGCGTTCTTAAAAATCAATTGAATCTGTTTCATATCCGTCCGGACGCAACGTTGTCTCTTCACACCGACGCTTCGAATACAGCCGTCGGAGCAGTCCTGAATCAACACGTTAATAATCAACTGCAACCCATTGGCTTCTTCTCAAAAAATTGACGACGACGGAAACTCACTATAGCACCTTTGGCCGGGAACTTTTAGCCATTTATCTAGCTATTAAGCACTTTCGACATCTTCTCGAAGGCCGTGAATTTTGTGTTTTTACTGACCACAAGCCGTTAGTCTCCGCCTTCCTTGCTAAGCCCGACCGCTATTCACCTCGTGAGATTCGTCATCTCGATTACATCTCACAGTTCACATGCGACATTAGACACATAACTGGTGCTAGTAATATTGTAGCGGATAACTTGTCCCGACCGGCTGTCGACGAGATCACCGGTATATCCTCCATCGATTTCCAACGCATGGCACGACTGCAGAAAGCTATGCCACTACCGACGCATACGGATAGGCAATCCTCATCATTGAAGATACGACCATTTCCGATACCTTCGGCACCAGGTACAATTGACTGTGATATGGCGACAAATAACCCCAGACCATGGGTACCCGAACCTATGCGTAGAGAAATATTTAACGCTCTTCATAACGTTTCTCACCCTGGAATCCGCGCGACCCTTCGTTTAATAGCGCAACGTTTTGTTTGGCCGAATATGAACGTGGACATACGCAAATGGGCTAAACATTGCATACCGTGTCAACGTTCTAAGGTCGTTCGGCATACGCACTCTGATACTGGTACTTTCGCACAACCGGATCGCAGATTCGACCATATTCATATTGATATAGTTGGTCCACTACCCCATTCTAACGGGAATTCATACATTCTGACTTGTATAGACCGTTTCACTCGATGGCCTGAAGCCATTCCTATTGCAGACACATCGACAGAAACTATTGCTCGCGCACTGATTACCAGATGGATTGCCATTTTCGGTGTTCCTTCCTACATAACCACTGATCGAGGTTCCCAATTCGAGTCACACCTTTTTCAGCAACTGACCGAACTACTCGGTTGCAAACGTATACGTACAACGGCCTATCACCCACAAGCGAACGGTTTAGTCGAACGTTTTCATCGACACCTAAAAACCGCTTTCAAAGCAAACGGTGATTCAGCTAGATGGACAGAACAACTCCCACTCATCCTACTTCACATACGCACGATGTTTCGTACAACACTGAACTGTTCACCGGCTGAGTTGGTCTTTGGCACAACATTACGTATACCCGGCCAATTTTTCACACCCGACACAGCAGTACTCAGTGACCCTCCAACGTATGTGGCTCGTCTGAAAACGCACATGAGCAAACTACAATACTGCGCATCCACTTTCACAACAAAACTACCCCACATTCCTCCAGAACTTTCGACCTGTACCCATGTTTTCATTCGCACTGACAGGTTAAAACAACCTTTACAACCTCCTTATGAGGGCCCATTTCCGGTACTTTCACGCCAAGAGAAATACTTCACCATTCTATGGCGTGGCAAACCTGATACTATCAGCATAGATCGTTTGAAACCGGCGTATACGGATTCAGTGGAGACATACCACACGGACAACGATCCAACACGCACTGACAAGGCCAAGACGCTGACGATCGACAATACACGACCACCCACAATTCCGGGACGAAATCAAGAACGCACCACGCGATCTGGAAGACAGGTACATTGGCCTGACCGTTTTGTTGCAGGCTGACACAACTCAGGCCCCGATGCATACCCTTTTTCAAGGAGGAGGGTATTGTGAGGTCGCATTGCACATGCACTTTTAATTCCGTTACACTATCTTCGGAACGGAAGATTTCATCACCACGTGCACGTGTACTTAAATCCGAGGTCAACCTAATAAAACTACTAGTTTTATCGAGATTGCCTTGGATACCACATCCTCACATCGTGTAATTGAGTCGCGTGACCTACATCACGACCGAGGTCAACATAACAAAACTGTTTCATTCTTATCGAGATTGTCTCGGATACCACATTCTCACCTTGCGTACTTCTCTTCCCCTTGACCTACATTCACACATCGTACTACTTACGGCCCACCTGTTTGAACGCCTGAATGAAGCATTATATAAACCGTATAGTACATCGACAACGACACCCCCGACCGACTACAACGAACGTCACACGACCGTCCCGACTGGTGCTTTGACAACCGTCACAAAAAGCGCTACGCCCACGACGACAAGACAATCCTCACACGACCGGACTGGCCGCGACCTACAATTTCCCCACGAACAGGATTTGTGCTGTGAGATAAGTCACCACTTTCTCATTACCTTATTTTTGAGTAACACTATTAAATTCTATTTCGTACATTGTATTCTTAGGGCCGGCCTCTCCTTTTTATATCTTTACTGTACTGATACATAACGAACACGCCTCAATACTTATACTCCATTTTTGTTAGTGCACACCTTCTGATATTTTCAATCCGCCAACTAGTCGTAGTAATCTACTAAGCCACTAGCAGGGGTGAAACGAATTCTCCTGGTAACTTGGGCGTCGTTCAGTAAACCAGCTCTGCTGGTGCACATTGCAAGTCAGCTTTGAAGCTGCTGCGAATGCCTAAGAGAACAAGCGAAATGTTTTCGCTCCAGTTAGGGTCAGCGGAGGCGCAGAGCGAGGCTTTAAGCTGCCTATGGAAACGTTCGACTAGCCCGTTGGCTGCTGGGTGATACGCTGTTGTATGGATGCGGCGACAACCTAAGAAGTTGCAGAACGTATCGAATTGTGAAGATTCGAAAGGCGTTCCGCGGTCAGTTGTGATCGTGGATGGGCATCCGTAGTGCGAGACCCACCGATCTAAGAAGGCCCGGATAACAGTCTCAGCTGTGCAGTCTGTTACGGGAATGGCTTCTGGCCATCTGGTGAAGCGGTCGACACATGTAAGAATGTATACGAATCCGCGTGACGGAGGCAATGGACCTACCAGGTCTAAGTGTACATGCGAGAACCGAGAGTCCGGGGCAGGGAAATGAACCAAGAGGACTGCGGGTGTGACGATGTACTTTAGAGCGCTGGCATTGAAGGCAGGCGCGAGCCCAGGTACGAACATCTTTGTTTACGCGTGGCCAAACGAAACGTTCGGTGACCAGTTTCAAAGATGCACGGATACCGGGATGTGACAGTGAGTGAAGTGCGTCAAAGACTGTGCGTCTGAAGGAGACGGGCACGAGAGGTCTAGGACAACCTGTGGACGTGTCACAGAGGATGGTTCCTTCCGTGGTTTGGAGAGGAACAGGTTGCACATGCAGCGAAGTGGACTGCAGAGTGCGTTGTATATCCTCGTCTTGAGCCTGAGCCGATGCCATTGCGGCAAGGTCGACGGTAGGCAAAGACTGGAGAGTGAGGTTGACGCGTGAGAGAGCGTCGGCGACGGGATTGTCGACACCTGAGACATGACGTATGTCAGCAGTGAACTGCGTGACAAAGTCTAGGTGTCTTGTTTCCCGTGGTGAGTATTTGTCGCTAGCAGAGTTGAAGGCAAAGATAAGGGGCTTGTGGTCAGTGTAGACCGTGAAAGCGCGGCCTTCAAGTGTGTGCCGGAAGTGACGTATCGCTAGGTAAATGGCCAGCAGTTCTCTGCCAAACGTGCTGTAGCGGGATTCCGCTGGCTGCAGGCGCTTGGAGAAGAACCCAAGGGGTTGCCAGCGCCCACCAACGTGTTGTTGGAGGACGGCTCCTACTGCTACGTCTGAGGCATCAGTCGTAATAGAAAGAGGTGCAGTCGATTCGGAATGAGCGAGGAGGGCTATGTTGGAGATAGCATCCTTGAGCTCGGCGAAGGCTGCCTGTGCTGTGTCAGGGAAAGCGAACTTACGTTCATTTCCTCTGAGTAGGTCAGTCAGTGGCTGCATGAGCTGAGCGCAGCGCGGAATGAAGCGTCGATAGTAGTTGACCAAACCACAAAATCGACGGAGGTGCTTGAAGGAAGTCGGAGCTGGGAAGTCCTTGATTGCCTGGATCTTATCAGGAAGGACTTCGATACCAGACGATGAAACGAGGTGGCCTAGGAATTCTACCGTTGATTTGCCGAGTTCGCACTTAGTCGGGTTGACTGTGACACCGTGTTGGGTCAAGCGCTGGAAGAGAGCTCGAAGATGCTCGAGGTGCTCTTGTTCCGATGAACTGGCTACTAAGATATCATCGAGGTAGGAATATGCGAAGTCAAGGCCACGAGTAACATCGTGGATGAAGCGCTGGAAGGTTTGTGCGGCGTTGCACAGTCCAAATGGCATTCTTAAAAATTCAAACAAACCGAAAGGAGTGATGACGGCTGTTTTAGGAATGTCATTGTCTTCCACAGGTATCTGGTGATAGGCGCGAACCAGATCGATCTTGCTGAAGATCGTCTTACCTGTGAGGCATGCGGTAAGGTCCTGCATGTGTGGGATGGGATACCTATCTGGGACGGTTAGGCGATTGAGTGCGCGGTAATCACCGCAAGGGCGCCAGTCACCAGATTTCTTGGGGACCATCTGCAGGGGCGAGGACCAAGGGCTATCGGAAGGGCGGATTATTCCAAGTTCAAGCATGTGCTCAAACTCCGCCCTAGCTACCTTTAGTTTCTCAGGCGATAGTCGGCGTGGACGGCATGCCACAGGTGGGCCATTCGTCCGTATGTGGTGCGTGACTTGAGCTGCCACGGGCAAAGCTGCGTTCATTGGCTGAACGAGCTTGGGATACTGAGAAAGGAGATTAGCGTAGGCTGACGAGGTCTGGGGAAATGCATAGACCGGGGATATAGATGTCACATCGGCGGTGCTGCCACGTACGCTGAGTTTTGTTGCAGTGTCGACTATCATCTGGCGTTTCGCATCGACCAAGAGGTCGAAATGCCTGAGAAAGTCAATGCCGATGATGGCAAAGGGGACTGCAGCGACGGTGAATACCCAGCGGAACGTGCGCCGAAGACCTAGGTCCAGGGTAAGTGACCGATGACCATAGGTGGCTATTGGCGTGCCATTGGCGGCACTGAGGCTTGTCGACAGAGAAGCGGTAGGCTCACCTGGCATAGGGGGAATGACGCTGACTTCCGCCCCGGTATCAACTAAGAACTGGGTATCGGAGTCATAATCCCTAATGTAGATGAGACGACTTTGAGCTTTGCCGACGTTCGTGGCCATTACAGCCCGGCGTGGCGGATCATCTATAGCGGAGTAGCTACAAGGCTGTACGCACTTACGGGCTTTAGTACCGAAACGCGAGTGGTAAAAGCAGTAACCTGAGGCATCAGGTTTTGTGCGACGGTGCGATGATCCAGAGCGGTTGCAGTGCTTACGTTTTAAGGTGAGTTCTTTGATCTGGCGCTGAAGCGACGCTATCTGCAATGATAATGCGTCTATTGCCGACGGAGGGCTAGTCGCGCCTGTCGTTGTGGTTGCGCCAGCGCAAAGCTGCTTAGGTGCTTTGGTTTCAGTCTCTGGCTGGTGCCGTTCGATGACGCGGTCTGCTAGATCTGCAATTGCTGTGATGGACAAGTCACTTGCTACTGCAAGGATAGCCTGTGTGCTTTCAGGAAGGCGTTGCATCCACAGCTCGCGGAGAATCCCTACGTCCATGTTGGACGTGCCGATGAGCTGTTGCATTTCGCGCAACAAGGCTGAGGGCATCCTATCTCCTAGCTGCAGATCACTAAATAGTTGCTGCAGACGGACCTTGTCAGAAGGCGTGATTCGCTGAATAATAGCCTGTTTAAGTGTCTCGTATTTCATTACTAGAGGGGGGCAAAGTATGATGTCTCTCACCTGCGAGGATATACTATAAGGAAGGCAAGATATTAACTGATTATACATGGCGAAATCAGAAGAAAGCTTACGAATATAAAATACGGATTCTAAATGTAAAAACCATAATAAAGGATCATTCTCCCAAAAAGGGGAGGGACCAATGCAACCGAATTGACCATGGCAGGCTGAACGGCGTTAACCGCGCATGGAGACGGCTTATCCTCTAGATTATCCATTGCAAAAAGCAGATAAAAATGTGGTAGGTGAGAAAACAATATGATCACAAGTAATGAATCACAAAATCACTGGAACGAGCTCACCAGAATGAAAATGCAAAATGGCGGGCGGCGTGTTCCTGACAGGGGGTCACCAATTGTTGGGCGGAGCCTGGGATACTAGTCGGTAAGCAATGACACGTAAGACGTGTCAAATACGACAGTATAGAAGTCGGAGGCGACTGAACCCAACGTGTATTGTACAGGCTACAAGAATAGGAAGCGAATCAGAGAGAGCGAGAAACGTGCAGCGAGGAACTCACCAAAACGGTTTGTGACAACGGATGTGCAGTCAGTTAAACAAATGGACGTTTCGAAGGTTAAAACAACCATAAAATCCAATGTTACAAGATACTGAAAGAGCATGTTTTCAGTTGCACTACAGGCTCCAAACCGCTCCCGCGAACTCCATCCTGGTTCAACGACGCATTGAAGAAGGAACACACATGGGAATTCTCCTACCGTTCCTGTCCAAATTGAACTTGAACTTGTACCGGAACACAAAGCACCTCCAGGCTAATTTTTCACTTCAAAAACTAGTCACTCCCGTTGGAGGACCTACCTTGCGGCTCTACCAACTAGCACTTATGATGGATACCGCGAGGCTAGAAATAGCTGTAAACAACACTTAAAGAAAGCTCGGCTGTTCTACAAAACTCCGGAAAATCCGAAGTTTTTCGCTAATGTTAAGAGACGCTGTGGTTCAAATTCAGTAATCCCATCTTTGATGCGGGCCGATGTAACTCGTGCGTATGCGGACTCAGATAAGGCTCGTGTACTTGCGGAGCAGTATGCAGGGGCTTTTGTACGTGAGGCCGCGTTGACTAGCGTTGAACTTGTCCCCAGAGTACCTGGAGATTCTTACTTAGCTGAGTTTACTGTAGTGGGAACGCAAGTCCTTAAACTGCTGCAAGAACTGAACTCTTCCAAACCAGCTGGACCTAATTCAATTCACCCGAAGCTTCTACACGAGTTGGCGAGGGAACTAAGTGGACAGCTGACGATGGTGTTTCAGAAGTCACTTGACAGCTTTACATTAATTTTTGAATGGAAGGAGGCTGTCATCTGTCCTATCTTCAAAAATGGCGGCAGGAGTCTGTCAACCAATTATAGGTCAGTCAGTCTGACTAGCGTCGTGGTCAAACTGCTTGAAAAGCTGGTGAGAGATTCGTTGGAAGGTCACCTGAGTAGATTTAATCTAATCAGTAGTGCACAACGTGGATTCCGGAAGGTGTTTTCGTGTCTGAGGAATTTGTTGGTTGCTCGTGAAGCTTGGGTCGAGGCAATGAACAATGGCCACGTAGTGGATGTGCTTTTCTTAGACTTCTCGAAAGTATTTGATAAGGTAGCCCACTTGAGGCTATCACAAAACCTGAGGTCCTACGGCGTATCTGGCCGCGCCCTTCACTGGGTCTCTGCGTTCTTGCAGGGAATAGAGCAGTGTGTACGTGTGGGTCACAGCTTATCCTTTAGGCAAGCGGTCCTTAGCGGTGTCCCACTTGGCTCGGTCCTTGGACCGATGCTGTTCTCCATCTATGTAAACGAGCTCCCTGGGGAGCTTGGGGTATCATCGCTATTGTTTGCTGATGGCCTTAAGCTATGGAATGTTGTAAATGTCCCTGGGGGTTCTGAGGTCATTCAGCATGCCCTGGACAGACTCTGGGACTGGTCTACTTTGTGGCTACTGCCCATTAATCAGGCTAATTGTTCCGTCCTTCGTATAGGAGCAACTTTCCTACCTTCGAGGTACGTGCTTGGTGAGGTCGAACTCCCCCTTGTCTCCAACCAGGTAGACCTAGGCGTCGTCCATTCCTCGTCTTTGCACTATGATGAAAACTGAAAGAAAGCCGCTAGTAGAGGTTTCAGAATGTTGTGGTTAATACGCCGTTCTTTCGGGGTCTTAACTGCCGACATATTTGTGAAGCTGTTCTCAGCTTTCGTTCGGCCCCATGTGCAATACTGCGTCCAGGTTTGCCCGCCATGCCTTGTTCGGGACAAAATAGAGCTCGAGAGGGTTTTGATAGTAGGTACCGAATTGGTCGAAGAGTTACGGGGTTCAAACGTACCCCGAGCGTCTACTTAGTTTGGGTATGTATTCAATGCACTACCGACGGCTTCGAGGAGACCTAATCTTTATCTACCGCATTTTAATAGGGAAGGTTCGACCGGACTTGAGCTGGCTATTTATCCCGGCTAGGTTGCCTTGTCTTCGCAGTCATCCCATGAAGCTACACAAGCTGCGTTCTGACCGGGTCGGGGCAGAAACTCGGTTATCGCGTAGAGTTATCCAGCGCTGGAACTCGCTTCCAGCAAGTATTCAGTGAACCTACGGTTAAGGGTTTCGAGCGTCAGTTAGACGCTCTTGGGTGGCAACACGAAACCTTTCCCTTCTCCTGACCATATACATCTTCAAACTTTTAGTTCTTATTCTGTCATTCCATTTACTTTCTACTTCTTTCTTACTTCACGTAACCTACACAGCGGGGACTGCTAGTGCAGGGAGCGTGGGCAGCAATTGGTTGATCAGGGTGTGTTTCGTTTTAGATCTATCAAGACTTAGCACCTTATCATTTCCTGGCTCAACAATTTGCTCAAGAAGGAACCCTCAATGGATTTTTCCTATCGTTCCAGTCCATCTGAATCTGATCTGCGGATTGTTCTTCTGTGAACAATTTTTCAGGGATTCAGTGACAATCGTCATCCGCTTGACCGAGCCGACCTGCTCGGTTTCGCCCAATACTCCCATGCAACCGCTGAACAACAGCAGTGCCACCAAAGTCCATGTTTGGCGAAGTACATCTGCCTGGCTACGCACCGTTCCGTGCTGACCGCTCCATTGGCCTTCAAGGGGGTGGTGTAGCTCTTTATGTGAGTTATCACATCGACCTATTGAGGACCAGCGTTTTTCAGTCTCTCGACAAATCTGTTGAGGCTGTCGCAGTCTTGCTTTGCGCTTCCTCTGTTCAGGTTACGGTCGTGTTAATGCATAGAATCCTTATGGGCACTTATAATAAAATCCTTGAGTTTGTACGCACTCACTTTGCGAACAAGTGTCTGGTGTTGGGAGACTTCAACCTCCCAGAGGTTTGTTGTGATGATCCAGTTTGCAGTTCTGCTCTGGGATTGTTCGGTACAGAACTGCTTACTTAACGCTGAAGGTACCACTACACCAGTTCGTGGACCTCCCCACTAGGTACATGAGAAATCAGCAGCCGTCCATTTTAGATCTCGTTTTTGCTAAGTCACTTGACTTTGTAAATGATATTGCTTACGACGCCTCTTGGCGCAAGCGACCACGTTTGCTTGTCTTTCCAGTGTACCCTTATCATGCCAAGCTACTACCAGTTGGTAGCCGACCATTTTGGCCGCCGACTTCCAAGCGATGCGGGATAAAGCTAGGTCATCGCCTTGTGTGATATCTGAGACTGACACTGTTCACATAGTCTTGAAAAAGCTTAAGGCTCACGTCGACTTTTCTGCACCTCACATCCCACTGGTAAAAAGAAGGGAATCGAGAGCACAGCCTCCGTGGATAGATTCTGCTGGGAAGGGCCTGCTAAAGAAGCAGTCTAGATGCTGGCGAACGTACCGAACAGCTCCATCGAATAGCACGTTTGACAATTATCGGTTAGTTTGAAATGAGTGCAAGCTACATTTTAGGTTGGCGCGGCTTCCATATGAAAAGGGCTTAGCTGATACTGCCTCGAAAAATCCTAGGAAATTCTTCGCTTATGTTAAACGACGCTGTGGTGCAAACCTGCTCATACCACCATTACTTCGAGGAGATGGGACCCATGCCTATAGCGACTATGGCAAGGCATGCGTACTTGGTGAACAGTACTGAAGCGTCTTTGTCCGCGAAACAAATACGCCATGCAAAGAATTAGCTTCAAGAGTCTCTGAGGACTGTTGTCTGGATGAAATTCCTGTAACTGGGTCCCAAATTCTCCGGTTACTAAGAGAGGTGAACCCAACTAAGGCTTCCGGGTCAGATCCTGTTTATCCAAAATTGTTGCACCAATTGGCAATGGAATTCAGTTGATCTCCGACTTGTGTGTTTCAGAATTCACTCAACAGCTGTGTCTTACCTACCGAATGGAGGGAGGCTGTTGTCTGCACCATTTTCAAGTGCGGCGACAGACCTACCGGCTAATTACAGGCCTGTCAGCTTGACTAGCGTGGTCGTTAAGTTACTTGAAAAATTAGTACGAGATACAGTGGAGAACCATTTAAATATGTTTAACCTGCTTAGCATCGAGCAACGTGGTTGTCGCAACAAATTTTCGTGTCAAACGAACTTGTTGGTAGCTCGTGAGAGCTGAGCTGTAGCCGTAGACAGTAGAAATGCGGTGGATGTGGTGTTCATTGACTTCGCCAAGGCCTTTGACACTGTCCCTCATTCGCGACTCTCACTTGAGGTGAGGTCATGTGGATGATCTGGTCGGGCTCTCCAGTGGGTGTCAGCTTTTCTGGATGGACGGGAACAGTGTATTCGTGTGGGAAGCAGTCTTTCGTTTCGACAAGCTGTCCTTAGCGGCGTTCCGCAAGGCTCTGTCCTAGGTACGCTGGTGTTCTCAGTCTACGTGAATGACTTACCGAGGGAGCTTGATGACCTAAAGCTCTGGAATATTGTTGATATTCCTGGTGGTCTTGTGGCTCTTCAACGGGCTCTTGATGGACTCTAGGAATGGTCTGTCTTGTGGTTGCTGCCCATAAACCGGGCAAAGTGTTCAGTGCTGCGTATCGGATCATCTGATTCTTCCACAAGTTATGTGCTCGATGGGAGTGAACTTCCTCATGTGACACATCAGGTTGACCTAGGTGTCGTCCACTGTTCCACTCTATACTCTGGAGACAACTAAAAGGCGGCTAGTAAAGGGTTCCGGATGTTGTGGTTTGTCCGTCGTTCTTTCGGGACCCTAACCGCTAATGTGTTTGTGAAGCTCTTCTCAGCGTTTGTGCGACCCCACCTAGAATATTGCGTCCAGGCCTGTCCACCCTGCCTTGTCCGGGACAAAATGGTACTAGAAAGGGTGTTGCGTCTCGATCCTAGGTTGGTCGAGTGGTTACGAGGACAAACGTACCCCGAACGCCTACTTAGTTTGCTGATGCATCCAATGAACTATCGAAGGATTAGAGGGGAGCTACTCCTAACCTATCGTATTTTGACTGGGAAGGTTGGTCCTGAGTTGTCCTGGCTATTTAGTCCTGCTAGATTATCTGGTCTCTGCAGGCATTGTATGAAGCTAGACAAACCGCGGTCTGATCGAGTTAGAGCGGAGGCACGGTTTTTGCATCGAGTCATGGAGCGCTGGAACTTGCTTCCAGAAAATGTTACCAAAAAAGCCACGGTTAAGGGGTTTGAGCGTCAACTAGATGCTCTTGGGTGACAACACGAAACTTTTCCTTTTTCCTGACTAATTTCTGCGCTTTCTCTCACCATTGGTGTTCTTCTCTTAATTGATTTCCCTTACCCTTTACCTGCGATTTTCCTTCCTCTCTTACTTCACATAACTGACATAGCATGGACAGCTAATGTAAGGAACGTGGGCATTAAATTGATGGAGCAGGGTGTTTTTTCGGGTGTTTCCTTTTTAGACCTATCAAGTAGTCGGTGCACCCCTATCAACTCCTGGATCGACGACCCGCTCAAGATGGAACACCGGATTCATCCCATCGTTCCAGTCCCACTTGAACTTGGACTTGACCATTTCACAAAATGGTATGAGAAGTGCAAGACGCCATACCTAAGGTGGACCGTACAGAAAACCCGGAGTGCAATGCTTTTTAGCCGACTTAATTAAATAGGAGAAAACCCGTCGGGAGTTTATCCAGCAAGTCAAGGCGAGTGAAGCCAACAAATGGTTTGTCCCGTAATGCTTTACAGCAGCCCAGCGTTGATTCATCGACTCAGGCAGCCGACGGAAACAAAATAGAACAAAAAACTGGTTGTCCCCTCCCGCTCTACGCCCGATTTGGCAACGACCACCTCCGAAGGGACTAAGCGCGTGGTATACTAATTGCTGTAGTGTGCGTAACAAATGTAGAGTGTTAGTGACGCGTTATGAGCATGTTGCTTTGGCTGCTGTGTCATAGTCCTGGCTTTCTCCAAACGACCTTATTAGTGATCTGCCTATAGACTTCGCGAGCTACAGAGCTGATAGGCCCGGGCATCAGACTGATGGAGGAGTCCTACTGCTTATAAAGTGCTAAACTAGACACTGGGCAGCTCCATTTACCATGCGTTTTGCAAACGTTCAGGTGGTATCCTGCTTGTTAAGAGTTTGGAGTAGATTGGAGATTATAGTATGTCTTTCATAGCCCGTCCTCCACGCGAGAAGAGGTCAAGGATCTTTGTACGCTGCTAAGACAGGCGGCGATAGCCGCAACTAATTTCTTGCTTGTTGATTACCTAAACCTTCCCCATGCTGATTGGCAGCATGCTGAAAACGGGGCGGGTACCCTGGAGAAGGAATTGATGGATTAGATGCAAAAAAATGCGTTCGAGCAATACGTCACTGTTCCGACCAGGAGTCATATTGGGAGTACTTCTTCAACCCTTCTTATCGTGATCGCCAGACATGGTCACTTGATTGACCTATGCGTTTAGCCACCCATAGGTAAGAGTGATCATTGCGTTTGACCTTCTCTCTGAACACACCGAGACTTACAGAGAATCATCGAGTAGGGAGGGTTTTAAATCCCATCCATTTTACTAAGTTGCGCGATCGAGCTTTTCAAATCACTTGGATCTCTGAACAGAACCAAGCCTCTTTGGAACAGAGGTGGCTTGTAGTGACCTGGAGATTGTCCTGTTTGTCTGCGTAAAATGTTATTAAAATATAATATCATTCTGTACATAGACAACTTAGGAAACTTGCCTGTTCACACGATGACTACGTTTGTTTGAGTTACACAAACGAATTGCATTCGCGCACTTTCGTCTTTTCCGCCTCGAAAAGCGTTTACTGCATCTCGGCTGGCTACCATTTCCCTTAGCTAGAACCATTTTACGGTGTCTTCAGTTATCAGGATTGTACGTTTCGACAACAAACGTATGTCTCGCCCTTATTTTCATCTTTTCACGGATTATCCTTGGGACGGGACGAACCTGACGTTATAGCGACCGAACGATTCCGTTATAGGCTTTTACTCAAAAGCGGGCTCATGCAGTTACTGAATGAATTTGCTCCCCTACGCTCTAGGAGACATCTTGACAAACCCCGATGGTGGAGAAAGATTGAAAGAGCGATAAAGAGGCGCAGTGCTGAGTGGAAAAAATACCAGGAAACCCGGGGCTTCCGACGTTGGCTGCACTACGTAAAGTGTCGAAGCATGGCTATTAAGTGTCAGCGGCAGGCGAAATACTCATATGAGCTTGGGTTGGCCAGGTATGCGAAAACAAATCCCAAGTGTTATTACAGTTATGTCCAATCAAAGGCTTCTCTAAGAGAGGCGGTCGGCTGTCTTACCATAGAGGATGGCAGCCAGGCTGTGGACGACGTCGATAAAGTAGAAGTGCTGCTACATGTCTTCCAAAATCTGCATCGGAAGGATAGTGGGTCAGCCTTGCCATCACAACCGCACTGCTCAAGTAGCTATACAATGCGGGAAATTATTATCACTGTGCCAGAGGTCTTCACAGTGTTGGCTAGCTTGAACCCTTATAAATCAGCTGGTCCTGACAGTGTACATCCTGTCATAGTTAAGCCACTGGCTGGTATACTTCAGTATCCCGTCGCGCAGTTATTCAACCAGTCTTCAAGAAAGCAGGCTGTCACATGATTGAAAGGAGGCGACCATTGTTGCCATCCACAAGGGTGGTTCTAAGTCGGCGCCTCTTAACTATAGACCTGTTAATTTGACAAGCATCATGCTGAAGTGCTTGGAAAAGCTTATCAGAAACAAGCTCTGTAAGCACTTGACTGAGCACAATCTAATTAGAGCGGAACAGCATGGCTTTTTTGAAAAATAGTCATGTCTTACCAATTCATTGTACTTTTTAGATGAGATTACCCGATATCTTGATAGTGGAATGTCGGTCGAGGTGTGCTATTTGGACTTCATTAAAGCCTTTGACTCAAGTTCAAATTCAAGTGGGACCGGAACAGTAGGAAAATCCCGTGAATGTTCCAACTTCAAAGACGTTGATCCAACAGGGAAACCGGTACATTGATGTGCGAAAGCAGAGCCAAATCAATACACACGATTCACATGGTCAACCAAACAATGCCCACATGCCCTACACCAGTAGTCCCCGCCGTGCCGGTCACGTGAAGAATAAAAGAAAACACTAGTGTCAGTAAACGAAAGGAAGCAGAAGAGAAGACAAGCTTATCGACTTTCGTAGACAGTATTAAAATGTAAGTTAAAATGAGTTACAGAAGCGTAGGCCGTAGTAGGCGAGTAAAAGTTTAAGACATGAGAGGAAAGACTTTAAACTGCAGTCCGAGAGTGTCAAGTCGATGCTCGAACTCTTTCGCCGTCCGTGCCATCACGACGCCTGCAGGCAGTGCGTTCCAATAAGCTTTGACCCTACGCAATAATCGAAATGCTGCCCAAACCCGGTCAGACCGGGGTTTGTGCAAGTTTTATGGGTGGCCACAAAGGGTTGGCACTCGAGTTGGGCGAAACAGTCCAGTCAAATCAGGACCAACCTAACCCATCAGTATACAGTATGTGAGGACCAAGTCGCCCCGAAGCCATTTGTAATACGTGGAAAACATATCCAACTGCCGACATATTTGTGAAGCTGTTCTCAGCTTTTGTTCGGCCCTATCTGGGATACTGCGTCCAGGCTTGCCCGCCATGCCTTGTTCGGGACAAAATGGAGCTCGAGAGGGTTTTGAAAGTGGGTACCAAATTGGTCGAGGGGTTACGGGGTCAATCGTACTCCGAGCGTCTACTTAGTTTGGGTATGTATTCAATGCACTACCGACGCCTTCTTGGAGCCCCAATCCTTACTTATCACATTTTAATAGGGAAGGTTGGACCGGACTTGAACTGGCTATTTAGGCTGGCTAGGTTGCTTTGTCTTCGCGGTCATCTCATGAAGCTAAACAAGTTGCGTTCCGATCTGATCAGGGTGGGAACTCGGTTATTGCGTCGAGTTATCGAGCGCTGAAACTTGCTGGTGTAGGTCTCATTCTAAGCTTCTAGGCTGAGCCATCATTACTTGATTGGATTCCTGTGAACAGCTGTTTATGTGCAGCCCGTTTGACGACATCAGCTAAGGTTGATTCACGAAGTAATACAAAACGCTGTTTGTTTGTGATTTCCGTTTATGCTCCCACCGACTGCAGTTCTAATGCTGTCAAGCACACATTCTATCACGAACCGAACGCCCTACTACGCAGTGCTACTAGTTCAGATATTATTGTACTTGCAGGGGATATGAACGCACAAGTAGGGCGTCTGAGCTCTTCAGGAGCTCAGCTGGGTGGTACTTATGGGCTTAACTCCGAACGGACTGACAACGGCGAGCGTCTGGTGCAACTGTTTGCGGAGCACCAGTTGTTTCTTAGTAGCACTGTTTTTAGACAGTGCGCGCCGAAGTGCCACTTGGCGTCCACCTGTAGCTGGCCAGCGATGGACCCAAATTGACCACATAGCCATAAGTTTCAGATGGCGTGGTTCCATCCTGGATTGCCGCTCGTACTGGAGTATCTGTGTCGACTCTGATCATGCCTTGGTACGTTGTCGTTTCTCCATGAACTTGACCGGGAGGCACACCAAGCGTCCCCTACGATTGGCAACTGAGAAATTGTCTCAGTCCTCAGTTCCGCTGTCTTGTCCTAATGACGCTGAGCTTCAGTGGAATAGGATGTCGGCTGCCATGTACGACGCAGGAGCATCTGCTTGTAGCACTATCAATGGTCACCGCACCAGTCACTGGATATCCGAGAGGTCGGTGAACCTGTTGGAATCTAGAAGACACCTCCCGGCTGGCTTTGAACACAATGTGACCAGACGGGCTATTAGGCGTGAACTAATGCAGAGCCTGCGTGCTGACCAGGAAGCCTGGTGGACCAGTCGGGCTCAAGAAATGGAGGAGGCAGGAGCAGTAGGCAATTACCGCAAGCTCTTCCAGCTGATCCGCACCACTGGTCCCAGAAAACCAGGCGTCAGTGAGACAATCAGAGACAGCACGGGTGCGCTGATGCACAATAAGGAGCGCCGTATGGCTCGTTGGGCGGAACACTCAAGATCAGTTCAGCTGCCCCCCTGCTCGCGGACCTCTTCCTACTCAGGTGATGCAGGACGAGCCATGGACGATTAATTTAGAGCCTCCGTCGGAGGCCAAGGTCCGAAACGCGATTACAGCCCTCAATCCTTTTCTTTCCGCTGGCCCGAATTCCCTCCCACCTGCACTATTTAAGGATGGAGGTGAGGTCCTCTGCAAAGCACTGACCTCTTTATTCGAATGTATCTGGAAAGAAGAGCGTCCCGGCTAATTGGAACGAATCGATTATAGTGGCAATATACAAGAAGGACAGTCGCACAGACTGTTCTAACCACAGGGGTATTAGCCTGACGCCAGTTGTGACAAAATTACTGGCCTCGATTATCGTTCGTCGTTTTATTCTGGAACGGGAATCTCAGATTGGGGAAGAGCAGGCTGGTTTCCGCCTAGGACGTGGCTGTATAGACCATATATTCACATTGAGGCAGGTGCTAGAGCAGCGCCACGCATACCGCAGACCGACAATAGCTGTGTTCCTCGATTTCAAGGGTGCGTTCGATTCAGTCGATCGATCGATTCTGTTCGAAATACTTGCGCGGAAGGGTGTTCCCACGAAATATGTGAACATCTTTCGTGCTCTATACTCGAACACTACAGGCCGCGTTAGTGTCTATGGTGTCCTATCGCATAGCTTTTCGACTACAAGTGGCGTTCGTCAGGGTTGTCCGATTTCCCCATTTTTGTTCAATTTCGTCGTGGATTCTATCATGGAGTGTTCCCTTGCGGAATCTCATGATGTAGGCGTTGAAGTGCTGCCTGATGAAAGGTTAGTTGAGCTAGATTATGCGGACGATATCGTCTTGCTTTTCGACGATGTTGGGGCGGCACAATCAACTCTAAATAGCCTATCCAGAGTGGTCCCATCATTTGTAATGCACTTCGCACCTCCAAAGTGCCAAATGTTGCTACAGGACTATCAGCCACTTGATGACCCCTTGACGCTTGCTAACGAGGAACG
>OX104065.1:8872749-8904351 GCA_944474145.2 Dicrocoelium dendriticum | reverse complement strand
GGTTTCTCCTGCATTCAGCAAGCGGTGATGGTTCAGAGCAGACGCAAACAACCAAAAAATCACAATAACCTTCGTTTGGTGCAATTTCTGCTTTTCGCAGGGTCGTGGGGCTTGATCGTGGCCCGACCACTGAGAGGTTCCTCCTCGATTGTCGGGAAGCATCCATATTTCTATCGCACGCCACACTGCGTTCAAGAAAGAGATCTTTTTTATTACGCAGAGCAAGGACAGATGACACTTAAAATAGGCGATCTCTTCGATTTTCATTCAGTGTCTGCGGCACTAGGTTATCAAGTTTTTTGACAATCCAGTTTTCCATAAATGTTTGAAACCTGTCACATGCGATACTGCTGAGTCATAAGGAAGATCTCGTACAGTTTTACATAGATCCGCTTCAACTAAGCCCCTTAGTTGATGGTTGTTCACTTTCGATGGCCGGACACAACGCCCCCAGTTGCCTTTTCCAGATCCACCACCATTTTGCAGTTTAATTATTACACTAGTTTCCGTCTCAAATGCCCTGTTGATATCATGAGCCGTTTACGCTGTATTTCGATAGTTTAAATTTAACAAGAGTTGTGCGAATTCGTCTTTTGTCCATGTTACTTTCAGTGTAAAATCGTGTTTCTGAACTAAACTTTTCTCATTGACTGGTGAAGTGTGACGCCCTTCAAAATGACCTACAATTTATGAAAACTTTATTTAGAAATCTGTTTGTAAAGATAACAAGATCAAAGCCATGATCACTAACAGTCTAATACGTCCCGGGTTCTATCGGCCAACACTTAATATTTCTCCGTGGCAACTGCGGATTCCTTACATAGTGCATCGCGTCCCATGTGGAGATAGTGGTGTGTCCTAATCCATTCTCACACAACGGTTGCTACGAGTAAATCAGCATTGGGGTTGTACCTTTTGACTGGATTCAAAGATGATCTCACATGGCCAACCCCCCATTCCATGTGCCATGAACATTCGCTCCCACAAGATCTTGCCCTGGTTCTGTTTCATTGGACAATCTATTGAGATAGTTTCATTTGCTCCCAACGTTATGTTTTTTGACTGTTTATCACCACGTCAGTATTTACCGTTGCACGTCCACTATCTTCTTACTGACCCCTGACTTTCTCTAACAACGAGCAGCCGAAGATAAAATCTATCGCACCAGCTATCCTGACCGCTGCATCAGCCTCGATAGGCGTGTGACTGCCGAACTTAATGTACGCAAAGGTCGAACATTCCGTTATTGGTATGCCCCACGTTTAGCGCCAGCTGGGGCTTTTCATTGGTTCTAAAAATCGCGTGTACAGCAGTAGTACAGTATGGTCCATCAGTTCGAATGCCTCCTGCGTCTTCAGGCCTTTGACAATTGTCTTCTACCAAGCGTTACGAGTGTCGAGTAACACCAGCGAGTCCACAACGATGAAACACACGAACAAGTAACGGCCGGTGATGAGCATTTTGGCTCGTTCTACGTCCATATAAGACAGAATTAGTTGCATTGCTTCTGGTGTTCGAGACGTCTGCTCACCCACAGCTGGATGAAGGGACACTGTACAGATCGGATCCATCATATGGCAAGCGCTTCAGGATTGGTTTACGCAGATTTCTGCGTGCTTAGACATGTGCTTCGCACCTTTGTATTGCAAGCTACTATTGTAGGAATGGGCCGGTACGCTACTGTCTCTATCATCGAACATCCACCGGAAGTGGTCGATCTGTTCACTTTCCTGGCTCTGGTCCCTGAAGGGAACCGAGAGAATGCGCACCGCGAACGAACCCCAACCAGGCGAAACGACCATCCTGATGCCTTTCCAAATTGGTCGTTAGACTATCTGGCTTGGGAGGTGTTGGACGAATCAGTAAAATGTCACCTAAAATCCTCCTACTCATTGGTAATCTTTCCAAAGTCTCAATAGCCTGCACCGACACCGGGATATAAGATTATCAAGCTAAGGTAGGTTGAACAGCTCTACGATAAGGCCGATCTTACTGTATGGATCAGGAGCCTTGCCATTTCGTGCTGAAAGCATCAAGCAATTGATTGTCTTTAACTACCTAGGTGTGCGAAGGCGCGAGGTGACCAGCGAATCACATACCCTAAAGTTATGTACCATTTGACTAGCGGTCTTGATCTGGTCGTTACGGGCACTCTTCATGGTTTTGGGATTCCACATAGTTCGCATCACTGATTAGAGATTTTATCGAAACTGGCGCAATCTCGGATTCAATGTAGTTTGCGCTTAGTTTCTCGAATCCATCAGTATTTGGTTAAAATTCCCGCTTGATTAAATTTATCCACGTTTCTCACACTCCTACATTCTAACTCTGTCGTGTTTCCGCTGACAGTACGGATAAACGACACAACCACTAGGGTCACGATACAGCCACTTCCCACATCAGAAGACAAAGGGAACTTGTTTGGAGCACCCGGAAGACATTATGTACAGCCAAAATATGGGGTCACAATAAATAGTTCATGTGAGAATGACCTAATTGAAAGTTACTGACTAGATACGCAAAAGCTCCTTTGTTCTCTATTCAAGTCGTGCGTTTACTAGAGGGCCTCAAGGCAAGTCATTCTCATTGGTCCACTTCAAAGTAAAACGATGCTATTGGCTTACTCTCATTTGTTAGCCAATCAGCTACAGGCGGCGTACGACCAATCTTCTCCGAGCTGCTTCAGAGAGAGAGAGAGAGAGAGCTGACTTCGAGGGCTGCTTCGGACGGGCTCCGGTAACACATCCCTCGCGAGAAATGACGTACGATTTCCTCCTGGGATCAGACTGATTTTCTCCACTGTTCTCCTGGCAACACAATTTGTTATAACTAGATCTTCCGTACTTTGGTGCGTGGGTCATAATTACTTAACAGAATCGAAGCGAACTGAACCTACCGCTTTATGAGATGGACCTTATTTGGTCTCCGGATTGTTGGATGACATAAAGCTCCAAAGAGCGTTCGTCGACTTATCAGCGGAACCGACTGCAAATCACCACCGCTCTTCATATTGTTGTCCCCTTTCGCCTTCCTGACTGTGGTCCACCTGATTCAAATTATTACAGGTCGGGGTGCAATCCGCATCTGGGCATAATCGCAGTCGTCTCTTAGTCGAACTGCCTACCCTATCTTCACACGATAGCCAACAGTGTCAGTGTTTACAGAGGCAAGACTGAAATCCCACCACTTCGGATACGGTCTCGGTGGTCGGAATCATGACGGTCTACTTCAGAGTGAGCCGAGGTCTCAATAGCGATTTTGTGTCACAATCCAATCACATGGGGGAGAGGTACTCCTAATTCAACTTTGAATTCCCTACCACTATACCAAGCGTTGCTCACCGATCCCGGTAGCATAGTGATCAATGTTTCAACCTTTAACCACTCGAGTTTCACTCCGACTCAGGCTATCTCCATCTGATGAGTCCATACAAGGACGAAACCGCTTATGGGGGGTCAGTGGTGGGAGAGATCAACACCGAAACCTCTCGACAGCAGCTCTGGAGTTTCCTTATCCTTTGCGAATAGCAAGCTGCTTGTGACGTTATGTTGTTGACAGGGTGTTGGCCTCTTAACCATGAATGTTTGCTTGGGGTATTAAAGTTTTCCGGTAAGTCCCCCTTCTCTCTATCTTATTATTCTTTGTTCCGTAGGTTGTTGTGGTAGTCGGTGGCCGAGAGGATTGCACGCCTGGCTTGCAATCCTTAGGTCACTTGTTCGAATCCGCGTAGAGGGGGAGGGCGTCGCGGTATACTCAGCCTACACGCGAACGGTGGTGGTCGATTGACAGCGAAGCACCGGTACAGTTTGTCAGCGTACTGCTGATGCCACGAAAAAGGTTGTTGTGGCAGCGAAGCATCAGCTAAAATGGCTGATATACTGCTGTTGCTGATGATGGTAGCTGGAGTTTAATTAGGGCCTTCAGATCATCCATTAGGTTCATCCTAACGACACTATGGCAATGGTAACTTCCCCCCTCTAACTGCCACCCATTCGCATGTCCAGTCTGTTACCAGGTGCATTATGGGAAAGGGATTTTTCCTACTGTGTACATCTGTTCACAGACGAGGGTATCCTGCGACTCTGTGAAGATGCATTTGCTTTAAACGACTGTCCATTACCCTCATGATTGTCATTTCCATCAGCGATTCGCCACTTTGCCATCCTTCGGCGCGACATTTCCCCTGCACACAGCGCCGTCGGGCAGTTTCCACTTTCACCCACTTGCTTATCATGTTGAGTAGGTTGCTCAGGTTTTTTTAATCAGAACATCGAGATAACCTACCTACTTATCGATTATTGCTTTCACTTTTTACTCGGACAAACGGCTGCGTTCAGTTAACCGCGAACACGTTCGTGTGCAGCGCTTGTCCAGCGGACTTCCGTAACGCTTGTTTGAGACGCCATCGTTTACTTGTTACCTAAGCACTTAATCAACAAATGTTTACGTCAGCTTCGCCATATGGATCTAAGGCACATCTATCCTGAGCGTTGAAGACCGGAAATGCATGATGACAGCCTTGCGTACAGAATGCCGGAATTTTTCATGCCTGATTCATAGAGTTTATTTGGCCACATGACTTTCGCGCCGGTTGGAATGGGTGCGATCTTGTGATAGAGTAGTTTATGACGGATTGCGTGAAATATGCTTGGCTGTTCAACGTTGCCAGTACCAAATGGGATTGGTTTTTGTTTGTACCGTCGATTTTATCAACGTACCTTCTGTGCCCGATCGCCAGTAATCGTGAAACTAAACCTGATATATATATATATATATATATATATATATATATATATATTTATATTTATATATGGCTGGCGGCATTCGGTTCCGGGTTTGCCTGTCACTGTGGCAAGCCACAGGACGCCTGCGCCTACAGAGGGACCATGGATGGCTTGCGCTGCACCACCCACAGCTCCAACCACATACCCCATATCCAGTGTAAACCCGAAGGAATAAGACCGGGAGGCATGTGGATGGACGCCACGTTTCTTCAACCGAGCCGACCCACACTCCTTCACAGGCAAACACCAGCACACTGTATTTGGGGAATCAAGCGCACACAAGGCGGTGGCTGGACCGTAGTCCGCTCCACACTGAGTGCATGGAACCACTCTTTGAGCCTAGCACGGCCACAAGAACCGTGCACCCCGTCCCTCCAGCAACGATCAACTGTCTCCTGGAGCCAGATGAACGAGGTAGTGGGTAATAGACAGGTAGGCACCTTGTCAACATACACATCAAGCGCAACCATACCAGGGATATCAAACAACAGCCATTCACTTTAAACGACAAGCTGAAATAAGATAAATCCAATAATGCATACAGATACGGTGGCATAACTCTTCGCTAAATTACCATATGAAGTAATTTGGTTAGCAACAAATCCGTGATAAGTAAGGAATGTCCACAAGTTACTTAGAATGCTACAAACGCAACAAAATTACCGAAGATAAGCGCAATTAGTGTAAGCAACATGGCCAGTTAATAGAACATTATTCAGGGACGCAGAACAAACCAAATAAAGCGGAATGAAATTTAGCCAGCTTAAAAAGACCTGGTTTAAGTGTAAGTTGGTTTAGCCCAACTGCGGTGAAGAAGCATCAAGAATGCAACATCAGCCTCAGCATGGGGCACTAAGCCTATATATATATATATATATATATATATATATATATATATATATATATATATATAACCAATAAACATTTGGCAGATTATCACAATACATGAGTAACAACAACAAAAAGGAGGAAGGGTATCAGGGGAAGAGCTGCCAAGATCCATATGTTGTGTGTGCAGAGAGCTTCCCGGTTGCGCAGACCGAGGAAGAAGCTTGACTTAAGAGACCCCACCCCGAGCCTTTGGTCTTAAACACCTGACCCACAAGGCATCGGGGCAAATACGAAGACCGTTGACAGACAGGTGGCTCATTCGCCCTCTTTGTGTTCGGTTGCAGTTCACAGAGCAGCCGGTAGCCAGCAAGGTTGTTCATCCGCCCTCCGTCAAATACTCACCTCCGGTTACAGAAGTGAGTGGTCAGTGACCCTATAGCCGGTCACATTAGCTTTGACACAGTGCTGTACGAACTCTTGTGGTATTTGTTGGAGAACCAGCTGATCAGCCCAGAACTCTCCACGCTCTGAGACGCTGCTGCTGATTGTCCGCGACTGCTTATTCATTTCACCTGCAAAGCAGACGATACTTATTCGCAGTTACGTCCACAAGGTAGGCATTCGCCCATCTGCAATCTGGGGACGCGCCCGATAGCGTACAGCTCCGCCACGGAGAGGCTAACTCTACTCGGGATCAATTTGGATTCCCTGAAGAGTAAACATCAGTATGCAATTGATTAATGGCTACTATTTTCCTGAGCGCCTGAGACTGATCTAGCTCCGACCTCTGGCTGCACCAGAGTTACTAGATACGAAGTCAGCTGCTCGATAACTAACGCTGCCGAAGTAGAAAGAGACATCCTCCGGTGGCTGGTTGGACTATTTCTCGTCTAGTTTGATCGACCTTTTACTACATCTTCCCTAAACTTCGCGAAATGGTTTATTTACCGAATGAAATGCTTTACAGTGCTGGCGTCGGATAAGACCATCGTGTATGTAACGACGACGTGCTTGAGGGAGTGCTAGGCAGTGACAATAAGGGTAGTTCCTTAGAACAACCGATAGCACCGGATAAGTTGCGTTGGCTTGGGCACGTATTACCTATGCCTGCTTGCCGCTTATCTTGTTTTGTTTGTCAGATGTAAGGTTTCACAACGCTCGAGGTGGGCAAAATTTAACTTGGCAGTGGGAACTGAAATCACTAACTACAAAAGCTGGGAGCTGTTGCTCCGTCTGGCGTCCCAGACTAGAGTCCACTTGACTCGCCTTGCTTCGCTGGGGACTTTACATGACGACTTCAGTGGGCACCTATAGTGCGTCTGCTGTCGTCTCTTGGACGGACCGCCTGCTTAAACTGTGTTTGGTACACAGTTCTCTGCGGGGTAATGGATGATTATGACGCGGAGTAGTGTGAGTCGCGAGGAACCCTTCTCGCCGATTCCACCTTACCTTTGCACGATATCCAGCTGATTCTGAGGATATGGTGATTAAACGGTGTATGCGCTTTGACTGCGAATGTTTGTTTAGGGCATTGAGGTTTTACGCTAGGTTGTCCTTTTCTCCCACCTGCTATTATTCTTTCCATGGCTCACTGTGGTTGTGCGGCATCAGTTCAAATGGCTGATGTACTGCTTCTGCTGCTGCTGATGATGATGTTGATACACTTGGGGGACGTTACTCTTCATCGTATTTATCCTAACATTATATCGATTGGCCTTAGACTAATCATTTCACCGATTTGTAAGGAACCTGATGATTATCTCCGCTTGGTTCAGTTGATCCCTTGCTTCCGGACCTCTCCTACCCAGGGCGAGCCATGGACGGTTAGTTTAGAGTCTCCATCGGAGGCTGAAGTTCGAAACGCGATCACACCCCTTAATCGTTTTCGTGCTGCTGACCGGGATTCCCACCCATCTGCACTACTTAAACGTGGTGAAGAGGTCCTCTGCAAAGCACTGACCTCCTTATTTTAACATATCTGGAAGGGAGTGTCCCGGTTTACCGAAGTGAATCGATTAGAGTGGCACTATACGAGAAGAGCAGTCGCACCTACTGTGCTAACCACAGGGGTATTAGCCTATTTCCAGTTGTGACAAAATTACTGGCCTCAACCAGCGGCATGGGAGTCTCGGATTAGGGAAGATCAGGCAGCTTTCCGCCCAGAACGTGGCCGTATACTACATGTGGCAGGGCTGTAGCTGCGCCACATACCGCAGGTCGACAGTAGTTGTGTTCCTCGATTTCAAGGGTGCGTTCGGTTCAGTCGGTTAATCGATTCTGTTTGAAATACTTGCGCGGAAACTGGTTCCCATTAAATGTGGATCGGGCTGTATTGCAGTTAGCTAACCATTCATGTTGGTCGGCTACCGTCCCCCATGGCTCAGTGGCATAGGCTGCGAACTACTTTACGCAAGCAACTAGCGGTCTTGGGTTCCATCCTCAGAAGAGGACCGAAGGATACGCACCACTGACAAGCCCAGTGAGGCGAAACGGCCGTTTGGTTCTTTTCCGTATTGGTGCTTGAATTATCTAAATTATCGGGTGATTGCTACGAAATCAAAATATGTGGAAATTTTACGTGCTCTCTACTCGAACACTACAGGCCGCGTCAGGTTGTATGATGACCTGTCGGATAGTTTTCGGACAACAATTGGCGTTCGTCAGACTTGTCCGATTTCCCCATTTTTGTTCGCTTTCTTCCTGGACTACATCATGGGGTGTTTCCTTGCGGAATATCGCGACGCAGGCGTTGAGTTGCTGCGTGATGAAAGGCTTTTGGATCTTGATTATGCGGACGATCTCGTCTTTCTGTTTGACGATGTTGGGGCGGCGGAGTCAACTCTTAGTAACTTATGTAGAGTAATTCCATTATTTGGTGTGCGCTTCGAAACTTCAAAGTGTTGCTGCAGGAACACCAGCCACTTAGTGACCCTTTGACCCAAGATAGCGAGGAACTCGAGGTAGTTGATGAATTCACTTACCTTGGCATCTGCATCAGCAACCATGGTTGTATAGGTCTGAGGTCCGTTCACGTATTGCAAAAGGCTTAACTGCCTTCTTGAATCTGCGACACCTTTGACGACAGAAGGGGTTTCCCTTGATTTGAAAGGCCGTTTACAAGACCACAGTGTCTACGAGAGTTTGTCTTGGCCCCTTCGGTCTGATGATTTGAGGCGTCTTCAAGTCTTTGACCATTGTCGTCTGCGGAGCATTACTGGTGTCGGGTGCCACCAGCGTGTCTGCAACGATAATGTGCGTAGGCACGTAGTAAGCAGTGGTAACGAAGCTAGTTTCTTCGAATTATAGGTAGCACAGAGTAAGTTGCGTTGGCTTGGACACGTACTACGTATACCCGGCCACCACTAACCGAGAAGGGCTTTGTTTACTCTGTCAGATGTAGGGTGGCGCGAATCTCGTGGACAAAAGTTGACTTGGCAGCGGGAAACGAAGTCCCTGACGATCAAACTTTGTACCGTCAGTCCGTCTCGCCTTGTGCTTGGCTCGAAACTTTACAAGACATGGCTCACAGTCGACATCAGTGGCCCGTCTACTGTTGTCTCCTAGTCGGACTGCTTGTTTAACATGTGTTTGGTGCTGTTATCTGCGAGGTAATGACTGATTATGACACGGGGCATTGAAAGCCGCACGCAAGCTGTCTCGTCGATGCCGCTTTATCTTTGCGCGATAGGCAGCTGTTTGTGATGATGTGTTGTTCGCAAGGTGTAGGCGCCTCGTCATGGGCGGAAAGCTGCCTGGTCTTCCCTAATCCGAAATTTCCTTGCCGCAGTGGGGCGACGAACGCTGATTGAGGCCATTACTTTTGTCACAGTTGGCGTTAGGCTAATACCTCTGTGGTTAACACAGTCCGTGCGACTGCACTTCTTGTATATTCCCAGTATGATTGCTTCACTCCTTTTAGCCTGGAGTGTTTCCTCCTTCCATCCATTTTCGAACAGTGGAACCAGTGCTTTGCGGAGGACGTCTTCACCATGTTTAAGTAGTGCAGGTGGGAGGGAATCCCGGCCGGCAGCACGAAAACGATTAAGGGTTGTGCTCACGTTCCGGACCTCAGCCTCCGGTGGAGCCTCTAAACTACCCGTCCATGGCTCATCCTGCATCACCTGGGTAGCAGGAGGTCCGGAAGCAGAGGGCCAACTGAACTGATCTTGAGATTTTTTAGCCCAATTAGGCATACGGCGGTCGTGATTGTGAACCAGAGCATCCGTGCTGGCTCTGATTGTCTCACTGACGCCTGGTTTCCTGGGATCGGTGGTGCGAATCAGCTGGAAGAGCTCGCGGTATTTGCCTACTGCTTCTACCTCCTCCATTTCTTGAGCCCGAGTGGTCCACCAGGCTTTCTTGTCAGCACGCAGGCTTCGCCTTAGTTCGCGCCTGATAGTCTGCATGGTCACAATGTGCTCAGAGGCAGCTGGGAAGTTTTTTCTGGAATGCTACAGGTTCACTGACCTTTCGGATATCCAGTGACTGGTACGGTGACGATTGTTAGTACCACTAGCAGATACTCATGCGTCGTGTATGGTTCAGATATTCTATTCTACTGAACTTCGGTGTCCGAACCACAAGACATCGAAGGTTCAGTACGCAGTGCATCTTGAAAGGCTTACCAATCGGGGAAGTCGCTTGGTGCGCCTCCCGGTCTACTTCATCGAGAAGCGACAGCGTGCCAAGGCATGATCAGAGTCGACGCAGGTATTCCAGTACGAGCGGTGATCCAGGACGGAACCACGCCACCTTCGGGTCTACACCGCATATGAGGTGTGTGGGTGGTGCAACGGAAGCCATTCATGGTCCCTTAGTAGACGCAGGCGTTCTGTGGCTGTCCTATGGAGGCCATAGTGGTAGGAAAATCCAGAACCGTATGCCACCCGCCCATCAGGCGTAAAAGGTCGTACACACACAACCTGTCAGTTTGCGACCTGTCAGTTGGCTTGTCGCCAGGGTAACGCCAGTGTGACATACGCGTCGTCCTGCACATGCAAACTGCGGTCAAGTAGTTTGATCACATCCGCCTCAGCATATCCCAGAAGGTGACTGTTCAGTTCAGTGTAGTTGAACAACTATGATCCGGGCACCGAAGTGCTGAGGATCTACTTGCCACGACTCACTTCGCCAGATTGACCATATCCTCATCCTCATCATTACACGTTAACTGAAGGTGATAAGCACATTTCAGCTATTGTGCCGCAATAAGGAAAGGTAAGACATGAAAATACGAAATACAACGCATTACTGAATACAGTATAAAACCCAGAAGCCAGTAGGGTAACACTTAGTATCATAGTACACATCATGTCATCATCATTATACACGTCAGGTAGAGGTGAGAAACACCTCAGCTACTGTGCCGCAATACATAAAGGAAAAAGGAAAATAAATACGAAAGTTGCATGCCAGCTGAGCAACGGGTAGACATCGTTCCGGTAAGCTACCAGCTGGCTACTGAGCAGAAAGAAAAATTATTACGTTTTACGGGACGAAATGAGGTCGTAGGTGGAGGGGGAGGCTAAAAGGGATGGGGAGGGACAAAGAAACTCACAACAGGAACGCCACTGAGGTCGGCTTTTTGCCATGTCAGCAAGTGTATCCAGCCAAACGTGTTCACCGTTTTTTGGACCCTAATCAGGGAGCCGTGACGCTCCAACCGAGGCCAGCTCAGAAGAGAGGGCCTTCATTCCTTTTGACCAAGTCATCGCTTGGCCACCCCTCCTCTTCTTCCATCCACATCCTCGGTGAGCAAACAACACACGTCTTGGAAGTCGATGGGCTGGCATGCGTAACACGTGGCCGAGCCATCGGAGTCTGGTGCGTGAAATGACGGCGCTGAGCAGTTCAGTTCCTCTTTCTGTGCCGTAAACAGGGCGTCGAACACGCTCGTTACCCACGCGGTGTCCCCACCAGATGTGAGCCAAATTACTAAGGCATCGATCGTCGTACGTAACTAGCCTCTTCATGTCCGCCGAACTTAGGGGCCAGATTTCGCAACTGTACAGTAGGGTCGAACGTACCGCTGCATCGTACACTCTACCTTTCAGGGCGAGAGTAATGTCGCGTCGCCGCCATAGGTGGCATAGATTAGCAAAAGCACTTCGAGCTTGTGGTATCCGATTCGTGATCTCCTCTTCGATCCCAAGGACGCTGATAACACATCATGTGTGAAATCGTTGTTAGGTTAGAAAGATAAGCGGGATGGGGAGGGACAATGAAACTCACAACACGAAAGCCACTGAGGTTGACTTTTCGTCACGTCAACTAGTGTATCCAACACAACGTGTTCATCATCCTTCGGTCCCCAGCCAGGCAGTCGGAAAACACCAACCGACGCTAACTTCGAAGTGAGGGATTTAATTCCTCTTAGTCATATCATCGGTTAGCCTCCTCTCTTCTTCTTCCATCCAGACCCCGGCCGCGCATACAGCGAGAGTCGGTGGGTAAGCATGCGCAATACGCGGCCCAGTCATCGGAGTCTGTTGCCTGATATAGCGGTGCTGAGCACTTCACTCTTTCTTGCTGCAACGAATACATAACGCTGAACACAGTCATTGCTGACGCGGTGTTCGCACCAGACATGAGCTAAACTGCGAAGTCAGCGATGATCGTAAGTAACTAGCACCTGAGGGGCAGGTTTCGCAACGGTACAGTAGGGTTGAACGCGCGGTTCGTTTTAAACTCAACCTTTCCTAGTAAGAGTGATGTCACGTCGATGCCACAAGCATATTAACATTGACTAATAACGGTAAGAAAACGAGGTTGAATGCGAATAGAATGCAGACCAAACGGAGTAGAGTAGCGCGCATCCGGTTAAGTGTTGACAGCTCAATGCAAAAAATACCGAATGTAGAAACTGTTCGACTCCGTCGTGTCTGCTAGAGTCTCCCAACGAACATGACGCGTTGATCACGTGGACCGTACGCATGGAGTCCACATAACGTTTGTCTGTTCACAAATGATGATGGTGTTGGCCCCCCCCCCACCGTTCTCTCACTCAGATCTCTTGCGTATAAACATGTAAAGCGAATAACGACTGAAATGTGTTTGTTTTACTATGCACTATCGCAATTAACTGGAGGAGAACTCCCACGTTAGAACAGTGAAGTGGCAATGCCATCCTGCATGGCGCAGACCGCTTACATTCCCGGGCTATCCACCCGGTGTGATGAACGGAGTTATGTTCGAAACGTATTTCCTGCCTCACATCAGTATGTGCTCCGCGATTCTTGCAACTAACGCGATCTGTCCTACCTCCTATGGGTATGCATGTCATCATCATCATCATCATCATCATCATACACGTTAGCTAGAGGCGGGGAACACCTCAGCTACTGTGCCGCAGTACACGTGAGACGCAGAGCCGATCGTTATCTCTTACATTTCGCCGCGTTAACACTGTGTTAAAGCGAGATAAAATACGAAACACTGTGTCCATTTTGATCCACTTGCTCAGCGCGGACGATGGGCCAGAATTGCTAAATGCGAACATTTCGTTTGCCCTTCTCAGTCACAAACGTAATCCATTTGGGAAATAAGGTAGTAACGTGCCTAAATGTGGAACGAAAACCTACGGGTACATTAAAGTTGCGTGACCAAGCCAAGTCAATATGAGCTTTATATACCCGACAGGGTAGCTTCTCAGCATTTTACAATATCCACTACGGATGTTTCAAAGCAACATCATTAAAAACGCAAAATTTACAATCAAACTAGGCATTAGGAGCGCAAGTGTCACCCAAATAAATGATTTGGAATCTGTATCCTGCTAAGCGTACAGTGTCGAAGACCAGTTTACCGATCCGGACTACGGTTTCTTCTAATAACCGCGTGATACGCGCAGTATTACAAGATCCTTTTTCGAAAATTGGCGAAGGACAGATTTAATGACCTTGCAACTAGTCTAACGGAAGAAAATATCAGAAAGCTCTGTGGGAACTAATAAATCCGTAGCGGATAAAGAGCGATATTCCGATGAACATTCAACGGCTCATTTAAGTAGCGATCTGATAGACTGATTCAGTCGATTTTACGCGCACAATACCGGCCGGTTTACCGCAATATCTCACTGATTGCCAACATTTTCGAATGGCCTCTGACCAAACAGCACATCGAATACCTCCGATGGTTCCACGAGATCAAGCTTTGTAATAGAGAAAATGTTTTTCGCGCTTTCCATTTGATCCATTCCTTCATGTTGTACCGTGGATTGCCTCAACCACTTTGGCAAGTGATCACCATCGTAATGGGGCTGGACCTTACCATGGTGCAATGGTTCGTGTGCCTCAGCGATTTGTTGAGCTATGCTGGGTGGTGCTTTTTTGCACCTTCAGATTGGTCAATGGTTAGAGGCCAGACAAACTCAGCCACCTGGTACACCAGGTTGGGATTGGAATGACGGTGGCTTCTTATTCCTTAAAATGGACTCCTTGTAACCCAACGCCAAACTCGCTGCCTTGTGGCCAGGTTTTTGAACCAAAGGCTTTGGTTGTGAACCCTAATCGTTCTCCTGTCTAGTCCTGAGCAACCTGACAGTATCCTGCCCCTCGCAATACTATGAATTACTCTTCCAACGGTTTTTTTATGCTCTGGCCACCGCAGAGGATAATCAACGGTGCCCTGTCTGCTGCATCGAGCAGGGTGGAGAGGGGCCTGGATGCTACTGCTCAAGCCTTTACATCTTTTTATTCCTTCTTTTACACTTTTCTCTCTTGCCGTCTCGTTCCAGCTTCACTTTCCCCCCCCCCCCCCCGTTTTCAACCCCCAATCCTCAGCTCTCCCCACCTTGCTTTTCTAGGCTTTTACCTTCTAATTTCAACTCACATATGAACGCGGAGCGTCATTCCTGTCCTGTCAACACGCCCATATTCAACCAAGCGGCCAAGCCCAGTTCGCTGACTTCCATTTGGAGCCGTCGATCATCCTTCAGGTTGGCATGCCTCAATTTACGCACATTGCTACAGATCGGTTAACAGGCAGCACTTGCCCGAACATTAGAGACCCTCTCGATCGATATCTGTTGCTTATCGGCGACCCGCTTGCAAGACTCGAGCTGTCTGCTCAATTTGCTATCCCCTTCAGGTGACGCCAGCAGCACTTTCTCTTTGGGCCTATCCGGTGACGATGCAGCTTCGAGCACCGGCCAAGCCGGTGTTGGTATTGCCCTGAGTCCCCGGGTTGAGGCTGCTCTGGTTGACCGGATTCCAATCAGTAGCCGGTTGTGTGCTATCTGATTGGCTGGCTCGTTCAAAGCTTCGAAGTCGCGCGACACAAACAGGTGTCTGTTCGTCATCGCTGCCTATGCACCCACAAACTATAAGGATGACTCGGTAAAAGACGACTTCTATCGTGAACTGAACGACCTTCGCCACGGAAGAAGCTCGGACACTGTTGTGCTGGCTGGGGATCTGAACGCTCAAGTTGGAAACTTGTCCACAGATGAGCTGCATCTGGGCGGCCAACATGGTATAGGCTCCCGTAATGATAACGGTGAGCGGTTACTTCGTTTGTGTGAGGATGCTCGCTTATTTCTTGCGAGCACTAATTCCCGACACAGCACCTGCCGGAGGGTGACTTGGCGCCCACCAGCCTCGAACCAGCTATGGACGCAAATCGATCACATTGCTATCAGTTACCGCTGGAGAGGCTGCGTCCAGAACTGTCGCTCTATTTGGCGCACATGTGTGGACACCGACCATGCACTTGTATGTGCTGACCTGCGAATGCGTTTCGGCGGACGCCCAAGACGACGTTGTGAGCGCATTGACACCAGCCAACTGGCTAAGCCAGCTGTTCTGCATGCGTATCAAAGTACGCTGACATGCGAGTTGTGTAAGCGCTCACTGGTCTTATGTTTACCAGTTTGTACTAGCAGCAAGCAAATCCTCATGTGGTAAATCTGATCACCAACACGGACATTGGGTCTCTTCGCAATCTCTGGAACTTATCGATGCTCGCCGGCATGTTCCGGCTAGAAGTGAACACAGTGAAACTCGCAAAGATCTCCGGGCAAAACTCCGTGTTAGCCTGAAGAGAGACCGCGAATCCTGGTGGTCTCATCGGGCATCAGGGATGGAAGTGGCCGCTGCCCTTGGTAACCATCGTAAGTTATTCCGGCTGATACGGGAAACGAGCATTAGAAGACCTGGTCTTAGTGAAACTATATGTGACGATAGTGGACAGTCTATCCACAACTTTGAAAAGCACGGTAAGAAGACGAAAACTGGTAGATGCATGCATTTCGTATTGTCTCCTCAGTACCATTAACAATAACCGGTATGCAACTATATACTTAAATATGTGGGTGACCGAATAAGCATAAGGTGAAAAATGAATGACGGAAGTTCCACACCTATGTCCACGGCAGTCTTAAGCTGATAAATAATTGCTTTTGAACATAGGTGTGGACATAGGTGTGGAACTTCCGTCATTCATTTTTCACCTTATGCTTATTCGGTCACCCACATATTTAAGTATATAGTTGCATACCGGTTATTGTTAATGGTACTGAGGAGACAATACGAAATGCATGCATCTACCAGTTTTCGTCTTCTTACCGTGCTTTTCAAATTTCTGAAGGGAACTAACTGCTTTAAATTTCTCAAACGACGAATTCCCGCTGAAACTATCCACAACTTGTCAAAACGTTTTGAGTGTTGGGCAAGTCAATTAAAGAGGTTGGAATTGTTAGATTTCTCGCCGGCCACTGATCGCCCTGCTCCGTGGGCTGTCCGTTTGGATCAACCCCCTCGCTCAGAAGTCGAACGTGAGATCGGACTGTTGATGTTCCATAAAGCCGCGGGACCTGATGATCTTCCTCCATCCCTTTTCAAATTCGGGGGACTGCTCTTGTGGATTATTTATACGAGTTACTAGTGAGACTGTGGGAGCAGGAAACTGTCCCAACCGACTGGAGCCGCTCCGTCATTGTCCCAATTTTCAAGGGAAACTCACGATCGGAATTCGGCAACCATGGAAGAGTCAGTCTCATCTCCATCGCCTCCAAATTACTCGCCTCTGTCATCCTACACAGACCGACTGCCACTTGTGAAAGCCATACTCGTGAGGAGCAAGCCGGGTTTCGTCGAGGTCGTGGTTGCATTGACCACATCTTCACTTTGTGTCAGTTGTTGGAGCACTGTCACACACATTGGCTGCCCGCCGTTGTCGTGTTCCTCGATATCAAAGATGCATTCGACTCTGTGTACAGACATGCACTTTGAGACTGTCTACTCAGGAAAGGTGTGTCCAAGAAATATGTGAATATTATCCGAGCATTATATGCGCGTAGCATGGGCAGAGTGAGGGCTTACGGCAAGTTGTCGTCGCCCTTTAATATCTCCAACGGTGTGAGACAAGGATTCCCGCTGTCACCTTTCCTCTTCAACTTCGCTATTGAAGAAGTCATGGAAATCGCGTTCACAGGACAGGACTTAGAAGGTGTGGATCTGCTCCCAAGAGAACGACTTATTGACTTGGTGTATGCATACGATATTGCCTTAATCTTTGGCAGCTCCCAGACGTGCCAAGCGTCACCGGACAGATTAGCACTGGCTGTCAGGCGTTTCGGGCTTTGCTTTGCACCACCGAAATGCAAAGCTTTCCTCCAAGATTGGTCTGGACTGCCTCCTGTGCTGACCGTTGGTGGGGATCAGCTAGAAGTCGTTCAAAAATTCAACTACCTGGGAAGTTGTATCAGCGCCCATGGGACTGATGATGAGATCACGAATCGTATAGCAAAAGTTTGGAGTGCTTTTGCCAATCTTCGCCACTTATAGCGCCGGCGCGACATCACTCTCGCCCTGAAGGCTAGAGTGTACAATGCAGCGGTATGTTCGACACTACTGTACGGTTGTGAAACCTGGCCGCTTAAAGCAGCGGGCCTAAAGAGGCTAGTTACGTTCGACCACCGATGCCTTCGCAATTTAGCTCACATGTACTGGGAACACCGAGTAATCAACGAGCGTGTTCGACACCCTGTTTACGGCACAGAAAGAGGAACTGAACTGCTCAGCACCGTCATTTCACGCACCAGACTCCGATTTCTCGGCCACGTGTTACACATGCCAGCCCATCGACTTCCGCGACGTGTTTTGCTTGAAGAAGAGGAGAGGTGGCCATGCGATGACTTGGTCCTGAGGAATGAAAGCTTTCACATCTGAGCTGGCCTCAGTTGGAGCGTTTTGGCTCCCTGGTTGAGTCCGGAAGACGATGAACTCGTTTGACTGAATACACTTGTTGATATGGCAAGGAGCCGACGTCATTTACGTTCGTGCTATGTGTTTCTTCTTCCCACCCCATCTCTCTTAGCCCCTCCAACCACGATCTCATTATTTAGCACTTTATAATTTTGCATAGTAAATTATTATTTTCTTTCCTGCTTCGTAGTAGCCTTCAGTTAGCTTATCGGAACGACGCCCATCCGTTGCTGATAACTCAGCTGGTTTGCACCTGTAGCATTTTATTCCCTTTTTTCTTTTATGTATTGCGGCACAGTAGCTGAGCTGTTTCCCAGCTCTAGCTAACGTGTAAAGTGTGTGTGAAGTGTGGAAGTGCTCAGCCACCCTTTTAACCAATCCTTTTTTCGCTCCTACGCACCTAGACCACCAAGCATTTACGAATCATCTACACCGCATATGGATACTTTCGCTCGACTACCGCTCGAACAGTTCTTCAGTCCGTTCGGTCTCTCGTGTTATCAACATCTCCGCCTTCAGCTGCGGTGACATCTATGTAGACAGGACCGACCGGCGACCGGCTGTGCACTTCCCCAAGTGCTTGAGGCAATCCGTTGTACAACATAGAGAGCTAGATCAAATATAGAGCTAGAATCTTACCTCGTTTATTACAAAGCTACATCACATGGAACCATCGGAGCCATTCGAAGTGCTATTGGTCAGTCGCAGCTCGAAAATGCTGGCGACCAGAGTCGTATTATTAATGTCAATTGACCGGCCGGTATTGTGCACCCAAAAGTAACTGGTCTTGGTTACCCAACTTAATTCACCTGCATGTTTTCGTTCCACATGTACGTACAACACTATATTTCTCAAATGTGTTGCGTATGTGACTGAGGAAAGCAATCGAAATTTTAACTTATCGCAATTGTTGCCCACTGTCTTTGTTGACCAAGATAACCACGTGTGTTTGCAACAGTTTCCAAATTGGGGCAGCAAATTTGCACTACACAGCATAGTCCGTAGTGTACATCGATCTCACAATGACTTGGCAAGCAAATAATCATCTGGGTTCATAATGAAATTTTTTTTTTTTTGAAATCAACGAAATGTTTCCCGCAACCGATCCGCCTCCGCCCCCGCGAGATGGTTGGCATCATCGAATTTGTTGGCATTTCTTTTGTGCCAATTATCCCTCGTGGTATCGAGGAACGAACAGAAGTGGATTAAGGGTGTTGAAAATGGAATACCTACTTGCGCGTTATCGAAAGATCAGAAAACGCAGCATTAAACGGACTCAAAAATGTCCGGGGACTGGAATCGAATGGGATTAAAAATGTCCTGTTGTGTTTTCAAAGTTATATGAGATTCGAACAGTTGGACGCTTATCTACGAATACATGGGTTAGAGTGGAGTTTATTTAAGCCGGTCTTCTTAAGACGGATATTTAGCATACGACCGTCCTTAGACATCTACAGATAAGTAGAGAATAGGGGCGATACCTAGCAACATTCATCGAGACTTCTAGGATGTTTATATCTCGATGAAAAACCAGCATCAGATGTCATGGTGTCACGATTCTCACAACAGATACGCTTGTTTACCTATGGAATAGCAAATGAACTTAGTACCGTAAACCAAGAGGTATCAAGAATACGGAACTGTTAACAAAGTAGGGGTTAGGATCTCTAATTAATACAGCAATGTAAACTTAAGAAAGCAAAAAATGGGGTGATGGTTTTAGCAACTACCAATGCAGTCGTATTGAAACGAGTAATCGGCGAGCATTTTTCAAAGCGAGGAAATAACACGACTAATGGTGGGTTAGGAAAAGCGGAAAACAAGCGAAGCTGTTTGTGGGCAACGTTTCGCTTTTGATACAAAAGTTCCATCAGGCCGAATGAACCAGTCGAGGATTGGTGGAGCACTTATAACGAACTGGGCAGAGCGATGCACACGATAGACACAGAGCATGAGATGGACTTGGATGACGTGGAAATCGTTATAGACGGGTTGCGATCAACTCCCCTGAGGCTGACTACTTAAGCGGTTGAGCTTAGCAAAGTGAACAGCTGCGCGAACAGAATGGACGGGACGGAACTTTTGAGCGTGTGGTGGGCTGTGTTAACCTGAGTAGTCCGAGGAGTGCCGACGGACGAATCCAAGGCAGAGAATGAATACCACATCCCCGCATCCATTGTTAACAGGACTTAGGTGTATGACCTTACGACGCGGATCATTTGTGACCGTTCCATGCACTATTTGAAGTGATGCGTTGACTTGTAACACGATTGATTATCTACCTACATCCCATTCATCGTAATTATCACCCCAGTACGCCATAAGTTCTATACCAACCTCGACTGATTCACTCGGTCTGACGAAGCTTTTATGTCCAAAGCGAAACCTTTCCCACAAACTGTACCAACCAGCTGTTTTCCAGCCTTTCTGATCATGCGTTCTCGATCGGTTCCAAGTATTTTCCATGATGTTGAAGCCAAGCAGTGTTTAAAAACAACGGAGAGTAGATCAATGACTAAACTCGTATTTTAGGCTTCCAATGTACCAGTGTTTTGCACGAGTATGTCTGAAAACGAAAAATTAGTAGAAGTGAGAACCAATCATTGAGTAGCATGGAAGATTTATTGTGTTTTTATGTAGATTCATCGCAACGGGACTCAGGCAGACAATCACCGCACATCCAGGAAAGCGCTAGACGGCCGTTTCCTCCTATCGGGACTCGTTCGTAATGCGCACCCGCCGAATTCTGCTGGATTCGAACCCATGACTCTGTACTTATGAGTCAGCGACTTATGCCACTAAGTCACGCGTGACGGTGGCGGGCTATCATGGCTAATATCTAACTGCGACATAGCGCGGCTCTTCCTCCACTGTCGTAAATGCTGTGAAGTCGTAGTTCTGTGGGCCAACTCTGTACTTTGCACGTTCATAGCCTGCATGACAGTAGACGATGAGCCGCGCTATATCCCAGTTAGATGTCAATCATGGCGGTCCGTTGCCATCATCCATGCCTTAGTGACACAACTCACTGACTCGTAAAAGTGAGGTCATGGGTTCGAATCCAGTCGGATTCGACGGATACGCGCTACTGACGAGCCCCAGTTGGACGAAGCGACCGTCAAGCGCCTTCCTGGATGTGTTGTGGCTGTTTGGCTTAGTCCAACTGCGATAAATTTTCTCAACATAGGTGAATTTCACTAGGTTAACTCTTTTTTCTAACTTCCGACCCACCAATATTCTACGCAGGTGATGCGTGAGCTTTTCTATGCATGAACGTGGGGAGATGAGTAATACGTCTGTCGCCTTGCAATGCCACATAAATTGCTAAGCGCCGTTTGAACGGATGCGCAGTGAATGTTTACTTCTGGCATCATGGTTTTACACCAGGTCCCCTTCTATCCTATTTATTATTTTTCACTCTGTAGGTCATCATGGTTGTAAGACAGCGAAGTATGTGAAGTAGATGTTGTTTGAGCACTCCGGTGTGGATGCGCTTGACGTGAATGTTGACAAGGTGCCTACCTGTTTATTACCCACTACCTCTTCCATACTGGCTCCAGGAGACAGTTAATCGTTGCTAGTGGGGACGGGGAGCACCGTCCTCGTGACGGTGCTAGACTTAAAGAGTGGTTCCATCCTCTGTGGAACGGGCTACGGTCCAGCCACCGTCTCGTGTACGTCTGGTGTGTATGATTTCCCAATTAGGCCGGAATGCTTCCGTTCTGCTTGTTGAAGGAGTGTGTGCCGGCTCCGTTGATGAAACGTGGCTCCCATCCACATTCCTCCCGGTCTTATTCCTTCGGGTTTACACCGGATATGGGGTGTGTGGGTGGAACTATGGTTGGTGCAGCGCAAGCCACCCATGGTCCCCTTTGTAGGCACAGGCGTCCTGTGACTGTCCCCATGGATGTCACGGTGACAGGCAAATCCGGATACGGACTCCGCCAAATCAAGACAGCGAAGGGTCAACTTAGAGTATGAACGCAATGCCGTTGTTTGATGATGACGAGCATGTTTCCAACATATTTTCTCTATGTGCATCTCTTTTATTCTCTCCGTTGTCAGGATGTGTCGTACGAACACTTCAGGGGAGATGTTCGAAATGAATTGAGACACTGGTAGCCTGGGTTGGTTGTTTATCGGTTGATTGGTTCGCCGAACTTGACTGAATGGTTGCTTATGTTTCGTCACCACATGGAGGCATCACCAGTGCGGTTAGTTGCGTTGGGGAATCTTAGCTATTGAATCGTCAGTCAGATGACGAAACGCGTCATCATCATCAACATCATCATCATCGTCGTCGTCGTCATCATCATTATCATCATCACCATCATCATCAACGACAGAAGTACATCAACCACTTGAACTGATGCTTAGCTGCCATACAACCATAACGGCCTACGGAACGAAGAATAATAAGAGGGAGAGAACGGGGAGTTACGGGAATACCTTAATGCCCTAAGCAAACATTCAGGGTCAAGTCGCCTACATTTTATCAACAATATACCGTCACAGACGGCTGACTATCATGCAAAGAAAGTGCGGAATCGGCGAGACAGCTTCCTTGCGGCTTCACTGCCACGCGTCATAATCAGCCATTACCCCACAGATTACTCAGCACCAAACACACTAAACGCAGTCCGGCTAGGGGAGGACAACAGACTTGCCGCTGATACCGACTGCGAGCCATGTCCTGTAAAGTCTCAAGCCAAGCTTAAGGGGGTCAGGTGGACTCCAACCCGGAAGGCGAGACGAGCCTACAGCACTGAGTTTGATCGTCAGGGACTTTATTTCTCGCTACCGTTAATTGTTGTTCACTTAGGGCCCTGTACAAAACAACTCTCCTCGGTAAGCGGTGATCGGGCATACCCACATCATCATTGCGGGCACGCTGGTGCCACCCGACACCAGTAATGCTCTGTAGACGACGATGATCAAAGAGTTGAAGGCGCCTCAGACTGAAGAGGCCAAGTCTTACTCCCATAGAGTAGGACTGCCTTCATTGTGGTCTTGTAAACACGACCTTTCCAACGGAGGGAAACACATTTCTGTAGCCAAAGGTTTCGCAGTTACAACAAGGCAGTTCTGGCTTTTACGATGCATGAACTGACTTCAGTTTCTATACGCCCATCGTTGCTGATGCAACTTGGCGAACCGATCAACCGATTACCGATGTATGATTTTATTTCCACCACAGCCCATGTTCTTCCGATTCCATATCTTCACCATATAAGGAACGGTCTCCTCTGAGCTTATTCCTTATGCGTATTCAATAGTCACTATACAATCGACCCTTTTCCTCTGTATACCGTTAGTTGTTGCATCGCACTTGGTTAGTGCTAGCCTACGACCGAATCACTCCTCAAAAGGTGTGTAAAAAAGTGGGATTAGCATAGTATTTTTTGCTAATCAACATTGCGAACAGCTTTCATTTATATCTTTCTATGAGGCTCAGTGAAGTAACTTCAGAATACAAAGATAGATTGATTACGCTTTTGGTGCTCTCCTTGGGCGAGCTAGTATGAGAAACGACAACTATATGTGTCGTCTTCGTCTGTTATCTCATTTTGTGACTGACGGTCGAATCGGGACCATTTAGACTACCTAACTCTTTTTGTGTCTGACCCACGTATTAGGATTTTTTTTGAAGGATGTTTGTGAGTAACGTAAGTATCGTAGAAGACAGAAGTCACGATTAAACTCCACACGAAAATCTGCCTCGACGGGGAATCGAACCCCGGTCCACGAATTTCCGGTCCGCTGCTCTACCACTGAGCTACCGAAGGCTGACGATTAGGTGCGGAATTTAACACGTGACTCCTGCTTAGTGCGCGACATATTGCCAATGAGCTCACAGTAACTGTCCTGGTGTTGCAGATTTGTTTCTCAATAGGCTGACGCGTAGGGCTAAGCGCTTTCACCTATGCCTTACTCCTTCAAGACACGAAGCATTATTCCCCGGACAGGATTGATTCAGTTCCAATTCTCACTGACGTAGAACAACCGCTGGAATTTGTCGATTGGTTTACTTATCTCTGAGTACCTGTATCACTGCTGGTGGCCATCAGGAGTTGCCTGGCATTGGATGGCTGGTAACAATTCATTGCGCACCTAGTAGTACTGTCTAACTATTGAAGATCACGAGTGACGTTTGTGCTCTACATCAATCGAACTGTGAGTCATCCACGACTACGTTTCCAAGGAAAGGAACCACCGACTTCTCTCCGACCCCCATAGAAGTGAACGCTGAACCTGAACTGGTTCGTTCTTTTACTTATTGTTCTCTTTGGCATGACTGGTTCTGAAGGCAGTTGGAAGGTGCCACCCAACGTCGCTCAATTGATCACTGTGCTACACACACTATTGCATCGCGTTGAAATCCGGTCTCCTCGCGTTAACTCTTATACGGATTGCGATCTGTACCTGCAGTATCGAATGTGTACTTGTCGGGGAGAAAGTAAGGATTGTCTCGGAATTCCACTATTCTAGCGATTATTAACGATTATCGCATCGATTTCGAACGTTCCGGAATGTTCTAGTTCTGCACGTGATTAAAAACCACCTGACACCTCGGCAATCATCATTACACGTTAGCTGGAAAAACACCTCAGCTATTGTGCCGCAATACAAGAGAAAAGAAAAGGAAGACAGAGGTACGCCTGCTGAGTCCCCAGTAACGGATGGACATCGTTCCGGAGAGCTAACAGCTGGCTGCCGTAAAAGAGAATCGTATTATGCCTAACAGGTGAGATCGTGATTGGAGGGGGATACTAAACAGGAGGGGGATGGACAAAGGAACTCACAACGCAAACGCTATTGGTGCCGGCTCCTAGCCATATCAGCAAGTGTGTCCAACCAAACGTGTTCACCGTCCTTAGAACCCCAGCCAGGCAGTCGGGATGCACCAACCGACGCCAACTTCGAAGTGAGTGTTTTCATTTCTCTCGACCAAGTTATCACTTGGCCTCCCCTCCTCCTCTTCCAACCGCACCCACAACGCGCAAACAATGCACGTCGCGGGAGTCGGTGTGCTGGCATGCGCAACACGTGGCCCAGCCATCGGAGCCTGGTGCGTGATATAATGGTGCTGAGCGGTTCACTCGCTCTTCCTGCACCAAATACGCGACGTCGAACACGCTCATTGCTCACTCGGTGCTCCCACCAGACAGGAGCTAAGTTGCGAAGGCAGCGATGATCGAATGTGACGAGCCTCTTCATGTCTATCGACCTGATGGGCTAGGTTTCACAACCATATAGGGGAGTTGAACGGACGGCTGCGTTGTAAACTCTGCCCTTGAGGGCGAGAGTAATGTCGCGTCTGCGCCACAGGTGGCGGAAATTGGCAAAAGCATCTCGAGCTTTTGCTATGCGGTTGGTAACCTCATCTTCAATCCCACGGGTGCTAATATAGCTGCCGAGGTACTTGAATTCCTGAACGACTTCTAGTAGATCACCACCAAGCGTTAGCGCAGGGTTGGGTCCCTGCGAATCTTGGAGAAGTACTTTGCATTTCGATGGAGCAAATCATAGCCCAAAACGATTGACAGCCAGTGCTAATCGGGCCAGTGCTCTTTGGCATGTTTGGGGGCTGTCACAGATTAGGGCAATATCGTCCGCATACTCCAGGTCAAGAAGTCGCTCACCCGGAAGTAGCTCCACACCTTCTAGGTTGTGTCCAGCGAACGCTGTTTCCATGACTTCGTCAATAGCGAAGTTGAAGAGGAAAGGTGACAGCGGGCATCCTTGTCTCACACCGCTGGTGATATGAAGAATGGCGAGAGTTTGCCATAAACCCTCACCCTGCCCGAACTATGCGCGTACAGTGCTTTGATAACGTTTACATATTTATCAGGCACGCCTTTCCTCAGCAGACAATCCCAAAGGGCACATCGATCGACTGAGTCGAAGACACCTTTTATGTCAAGAAACACGACAATGGTGGGTCGCCAATAAACATGGCGGTGCTCCAACATTTGACGCAATGTGAAGATGTGGTCGATGCAGCCCCGACCTCGACGAAATCCGGCTTGCTCTTCACGAATCTGGCTTTCATGAGTGCCAGTCAGTCTGTGGAGAATGAGAGAGGCAAGCAATTTAGAGGCAATCGAAATCAGACTGATCCCTCTATGATTGCCGCATTCCAAACGGCAGTTTCCCTTGAAAATTGGGACAATGACGGAGCGGTTCCAGTCTATCGGGACTGTCTCCTGCTCTCAAAGTTTTACTAGCAACTCGTGTAGATCATCTACTAAAGCAGGTCCCCCGAATTTGAAGAGGGCTGGGAAAATTCTATCTGCCCCTGCGACCTTTTGCAATTTCAACAGCCTGATCTCACGTTCGACCTCTGCGCATGAGGGCGGATCCGAGGAGACGGCCCAAGGAGAAGGGCGCTCAATGCCCGAAGAAGAAAGCGATAACTCAGGTTTGTTAAATTGCCTTGCAAAGTGTTCAGCCCAACGCGCCAAGCGTTTTGACAAGCTGTGGATCGGCTGCCCGCTCTCGTCGCGTATGGTTTCGCTAACATCAGGTCTCCTGCTGCCTGTTTCCCGTATCAGACGGAATAATTTACGATGATTACCCACGGCAGCGGCTGTTTCCATCTCAGAGGCACGATGAGACCACCAGGTTTCGCGGTCCTTCTTCAGGCTAGCACGTAGTTTTGCCCTGAGATTTTTGCGAGCCTCATTGTATTCGCTTCCAGCCGGAATACGTCGGTGAGCATCCATAAGTTCCATAGACTGTGTAGAGACCCAATGTCCGGTTTGGCAATTTGCTTTGCCACATGAAGACATGCCTGCTAGCAGTAACGTTTGACGAATATGCGACACCTCGGCAAACGATATGGGGAACCACTAACGTTGGTAGCTGACCTTCCAAAGGTCAATAAGAGACCTATAAATACAGCCAAGGTCCGCGGTAGTTGTACACTGTTCGTTGGCGGCGATTAATACGTTATTTTGTCAATGTCCTTGGCGTTTTGCTTTTTCCTTCGGTTGGGCTAGAAGTTTTGTGGAGTAGTAAATTGTTATTTTTGGAATTGCATCTGGTGAGAAGATTATAACAAATGGCGACGGAGAAAATTGGGAATGTGATGAATTTTTCTGCTGAACAATTTCACAAGCTGCTTTTTCAACAGCAAGCTCAAATGGAGGCGCAAATGAAAATGATTGAAAATCTGACAAAATGCTTGAGTTTGCAGACAACAGGAGCAGCGGCGCGGGACACGCAGGCGAGTTCTGTTGATCTTCTCACGAACGCGATCACTGAATTCAATTATGACGCGGATTCTAGATACACCTTCGAAGCGTGGTTTAAGCGCTGGGAAAACATGTTCCGGACGGACTTCATTCGTCAGGACGACTCCTGGAAGGTGCGATTGCTACTCCGCAAGCTCGGAATAAGTGAACATTCAAGGTTCATAGACCACATTTTGCCCAAACAGCCAAAGGATCTGACTTTTGACGAAGTAGTGTTGCAGCTGAAGGAAATTTTTGTGAGTCGGTATCCCTGTCTAGTATTCGCTATCAATGCCTGCAAATTGTCAAACAGAAATCGGACGACTTTGGGGCCCTAGCAGACATGATTAACCGTGGGTGTGAACGTTTCAAACTGCGCTCTTTAACGGACGATCAGTTTAAGTGTCTCATTTTCGTCAGCGCTCTACAAGCGCCCAGTGATGCTGAGATCCGCACGCAGCTTTTAGCTAAGCTGGAGCAGGATCCTGATCTGACACTGAAGGCCCTCGTAAGCGAATACAAACGGCTGCTCACTCTAAAACACGACACTGCCATGGTCGAAAGAAATGGTCTCGCACCACCAGATACCGTGCAACTCGTGAAAAAGGCCAGGACCGTCAACCGAAGCAAACCCTTCTAGAGGCCGACGAACAAACCGCCCACAGCATGCTGGTTTTGCGGCGAATGGCATTTCGCTCGCTTTTGTCCCTTCAAACATCATATTTGTCAAACGTGCCATAAGCGTGGGCATAAAGAGGAATGCTGCAGTCAGGTCTGGTCGAAGCAAGTGAAGTTTTATCGAAAGGGGAATTCTAGTAAGGATGGCGCCGAGTCTCTCTCTCCATAGTTGCCGCATTCCAAAGCGAGTGTAAACCGAGACGACGATTTATCAGTGTGTTGATCAATGAGATCCCAACGAAACTGCAATTTGACACGGCCTCGGACATCACGATTATTTCCAGGAGCACATAGAATCACATAAAGAGGCCGAAGATGGTCGAGTCTCAGAAAGTTGCACATAATGCCTCAGGCGGCGTGTTAAATTTAGTGGGCGAACTCAATTGCAAGATTGCTTTCCATGATGTGGAAAAGTGGGGAACATGTTACATTTCAGACCGGCCGAATTTGAATCTTCTTGGCCTCGACTGGATTGAAAAGTTGAACCTCCTCGATGTTCCCTTGCATCAGATCTGCAACCGAGTTCGAGCAAGTCCAGACCCATGTGCAAAGTCCGTCGAAGGCATGACACGTACCGTGAAGCGAAAATTTGCTTCTGTCTTTCAGGATGGCTTGGGCCATTGTACGAAATTCAAGGCAACACTGAACTTGCGACCAGGTGCTAAACTGGTGTTCAAGGCTAAAAGACCGGTACCATATGCAGCCATGTCAACCTTTGAACAAGAAACCGATCGACTGGAACGTGCCGGAGTCATCACAGCCGTCAACTACTCATCATGGGCCGCACCTATTGTCGCAGTGAAGAAAGCAAATGGCGAGGTACGCGTCTACGCTAACTTCTCAACTGACCTCAACGCCGCGCTTGACGACCACCAGTACCCATTACCTGTACCGGAAGATATCTTTGCAAAGCTGAATGGTGGTAAGTACTTTGCTAAGCTTGATCTATCCGATGCTTATCTTCAAGTGGATGTTGACGAAGTCTCGAGGGAGTTATTGACGGTCAGCATTCATCGTGGGCTATTCCAGTACAACCTTTTGCGGTTTGGTGTAAAAACGGCGCCAGCCATCTTCCAACAGTTGATGGACACCATGCTATCGGGCGTTTCTGGAACCGCTGCGTATCTGGATGATATTATAGTGATGGGTCGAACACCAGAAGAACTATTCAACCGCCTGGATGAAGTGCTTGCTTATATCCAGTCGTACGGTTTCCAGATCCGTTAAGATAAATGCACGTTTTTCACGCCGCTCATCAAGTATCTCGATTTTATTCTCGAAAGGGATGGACGTCGACCAGATCCAGAAAACATAGAAGCCATTAGAAAAGTGCCTCCACCAACAGATCTACGATCCTTGCGTTCATTTTGTGGGCTCATCATCCACTACAGCGCATTCTTGCCTGAGATGCAGCGCCTGCGTGCCCCGCTAAACAAGCTACTAGCCAAAGGCCAAACATGGAACTGGACATCAGATAGCCAGAATGCCTTCAAACGGGTCAAATCACTGCTGTCCTCAAACTTGCTTTTGACTCCTTTCGATCCCTCCAAAGAGATTGTTTTGGCCACAGGTGCAACAAGCCATGGGATTGGTGCAGTAATTGCACACACGTACACCGATGGATTTCAGAAAGCAATCTCCCATGCCGCCAGAACACTTACGAAGGCCGAAAAGAATTACAGCCAGATTGAGAAAGAGCATCGGCCATAGTTTACGCGGTCAGGAAATTCCACAAAATGCTATACGGCCGCCGCTTCAAGCTTCTGACAGATCACAAGCCCTTGCTGGCTATCTTTGCTTCGAAATGGGCATCCCGGCCTACACAGCCAACCGGCTACAATGTTGGGCTCTTACGTTAATGGGGTATGATTTCGAGATCCAATACCAGTCGACAGTTTCCATTGGCCCAGCGGATGCACTGTCACGCCTAATTGATGCCCGCCAGCAAGAACATGAGGACACAATCATTGCCTCGGTCGAGATTGAACCTGACGTTAACTTTCTGGTAACTGATGCATTGCACGGTCTACCAGTTACCGCAGAAACTGTACGAACCGAAACACTTCGGGACCCAATACTCAAGAAGGTTACACAACTTCATAAAATAAGTTGGCCACGTTCATGTCCATCTGCCGAGTTGCAACAGTACTTTCAGAGGAGACACTCGCTCTCTATTGTAAACGACTGTATCCTATTTTCGGAAAGAGTGGCCATCCCCAAGGCACTTCAGGAGCGCCTTATTCGGCAGTTCCACGCCGGGCATCCTGGAATCAACCGGATGAAGGCGCTTGCCCGCAATTATGTATACTGGCCCTTCAAGGACAAACAGCTAGAAGAAATAGCTAAACGTTGCCAAAAGTGCGCCAATGTCTTGAAAGCGCCACAAAAATCAGAACTCTGTTCATGGCCAAGAGTTACTAAGCCATGGTGCCGCATCCATATCAACTTTGCGGGACCTATCAACGGCCGAAGTTTCTTCATTATAGTCGATTCATACAGCAAGTGGCCTGTAGTATTTCTTATGGAGAACACCACTACCAATGCCACCATATCGAAACTGCGCCAAACCTTTAGCAGATTCGGCTGTCCTGAGACAATGGTCACTGACAATGGCTCACAATTTACTTCAGTAACTTTTACGGAGTTTTGCAAGCAATGCGCTGTCCAGCACGTTAGCTCTCCGCTGTTTCACCCACAGTCGAATGGCCAGGCAGCAGGATTTTTTGATACATTCAAGCGAGCTCTCCACAAATCAAAAGGGGAGAGACGGATAGATGAGGTGGTTGACCGGTTTCTTTTCCTCTACCGATCAACATCGAATCCACAAGCGCCAGACGGAGTTTCTCCAGCACAGGCCATGATGAACCGGAAGCTCCGCATGCCTTTCGACGCCATCCGACCGGGCTCGGAATCCTCTGTTGGTGAAAGAAACCGCAGAATGGAACAGGATTTTAACCGGCGGCATGGAACAAAGAAGCGATCTTTTACACTTGGACAGAAGGTGCTAGTACGTGACTACCGGGAAGGCTATGCGAAATGGACGCCAGGGACGGTCCAAAGCAGGCGCGGAAACGTCATGTATGATGTGATGGTGGGCGCACAGATCTGGCCACGGCATGCAAACCAGTTACGGCCCACATTGTGCCAACCAGAACAAGAAAGGCGTACTGATCTCCCGTTCGATTTACTGGTGGAAAGCTTCAACTTGTCGAAGGTAACAGTGGACGACTGCACACAGTCGAGCAAAGAATCCAGAACACGGATATCGGAACAAAGTTCTCGGGCGCTTCTGCCAAGGAGATGGACCGAAAGGCAGAGAACACCGTCCCGAAGACTGCAATTTAATCCTAGGCTTTTGTCTTATACCTCGGACGATATCTCAGGAGGGGAGGTGTCCGGGAGAAAGTAAGAATTGCTTTGGAAATCCACTATTCTAGCGATTAATCGATTATTAACGATTATCGCATCGATTTCGAACGTTCCGGAATGTTCCAGTTCTGCACGTGGTTAAAAACCACCTGACACCTCGGCAAACGATATGGGGAACCACTAACATTGGTAGCTGACCTTGCAATTCTAGAAGCCAAAGGTCAGTAATAGACCTATAAATACAGCCAAGGTCCGCAGTCGTTGTACAGTGTTCGTTGGCGGCGATTAATATGTTATTTTGTCAATGTCCTTGGCGCTTTGCTTTTTCCTTCGGTTGGGCTAGAAGTTATGTGGAGTAGTGTATTGTTATTTTTGGAATTGCATCTAGTGAGAAAATTATAATCGTACTGTCTTTATACTTTTTCAACTGCAGCTTCAATAAGTGTTATCCTCAAACTCCACACTATTTCAGATCTGGAAACAAGAAACATGGCTTAACCA
>OX104065.1:8792897-8872441 GCA_944474145.2 Dicrocoelium dendriticum | reverse complement strand
CACTTCGAATGGTACGCTTTTTGACAGTTAAAGCAAACTGGACCAGACTTAACGTTTTTTACACATCGGTCACAATTGACTTCCGAATGGGCCATATCCACTTGGCGTGTGCACTTTTTTATTGTGACGTACCGATTCCAAAAGGGATCAGATAGAAAAGGAGAGTTCAGAATCTATGTTGTAGATCTCTCATTTATCTACTTACCACTAGATTATAATGGAATAATTCTACTGATATATGTGGTCACGGTCAGTAATGGGGCAACGAACTAGGAATGACCGCAGATGGTAGTGATATGGTGCAAAGATTCCACAATAACAAGATGGAATGGAGCAACTGGATGTGTACACTACAACACGGGTAGCAAGAGGACAGAGATAGTGACGCTCCGTGTATGAATTCGCGTCCAGATGAGTCACACGTTCCTTAGGGTAGATAGGCGACGTGCGCACTACTTATCCAGCCGGTAAGTGGATAGGCAGCGATGCAGTGTAGGATTAATGCAAAGCAAGATGACTTGGAAAATACCGTCTAATGACGACAGTGGTTTTCCAAGGGCGGACCAAATTGACCACTATCACTTTGTACAGCGACTTGGAGGAATGGTAGTAAGATGATCGGGTGACTCTCAAAAAGATCTTTAAAATAAGACCGAATAGTTGACTTCGAAATCGCAAAAGCACAGTTTGCTGGTGATCTGCAAATGACAGATCCAAAAGATGAACAGTGGTAGGAGGAGCTCGCGGAGCCAAATCGAATGATAGTACGTAGGTGTCTGTGAGAATATGTCGGAAGCTTTGAATAAGGCAGGAGGACAGTTATTTTTGCGACCGAGCGGTAGACACGATAAGCCATTATTTTCATATTTATAGTACTATATGTTACTATCATTATTATCATAATTGTTATGTCGATATCCCCACCAAGTATCCAACGGGACTTGTAGAGCAACGCTTCTTAACCCGTAGAAATTCATTGTTCACTGTTCGTAGGTTCAAGATCGGTAGAAGATGATATTGTCCAGAAACCTTACACTGTAGGTCGAAGATTAGACACAGGACTAACTACAAGGACGATGAATAAGACGTTAAACCCTTCACCAAGTACATATCGAAAAAACGATTAGTCGCCGGCCACTCACTGGTCGGCGAAACTTCACGTATGGGTTGTACAAGCTCAGAAACATTGCTTAAATCTGCGAAACTTTCATTTATGTACGCTAACGCCCAAGGACTCCTCAGTAAAACTACCGAACTTCGACTACGTCAGGTTACGAATGCTTGGGACCTAATTTCTATTACCGAAACTTCGTTACACCAAGAGGTGACTGATGCTGATGTTGAGATAGCCAGAATGTCACGCATCCGGAACGATCGCTCCAGCAGAGGAGGTGGGGTCCTACTCTACCACCGCAGCGATCTACAATGTACAATAGTTGAGGACCTGGAATCACACGTTACCGACTCACCCTGGTGCCGTCTCTGACGGAGACACAACGATACATGTCTCATAGCTATCGTTTATCGCCCCCCAACGTCCACTCTGGAAATGGATTCCTGCTTGATCCGTGGCCTAAACAGAGTAACACGCACTAGGTACAGCCACATTCTCATCTCCACGGACTTCAATCTACACAATCTGGAGGTTTCGGCATCGCCCAGTGAGCAGTTCAAAGCAGAATTGCATGAACTGATCGCTAATATTCCGTTGTACAATCATGTCACCACGCCCACTAGATTCAAGACAGTAAACAAACCGTTCATATTGGACTTTGTGCTCACGAACGAAGAGCTCATGCTTCACAACTTATTGATGGATAGTCCATTAGGTCTCAGTGACCATGTAGTAATAACTTTAACTATGTGTGTTATGCAGAATGTCCATCTGAACACTCAGAACTAACTCATACAATCACACGCTACCACGTATTGAAAGAACTCGCCGACGCAGCTGCTTGGGAATTCTCAAACAAAAGTCCCCTTGACAACGTTTGGGCAGTTCGTTAATAGACTCAGCGACATCGTCAACAAAGCATCAGAGACCAAGCCCCTTCGTCCCGCGAAACTGCCTTCAGTTCTAAGGAGCAGGACTCGCAAATGCCTGGCGATAAGGGATGCAGCATGGCGTGCCTACAAGATTAACCCCAACTCAGAGACTTGGGGAAATTTCGTGACCCATCGCAACCATTGCACCGCATTTGTCCGTGAGGACAAAATAACGTATCAACAGTGCCTAGCCAAAATATTAATGGCAAACAAACAACTGCTATATAGGCATGTCAATAAGCTTCATAAAGTGAAGCATGGAATACCCCCACTATTCACGACGGGCGGTAGAGTACAAAGTGCCGAAGAAGCAGCTAATGCCCTGCGGCTACAATACGCCCCAATTTTCGAACTCGCAACGTCTACCTGTCCTATAATGTTATGCACATAACCGACACCATTGTTTATAAATGTAATTTTCAACCCATCAATTGTGCTAAGGAAGTTACTCTCACTGCGTGAGCATAGTTCTCCAGGAGCAGACAACATCCGCCCGAGAGCACTGAAGACTGTGGCCAACAAGCAAGCTGAACCACTGTCACAGTTCAGCCGATAATCTCTAACGTCATGTCTGAGTCCAGCTTGGTGAGGTGATACAACAGTCGAGGTCTGGCACTGTGTGGGTACTTTTCCGGTCTTCATTGAAAGAGAGAATAGATTGAGCAGGAGTGTGGTAGCTGACCCTCTGAGTTTTAGTGCGATTGAAGGAAGAGCATAAGGGCCTTCATATTTCAATTGTTTCACAGCTCCTAGTTTTCATTTTTCTATGCGCAGTGAAAATGCTACAATAGAGTGACGGTTGGAGGTTACGGTGGATAAGTCAAGCGGAGGGTAATAAGTGGTTTTGAGGAGAGAAACAAAGTTGCCAGTTCAGAGCATCGGTAATGGAGATAAGGTCATGTACGACAGGGCCATCGGGAACCGTGATAAAAGTAATTTTATTCGTCGACGTTTTGAGAGATCAGCCAACGTTAGCTCTCTGTTGTTACCCGAAAGTGCACGCGTTTCCTCTGCCACTTGAGTGGCGAAGGGCATAGTACTTGGCTAAGAGTTGTTGCTGTTGTAGAATCAGCGAAAAATCGTTCGTCTGTCTGTATATTTTGTGAAGGAATTCCAACTTTTTGGAAGTTTTAGATGGCATGCTGTCTGCATATTTTTGATTTATAGGGCATTTACGCTTAAGCGGTGAGGCCACATCAAGACTTCTGATGATGCTATAGAACTTATTTGCAGCGAGTTGAGGGTCAGAAGTTAAGGAGAAACTCTCCCATTGGGATGATCTAAGGAAATATGCAAATAATTCCCAGTCAGTGAAGGCGTACTTACGGTACCATGTTACGGGCCTGTAAGTGTTAACGAGGTTTGGCGGTAGTGAGCTAAGTGCAATCACGACCAGCTTACGGTCGCTGCAGGGAATCATGCTTAGTATATTGGCATGCTTTTCCGGTACACCTTACGTGCTGTGAAGATCAAGAATGTGGTTCTCTCGAGATGGCGACCGTACGTACTGAACCCACCTATAGGAATGGACGAAGGTAGCAAACCTACCTTAGTTTGTAGATAAAATCAATAAAGAGATAAGACAAATAAACAGAATAAATAAAATAATAAAATAAAATAAATAAAAAATAAATGAATAAAGTAAATATATAAAAAATAAAAAATATTCGGCATGTTTAAATCGCCACCTATGAGTTTTTAGTCTGCAGGATGCTCAGAAGCTCAGTGAAATACATTTAGTAATCTGTTTACAGTGGCTGTATCAGAGTTTGGTGGGTCGTAGACGCAATCGATAGAATGTTGCTGATTTATACGAGCAGAGATGAAGACCGAGTCTTTCTAACTGGTTAGGGGACTGTAAGTGGGCGAGCATGGATATCATTTCTGGTGTATATAAGGTATCCGCCGCTATGATTAGCGACTCGGAAGCTGCCGCAGTTGCTGTACCCTGCGATTTGGTAGGCAGTAGCCAACGTTTTTCCATTTAACCAAGTCTCAGTGACCAAGATAATGTACGAGGGGAAAAGTGAGCTGATCGTTCGAAGAGTTTGATTTTTATTCAGGAGTGAGCGGTTATTTAGAAGTATAGCGTCAATATTGTGCTTATTGCTTGTTATGTTTACAATCTCCCTAAATTTGAAGGAGAGGGAGAAGGGTGGGCTGACTATCCGGTCTTTGGAAGGTGGGGGTCGACTTGGAGGCTCAGTAATTATTGAGATGTACTCAGCTGGTTTATTGAAAGTGAACATGGTAGGAACTGAGGGATCACTGTGGACAGGAAAGAATGGGTGTTGGGGGTAGTTGAGGGAAGCGTTGTTAAGAGTGGATCCAATTTCCACTCGAATGGACTATCACGTGCAACAAGCGGTATTACACTACCCGGAGGGTTGGTTATTGTACTTGTCCATGGGGCTTCTGCTGCATTTGTAGGCCTACACGACGCACCCAAAAGAGAGGTGATAGGTAGCTTTGAACGATCAAGAGGATTAGTGCATGAAACTGCCATACTGAAAAAGGTTAAATAAGTTAGGAATTTAGCAGTTAGTATTGAGCTCACCGACCAGTGCTGTTAAGGCGAGTTGCTCTTCAAAAGTCAGTCTAACTGGTGCCGGAGGAATATGAATCCTTTTCGACAATTTTACGGTTCTGACCATATGAGGTTTATACTAGTTGCTTCACAGCAAATTTTTATGGTATGTTGGAGGTATGCGGAATCAAAAACACTGAATACAAGGATAATGTGAACGTCTGATGCTCTGTTAGACCATGTGGGATATATAAAGATATTATTATGTGCCCTGGTTTGAGTTGGCCATGGAGATGGCTTTGAGCGGTAAGCAAGTGATTGTGGGTTTCTCAGTAATACGGTGTTTCTGAGGAACTACTAAAATTTGCTTTTGGGTGTCCAGATTTGTGGGAACATCATGTATATGAATTGACTCATGGGGTATCGCATAGTCGCCCCCAAGTAATGACCTGGCTGTTAGCCCCGTGATAATTTAATAACATACTCCATCGTTGTGAGAATTCATCTGGCTGGAGGGTAGTCTAGTAGACAGGTCTAGATCGACCTCATGAATGTTGGTGCTCAGCGACTGTGTTACATGATCTTTTCAGATTGGCGTTGCGTTTGTTTTTGAGGACCGTTGCGCTTCGTTCGAGTAATCGGAAGCTGTACGACATTTGATTAACGTCTTAGCATTATTGCAAAGTCAGTGGGTTCCACTGTACTAGTGGATGGGGTATTACATTTGTATGCAGACATACAGTTTGGTTAATAGTACAAGATTTCTTGTGCTTTGAAGAAATTGTAGGTATCCTTGTAATATGGTTTGGCGTTTCAGCTCAGAGGGTAGCGGTTTCGGTTAACGCTTCAGTTGTACTAGTTTCTGAGCTATTGCAGAGAAAAGCTGCTCCACCTACGTTGACCTCGGTATGATGAGTATGCCTTAGTTGGAGGCTGGTTGCATTGCTGATTGGTACACAACTCAGGCGAACTGTCAGTAGTCGTGGTAGTGACTTTGCCGAAACCAGAATTCCGAACGCCGTCTGAAGGTACCAAAAGCTGACTTACAAATCATCAGTAGTCGCCTTAGCAGCTTACATGCCACCGCGACTGGTGGCGGCTTGCAAAGGAAGTTGTTGCTCTGGTGGCCAGCCCTGTCCTCTGCCCATGCATATCATGCAAGACAGTGGAGGATGAGCCGCGCCATATCGCAGGTAGATATCAGTCATGGCGATCCGCTGTCGTTGCCCTTGTCTCAGTGACTTAAGTCACTGACTCGCAGGAATAAGATTGTGGGTTCGAATCCGGCAGAATTCGGTGGGTGGGCGCTACTGAAGAGTCCCGATAGGACGAAACGGCCGTCGAGCGCTTTCTTGGATGTCGTGGCTGTCTAACTAAGTCTAACTGCGAGGAATATACATAAAAAATCTGATTTCGCCAAACTTCTCATTGCAGAGGCGTTTTATCGGTCGTTATTCTTAGTATTTTGGAGTTGGTGCTTTCTGCTATCTGAATCACTGAATTGGAAAGGCAAGGGACAGCTTTTCGCGGATCTTTCTTCCGGAACCTCATACAGTTGCACCAGCTGCCTTCTATATTACCTGCCTTAAGCAGGATTTTTGTAGCGATTCCCTAGACAGTTTATCGGGTAATTTGAATGTTATTGCATTTGTCGAAGATCACACTCTCTTAAACACTTCTGTTGCAATAGTTTCAATGTGAAGGATTAAGGTGATCACTATTTGGATTTACTTTCGCTTGCAACAGGACTGTCGTCAGAGGTTCAAGTGTTTGGAGGTTTGTGTGCAAATAGTCACAAGAAGCTAGTTTTATTTTGAGACCATCCAGCTCACGTTGGATAGACTTAAATTCAGCAACTGTGTCGGTCAACGGGTAAATCAGTTTATCTGATTTATTTCTTAGCCCAGATCACTTAGTGGATTGTGAGCGCATTGGGGCCTTAGCAGCTGCTGAACTTTTCTGGAAAACCGTGGTAGAGTTTGTAGGTCCGCCTGAAATTATAAGCGACCGTTAAAGAAGTTTGACGATTAGGGGATGATTTTAGCTAGAAAAGAGTGCTATAGAATTTCTCTATGGAACCTAATCTGGACTACAGTAAATATTTTAAATACAGAGTACTGAGGTACAACAAGCCGATGGTTCTCGAATTTTTACTGTCAGCAACGATCAGATGCACGCGTTATTCGCTTTGAGCCACGTCACTGATCATACGTGGTTTCTCGTAGTTGGAGGTTGATACGCGAGTTAGATCTCACGCATACGTTTGCCGACAATAGCCAACAACAACAACAACAACAACAACAGCACCAGCAATACATCAGACATTTGAACTGATGCTTCGCTGCCATACAATCATGAGGACCTATGAAATAAGGTATAAGAAGAGGGAGAGAAGAGGGACTTACCTGAAAATATTAATGCCCTAAGCAAACATTCAGGGTCAAGGCGCCTACACCTTCTGTAGAAAACATACCGCCACAAACAGCTGGCTATCGTGCAAAGACAAGGCGGCATCGGCGAGACAGCTTCCTTGCGGCTTTCACTGCCACGCGTCATAATCAGCCATAACTCAGCACCAAACACACTTTAAACAGGCAATCCGATTAGGAGACGGCAGCAGACGCGCCACTGGTGTCTACGGCGAGACATGTCCTGTAAAGTCTCTAGTCAAGCACATGGCGGCTCACGTGGACTCCAGCCCGGAAGACAAGACGGACCAACGGTACCCAGTTTGGTCGTCAATAACTTCACTTCCCGCTGCCAAGTCAACTTCTGTCCACCTCGAGCCTTGCGCCATCCTACACCTGGTAGACTGAACAAGGCCCTCCAAGGTAAGCGGTGACCAGGCATATACGTGGCACGTGCCCGAGCCAACGCAACTTATTCAGTGCTATCTGTTGTTCTAGGGAGCTAGCATGATTATCACTACCTCGTTCTCGTCTACGCACATCATCGTTGCGGACCCGCTGGTGCCATCCGACACCAGCAATATTTCGTAGACAACGACGATCAAAGAGTTGAAGGCACCTCAGATCGCCGGACCGAAGGAGCCAAGTGTCACTACCATACAGCAGAACGGCCCTCACTGTGGCCTTGTATACATGGCTTTTCAGACGGAGGGAAATTCCCTTCTGTCGCCAAAGATGACGCAGGTTCAAGAAGGCAGCTCTGTCCTTTGCAATGCGTGAGCTCCCGTCAGTTTCTATGCGCCCATCATTGCTGATGCAGCTGCCAAGATAAGTGAATTGATCAACCACCTCGAGTTCCTCGTTGGCAAGCGTCAAGGGGTCATCAAGTGGCTGGTGGTCCTGCAGCAACACTGCACTTTGAACGTGCGAAACGCATACCAAATAATAGCACCACTGTAGATAGGCTATTCATGGTTGATTGTGCCACCGCAACATTGTCGAAAAGCAAGACGATATCGTTCGCATAATCAACATCAACTAACCTTTCATCATGCAGCACGTCGGCGCCTACGTCGTGAGATTCCGCAAGGAAATACTCCATGATAGAATCCACGACGAAATTGAACAAAAACGGGGAAATCGGACAACCCTGACGAACTCCACTTGTGGTCGGAAAGCTATGCGATAGGAAGTCGCAAACCCTAACGAGGCCTGTAGTGTTCCAGTATAGAGCACGAAGGATGTTCACATATTTCGTGGGAACATCTTTCCGTGCAAGTATTTCGAACACAATCGATCGATCGACTGAATCGAACGCACACTTAAAATCGAGGAAAACAGCTATTGTCGGTCCGCGGTATGCGTGGCGCTGCTCCTGCACCTGCCGCAAAGTGAATATATGGTCTATACAGCCACGTCCTGGGCGGAAACCGGCTTGCTCTTCCCTAATCCGAGATTCCCGTTCCGCAGTGAGGCGACGAATGAGAATCGAGACCAAGAATTTTGTAACAATTGGTGTTAGGCTAATAGCGCTGTGGTTAGAAAAGTCTATGCGACTGTCCTTCTTGTATATTGTCACTATATTCGATTCGCTCCAATTAGCCGGGACACTCTTCCTTCCAAATACGTTCGCATAGGCAGGTCAGTGCTTTGCAAAGGACCTCACCTCCATCTCTAAATAGTGCAGGTGGGAGGGAATCCGAGCTAGCAGCACAAAAACGATTTAGGTCTCTGATCACATTTTGGATCTCGGCCTCCGACGGAGGCTCAAAACTAACCGTCCATGGCTCGTCCTGTATCACCTGAGTAGAAAGAGGTCCGGAAGCAGGGGGCCAGCTCAACTGATCTTGAATGTATTCCGCCCAACGAGCCATACGCCGCTCCTTATTGTGTATCTGCGCACCCGCGCTGTCTCTGATTGTCTCACTGACGCCTGGTTTACTGGGACCAGTGGTGCGGATCAGTTGGAAGAGCTTGCGGTAATTGCCTACTGTTCCTGCCTCCTCCATTTCTTGAGCCCGACTGGTCGACCAGGCTTCCTTGTCAACACGTAAACTCTGCTTTAATTAGCGTCTAACAGCCTGTCTGGTCACATCGTGCGGAGAGCCAGCCAGGAGGTTTCTTCTGGATTCCAACAGGTTCACCGACCTCTCGGATATCCAGTGACTGGTACAGTGACGATTGATAGTGCCAAAAGCAGATGTTCCTGCGTCGTGCATGGCGACCGAGAGCCTATTCCACTAAAGCTCAGTGTCATTAGGACAAGACAACGGAGGTTCGGTACACAGTACTTCTTGATAGGCTTGCGTGACCGAGAACTGAGACAATTTCTCAGTTGCCAATCGGAGGGAACGCTTAGTGCGCCTCCCTGTAAAGTTCATGAAGAAACGACAGCCTACCAAGGTACTCCAGTACGAGCGGCAATGCAGGATGGAACCAAGCCACCTGTAACTTATGGCTATGTGGTCAACTTGGATCCATGGCTGGCCAGCTACAGGAGGGCGCGAAGTGGTACTTCGACGCCCATTTTATCTAAAAGCAGTGCTACTAAGAAACAACTGGTGCTCCGCACACACTTGTAGCAGTCGCTCGCCGTTGTCAGTCGATTCGGAGTTAGGCTCATAATTACCACCCAGCTGAGCTCCTGAAGAGCTCAGACGCCCTACTTGTGCGTTCATATCCCCTGCAAGTACTATAATATCTGAACTAGTAGCACTGCGTAGTAGGGCGTTCAGTTCATGATAGAAAGTGTCCTTGGCTGCATTAGAACTGCAGTCGGTGGGAGCATAAACGGAAATCACAAACAAACAGCGTTTTGTTTTACTTCGCGAATCCACCTTAGCTGATGTCGTCAAACGGGCTGCACATAAACGGCTGTTCACCGGAATCCAATCAACCAACGATGACTCAGTCTTGGAGCTGAGAATGATCCCTACACCAGCTTGACCCGTGAGTGCCGCATCGGCGTCTCCGGATGCGTGCAACCAATAACAAAAGGAGAAACCCGGTGAAGTCAATTCAATAACCCCGTTAGGGTCAATAATCTTAGTTTCAGATACACAGCACACATCAACACCCAGTGTGTCCAAGGTGCGTGCGAGTGCAGCCTGCTGATATGTGTCTTAGAGTGCGGGCGTTGAATGTCGCCATGGAAACGGGACAGCGTGGTCTTATAAGGGACTTTTGCCGATAGGTGCTGTGGGATGGTGGCTGCAGATGGTTCTACTCCAATGGCACTTCGGTTGCTGTCAAATAACCTGGGAATTATAGAAGGAAGGTTAGTATTGGGGGTCGGGATGGGAGTAAGAGAAACAGGTGGAAAAGAAAGAAGTGGGGCGCCAGCAGTAGCATGTTTTCGCTTATTCGCCCTGCTGTATGCAGCAGATATGGCGAGCTTTGATAATCTGCGCCACGGCCGATGCAGGATGAAGTTTATGTTTGAAGAAAATGTCATGGTTGTATGTGGGCTGGGATACTGCCAGGGCGCCCAGACCTAGACAGGAGGACGATTAGGGTCCTCATCCAAAGCCTGTCCGCAAGACAAGGTTTAGTTTTACAGAAATGGACCTCATCCCATTCCAAACGTCCAACGTGGAGGAACAGGAGACTGAGTTTGTCTGACCTCTCACCACTGACCAACGTGGTAGGAGTAGTTCTCAAGGTGCCCGGAGGTATCACCCAGTATAGCTCAATGGGCCAATGAGGTAAGTAAACCGTCGCACCACGTTATGGTCTAATCTCGTTGCTACGGTGGATAACAGCCACAAAGACCAATACAACGAACGTGTCCAGACGTGCACCTATAGTCAAGTCGAAATTGTGAATCCTACAGAGTGGGGCCTGGAAATTAAGTGGGGCAGTTGTTCACACATACACACACACACGTACAAGTGAACGCACGCGCGCACGGGTCAAGCAACTGACCCTCTATGGACTCGGCAGGTTAGATTGCGCACGCTAAGCGAACCAAACGTAAACCGACGATGCGGCGGTCACTGATCGGTAGCGGCTGCAACAAACGGTTTGACGAGGTTGGATTGACAGCAGTAAGCCGGTGGCTGCAATCTATGACAGAGCGGCTAACCTCGGTATGTGATGAGCAGGAGTTTAGGCGAATCGTCCAGCCAGGAAAAAACTTTCTAATGAGAGTAAAAGGTCCAAAGGGAACTTGAATGTGAAGAAGTTTCGCGCTTGAATTCCTATAAGAAGTACGTCCAAATTGAGGAAAGTGAATAACCCGGTGCAGCGTTGGGATTACTCCGACAACTTTATATCCACCTTGTGGAGCTATTAAATTGTTTGATAAAGGGTTCATTGTATTGCGTGGGCACAATGCTGTCAGGTTGCCCAGGCCTAGACAGGAGAACGATTAGGGTTCTCAACCAAAGCCTTTGGTTCAAAAACCTGTCCGCAAGGCAGCGGGTTTGGCACTGGACTACAAGGAGTCCGTTTTAAGGAATAAGGAGCCACCTCATTACAACCCCCAACCTGGAGGACCAGGAGGCTGAGTTTGTCTGGCCTCTAACTATTGACCAATCTGGTGTGAGTGGCTCTGAAGGTGGAAAGAAGCACCACCCAGCATAGCTCAAATGATCTCTGAAGCACGCAAACCATCGCACTACGGTAAGGTCCAGCCTCATTGCGAAGGGGTCCGGAGTCATTACGTCGCGTATTTGGTGCAGGAAGAGAGTGTGAACCGCTCCGCACCATTATATCACGCACCAGGCTCCGATAATTGGGCCACGTGTTGCGCATGCCAGCACACTGACTTCCGCGACGTGTATTGTTTGCGGGTTGTGGGTGCGGTTGGAAGAGGAGGAGGTCAAGCGATGACTTGGTTGAGAGAAATGAAAACCCTCACTTCGAAGTTGGCGTCGGTTGGTGCTTCCCGACTGCCTCACTGGGGTTCTAAGGACACACTTGCTGATATGGCTTGGAGCCGGCCCCAATGGCGTTTATGTTGTGAGTTTCTTTGTCCATCCCCCTCCTGCTCAGCATCCCCTCCAAGCATGATCTCCGTCGTTAGGCATAATACAACTCTCTTTTTGCGGCACGATGTGCATCCGTTGCTTGGTACTCAGCCGGTGTGCCACTGGTTGTTTTCCTTTTCTTGTCTTTTGTATTGTGGCACAGTAGCTGAGGTGTTTTCCACCTGCAGCTAAAGTGTATAATGATGATGATGGAGCTATTAAATCCAAGTAGAAAGAGTGTAGGCTCAATGCGATGAGCAGTAAGATAGTGATAGATTATCCGCAAAATAGTCGCAAACTCTGATTTGGTCCGTTCGCAAGTCACCTACCATGATTCGGATGGCACAATAACTGTACCACAGATTGTGATCAATAGATACATTTGAATGTACAGAAATGACTTAAGACTAGGTTTGTACTCGTAGTCTGAACAGTGAACCGTAACATTCCCAGCAGTCTGTCTTCCTGGTCAGCGATGAGACGGACAGCAACGTCCAGCACGTCAATGGTGAAGTGGGTGATTATGAACCACTACTAGGACGGTGCTTCAGTTAACCACAGTGATGCGAATAAACAAATATCACGGTCATGCTTTGTAATTCGCGAGATTGTGTACAAAGGCAAAATGAAATATATACACAAGCTGAAAAGTGGAAAAAGAAGGATAAAAATTGCAAATTAGCAATTTGTGAAATGGCAATTTGGAACACCAAGCCTGGGCGACATTACACATCAACAGGCCACAAGAAAGAGTTCGTATGTGACCGGTGGAAATCGTCGTCTACCAGTTCGAAAAGTTGCTGACGAATTTGGCATCGGCTACGATCATGCTACTCACTTCTGGATGATAAACCACCTTAGATGCGTCGTATTTGTGCGGACTTGGTTGTTGCATATCATGAAAATGCGTCGACCCACGCGTCGCTAATTATCCGCAGTTACCTAGTAAGACAACAAATTCCCACTCTGCTCCCCATCCATTGTATTATCTATTCCTAGCATCAGCAGATGTCTTCCTGTTTCCTTTCTTTAAAATCAAGATGAAAAGTTTTTAGCAAAACACAGAAATTAAAGACAATGCAACAAAAGACCTGTTCTTCTTCCCAGAAAGTGTTCCAAGAAACGTTCCAAAAATAGAAGCACAGTTGTGTAAGATGCACTGCCAGTAGAGGGGATTACTTTGTGGGGATAGTGTTTGAAATGTTGTACAGTGTGAAATAAAGACGTTATAGCAAAAGTTCGCTTTCTTTTTGAACACGGTAATGTCACAATAATGTATGAGATCCTTTGGATCCGTCAGATCAGTGTTTATATATTCCATCGGATGTGGAGATTCTATGAAATAAGGGAAACCAACTTAATGGAGGGGTCATCACATTGAAACACTCATGGCGCGAATGGTTTGCGACCGGTTTCCACTTTATCTGATCGCATCAGGTAGGGATAGCACGCATCGAACCGGGAACCATTGGGATGCTAACCGAAACCTCTACCTCATTAGCCACCAAGTCGCAACGGATAACGCTTCTCACAAACGTTAATGAGATCAGAAGGGCGATTTTGAAGCACTGGTTGTGTGAATGGAGGGCGACGCGCATTCTCATTGCGGACTGCGACTCGCATTGGAGTGGACCATATTCAGTTCGAGCATTGGGACCATAATTGAGCAGATAAATTTTTGGTGTTGCCAGCCCGGCTAGCATCCCAATGGTCTCAAGTTCGATGTCTTGTATTGCTGACTGAAGAGAGAAGATAAATGCGAAAACGGACGTGCAGTGCAGTGTTTCCGGGCGGGGAACACACAACAATATCCACCTGGAACGAACTTTGTTCGTGTATATGACAAGTTTAATTGTTGCATACTCCCTTACATATAACCGCCATCGTTTCGTTGATGACGGTGCCACGGTAAATGGATCCGCCGGAGCTCGAGTTGCACGGATCGCAAATGAATTACTGAACACAACAGAACTCAGCTGCATTCTTATGGTACTTGCAAGTGTGGCGACGGAGTTTGATGTCGACGAATATGGGGGTTAAATTTTTGAAGAGGTGACAAGCAACGATCAGGATTACACGGTCACCTTGTAAGCCGAAAGTCACCAGATCGGTGCGGATGGTCTAGCGTACTCTTCAGCCCAATCGGGACCGGTTGTATTCGCGTGGTGGCAAAGCGTCGGTATGATGTGCTAGCGTACTGCTGATCCTAAGTAACCATTATCAGTCGCAAACACACAAACGAATATATACATGGAAATATAAGCAACACCAAACGAATCGGGCATTGTAGTAATGAACAGGCTTGACTACATTTCGAAGATGGAGTCCATTATGGGAGACACGCGGAAGTTCCAGCTAGATAATACGCCGGAAAACAACATCCTGGTGGAGAAGCACGTGGCAAGGAAGCTCCAGATCCTCCTGCTACATGGTTACATCCATGAGTCGCAGTACAAACATTTAAAACCAACCGGGACAGAGACACTTAGAATGAGAGGCGCTCCCAAGTTACACAAAGCAGGATTTCCGCTATGTCCGATTAGGTGCGTGAACAATTCATCTTATCACAATGTCGCGCGGTGGCTGGCGAAACTATTAGATTCGGTACGTAAACTCCATGATACGTATTGCCTGAAAGACTCCTTTGAACTGGCTGAGACGCTGGAACAATTGTCCCCGAGTGCAGAGCTTATGTACTCAATAGACTTGGACTCTTTATTCACAAACGTGAGACGGTTGAGAATTATGATTTTATCCTGAGTCAGAATGTGACTATGGGCCTGCCAGTAGAGTATTTAAGGGATATAATTCTATTGTGCACCGAGAACATACGGTTTGTGGTTGAGGGGACCGCATACAAACAGGTCAACGGGGTCACTAGGGGTAGCCCACTGGTACCAGTTTTAGCCGACATCTGAGGTATTTCCAACCTCTAGCTGACGTGTATAACGAGGATGATGATGACGACATCTTCCTCGGCTTGATAGCAAAGGAAATTGCTGCCAGCATTGGTGAAGCGAAATTGTACAGACGATATGTGGATGACATTGTCATCTTCACCAGCGGATAACATTTCACTCGGCTGCTGACCATACTGAATTCGATTCAGCTTAATCTATCGGTATCCCATGAAGTCGAACAATATAGTGGCCTGGCGTTTTTGGATATACGCATTAGCAGACGGGCTGAAGATACATTGCAGCGCACTGTTCACCGCAAATCAATATGGAGCGGACAGTACCTTCATTTTTCAAGCTTCGCCCCGATCGCATACAAACGCGGCTTAGTGAAAACTCTCTCCTACCGGGGTAGATGTATTTGCAGCCCCGAAACGTTAAAAGCCGAAGAAGAATTTCTACGCAAGACCTTAATTTCTAATGGATATGCTGAGAAGTTTATTCAAGTACACAGCAGACCTCCAAGCGTGAAAGCACCGATGCTGACGGCTGAGAAAAAGGATGGTTATTTGTTCTTGTCGTTCAAAGGGCACTATGTGGCAAATGATATCGGACGCAAGCTCCGGCCCGCTCTAACGCGCACTTACACGACAGCCCAGTTGTGACTCAGGCATACCACGCGAGGACTTTATAACTGTCAGAGCATCTCGTAGGGTAGTTCGGCCTTTGACGTTGTTTATCAGTTCACTTGCGGTTGCAGTGACTTTTACTTAGGCAGAACAAACCGTCAGTTAGCTCAGAAGGTAGCTGAACATTCGCCAAAGTGGTAGGGACAAGTGATTAAGTAAAGAAATGGGACGGATCTGAGAACTAATCGGAGCCCGGCATCGTCTATCACCAAGCACCTCATGACAACCCGTCATCAAGTGAACCCTGACAGCGTTCAAAGTGTTATTACGTAAGAAAAACCCGATAATGCTGGAAATTAGTGAGGCGTTGTTAATTAAGGTCCATCAACCTGTGCTATGTGCACAGAAACTCTTGAGGTAATCAATTCGGTTGCCATGGTCTTGACTGTGACATTTTGATTGGTGGTGCTTATTTTTCCATGTGTATAATCGTTTGTGTGTTTCTGCAAGTGTTGTGTTTGCGACTGAAAAGAACAATCGAAATGTTGACATATCGCAACCTCTTTCTTCTCTCTGCCTTGATGAAATGGCTGAAGGGGACCCACTGCTTTGACTAAGTAATCGTTTTCTGTGAAGGCTTGTTCGGTTCTATGAATGAGGTGACACACACACATATATATACCATTTTACACGCATGTTAGCGCATTGTACGAAGCTTTTAGCGTGGCACATTTTCGAAATCGCGTGCAGTGCTTTCAAGATAGCGAGGCTAAGAACGCTGTTTTGTTGTCGTTGTCACTCTCATTGGTCATGGGACGTTAGCCAATGGGACACCGGTTGGAAGCCCCCAGCATAAGCGACAGAAAGTCTAATGAAAGTGGTCGAACACCAACTTCTGTTCCATTTGGATGTCTATCTGAGGGAAACCACGCTAACTTGAAAGCACTGCACGCGATTTCGAAAAAGTGCCACGCTAAAAGCATAGTACAATGCACTAACATGCGTGTAAAATGGTATAGTGAGTTGAACGAGCCAACCGAAGCTGCGTGATACCCCTGCATCGCCCCAAACTCTAATTTTACTTGCGACGAGCATGAATAACAACCGCGCAATCCAACGAGATGACCAAAGAAATGGGAACAAAAACAGAGAAGTTAAACTACATAGGGACAATCAAGCGTGTATGGGAGAGACGCTAAACGATCAACGAAACAGGCATCGGAGAAAACGAGCACGTAAATCCAGAGGTGATCCAGGTGGATCCCTAATCGGAAGAATAAAAGGGGTCGAGCAGAACATGATCGACCCTGAAGTAGAGCGTGTCCGCGAGGTGGGAAGAAAGATGAATGGGAAACAGCACAAGTCGAGATTCGGCGGCAATGTAAAGGTCAATCAATTGAAATCTCGGATTGATTATCACTAATCCGCATGACGCCAAAATGGGGCGCGCATACGATGAGGCACTGGGAGGATTGGTTTAGAGATGGATTTGTAGTATGTACACGGAAAGAGAGTGATGCCAACACACAGAGGCACCACTAATTGTCACAGTGGCAATTAGAGTGGAAAAGTAGGTAAAAAGGTGAAGAGGGAAACAGTAGACAGAAAATATTGCTTATGAATAGCCAGTAGTGCTTCCGGAGATGGAAAATGGACCAAGAGAGTGAAAGGCAGGCACATCGATGGACATCCCACAACCTATGGGCATGATTTTCGGAAAAAAAGTGACAATTGAGCGATGAGGCAATCGTAGGACGAATTTGTGCCGAAGGAATTTCATAAGGAGGCACAGTTGTGGCCGCTGAATCAACTGATGATGTGGGCGAACGAAACGCAGCGACGGTGAATTGATCCGTATGCAGGGTCCGATACAGACTGGCTGGTCGACAGCCTGGGGCTAAATGAGGGCTACGCTTAGGTGGGACGTGCGGCTGAGCTTATTTGCGACAGTTGCGAGTTGGAAGAAGAATTAGGCAGCGCTTTCAAATCGCTAATTTGTTTGATCAAATATTCCTTTTCCTCATTGAACTGACGGTCCTCGGTGCGCTCAGTTTGAAATTTTGTGAGAAATGAGACGAGCTTTTCTTGATTGCGTAATAGAATCATGTGCACAGATTGCGGTTTGTTTGGATTGGCCACGAAAACCTGAGTGGTCATAAAACGCAACAGTAGCGGTTAGAAGCTTCGTGTGTCAAACAAGTTTAATTGTCAGATTCACAAATTGTACGGGAGATACAAATAAAGTGACAGGAGAAATGCGATGGTCCCACAAAGTGTGAGAACTTCCAGTTAATATGTGATTCTGTAAAGCTGCTCAAGGTTACTAGGATCGAGAGCACCAGCTGGTACCCAATGAACTGAGCACCAGAAAATGCGTTCGAGGGAACAAGCACATTGACCATTGTCTTCCGTGTTGCTCGGATTTTTGAAGAAAGTGTTTCAAACCAGGTAGATGGTAATTGGGCTACTGGAACGCTGGTAGTCACTTCGGAACAGGCTGCCAACCGAGCTCAGGTTCAAAGTTGCGAACGACACTTTCGCCTGATTTAAAGTGCCACCCCAGCAGACAAATGAGGCAAGGACCAAATTACAACAGCACAATGGTCACGGGTCTGAAAAATAGGATCTCATACAATCACAAGGCCACACGTCATGCATAGTGCAAAATGAGCTGCCATAGGAGCTAAGTACGATCCCACTGAACCCAACTGCAAGCTACTCACCAGTAAGAAAACAAAAAACAACTATCGAACGACCATACAACGGTCGGCACAATCTCTCATCCGAACAACAGGTCGTTCGGATTACCGCTGTGAATCGAGAAACTTTCCTGCGTCAGCTGCGTCAGGTAACGGACAGAGAGGACCTCATTTTCAGAACCGAGACTTAGTTGCACTTAGAGGTTACGGGCGTCTAGATAGCAACTCCAGGTATGTCACTCTTCCGAAACTATTGTCCCAGCAGGTGAAGTGGTGTAACCCTGTACTGTCGCAATAACTTACTATGCGAACCAGTGGAAGATCCAGATACGTGGGTAGCCGATTCGCTATGGAGCTGTTTGGGTCGAAGTTGTTTTTCGCCCCCTCTCCATTGTCCACTGTAGTGAATGACTACCGTCTAACATAAACTTTGACAAAAGCCTTACTCCCAACTTACAGCGATTGCAACGTGCACGACCTGGACGCCTTGGCACACCCCAGCGAAGCAATCAAGACTGAACTACAAGAACTTGTCGCATGTACTCCACTGTACAATCACATCAGCTCACCCACCAAATACATAACTGATAACAAAACATCGGTATCAGACCTTGTATCTACGAATGAAAACCCGACCGACAATCGATAGAAATCCCCCACCAAGTGATCGTGTTACCACATTTTACAATCATGTATGTTATGCCGAACACCCGGAGAAACACGCTGAACCAACGCGCACCATCACACGCTACAATATGCTGGTAGACCTGCTTGTGATGACCGATTGGGAATTCTTAAAAGGCGGCTCTCCTGACAGCGTCTAGATTCAGTTTGTCGGAAGCTTCAGCAATCTGACCTTAATTGCTTCAGAAACTAAGAGGGTTCATTCCATCAAGCTATCGTCACTCATCAGAAACAAAACTTGAAACTGCACATCAGTAAGGAATGCAACTTGGCACGCTTGCAGAGTCCGTCCTGGTCCTGAAAACAGCAACCACTGAACTGTTTCTCGGTGAGGACAAACTGTCTCACTAACAGTACGTGGCTTGTAAATTTTCCAAAGCATAAATCTACTGTACAAGCGCCTTACAATGTCCGCACAGTAGAACATGGTGTCATCCCGCTTAGCAGCCCAATCCGAGTGGTACAGAGCGCTGAAGCAGCAGCCAATGCTCTACGAATGCGGTATGCCCGATGTTCCGACGAGAGGTCCGCCATACTTGCACACCCATGTCCATGGCCCCGATTTCAGCACTTACCAACATCGCGTTTACCACCATATCTGTGTCGAACAAAGTGCACTCGCTGCGCCCCTATAGTTCAACCAGTACCAATGAGATTCACTCGAGAGCGATGAACGTAACGGCAACAACGCCGGCCGAACCATAATCCCATTTTTTCCAATGTGAGTGAACAAACAAATGGCGACTTCAAGGTGAAAAGTTGGACTAATCACGCGCATTTTTATAAGTGGCAGTTGCTCGGAACTCGCAAACTATCACACACACTATCAAAAGCAATCATAAATAAACTGTGTCAGCTGTACGCCGTAACGGTGCTTCGCTGCCGTGCGACCACCGCCAGTCGCACGCGGGCTAAGTGTACCGCGAGGACGCCCACCCCTACACGGATTCGAACCCGAGCTGCAAAATTAGGAGACAAGCTCGTTACCTCTAGACTACGGGTTTGTGAAGGTTTAGTAGATCATCTAGAAAGCCGTAACATTATAGCAACGGAACAGCACAGTTTGCGTCAACAATGATTACGCAAATCTACCTATTGACGAGACGCGGCAGCTGAACGGAAGCGGCTGACAAACGGGGACAGAGACTGATGTCATTTATCTCGACTTATCCAAAGCGTTCGACTGCCTGCACCACCACATTCTGGTTCACAGGCTCGAAAACTAAGGGAGTTATGGACCCTGTACTTGAGTGGATCAGGAATTACTTATTGAATCGGCAACTGCAGTTTAGAGCGTGCAGCGCCTTATCCGACCCAACTCATGTCAAATGTGGGGTCCGACGAAGATCAATTATGGGTCCGTGTCTGTTTCCCGAGTTTATCAACGAACTTACCTAGGAATTTATGCGTTACGCTGATAATGTTATGATGTGGCGGGAGATCGCCGAACAAGCAGATAACGAATCACTTCAACGAGACCTCGATAGGGCGAATGAATAGTCATTTCATAATCGCCTCCAGTTTAATTCGTCATCAGCTGAATATCAAATACAAGCTTAGGGACCATGTCATGCAAGCAGTTACCCAGAATCGTGACCTCGGAGTATTAATACAAGTTGATCTAGGCTGCTCAGAACAATCTGAGAAAGCGTCAAAGACTGGGAATCAACACGTTAGCATGCTGTAGAAAGCATTCGGGCAGTATGACACATGTGTGCTCTTAGATGCTTAACACATATGTGACGCCTCATGTGGAATACACAATCCAGGCAGAGCTGGCACAAGTAAGATGTCCCAGCACTCGAGACTCCACAGCGAAGAGTCACGCAGCACGTCAAAGGATTGTCCCACCTTCCATAACAACTTAGGCTGAAGACCCTAAGATTGTACATCGGTCAGTATCGTCGCCTCGGTGGCGACGTAATAACCGCCTATCAGATTTCGAGAAACCCCAACCACTTCTGCAACTCCGTCACAGCACGAATTCGAGGGACCACCGGAACAAGTTGGCTAGAATATCGACGGAACTTTTACTCTCTCTCTGTGTGTGTGTGCTAGCCATGGAACGCCTTCTAAAATTACATCATTCCCACCCCCACTTTACCGGTGTATAAAAAACGCTCCAACATTGCACTAATCCACCTAAGCCTGTGTGCATCGACAGACGATTTGATGTGATGTACGTTGCACAACCAGTACTAACCTATGCGCAATCGAGGTTGGTCATTTTCTGCATGCCTCTGTATGAACACTGCTGTAAGTTCACAAAAACGCTTTGCAATTTGTCGGCAGGTTTGCTTTTTTTCCCTTGGCGGCCCTCATTCCGGCCATCCAACAAGGGTTGTTAAGCATAACCTTTTTTAACCCGTAAAACATCATTATTCCATCGAAAAAGTGCCAGACACCGGTACAACATGATTTTTAACGACGCACCTGGGTAACCGAGGCGCGTAGAGGATGTGAACAGATCATTTGGTACTTATTAAGTATCGCTCACATTCGGTGCTTTCATAAGACGGTTAATGTAGAAGTCACTGAACCGGTGTGTGATAGCATGGGATGGCAATGGAGGGTCCTAAAAACTGGAACCGCCTGCACTGATTACGTCAGGTACTTTGCATGACAACCTCGTGTGCAACGTGAAGCTAAACGAGGTTAGTCAAAGCTACAAAAATTACCAAAAGACAATGTCTACAAGAGTATCTTAGAACTGCACAGGGAATTAATCGGGTTGCAGGTGAACAAAGTGCCTGGTCCGGAAAAGTTGTCTCCCGCCGTTCATAAGGAGTGTACAGATTATCTGCACACACAACCTCTCGTTGACTTCAAACAGCCCAATATAGCTGACAAATTAGGAATATTCGAGGAACCTACAAAATGGCCGCTGCTGTTTCCTCTCCTTGGAGTACTGTTTGTTACGCTATTTAGTGCGGATATATTCATATCATTGTGCTGTTTTCGGAATGTTGTCTATCTGAACCATTTTAAGGTCATCAATGATATCCAACTCCGCCGCATTTACGAAATCATTTCGAAGCGTCGCAAGAAGCACATCTTATGCCGAATACGGCAAAAAGGCCGGAAACATCAGCAAACGGATTTTCAAAAAACATTGTGGTAAGTTGAGAAAACATCGCACTAGTTGTCAAATTGGCCTCAGACACTGTCCTATAGACAGAGAACAAATCCTGCTGATTCTCTCCAGCAATGTGTGCACTTTCCTCAGTAAAAGCACTGACCTTACTGACACTATGATGCGTAAGGAATATGCTAATGCAGGTGTCGTTATGCTACAAGAAAGTTGGCTCCATCCTGACATTGAAGACAAGGTTATCCAACTTAGTGACTGTCGTGTCATAAAAACAGATGGACCTGGAAAGCCGCCCAATTGTGGAGACGTCATCAGTTGCATCAAGGAACACTGGTGTAAATCGGTGACCCTGTTGTTTACATACTTAATATCGAAGGTCAGCTACCATTTACCTGAATGTAAGCCAAAGATTTTAAGATGTTTCATTCGATGGTTATTGGAAATATCTGTAGAGCTCCCGATACATCACTCTGTCAGAGTTGAAGAAGTTCACCGATTACCTTTCCCCAGCGTTACTGCTCAAAATTGAGAGCGCCCACGGTATCTGTGTTGGCGACTTCAACGAGAGTGACAGGATTCATTAGATCTATCGGTCTAACAAATATGGTGAACTTCGAAATCAGACTGAACGCACAGTTAGATTTTGTCTTCACAAATAAAACTCAGTTATTTTCTACACTAAGATGGTCTCCTCTCGCCAACTCAGATTATGGCATTTCGTAGGTATGCCCAGTCATGTACTGAAAGATCACGTTCGTCTCTTTGACAAAGAGGTCTTTCGAAACCGTCAGAGACTGCTCGACAGACAATAGTTCGAAACTCCAAGCGATGTTGGTTTCAACTGAGTTTTCAGCTTGCAAGAAGGAAACACTATCTTCGGAGTAGGATCACTTGACTGAATACATTAAATTCTGCTTCCATTTGTACTGCTCCGTTGAGACCATCTACCTACAAATGGATAGATTTTCTTCGCCATTACTGAAGCAACTTAGGAGTGAGAAAGAATAAGCCTAGAAATGCAAAATGAGTGCGCAAGTGAAAAGATTCGCTATGGCAATCAAATCCGAGATAAAATGGTAGAATCGCCTAAACATTGCGATAGTGTTGGGCCCCCACGATTGTCGCGATCTTTGGCCAACGTTCTCATAAGCGCATTGATAACGTGGATGTGCATAAACTCAACGCTGAATTTTGTTATCCTCAACAGGGTATTAATTCTTTACCCCAATTCATCAACTTAGGTCAGGTAGTTTATTATTTGCAGAGAACTCAAAACATTGAAGATAAATAAGGCTACCGGTTCCGACGCATTATCCCTACTTGTCCTAAAACACCGTGCAGATTATCTTGGGGAACCGCCGATCGCAATTTTCAACCGAAGTCTTGTGGAGAGCACCATCCCTAGTATTTAGAGACCTGTTAGGATACCACCTATTCCAAAGAAAGACTATCAAAAGTATCCTCCAATAGCATCTACATCGGTGATATTGAAGGTATTGGAGAAACTGCTGGCATCTTAGCTTTTCATACGTATCAATACAAACAATCTATGGTTGGCAGCATCCGGTTTCGGATTTGCCTGTCACTGTGGCAAGCCACAGGACGCCTGCGCCTACAGAGGGACCATGGATGGCTTGCGCCGCACCACCCACAGCTCCAACCACACACCACATATCCAGTGTAAACCCGAAGGAATAAGACCGGGAGGCATGTGGATGGGAGCCACGTTCTCGACTACAAAGATGTAAAAGATGCAAAATCCACTGCAAAAATTGCAACAAATACTATGTGGGCCAAACAGGAAGAAAGCTCGGCACCAGGCCACATCAGCATAGCCTAGCCATCCGCCGACATGATTAGAACTCCCTGAAGTCGGTACGTATGGGCGCCGAGAATCATCAGTTTGATTTGGAGAATGTCAGGATCATAGGCAGGGCAAAAACTCGAAAAGCACGCGAGTTCATCGAGGCTTGGTACTCGGGAAAGAACTCAATCAACCGACACTTAGATCTTGATACTGCCTATGAAGCACTAAGGATTAAAACAATACTCCGCCCCGGATCAAAAGGACAAAGGAACATCACTTAAGGCGGACTCTAGCCAATAGTATGCGAGAGTTGACTACACGGTCAGCTCACGTGGACCAATAGACTCCTGACGTTCGAATCAAGTGATCAATAATCACTTGGATCTGCAAGTGGCTCGCATAAATCGCACTGATGATGTCGTCTAGCCTGACGATGAAACGTCTGCAACCAAATCAACCAGCTCGGAGAACACCCGCATACTCGACTACAAAGATGCTTTCGTTAGCGTTGACAGATCAATCCTGCTCAACCAGTTGTCTGAAAATGGGGTAACAAATAATAAATAATGTGTAAGCTGTACGCCGTAACGGCGCTTCGCTGCCGCGCGACCACCACCAGTCGCGCGCGGGCTGTACACCGCGAGGACGTCCACCCCTACGCGGATTCGAACCGGTGACCTTATGGTTGCAAACCATACGCGCATACCACTCGGCCACCGGCCCACTGCAAATGGGGTTCCAAAAAGTGTGCTGCGTAGTTAAAAACTATTTCACAAATCGCACTCAGCTCACCCAGATTAATAGAGTGAAGTCTGCATTGCTCTTTAGTCAAGATGCTTTACAGGGAGCCATCCATTCACCTGCTCTACTTTATACATTGAAAAGCTACCCATACCATCTATCTCTAATGAATGGAAGTATACTGACAATGTCGTATTGGGCTGCGTAACTCCAACCGCTGTGACACCTACTTTCCAAAATGTTCTAGATGAGCTCGTGGTTTGGTCCTCATCCCGATCCCTGATTTGGAACCTTTCAAAATGTCTTGAATTAATATTCTCGTTTCCCCGACCTGACAAGTTACAAGTTGTTTTAGACACCATTTCTTAAATGGCAATGCGTGATCAGGTCATACCCAAATCGTCAAGTACTAAATTTTGGGGGGTCGTTTTATCCCGAAACTTAACTTGGTCTACTCATGTTGCCGAAACCTTTTCTAAGGTTAGACGGTTATCATTCCATGCTCTTCGACTTAAACTACTTTCAGTACCCCGTGTTTTGATTCTTAGATTTGTGACTGCATGTATACTATAACATTGGCTCAACTGTTCTCCTGCAATGTTCCCTGGGTTACACAAAAAGGACTACCACTGATGTTGCGGTCTAGAAAGCTTATTTCCAGATACAGCAGATTGTCCCGATAGAGCCTGGTGGATTTCGTCAAGAAGCACCTAGACGTTTGTACCAACTTTTCCTCCAAAATCCTAAACGACCCTCTTTATCCACTAGATTGTGACCTATCAAAAACACTATCTATTTTGTAGAAAGTAGAAGTCACGATTAAACTGCACACAATAATCTATCTCGACGGGGAATCGAACCCCGGTCCCAAGAATTAGCGTTCCGTTGCTCTACCACTGAGCTACCGTGGGCTGACGATCAGGTGCGCAATTTAATACATGACTTCTGTTTGGTACGCGACGTATTGCCAATGAGCTCACAGTATCTGTCCTGGTGTTGCAGAGTGGCTCACTTACTCGTCACGTCCCAATGGACCGAAGTATCTGTCCTTCTGATGTCCAAAGGGCGATGGTAGATTGCTTGTGGATTTATTTGTGAGTAGCTTAATGTTCGTAGAAATCCACAAGTAAACTATCTATTTCCTCTACCCGCTCCAAATTTAAGATTCTGTTTTCACGTACTGCAGTTTTGCCGCAATTCTGTGCTACCGTACCTGTCCCGCTTGATTGCTGACCTAACCAAAACTATCAGTATGAAGCGAAATTATTTACTCGAGCCATAAGTGCGAACATTTTTACGCGTTTCATTTTTTATGTAACAGTAAATTCATATACAGCACCATCCGCAGTGATGGTGTACCATGCTAAAAATGCACCTACCAGGGTACATAAAGCCTACTTTGACTTCACGTGACTGACAGTTGGTGAAGTGTCAGCATCACGCCAGTAGCAAAGAAAGGAATCTGCAGATATCGGCCGATCGCATGCAGGTCGGTTGCTCTTAAGACATTCGAGAGCCTTATTCTTAAAAGGATTTCAGCAGAGACCTATATGAAAGATCCACATCAGTTTGCATATCGCAGCTCAATGGTGCACTTTAGATGCGGTAGCATGTTTGGAACATACTGGGCTCTTGTCACTGGACAATAAAAACAAATCCATCCTCATCTGTCTACTGGATTTTAGCAACGCTTTTGAATGTGTGAATCATGAACTATTGTTGCGCCGTCTATTAGATTCCGGAGTACTAACTCCTGTAATTCTTCCGTTGAAAGATTATTTCATCAGGCGTACCGTTTATAATGTTAGTGGGGGAAAGTTTTTTAATCACCACGGACTCTGATGTTCTTCAGGGAGCCATTTGGTCCTCATTTTCCTCTTACGTCACCTCAAACCCGTTTATGAAGAAGCCATCTTGCCGAAGTATGCGGACGATGTCATCCTTGGAGTGCATCATCCAAGCATAGAGCCATCAGCCAAACAACAAACCCTCCTAGACAACTTCATCGCATGGTCCAAATCCCGATGCCTTCTGTTACGCACCACAAAATGAAAGGATGTCCTTTACCGCTGCTCCAAAGAAATCGCTACAAGCAAATCCTAACGCAGTGCCGCAACTTTGCATTGACGGTGAAAGTTTAATCTCTTTCACTTCAAGAAAAGACCTGCGAGTAACTTTGAACGGTGGGCATACGTGGACTCTTCACATGAACGAAACATTCGCTAGAGTTAGGAGATTTTCATCTTATGTTACACGTCTCATGTCTTCCTCTGTATCTCGTTCTTTGATCTAGCGTTTTGGCACTGCAGTGTTTGGTACCCTACTGAAGCTATAACTCTCCCGTGAACTTTCCTAGTGTCCTGAGTAAGGACCTCAAAGTATTTGCCAGATCAATGAAGCATCCATCCCGGTGCAACGGTATTTAAACGTCGGAACTTGTTAGCATCATCGCATTCAGGCTCGAAAACTCCTGTAACAAGGTTACAACTAAAATACTCACTGTTCTTAGCCCACAATTCCACAGAGCGTTGTCCGAATGCGTATCAATGTCCTCGACCGTATAGAGCTACAAAACTATATACACCTGTACAAGGACCCATAGGACATCAGTACTTCCTTGCCTGTCACGTTTCTTGAACGATAAGAATTCAGTCATTCAAGAACTACCTAGTATATTAATCCATTGATATTCGTTCTGTTAAGCTTTTTTAACGATTGTGGTTTTGTTGCGGGCCCTTCAAATATTCCCGTAAAAACGCGCCAGAAACCCCGGCAGAACGGCTGTAGAAAGCGAGGTTCAATTCCTCCTCACAACGTAGCAGATTTAAGCCACACCGAGACGCGGCCCAACTGCAACCTTTTGAGACTGAGACTGAGACTGTACTTAAGAGCAAGTAGAAAGGTTTCTGTACAACTCTATCGAATTACGAAAAATCAAAATTTACTTGTGAATTATCAGCAGTTGTGTCTGGTTCGTTAATCGTTTATCCGTGTTCGGTTAGAAATTTGTACTAGCGTCATTATTTCCGGACATACAATGTCTTCTTTTGGCACTGTATGTGCATCGTTTCACAAAGCACAGGTTTCCAAAATAATCGTCGATACGGGTTTTAAAACACTTCACAGAATCGGCCTCTATTAATCCTTCAGGTAGTGTATTCCATAAGTTTACGATTCTTCGTTCGATACAAAGCTGATGTGATACTTTGTTCATGCTGGGGACCCTGAGTTTGTAACGATGTCCTCGGGTGTTACAGGGTTCTCGCAGGTGAAATATTGGCCGCAATATGGGGAAGTGATTCAAGTGTAGTACTCGATGGGTCATAATAAGATCAATTCTTACTCGGCGATAGGACAGTGTGTGGAGTCCGAGCTTTTCACGTTTTTCATATGGAAGCTTTCGTAGACTTGGTATCATTCTAGTTGCGATATGCTGTATTTTCTCCAGTTTTTCAGTTTCCCATTGGGTTATCGGATGGTAAGCTGGAGCACCATATTCAAGGATTGGTCGAATGAGCGAGGTGAATAGACGAGGGGCGGTTTCTTCGGACCATATGGAGAAACTGCGTCGTAATGCCCATCATCATCATCATCATCATTATACATGTCAGCTAGAGATGGTAAAACGCCTCCGCTATTGTACCGCAATACATAAAGGAAATACATACATACATACAATACATAAAGGAAAAATAAATACGACAGTTGAATGCCAGCTGAGCTACCAGCAACGGATACGCATAGTCCGGTAAGCTACTAGCCGGCTACTAGGCAAAAACAAAAATTTAATTACGTTTTACCCTACGAAATAAGATCGTAGATGGAGGGACAAAGGGGAGGGACAAAGAAACTCACAGCAGGAACGCCACTGAGGTCGGCTCCTTGCCATATCAGCAAGTGTATCTAGCCAAACGTGTTCACCGTCTTTTGGACCCAACCAGGGAGCCGTGAAGCTCCAACTGAGGCCAGCTCCGAAGTGAGGGCCTTCATTTCTATGGACCAAGTCATCGCTTGGCCACCTCTCCTCTTCTTCCACCCACATCCCCGGTGAGCAAACAACGCATGTCGAGGGAGTCGGTGGGCTGGCATGCGCAACACGTGGCCCAGCCATCGGAGCCTGGTGAGTGAAATGACGGTGCTGAGCGGTTCATTCACTTTTCCTAGGCCGTAAACAAGGCGTCGACCACGCGCGTTACTCACGCGGTGTTCCCACCAGATGTGAGCCAAACTGCGAAGGCACCGATGGTCGAACGTAAGTAGCCTCTTCATGTCCGCCGATCTTAGGGGCCAGGTTTCGCAACCGTACAGTAAGGTCGAACGTACCGCAGCATTGTACACTCTACCCTTCAGGGCAAGAGTAATGTCGCGCCGTCGCCATAGGTGGCGAAGGTTAGCAAAAGCACTTCGAGCTTTCGCTATGCGGTTCGTGATCTCGTCTTCGATCCCAAGGGCGCTGATACAACTTCCCAGGTAATTGAATTTCTGAACGACTTCTAGCTGATTCCCACCAAGGGTCAGCACCGGGGGCGAACCCTGCCAATCCTGGAGGAACGTTTTGCACCTCGGTGGCGCAAAGCAAAGCCCGAAGCGACTGACAGCCAGTGCTAATCTGTCCAGCGCGGCTTGACACATCTGGGAGCTGTCACAGATGAGGGCAATGTCGTCTGCATACTCTAAGTCAAGAAGTCGTTCTTCTGGGAGTCGCTCCACACCTTCCAAGTCATGTCCTGTAAATGCAATCTCCATGACTTCGTCAATAGCGAAGTTGAATAGGAAAGGTGACAGCGGGCATCCTTGTCTCACACCGCTGGAGATATTGAAGGGTGGCGACAGCCTGCTGTAAGCCCTTACTCTGCCCGTGCTACGCGCATATAATGCTTGGATAATATTTACATATTTCTCGGGCACACCTTTCCTGAGTAGACAATTCCAAAGGGCACATCGATCAACCGAATCGAAGGCCCCTTTGATGTCGAGGAACACGACAACGGTGGGCCGCCAATATGTGTGACGGTGCTTCAACAACTGACGCAAGGTGAAGATGTGGTCGATGCAGCCACGACCCCGACGAAACCCGGCTTGCTCCTCAAGAATCTGGCTTTCACGAGCGCCTGTCAGTCTGTGGAGAATTATGGACGCGAGTAATTTGGAGGCGATGGAGATCAGACTGATTCCTCTATGGTTGCCGCATTCCGAGCGGGAGCCGCCTTTGAAGATGGGAACAAGATCCAGGACACCAATCCACATGAGTCGGCTAACTGACCATGTGCTATACCCGCTGCCTTTCGGGTGTATATTTAATCGAAGGCTTGGGCTGAGGACCCGAGTCGTTCTCCTGTCAGGTGTGGGCGCCCTGGCAGTATCCTAATCCATCCTCTTCGGAGGTTAGGAAGTGGTCGATGGCCCTCTTCCCGTAAAACCTAGCCATGGGAGACAACAGGTTTACGGGTTATAATCTCACAGCTCGATTGGCGTAGAGCACGAGTGCCACGCATTGTCTCTGACGGTGGGAGGACACCTCCGGGTGTTCAATGGTTTGCTACTGCCCGCCTCAAGTCAGGGAGCCCCTAGTCAAATTGGTGCAAACCCGCCAAAAACCCACCTGCGTCTGGCCGTGGTCGCAGGTGCGTATCCTATTCCGGTCGCAAAACATATAATAATTGTTCCAGTACCTCAAAGGCTGCGTGTGACGGCCGTCAAGCAGATCCCAATCTGTCTCTGCAATCACATTCCCGAGCTGGATCTGCTCCCCACTGCCTTGTGGGTCAGGCTATTGAGCCAAAGACACCGGGTGGAGTCCCTCAAGCAAACCTCCAAATCACCCACTGCCTTGTGGGTCAGGCTATTGAGCCAAAGGCTCCGGGTGGAGTCCCTCAAGCAAACCTCCGAAGCACAACAACCACCTCGCCTGCGATTGCCCACCAATGCAATCGTATGCCTGCGCGCAAAGCACTCAGCATCGGGTACTGGAACGTGCGCACACTACTGGACCGGAACTCCAGCGAGCGCCCGGAGCGACGTACTGCACTGGTCGCGATGGAGCTGGCGCGCTACAACATCGATATTGCGGCGCTCAGTGAAACTCGGCTCGCTGAGCAAGGTAAGTTGCATGAAACAGGTGCTGGCTACACATTCTACTGGGTGGACAACGCCGCCTCAGCACCACGTGAACATGGGGTCGGATTTGCAACATCCGATCGCTTCCATGGCCAGCTTGTGGGTGAACCAACGGGCATCAGCACGCGACTGATGATTGTTCGCCTACGACTCGGAAGAGGTAAGTTTGCTACTTTTATAAGCACGTACGGTCCGACCATGTGTTATCCTGATGACACGCGTGATCAGTTCTACACTGAGCTATTCTCCGTGATACGGTCTGTGCCGAGGAGCGACCGACTATTTCTGCTGGGTGATTTCAACGCGCGCGTTGGGCGTGATGCATCAGCGTGGACAGATGTTATCGGTGCGCATGGCATTGGTTCAGCGAATGCGAACGGTGACAGGCTGCTCTCACTGTGTGCCACTCACGGCCTGACGATCACGAACACTCGGTTTGCACTGAGTGCGAGTGATATAACAACTTGGACACACCCACGGAGTGGTCACGCTCACCTGCTCGACTATGTCATCCTACGTCAGCGTGATATGCGTGAAGTGTGCATGACACGTGTACTGCGTGGAGTTGAGTGTGGCACTGATCACAAGTTGGTGCGGACCAAACTGTACAAATATTTTCGAAAATCTATGTATTGCACTCCCACCGGGAATCGGCGTAAATTTAACATTCTCTCCCTCGGTACTGTGGCGAAACGTACTGAGCTGGAGAAGGCGATGGCTGCACGCCTGTGTGGCGATGTGGACTGCATAGCCACAGTGGGCGACCTGTGGCACTACATTCGCGACCAGGTGACAGCTGCTGCCGAGGAGACCATCGGGCGCGCAAACTGTAAACGGCATGATTGGTTTGATGAGAACAATGCGACAATCGGCGCATTGGTGTGGGAGAAGAATGCAGCATTTGCTGCACATGTTGCGGACCCCAGTGACTTGGGAAAGAGTAGTCAGTTTCGCAAACTTCGACGGCAACTGACCCGAGAGCTCCGTCGCATTAAAAATGCATGGTGGACGGCGAAGGCGAAGCAGATGGAATGCTACGCCGAACGCCGTCAACACAAGGAATTCTTTGACTCCTTGAAGGCGGTGTATGGACCGAGATTGGAGCCGCTGAGGACACTGATCGATGGTAGTTCAAGCGCTACCTGCACCCAGACTGCAGACATAATGCAGATCTGGCGGAAACATTTTGACTGTCTCTTGAACAACCGTTCAAAGATCGACTGGCCTAGATTGAACGGCCTGTAGCAGCACGATGTGAAGGCGGATCTGGCGGATACGCCGACACTGGATGAGACGCAGAGAGCACTTGCTCAGCTGCGAAACAGCAAGTGTGCCGGAGCCGACGGGATCCCGCCTGAAGTATTGAAACACGGTGGACCCGCGTTGTTGACTGCGCTGCACCATTTGGTGCAACGCGTGTGGATTAAGGAGGAGGTGCCTCCTCAGCTGAAGGATGCCCTTGTGCTACCACTGTACAAGGGCAAAGGTAGCAAGCAATGTTGCACGAATTATCGTGGCATCAACTTGCTGAGTTGTGTGGGCAAGGTGATTGCCCGAATCCTGCTCAACCGCCTCGTCAGTCAGGTTGTGGAACCTAACGTGGCGGAGGAGCAATGTGGATTCCGTTCGGGTCGCAGCACTATAGATATGGTGTTTGCGGCTCGTCAGTTGCAAGAGAAATGCAGAGAACGACACCAGCCATTGTACTCGCTTTTTGTTGACTTCACCAAGGCATTTGATACGGTGAACCGCGAGGCATTGTGGCTGGTGTTAGGTAAGTTTGGTTGCCCGCGTAAGTTTGTAAGTTTAATTGAATGTCTGCACAGTGGTATGCGAGCGAGGGTGCAGCTGAGTGGAGAGACCTCGGATGACTTTGCAGTTGTCTCTGGTGTGAAGCAAGGCTGTCTTAGCTCCTGCCCTGTTTAATATATATCTTCATGCAATGTTGTCTTGTGCTTTTGATGCGGCTTGTGCTTACGGTGTTCGTGTGGAGCACCGTATTGATGGTGGGTTGCTGAACATCCGTCGTTTCGGTGCGAGAACTCTAGTCTGTGAGACAACTATCCGTATGTTGCTGTTTGCTGACGACTGTGCGTTGTTTTCACGCAGCGTGGATGAGTTGCAGCACATGACTAGTGCTCTGGCTTCGACAGCGGCCAAATTCGGGCTCACCATCAACACAAGCAAAACTGTCTGTCTCTTTCAGCCTTCACCGGAGGTGCAATCTTCAGTATTACCGCGAATTAGCATTGGTGCTGAAGTATTAGAAACCACCTCCCGCTTCTGCTACCTTGGGAGTGTGATGTCGACTGATCAGCAGCTACACGTTGAGTTGCGTATTCGCGTGTCGAAGGCGACAGCGGCATTCGGGAAGCTTGAGTACCGAGTGTGGAACAACTATCAGCTTAGCATTGGCACGAAGCTGATGGTGTACAAATCCATGGTACTGTCCGTTCTTCTATACGGCAGTGAAACGTGGACGATGTACCGTCGGGATGTGCGATATCTCGAGCGGTTCCATCAGCAGTGTCTGCGACGAATTTTGCGGATCGGCTGGGGCGACAGAGTTGCAGACACGGAAGTTTTGCGCCGAAGTGGGATGTATGCATTGGACTGCATACTTTTATTGAGACACCTGAGATGGCTCGGTCATGTGAGCCGTATGGATTCGACGCGGATATCGAAACAATTCTTATACGGTCAGCTGAGTATTGGGAAGCAGCACGTGGGGAAACCAAAGTTACGTTACCAGGACATGATCAACGTGAGCCTCACACGTTCTAACCTTGATTGCAGATCATAGGAATCGAAGGCGGTTGATCGACGTGCATGACGCGATCTAATCACGAAGGCAGTTGCTGAAGTGCGGGAGAAAGCCCTCATGCATGCAGAGAAGAAGCGGCAAGTGCGGAAGCGGCAAGCACCGATGAATTGTACTCCATCGACATCAAGCGCATGGTGCTGTAGAACATGCGGTCGCGAGTGCCTTAGTCAGGCAGGCTTAGTGAGCCATGAGCCAGGCCACTCCGGACTACTATTAAAGCGACGACGGGTCCTGCAGAGAACATAAGCAGAACCGGCGCAGCGTTTGTAGGCACGCTGCATTCGATTTACTGACCGCGTGCTTGCATGCTAATTCTCTTTATTTCAGGTGGTGGGTTTTCAGTTTTGTCCTAATGCCTTTCTTTCTCCTATAAATGTCTAGTGTCTAGTGAGCATGAGCGAGGCCACTCGGGACCACTACAGAAGCGACGACGGGTCCTGCAGAGAAGTACTCAAAACCGGCGCAGCGTCTGTAGATACGCTGCATTCTTTTTACTAACGGCGTGCTTGCATGCTAAGTCTCTTTATTTCAGGTGGTGGGTTTTCAATTTTGCCTTAATGCTTTTCTTTCTCATATAAATGTCTACCTGTACTCTATTCCATTAACTTGCACACCTCGCTTAAGCCAATTGTGTTCGATTTCCATAACATTTTTGTGTTCGTGGCATTTCCGTATAGTATACTTTCTCACCTCGTAAACTTATCTAGGATTCGTTTGTAAACGAATTATTTCATATGCTCATTAACTTAAGGTTTATGTCACCGTTTCCGTATGCATCAATCGAGTTATTTTCTTTCCCTCTCTCTCTCTCTCTCAAGTGTTTGGCTGTTGTTTGGTATCCCCTGTGTGGCTGTGCTTGATGTGCATGTTGACAAGGTGCCTACCTGTCTATTACCACTACCTCGTCCATACTGGCTCCAGGAGACAGTTGGTCGTTGCTGGAGGGGACGGGGTGCACGGTCCTTGTGGCCGTGTTAGGATCAAATAGTGGTTCCATGCACTCAGTGTGGAGCGGACTACGGTCCAGCCACCGCCTTGTGTGCGCTTGATTCCCAAATACAGTGTGCTTGTGTTTGTCTGTGAAGGAGTGTGGGCCGGCTCCGTTGATGAAACGTGGTTCCCATCCGCATGCCTCCCGGTCTTATTCCTTCGGGTTTACACTGGATATGGGGTGTGTGGTTGGAGCTGTGTGTGTTGCAGCGCAAGCCACCCATGGTCCATCTGTAGGCGCAGGCGTCCTGTGGCTTGCCACAGTGACAGGCAAATCCGAAACCGGATGCCGCCAACTATGTATGTATGTATTTCCTTCAGGTATTGCGGCACAATAGCGGCGGTGTTTTCCCACCTCTAGCTGACGTGTATAATGTTGATGACTTATTCTTTATTATTCTTTATTCTTTGTTCTTAATTCCTTAATAAAAGGTTATTATTTGCATTACTTGACATCAAACATACATACATCACATTTTGTACAAGCACTACCCTGCTTTACCTCATAATCATAGCTTCCTAAATAATTTGTGCTATAGCGTACCTTATTCTCAGCCACATTTACCCCCACGTCAGAAATTTCAGGTCCAGTCCGCGCTGTAGCGCGTCAGTGTCACTGTAGCAATTCAACAAGTAAGTTGTCGAGCGACAAGAGCGTAGCCATTATTGTGCGCATCGTTTCCTTTTCCCTTTACCATTCCATTTCGTCTTCTATCTTGGAGTAGCCATTTATCCTGCGATTTCACGCCTCGCACTCGGTCCTTTATCGGCAGCTGACATTGTCGCCCAGCTAGCCACCAGTTGCGACACCAGCTCACCGTTCATGCAGCTCCAGCGATTACTAGGTGGTTCTCCAACTGCTTACGAAGTAACTCCTTTGCCTTTCAGCCCTCTAGGTCTAATCCACATGGCCCAGCCATCGGAGAATGGTGTGTGACATAACGGTGCCGAGCGTTTCACGTCTTCCTGTGCCGTAAACGAGGCGTTGAGCACGCTCGTTGCTCACACGGTGTTCCTACCGCATGGGAGTCAAACTGTGATGGCACCGGCGGTCGAATGTAGCTAGCCTTATTATGTCTGCCGGTTTAATGGGACGTTTCACTACCGTACACAGCATGGTGGAACATACGGCTGCATTGTTCACTGTACGCTTCAGGGAGAGGGTGATGTCGCACCGACGCCATAGGTGGTGAAGGCTAGCAAAAACGCTCCGGCCTTTCATTATACGGTTTGTAATCTTGTCTTCAATTCCAACGGCGCTGATACAACTGAACGACTTCTAACTGATCCCTACCAAGGGTCAGCGCAGGAGGCAATTTCTGCCAATTTCGGAAGAAAACTTGGCAATTCGAGGGTGCACAGCATAGCTCGAAACGGCTGACAGGCAGTGCTAACCTCTGTAGTACTGTTTGGCATGTTTGTGAGCTGTCACGGATAAGGGCCATGTCGACATCATACTCCAAGTCAAGAAGTTCCACACCTAACTCGTTTCCTGCGAACACGATCTCCATGACTTTGTCAACAACAAGTTGAAGAGAAAAGGTGACAGCGGCATCCTTGTCTTACACTTCTGGAGATATTGAAGGGCGACCACATCTGGCCATGAGCCCTCACTCTGCCCGAGCTACGCGCGTAAAGCGCTCGGATAATGTTTACTTATTTATCGGGCACATCTTTCCTGAGTAGACAGTTCCAAAGGGACATCGATCCATCGAATCAAAGACGTCTTTGATGTCTAGAAACACGACAAGGGTTGGCCGCTGGTATATATGACAGTGCTCCAACAACTGACGCAAGATGAATACGTGATCGATGTAGCCCCGACCTCGATGAAACCCGGCTTGCTCCTCACGTATCTGGCCTTCACGAGTGCTAGTCAACCTGTGCAAGATGACAGGCAAGCAATTTGGAGGCAATGGAGATCAGACCGATTCCTCTATGGTTGCCGCATTCCGAACGCAAGCCTCCTTCGAAGATTGGGGCACTAACGGAGCGGCTCCAGTCGGTTGAGACAGTTTTCTGCCTCACAGTTTCACTATTAACTCATGTAAGTCGCCAACAAGAACTGGGCTTCCGAATTTGAATATTGCTGGAGGACAATCATCTGGTCCCGCGGCTTTATTCAACTTCAGCAGTCCGATCTAATGTTCGACTTCTGACCAGGAGGGCGGATCCAAAGGGACAGTCCAGGGTGCAGTGCCATCACTGGCCGGCGAAGAATCGAACAATTCTAGCTGATTACATTGCCTTTCAAAGTGCTCAGTGCAACGCCCCATGCGCTTTGACAAGTTGTGAATAGACTGTCCACTCTCGTCACTATAGTTTCACTAACACCAGGTCTCCTGCCAGTTTCCTGTATCAGACGGAATAATTTTTTGATTACTAAGGGCAGCGACCACTACCATCTCTGAGGCATAGTGAGACCACCATGATTCGCGGTCTCTTCAGGTTAGCACGGGTTTTTGTCCGGCGATCTTTGCGCATCTCATTGTGTTCGCTTCCAACCGAAATGCCCTGGCGAGCATCGATTAGTTCCGGAGACTGTGTAGAGACCCAATGTCTATGTTGGCTTTTGGATTTACCAGATGAGGATTAGCTTGCTGCTGTTAAGGTCTGGCGAACATGCGACCAGTTACCAACTGTATTCAGTTAGCGCTTACTCGATCCGAATGCTAGCGTACTTCGAAACGCATTCAGGACATCTGGCTTCGCGAGTTGGCTGGTGCCTATGCGCTCACAGGGTCGTCTTGGGCGCTCGCCAAAGCGCACCCGCGAATCAGCACAAACAAGTGCACAGTCGGTGTCCACACGTGTGCTCCAAATCAGGTGACAGTTTTGAACACAACCTCTCCAGCGGAATGACCTTTGCACCATCGCCGTGCAAAGTTCTTCTCCAAGATTGGTTGGGACGCACTCCTGCACTGACACTTGGCGGTGATAATTTAGAACTCGTCGAGAAGTTAAAGGATCTGGGCAGCTATATCGGCGCCAATTGAACGGAAGAGAAGTCACTTGCGGTATAGCGGAAGCAAGAGGTGCTTTTTCCAATCTCCGCCACCTCTGGCGCTGACGTGACGTCACTCTCGCTCTGAAGAACCGAGTTTCCAATGCAGCCGTCCGTACAACCCTCCTGTACAGTTGCGAAACTTGACCCATCAAGTCAACAGATATAAAGTGGCTTTCTCAGTCCAACCATTCATGCCTTCGCAGCTTAGCTCATGTCTGGCATGAACACCGCGTGAACAATGAGCGTGTTCGGTGTATCGTATTTAGTGCAGGGAGAGCCAGTGAGCCGCTCAGCATCATTATATCATGCACCAGGTACTGATGGCTTTACCAAGTGTTGCGCATGCCATCCCACCGACTCCCGCGATGTACGTTCTTTGCGCGCCCGGGGTTTGGATGGAAGAAGAGCAGTAGAGGCCACTCGATAATTTGGTCAAGAGGAATGAAAACCCTCACTTCGGCAGCTATCTCCCGACTGCCGCGTTGGGATCCCGAGGACAATGAACATGTTTGGTTGTACATACTTGCTGTTATGGCAAAATGGTGGCCCCAATAACGTATGAGTTTCTTAGTCCATTCCTCCCATTTACCTTCCCCTTCCACCAACGATAGACCCAATGCACCATATACTACCTAATACTGTATTACTTGCTTTTGAAAGCCTTTGTAGTCAGTAATTTTTGGTATCTTATGTTTTTGTATTTCGGCATATTAGCTGGAGTGTTTCTTACCCTCAGCTAACGTGTATGGATGATGAGGACGAAGCGCCGGAAGTAGCTTGTTTCCCATTTTCCTGATTATGAGGAGCCGTGGAACGAAATACAAGAAGCGGGATCAGGCGATTACTTGGTCTAGAGGAATGAAGTCGCTTACTTCGGAGTCGGTGTCGGTAGATGTTTTCTGACTACTTTTCTGGGGACTGAAGGATGATAAACATCTTTGGTTGTATACACTAGCTGACACGGCGAAGAGTCGATTTCAGTGGCGTTTGTGTTGTGAGTCTTTGTCCATTCCTTTCTTTTTAGCTTCCCCCTCCAACAACCATCAGAAATGTGACGTTAGCATTAGGTTACTTTTTCTATAGCTTTTAAGTTTACATTGCTTAATGTCCTACTTTTTGTATTGCGGAACATTAGTTGCGGTTTTTCTTGCCCTCATCTAACGTGTATTGACGGTGATGGCGATGAAAATCTTCCTGCAGGATTGGCTAGTCGCTGCTCCTATCCTCTTTCAGGTCACTGGAAGTGGTAGATAAGTTTGTTTACCTCGCAAGCTGTCTCAGCACTGATGGTTTACCGGATGAGCGCGTCTCCCATGCTCGCGTTGCTTTTGAAATCTCTGCTATGGCGTCAAAACGATCTGCGTCTATTTCTGAAGCGCCGAGTTTACAATGCCAAATTGAGAGCGCTTCTGCTCTATGACTGCGAGACTTGGCCTGTTCGCGCAAAGGATATTGTGAGTGTCTGTTTTTGATCATTGATGGTGTGCGATGGAACATCACCTTAGTAATGAGGATGTTCGGCGGAGAATTTTTAGATCAGACAGTGTTTGCCGGCCACTGAGCAGCATAATTTCTTTGCGCAGACTTCAGTGGTTTGGGCATGTTCTTCGCATGCTTACTGATCGTTTACCTCGCTGTGCCTTCTTCGCGCGTGCAGAATTCGGTTGGAAGCGAAAGCAAGGTGGCGAACATATGATGTGGGCCAGGATCATGAAGGAGGTGACGTCAAAGTTAGCCGTGGTCGGGTGCTCTCGGCTCCCTGGCTAAAGTGTGAAGGATCAGGAATACGCATGACTTGTAACACTTTCGGATATGGCAAAAAACCGTGCGCAATAGTAGACTTGTTGTGACTCTCTATTCCTATGAACACTGGTTTATATTTTTACCTCCATTCGTTTGTTTATTGTGTTTCTCATACATTGTGGCACTGCCAATTGTATTATTGGCCTTGTTAAATATATATATATATATATATATATATATATATATATATATATATATATATATATATATATATATAGTTTTCTGAGGCGGAGAAGCGTGTAGAAAAACAAGACATCTCGGTTTATCTCTTTTCTGTTCAACTTATTCTCCTCATCCTTTTAGTTTTCTATTCGACTGGCCTTGCGCCAATCCTGTACTTATAGATGTACATTTTGGATCCCATTCTTTTCTTGTTGTATGACCAATAACAGATGAGGGTGGATCACGTTCCACCGCAGCTGATGCAACTTTCTTCTATACACGTTTCCAACTTCCTCATTTTCCCCCCAATTTTGTTTCGTTTCCAACTGGCACGCTTTGTGATCCATTTCTGTCGCCGTTTCCATTATAGGATTTTGATTCAATCTTACTACCTGCTTAACAGGATGCCAAAAGTGTTTCGGCCAAAACTGGCCAATCCCGTCGTTAAAGCAGCACCGTATGTCATTTACTCCCTCTTCCCTCGTGTGACACCGTCTTTGTTTTCCAAGTAGCCAACCTGCTGCTTGTTCACCGAAACTAGATTCCAGACCAAAGTCTCTTTCACCTGTGCGTTCGCCTCCAGCTAGAAAAGATGCGTACTCCATTCCAAAAGTAAATCCCATGTAAGTGTCCACTTTCTATACTAATCAAATAGTCACGTTCCCACCATCCACACTTCCCCGAAGGATATACCAAGTGATAAGTGCGTCGTTGTCGTTTCCATTAACCGATTTCGCTAGCCAACCTGTTGTGGATATAGATCAGCCGGTTCCCGAAAAGCAGACCATTCCTGTTCCTGATGTCGGAGTGGAGTTATTTTCTTCAAAGAAGGTAGGTAACTTTTCTCGTGAGCACGAAGCTGTTGCTAATCTGTTCTGCAGAAAAGACACACATCCGCAAAATGTAACCGTGATCCTTGTCCTGCCGCGGATCAACCACTTGATCGGTCCTCTGTGTCCTTGCGTTCACTTCTACACTGGATCCCAACGAACAAGCCCCCTCCGTCGTAAGTATAACCTTTTTAATCAGCATTCACTATTCATCGTATCGTTCGGCTTCATCCTGTTCTTTCATCGCTACATTTATAGCTATCGGCTGGAACGGTCTAATGCACCTTCATCTGCCTCCTCAATCGCGTCTGAAAAACAAGAACCAAATGTGAAAGAACTCCCAATCAAATCCTCTTTGGCTTCAATGACTACACCGGAAGTACCACCCTCGCAATTGGACATGTTGGCGCCTCAGCTTAGGTTAGACGCGAATGGGAATATCGTAATTGACGAAACCAGTTTGTTGGTCTCGGTGCAAGAGGAAACGGATCGCAGTCATTTGCGTCATGTGACTGAAGAGGGAGGTGTGCTCGGTGTAACCTACAACAGTTTCCGTCGACCACGTGATCGTCAACGGGGTCGTTGGACGAATCGCGAGCTAATTCGATTCTATCGCGCTTTGAGCACAGTTGGCCCGGACTTCTACCTCATGACCAATTTGTTTCCCAATCGGACACGTTTGGAGCTGAAGGTGAGTTTGTATCCGTGTGGTTTGCTGATAGCTGCAGTGCTAAAATCGTCTGGCTTACCTAGCGCCAACCAATGTCCACTGTATAAATCAACCATGCCCTAATTTCCACTATGATGAACCCACTGGCACGATCTTACAGTCACGTTCTCCGAGTTTCCGACTGAAATCCGCACGGACTAGAAACCCCGATCACTCTCGGTGAGCAATCCTAGGCGGAACTGCAATGCTACTCGCTGGTTCACCGCTATACAACCATGACATTTCTGCAACGCGTTTCAGGATAGGAACTAAACGGGCCATTTGAACCCCCTTTTTACCAACAAGGACCTGATGATCGACGTAGTAGCAACCTGCACTCCTTTGGGGGCCGCAGCAGTCACGCGACACTAGTGTACCACTGCACGTGCTACGCAAAGTATCCTAACGTACGTACCGAGGAATATTACGTTTTAACTAACTGTATTGATCTGCCGACCTCATTGGTGCAACCATTTGGTTTTTTCTAGCCGAATAGTGACTTGGAGTGAATATGTCAACAAATTTCACGAGCTCGTTTTCAGTCTGTCATCACCGATCGTGTCGAGTATCCTTTCAAGAATCAAATGGAAGTCTAAGCAAAGTATCGTTTATTCTGTACTTAAGTGTGGAGCCTCTGGCGGGCCTGTGTCCGAAATGATAAGGTGTCTGTCTTGCAACCCGAAGGTTGCGGTTTCTAGCCTATGTAGGAGGACTGGGCGACCCTCGCGGTATCCCTAACACACGCGAGCCTCGGTGGTTGTGTGGTAACGAGACTTCGGTACGGCATATCGGCACACTTCTGATGTCCACAATGGTTACTTTCCATCTCTTTTGTCTTCCGCGGTCTGTCTTTGTTCGTTGGTCCGTACGTTCTGCTCGCTTCACTCGACTTTTGCTCCGTCTGCGTTGTCTTCCTGCAGTCATTCTTGAACGCGTCGTCTCTCCTTTGTCCCTCTGGTCAGCGCACACACGCTCCGTCTTTTCGCGGCTGTTGCAGATAATCCGCTTCTTCTAGGCTGCGTCGATCCCGATTCTCCTTTCTGGCTCGTCCATGCGTAATCAGTTTGTGTCGACGGCGACTGCTTAGTCTTCTGCTTGCCTATAACCCATTGGACAGCTTTACTCAAATGACCAACTACTAACACAGATCGTGCCGTGGACTTGAACTTTCAGAAGTTTGGTGACGCGACCACATCACTACAGATAGCCAACTTTGATGAGCGTCCACTTTCACCTCTTCCCCAGCACAGGTCTGCATCGCCATACCTGTTCGCATAGTTAGTTTTAGTGACCACCTCGTGCGTTTCTGTGCTGGAGGATTTTGCATTTTTATTAGGGGACTGAATTACCACTGTTTTTATTTATTCTTGCTCCTTACTACCAAGTCGTACGCCCTGTTAGCACCCTATTCTGCGATGCAGTCCGGTTAGCCGCCTCGTAGAAGCCTTATGCAATACGACTTACGCCATCAGACGTATTTCGCGATTTATAGAATCATTTTATGCTTATAGAAGGGGCGTTGTAATGCAGTAGAACGACGAATGTTTGTGTTCTTGTTTGCTTCACAGAGCTTGAAGAGCCCAAATCGCTGCAATTCCGGAGCACGTGGGCTAAGGATACTGCGAGGGTCGCCCGGTCCCTGCGCAAGCTGGAACCCGCGCCCTCGGATTACAAGTCAGGCATGTGATGCTTAAGGCTACGGGCTGGCTCTGTTCGGTGGACTGAGGAGAGTTACGGTTTAGTACAATAATTTCTGCGGCTTCGTGATTAATCTCGTTGTCCTGCTCCTCGTCTTCCACCTTAGATCTTTGAGGCGCGAGATTATGGTTTTGATCTATCACGACGTAAAAAGGATGACGAATGCTCACTCCCTCCCTATACGTCGCTACGGGTGTTGGAGATTGACAATGCATCGCCATCTTCAATCAGTCTACCTGATAGTTGTGCATATAGTGGCCTTTTCGGATCTACATCCTCTCCTAACACCTTCGACGCACTTTCAGCCAACACACTTTAATGACGAGAAATCCTACCGGTGCAGAATTACAAAGTGCGTGACTATCAGTGCATTCAACGCAACATCTATGCACATCACGGACTATCAAGTACGATTCTGACTCTCTTGTCTAACACCATGCTCACTCAGAATTGAGTTAGCAACTTTTTTGGATGTGCCAACAATCCAGTTAGTCACTTTGCGACTGTAGTCCTCTCGGCACACATCATTTCCGAGAGTGTGGCTCGTATTGGCCCAGCTAATGACATCTTGCATAGCCCTACCTTTTTAGTAGATGTCAAGCCTCTCATGCTTTCCCAACTTTCAGGTCTGCCAAGACCTTGACCGTTTGTGGAGACGACTATCTGCAGTGCGTCAAGTTTTTCTACACGGATCAGAGACGTGTCACTGCCTACTTAAGATATTGGTGGACTGCTCTCATCGAATTTCTATGCAGTACTTGTTTTACTCATGGGTAGGGGATTTTTGATCGGAATATTTGTGAGTGTCTTCGCAATAGCTTCCAAGTTAGGTAGTCGACCGCACGCGCCCGGATACGCACTGGAGACGGTGGTTCCGATCTTTTGGTTTCGTCAATGGGGCGTGTCCATCGTATCCATCGGGATCCGAATCCATGACCACTAGGGGTTTGCACCGCTAGCCAGGAGTTGAGGTGCTGCCTGGTGAAAGGTAGTTGACCTTGATTATGCGGACGATGTTGGGACGGCCCAATCAATCCTGGATAGCCTGTGTAGAGTGGTTCCATTGTTTGGTATGTGTTTCGCACCTTTAAAGCGCAAAGTATTGCTGCAGGACCATTATCCACTTGTTAATCCCTTGACCCTAGCTAGCGAGGAACTCGAGGTAGTTGATCAATTCACTTACCTTGGCAGTTGTATCAGCAACGATGAGTGTATAGCTACTAAGGTCAGTTCACGTATGGCAAAAACCAGAACTACCTATTTTAATTTGCGGAATCTTTGGCGACAGAAAGGAGTTTTCCTCCGTTTGAAAGGCCATGATTACAAAACCACACTGAGAGCCGTCCAACTGTATGGGAGTTAGACTTGGCCCCTCCGTTCTGAGAACCTGCGGCGCCTTCAAGTCCTTGATCATCGTGGTCTGCTGATGTCGGGTGGTGCTAGCGTGTCCGCAAAGATGATGTGCGTATGCGAGTACTAGATAGTGATAATCATGCTAGCTCCATGTGCCTGGTCACCGCTTACCGAGGATGGCCTTGTTTTTTCTGCCAGATGTAGGGTGGCGCAGGGCTTGAGGTGCACGAAGGTTCACTTGACAGCGGGAAATGGAGTCATTGACGACCAAACTGGGTGCCGTCGGTCCGTCGTCTAGCCTTCCAGGCTGGAGTCCACGTGACCCACCTTGTGCTTAGCTCGAGACTTTACAGGACATGGCTTACCGTCGAACCCAGTGACACGTCTGCCGCTGTCTTGTATTTGGACTGCCTGTTTAAAGTGTGTTTGCTGCTGAGTTATCTGCGGACTAATGGCTGATTTTGACGCGGAGCAGTAAAAGCCGCAAACAGCTGTCATGTCGATGCCGCCTTATCTTTGCACGATAGCCAGTTGTCTGTGATGGTATGTTCTTGACAAGGTGTAGGCACGTTGACCCTGAATGTTTGCTTATGGCATTAGCGTTTTCCGCTAAGTCACGCTTCTCTCCCTCTTATTATTCTGCGTTCCCTATTTTGTTATCGTTGTATGGAAGCTATGCACCAGTTCAAATGGCTGATGTACTACTGTTGATGATAATGATGACCGCTAGCCAGTGGCTTACTCCGCTTAGGCATGTGGGACAGCAACGAACATGTGGTGGATTATCTGATTTGGAATATGCTGCGGTGCAACCCTCAAGTACTTGCTTTGTCATTTGAGGTTACGTACCGTACCCACTGGACCGTTCTCGTCGCACTTCCTGGTTAGAGAGCATTTTCCCACTACTTGAATGCGCATACTGAAGCACCTGTCTAGGGAGAGTACGCCTGAATGAGTATAATACTTAGGTGAATACCTAGGGACAACCTACTTTTTAAAGTTTTAAATGGAATTTACTGCGGCCCCTAACGTCCTGCCACTTGACGGACAGCCGTTTCATCCAGCCAGAACTCCGTCGGAAATACGCATACTCTGGCTCGTGTTAACGGCCCTCTTGCAAACAAATACATAACTTGCTGGGCCACAATGGATTTCGCACCCCAAGTGGATACGTGACCAGTTAGGATCTCGTGTGGTTCGCTCCTGCGGAAGGAATGCGGTTACTGAACTGCCCTTCGCCGACATGTATCGCAACTATTTGCTCGGCCACGTCAAACCCCGTCATACACTTTGACCTAGATGCCTGAGCCACATCATTAGTTAGAGAGCGAGAGAACATTAAAGCTTTCGTAGCTACTAGCACGATGCATCGTATTTTGTCGGCTGCGAAAAGAAAGCGAGTCCCACCTGTTGTTTAAATTAGCCGAGCACCACGGGTTTTAATATGATAAACTGGTTCAGACTTGTATTCCGGTCCGCAGCTTCTCATAATCTGGAAACTAGGAAACAGGCTGCTTCCGGCGCTTCATCCTCATCATCATCCATACACGTTAAGTGAGAAATACACTCCAGCTAATGTGCCGAAATACCAAAAGGATAAGATATTAAAAATTACAGACTATATTGGCTTCCAACATCAAGTCATACAATATTAGGTATCATATAGTGCATGGGGTTTGACATCGTTGGCGGAGGGGGAAGCTAAACAGGAGAGGGATAGAGTAAGAAATTAAAGACACAAATGCCATTGAGGCCACCACTTTGCCATATCAGCAAGTATGTACAACCAAACATGTTCATCGCCCTCGGGATCCCAGCGCGGCAGTCTGGAGATAGCTGCGGAAGTGAGGGTTTTCATACCTCATGACCAAAATATCGCGTGACCTTTACTGCTCTTCTTCCATCCAGACCCTGGGCGCGCAAACAGCGTACATCGCTGGAGTCGGCGGGCTGGCATGCGTAACATGCGGCCAAGCCATCCTTACCTGGTGCATGATATAATGGTGCTGAGCGGTTCACTGGCTCTCCCTGCACCAAATACACTACACCGGACACGCTCATTGCTCACGCAGTGTTCATGCCAGCCATGAACTAAGCTTTGAAGGCAGAAATGGTTGGACGGAGAAAGCTACCTTATATCTGTCGACTTAATGGGTCAAGTTTCGCAACTGTACAGGAGGGTTGTACGGACGGCTGCATTGTAAACTTTGTCCTTCAGAGCGAGAGCCACGTCACGCTAGCGTCACAGGTGGCGAATATGGGAAAAAGTACCTCGAGCTTTCGCTATATCGTTCGTAATCTTCTCTTCAATCTGGCGCCTAGTTAAATACACAATAATATATCAAAGGCAACTTTTTTTTTACAAACGGTGCTCTTCATTTTTTCATTCCAGGATGGCGTTTCACCCCAGTCCATCAGGTTTAGTATTGGCTCCGAAAATACATTCCCAGGACTTCCAGAATTTAGTTTAGCTCATGTCTACGACTACTGCCTTGTACCGAGTATTATCCTAGCTGATCACGGACAACCTTGGGAGTCGATCCAGATACTGTGTGGCGGTCACCTGTAGCTTTGTACCTAAATGCTTACCACTTCCTTGGCCTGAGCAACCGGGAAGCTCTCTACCCACACAACACATGGATCTTCGCATCCCTTCTCCTAACATTTTCCTCCCCTTTTATTGTTGTTACTTATGTGCTGTGGCATTCTGCCAAATTTTTATTGGTCAAGTGTTATATATATATATATATATATATGTATATGTATATACAGTCGATTCCGGTTAATCGGACCACAGCGGGACCAGACCATTTTGGTCCTATTAAGCGGCTGGTCCGATTAACCGAAGTTACCCGATGTAACAAGATGGGACGTGCTATACATAACATAGGAAACTACTATTATGACCTGTATTGGCGGCATATATTTATAGCAAACACACAAAAAAGAACTGCTTTGTTAACGAACTTTGTTCACTGAAAAAGAAATTTACAAAAAGTTTTCGTAACGATCTAAAGATATTCAGCATGCTAAGTACAGTTTTATACAAAGGGATTACCGATTTCCATTCAGCGTTTGAAGACTGTATCCAGTGTGGTTTGACGCATTCTTTTAACAGACTGCATTCGCACAAAATCACCACAAACATGTAACGCAGTAATATGACTACCTTCATTTCCTTCCTGCATGAAATAGCGGTGCAATGTTTCAATGCATTTCCTTGCATCCTGTTTTGTGACTGGCATCAACACGTTAGGGTTCTCTTCATCACTTGCATGGTCTTCTGTTGCTGTCGTGTGTTTCGCTGCTATTCGAGCAACAATGGCAGCATCGCATTCTTCATTTCCATCATAGAGTTGAAGTTCGTTGTCGATTGACAAAAATTCTTCGTAATTTTCAACTTGTTTCAACTCCACATTCTCGCCGTCATTTTCATATACAATCAACATATCCACATCCATCTCCGAGATAATATGCTTAAAGCCACAGCGAGAAAAACAGCTCCGAATCGTCGCACTGCTCATTTTTCGCCAACTTTCGGCCACGAATGTAACAGCTTGCAAAATGTTGACCTTTGCACTGATTGCTCCGGCCGTCGAGGATGAGGTCAGCAAGCCTTCCTCAATTGATTCAAGGGTGTAATTCACCAACCTTGAACGATAAAAGGTCTTCAAATTTTTTATGATGCCCATGTCCATTGCTTGTATCAAAGATGTGTGGAGGCAGAAATTCCATCTGGATATTCTTCAAGAAATCCAAATTTGAATGTGCTGCACAATTGTCGAGAAGTATTAACATTTTTCTCGACTGCCGTTGTAGCTCTGTGTCCCAATCCTTCACGCATTCTTTAAAAAGTGTAGAGCTCATCCATGCATTTCTGTTCGCACGATACACAACTGGTAAACTGTCCATTCTGAGTCCCTTAAAGCAGCGAGGCTTGGCACATTTTCCTATAAGCAGCAACTTCCTCTTGTCTGTTCCGGACATGTTTGAGTAGCACAAGACAGTTACGCGATCCATTGCTTTTTTGCAGCCAGAGAGAGTAACCTGTTTGTAACTTAAGGAGCCGTCCGGTGTAGCCCTATAGTACAACCCGGTTTCATCAGCATTATAGATGTCATCTGCTGGAAATTTTTCAAGAAGCTCTGGTAGTTTTTTTGATTTCCATTCTTCAGCTCGAGCGCTATTGGCACTTTCTTTCTCACCATGTGCTTTCTTAAATTTTACATCATGTATAGATTTCCATCGAGACAACCAGCCGTCCGTAGCTACAAAATCTTCGTGGCCCAGCATTTTAGCGAGTTCTGCTGCTTTGTACTTTAACATTGGGCCACTTACTTGCACGGCTCGTCCAGTAACAAAGGCAAATCAATCATTAAGGGCCTCATCGACGTCTGGATCCTTGCCTTCACGCTTCCGTTTTTGGGAAGTACCTCGTCGTCCTTCACATTGTGCCCATTCTTCTCGCAGATCTTTCTCTTGTTTTATCAGGCGCGATATTGTAGATTTTGCCAAGCAGGTAATTTCCACCAATCGACGCTGACTAGTGGTTGGTCCCTGTTCCTTGATCTGATCTAGGAAACGAATCTTCGCAGCTAACGTCAAGTCCCGTCGTGGCATTTTCTTAACATGCAACAAGACACGCACAGTTCACTGAGGTGAACTCGAGTCTGTCTCCCGGGTATTTCTATGGTTGACCTAGCCACCTGCTGTCCTATGATTTGCCGGACCTGTGTGTCCGCGATCACTTGCCGTGCTCGAGAGTAGGCCCGCAATGCGGGCTAAGGGCATTCGGCTCAATGGACGTGCGGTACATCGATCGAGCGGTTAACGACATGTGAACAAGCATGTATGTCTTCGCTCCGCCTACAAGTGTTGGAAACTACAATCAGTTTCGGGCGGTTCTAAAGCCAATCAGATAGATGTGCCTCAAGGTTGCCAGAGTTCAGTTTATCCAAAGGCCAACTCGGATTACCGTAACTGAATGATACGCTTTCTTGCCCGACATATGAACTGTGGGTTTAGTCCAGACATCCAGGCACAGAACTTGATTTTAACGCCTCTGTTACCTGCCACTTTCTATCGTCTGGTCCGATTAAGCGGAATTCCGGTCCTAATAAGCGGACAAAATTAGGCTAGCGTAATAGGATGCGTTTCGGTTCTTCAGAATTTGGCCCGAATAAGCGGCTGGTCCTATTAACCGGTGGTCATATTAACCGGAATCGACTGTATATATATATGGTGGGTTTGCGATTCTCTCCTAATGCCTTTATTTCTCAAGGCCCACTAGACATTTATATGAGAAATAATGTCTAGTGGGCCTTGAGCTAGGCCCTTTTTGGTCACTACAGAAGCGACGACGGGTCCTGCAGAGAATTACGGCGATCCGGCGCAGCGTTTGTAGGCACGCTGAATTCGATTTACTAACCACGTGCTTGCATGCTAAGTCTCTTTATTTCAGGTGGTGGGTTTACAGCTTTTACCTTAATGCTTCTCTTTCTCATATAAATATCTCCCTGTACTCTATTCCATTAACTTGCACACCTCGCCTAAGCCAGTTGTATTCGATTTCCATAACATTTTTGTGTTGGTGGCATTCCGTGAACTATACTTCCTGACCTCGTGCACTTAGCTAGGATTTGTTTGTAATCAACTTATTACATATGCTATTTAATTAAGGTTTATATCACCGTTTCCTTATGCATTAATCGAGTTTTTCTCTTTTTCTTTCTCTCTTTCAAGTGATTGGCTGTTGCGTGCTATCCCCTGTGTGGCTGCGCTTGATGTGCATGTTGACAAGGTGCCTACCTGTCTATTACCCACTACCTCGTCCATACTGGCTCCAGGAGACAGTTTGTCGTTGCTGGAGGGGACGGGGTGCACGGTCGTTGTGGCCGTGCTAGGCTCGAAGAGTAGTTCCATGCACTCAGTGTGGAGCGGACTACGGTCCAGCCACCGCCTTGTGTGCGCTTGATTCCCAAATACAGTGTGTTTGTGTTTGCCTGTGAAGGAGTGTGGGCCGGCTCCGTTGATGAAACGTGGTTCCCATCCGCATGCCTCCCGGTCTTATTCCTTCGGGTTTACACTGGATATGGGGTGTGTGGTTGGAGCTGTGTGTGTTGCAGCGCAAGCCACCCATGGTCCATCTGTAGGCGCAGGCGTCCTGTGGCTGGCCACAGTGACAGGCAAATCCGATACCGGATGCTGCCAACCATATATATATATATATATATATATATATATGTAATTAGGCAGTGGCGTACCTTCAGTGCTGGGATTGTTGTACTCTTTCAGTGCCAAGTGTATTTGCATAAGTGGACTGGCATACCTCTGGTCCTGGCTATCATCGAACGGCTACTGCAAGTGGTGAGTCGGCTCACTTACTTTGGCGTAGCTGTCACTTCTGATGATCACATCATTAAGGAAGTTACATCGCGTATAAGCAACCTCCGTGTGATTTTCCGGTGACTCAACCATCTATAGAGATGGCGAGCTATCAGCCTATCGGTGAAATGTAGGGCATATAACATTGCGGTACGGTCGGTCTTACTGTAGGGATCAAGGTTTTGACCATTTCGTGGCCAAGACATTAAATGCTTGACCTTTTTTGATTTGCGAAATATTGCCCATATCTGGCGGGCACACCGATTGAGCAATGTAGAGGTTTGCCGGTTTGTTTTTGGCAAGAGGCCTTCTGGTGCCTCACTCTAGTGTTTGATAGACCTTAATCGCATGCGTTGGCTAGGCCATGTCCACTGTAAACCCGTTTACCGACTTCCTAAGCGTGCATCATTAGCCATGGTTGCACGATCTTGGGCGAAACCACGAGGTGGCCAGTCCATGACGTGGGATAGAGGCATGAAGAAATTGACTGAGACTTAGTCAGGCTGATACGTGCCGTCTCCGTGGATGGGGGCCTCGGGATAGTCCACGCTATTGGTTGGAAACCGTATCACTCACGCAGTCAGTGGCGTTCCTGCATTCTGTTTCTTGCATTTAGCCACTACTTTTCCACCCCGATTAGTTTTGAGCACTTCTGCCCGGTTTTCATTTCCTTTCCACTCTATTTGCTTTCAAGTTCATTTCTTACCTCTGTTATTTGCTGTTATTCTCGCGACGTGAGTCTTGGCAACTGGTTCCACCGCACTTCGGTGCCTGGATCCCAGTTTTTTTAATTTAACTATTGAACCGGACTAAACTAGCTTTGCCAGTATGCTCCTTGTGCCCCGTAGATGCTTCATATAGGATTTCGATGAACACAAATATGTTCTGTTTAACTCATCCCTGGTTGATCGATGGCAACTTACTAAGGCGTACGTAAGCAGCCCAGGAACAACGGAGGCACGCTATCTCTTTCTTTTCGCTGGCGATCACCAATTGAACCGGATTTACGATTCCCAAACTGCAGTTTCCTGTAGAGAAAATTCAAGGGTTGTGGGGAGGATATTGATGCCAACCTTATCTGATCTCCATCCGTTGTTCAGTCTTGTCTAAATGACTCTGGAGGCAGTGAAATGTGTCATCTGTCGCGGGTCAATGGTCGCTGAAGTACGCTTTTATTCGGTCAAGTTTGGACATTGTAATGGCAGGTAGGATTCCGTGACAACCGTTGTTTTTGATTTTGATAGGACAATTTCATGCATTTATGCTTTTCGTAGTTTGCACAACTTTCTGATGCCTTGGTCGACTGATAATCTTATCAGTTCAACCACTTTGACAAGTGCGAAGTCACATGCGTTGACGGTGAGCAATTTTATTTACTGAACAGTTGATGGTTCTTTCATGTCTCACTTTGCGGGCTTTCACCGGCCTGTGGTGAATTGGCTTCCGGCATTTGGCTTGTAATCCACAGGTCACTGGTTCATGTCTGTGTAAGTGCGGACGGTCTCGTTATATCTCTAGCTGATAAGCCACGGCTGTTGACCGCGTTGGTGACAGCGTAGTCGTCGCTAATGCTGCGCCGACATAATGCTGGCTTGAGGTCGCACAACTTAGCTCGGGATCTTACAGGGTATGATCGCAGCTGATACCTTTGATATGTTGCTTGTTTGTTGGTTGGTGATATAAAGTGTTCTTTTGCCTATGTTTTGCTTAAGTTATCTAGATCTTGCCTCTTATTAATGGGGCCGTTTGTCATAACTGACGCGTCAAGGTTGACGAAAAACCAGTATGATATACTGATATGTCAGTGCTGATTGTGGGTCTTGTTTTTACCTAACCTCAATCATTTCCATCGAGGCTTTCTCATCTCGTATACCTTTCAGCGGAAATTCAAACGTGAAAACCGTGTCAATCCTTACCTCGTCGACCAGGCACTGCGTAAGTCCACTTCCATTCGAAGTGTTCTCCTTTGTCCGACGGTCTTCATCTGTTCCATCTATTTAGGCAATCGACGCTCTTACGATTTGGCCGCGCTTGTCCCTCTTAGTGATGACGACGAAGATGAGGACGATATCAAGCCGACCGTGAAGACAGAATCGCAATCAACAGAAACTAAACCATTGAGAAAACCAAGGAGACGAAATCCACAGCGTATGTCCCAAGTGCTACTTACCAGTTCTTCAGCTAATTAAAAGAGCTCAGTATGAAAAGCCTGCTTATTTTCGCTATTTATGGATCATTTCATGTCCAGTTCGCATTCCTTGGCCCTTCCGTATCTGAAGAGTACGATGCGCTTTGTATTTGAAACATTGAAGTTTATGTGGTTAGAGTGACTGTAATCACAATTAAACCTAGTCGGTCTGCCACCCTAATGCTCTGGAAAGCCACCGTTCATTTCTGAAACTCCTTAGCACCTCACTTCTCCGTGTTGCCTTATGCTGAGATTGATGTTGCATACATCATGCTTACTCACCGCAGTTGAGCTACACCGAGTTACATCTAGACTGCATCCTTCTAACCCGGATGAAATGTATTCCGCTTTATATACTTTGCTCCGTTCTCATATTCTGCCTTATATTTCGTGTTCATTTTTGGTGCTTATTTTCATTCCCATTCCTTGTTGGTTGTTTGATATCCCCGGTGTGACTGCGCTTGATGTGATTGTTGACAAAGTGCCTACCTGTCTAGCACCCTCTACCTCGCCTATACTGGCTCCAGGAGACAGTTGGTCGTTGCTGAAGTGGACGGGGTGCACGGTCCTTGTGGTCATGTTAGGCTCTAATAATGGTTCCATGCAGTCAGTGTGGAGCGGACTACGGTCCAGTCACCGCCTTATTTACGTCTAGTACGCATGATTTCCCGACTACACATGAAATGGCCGGCGCCGTTTAGTGAAAGTGGCTTCCATCCACATACCTCCAGCTCTTATACCTTCGGGTTTACTCTGAATATGGGGTGTGTGAATAGAGCTGCGGATGGTGCAATGCAAGCCACCCGTGGTCCTTCTGTAAGCTCATGTGTCCCCTGACTGTCCCCATTGACACTGCAGTGGTAGGTAAATCGCGAATCGAATGATCCAACCATATATAATTAGTGACATCCTAATGTTTAGGTATAGAGCATTTCAAAACAATCGATATTAACGGAAGATAACAAGTGCAGTTTTCACCAGACAATGAGACGCTCTGTATGTTTCCGCATGCCGCTTTTACGTTCTATTGTCTCAGTGTTTGAAAACTAAACCTTTTAGTTCAAACAGTTATGTGCACTAACCGTCCGCTGGTTTCGGTTGTGCACCACATCCTGAAGTGTTTCTGACCAACGACACTCCTTGTGTTTTGGTCCCCAACCGGGGCAGGCGTGTGGATTAAACGGCAGCAAGACGTCTAATCTTCGATTTCTTTTGCTATCGCCAGGTACGATGGCTGACCACCGCGTGTTCCCTTCTAATCTAGTCTTGCATCAACGAACAGGCACGGTACGGAAAAGTTCTGATGATATGCACAACAATTAACGGGGCCATCTTGACTGGGACAGCAAAACCAGCTTGCCGAAGGGAATACTCGCATTACCTAAGACGTCTGACTTTACTGTTGCAGGTACGTTGTGCCATAGCAGTACGTTCGACCCTACTGTACGGTTGCGAAACCTGGCCCCTAAGATCGGCGGACATGAAGAGGCTAGTTACGTTCGACCATCGATGCCTTCCCAGTTTGGCTCACCTCTGGTGGGGACACCGCGTGAGTAACGAGCGTGTTCGACGCCTTGTTTACGGCCCAGGTAAAGGATCTGAACCGCTCAGCACCGTTATTTCTCGCACCAGGCTCCGATGGCTCGGCCACGTGTTATGCATGCCAGCCCACCGACTCCCTCGACGTGCGTTGTTTGCTCACCGGGGATGTGGGTGGAAGAAGAGGGTAGGTGGCCAAGCGATGACTTGGTCCAGGGGAATGAAGTCCCTCACTTCGGAGCTAGCCTCGGTTGGAGCGTCACGACTCTCTGGTTGGGGTCCAAAAGACGGTGAACACGTTTGGCTAGATACACTTGCTGACATGGCAAGCAGCGGACCTCAGTGGCGTTCATGCTGTGAGTTTCTTTGTCCCTCGCCAACCCTTTTAGCCTCCCCCTCCATCTACGATCTCATTTCGTAGGGTAATGATGATGATGATGACGTTGTTCCATCACACACAAGGTGCTGGACCCGCTACTCCGTTCTTTCTACATAACAACTCAATATCGGGACCATGATGGGCGCAAGTAGAGGCTTTAGCTAAGTAGCCGGTCTACATATTGTTTCTTTCTCAGAGGGTTGGTTCTCCAATAACTTCTTCATGTACTAACTTGTAACCATACTGCACCTCTGTGTGGGACCACGGTCAGCTCACCCCTATTACTCATCCACATCTGATAAGTGTTCATTTTGCTCCGTTTTGAATTCAGTCAGATGCAGCACCATGGTTTGCATTGGCACTAAAATGACCCCCGATCTTTGGTGGTATCCGGAGTTTCGAGTAGGCCAGGCTGATGGCATTCATCTGTTCGTTAAGTCACTCCACTGGCAAACAACTAACACCAGTACTGTGCGATTGACTCCTGCAATAGCAGTGGCCGGACGGAATTTGTTCTATAGAATCTGATTGATCGGGCGACCGGAAAGAAGAACCGATCGCTAATAACCTCACTAACTTAGTGACTCTTTTGTTAGTATGTTACAAATAGCAGATTGTCTTGTAATTGGTAGGTTTTGATCGAAATCCAGAGCTTTTTATCTCTTTGGATGGTTACGCAGCCTCATCTATGGAGGGATAGTCCAGCTTACGGACTGTCAGCAAATGACTACCTCTTTTCTATCAAACGATTGTTTCAAATGCTTTGAATGGGACCACTGCTTGTTGTCCGGCCTAATTTCACCCGCCCTTACAACATTCGGCTCGACATAAAACCATGCTTATTTTATCATGCTTTAATCTCGTTCTGTATTTCTCTACATGACATCAGCAGTACGCCGGTATGCAGTACCGACGCTTCGCTGCCACGCAGCCATCACCGGTCTCGCGTGGGCCAAGCATACTGCGAGAGTCACCTGGTCCCTACGCAGGCTCGAACCTGCAAAGCAGGCTTGTGATCCTTAAGGCTACGAGCTCGTAATGGAGTTTCAAGGGTTGAACTTAGCACACAGCCGGTTACTGTTCATGCTCCTCTTCTTCCCTTTCCCCCGTCGCAACGAGACTGGACCTTAACGTGGTGCGACGGTTTGCGTACCTCATTGACCCATTGAACTATACTGGATGGTGCCTCCGGGCACCTTGAGAGCTACTCCCACCAGGTTGGTCAGTGGTCAGAGGTCAGACAAACTCAGTCTCCTGGCCCTCCAGGTTGGGGTTTGAAATAAGATGGCATCCATTTCTGTAAAACTAGATCATTGTCACCTCCCCGCTGCCTTGCGGACAGGCTTTTGAGCCAAAGGCTTTGGATGAGGACCCTAATCGTCCTCCTGTCTAGGTCTGGGCGCCCTGGCAGTATCTCAGCCCACATACAACCATGACATTTTCTTCAGACATAAACTTCATCCTGCATCGGCCGTCGCGCAGATTATCAAGGGTCGCCTTGTCTGCTGCATACAGCAGGGCAGATAAGCAAAAACATGCTACTGCTGGCGCCTCCCTTCTTTCTTTTCCATCTTTTTCTCTTACTCCCATCCCGACCCCCATTACTAACCTTCCTTCTACAATTCCCAACTTAATTGACGGCAAACGAAATGCCACTGGAGTGGAACCATCTGCAGCCACCATCCCACCGCACCTATCGGACACCTATCGGCAAAAGTCCCTTATAAGACCACGCTATCCCGTTTCCATGGGGATATTCAACGTTCGCACTCTAAGACAAACAGGTCCACAAGCTGCACTCGCACGCACCTTAGACACACTGGGTATTGATGTGTGTTGCATGTCCGAAACTAGGATCAATGAATCTAATGGAGTTGTTGAAGTAACTGCACCCGGCTTATCCTCACGTTACTTATTGTACGCATCCGGAGATGCCGATGCAACACTCACGGGTCAAGCTGGTGTAGGTATCATTCTAAGCTCCAAGGCTGAACCACTGTTGGTTGATTGGATTCCGGTGAACAGCCGTTTATGTGCAGCCCGTTTGACGACATCAGCTAAGGTTGATTCACGAAGTAATACAACACGCTGTCCGTTTGTGATTTCCGCTAATGCTTTCACCGACTGCAGTTCAGATGTTCTCAAGGACACATTCTATCACGAACTGAACGCGCTACTACGCAGTGCTACTAGTTCAGATATTATAGTACTTGCAGGGGATATGAACGCACAAGTAGGGCGTCTGAGATCTTCAGACGCTCAACTGGGTGGTAATTGTGGGCTTAACTCCGAACGGACTGACAACGATGAGCGTCTGCTGCAACTGTGTGCAGAGCACCAGTTGTTTTTTAGTAGCACCGCTTTTAGACAGATAGGGCGCCAAAGTGCCATTTGGCGTCCTCCTGTAGCTGGCCAGCGATGGACCCAAATTGACCACATAGCCATAAGTTCCAGATGGCGTGGTTCCATCCTGGATTTCCGCTCATACTGGAGTACCTGTGTCGACTCTGATCATGCTTTGGTACGCTGTCATTTCTCCATGGACTTTACCGGGAGGCGCATTAAGCGTCCCCTACGATTGGCAACGGAGAAATGGTCTCAGTCCTCGGTCAGGCAAGCATATCAAGTGGCGCTACGTATCGAACTTCCGCCGTCTTGTCCTAATGACACTGAGATTCAGTGGAATAGGATCTCGGCCGCCATGCACGACGCAGGAGCATCTGTTTGTGGCAACATCAATCGTCACCGCACCAGTCACTGGATATCCGAAAGGTCGGTGAACCTGTTGGAATCTAGAAGACACCTCCCGGCTGGCTCTGAACACAATGTGACCAGACGGGCTATTAAGCGTGAGTTAAAGCGGAGCCTACGTGCTAACAAGAAATCCTGGTGGAGCAATAGGGCTCAAGAAATGGATGAGGCAGGAGCAGTGGGCAATTACCGCAAGCTAATCCGCACAGCTGGTCCCAGGAAACCAGGCGTCAGTGAGACAACCAGAGACAGCGCGGGTGCGCTGATTCACAATAAGGACCGCCGTACGGCTCGTTGGGCGGAACACTTTCAAGATCAGTTCAGCTGGCCCCATGCTCCCGAACCTTTTCCTACTCAGGTGATGCAGCACGAGCTATGGCCGGTTAGTTTAGAGCCTCCGTCAGAGGCCGAGGTCCGAAACGCGATCAAAGCCCTTAATCGTTTTCGTGCCGCTGGCCCGGATTCCCTCCCACCTGCACTATTTAAGGATGGAGGTGAGGTCCTCTGCAGGGTACTGACCTCCCTATTCGAACGTATCTGGAACGAAGAAAATGTGCCGGCTAATTGGAGCGAATCGATTATAGTGGCAATATACAAGAAGGGCAGTCGCACAGATTGTGCGAACTACAGGGGTATCAGCCTAACGCCAGTTGTGACAAAATTACTGGCGTCGATTCTTGTTCGTCGCCTCACTGCGGGACAGGAATCTCGGATTAGGGAAGAGCAGGCCGGTTTTCGCCCAGGACGTGGCTGTATAGACCATACAGTTACTTTGCGACAGGTGCTAGAGCAGCGCTACGCATACCGCAGACCGACAATAGCTGTGTTCCTCGATTTCAAGAGTGCGTTCGATTCAGTCGATCGATCGATTCTGTTCGAAATACTTGCGCGGAAAGGTGTTGCCACGAAATATGTGAACATCCTTCGTGGTCTATACTCGAACACTACAGGCCGCGTCAGGGTCTATGGTGCCCTATCGGATAGCTTTTCGACTACAAGTGGCGTTCGTCAGGGTTGTCGTGGATTCTATCATGGAGTGTTCCCTTGCGGAATCTCACGATGTAGGTGTTGAAGTGCTGCCTGGTGAACGGGTAATTGATCTAGATTATGCGGACGATATCGTCTTGCTTTTCGACAATGTTGCGGCGGCACAATCGACCCTGAATAGCCTGTCCAGGGTGGTCCCATTATTTGGTATGCACTTCGCACTTTCAAAGTGCAGTGTTGCTGCAGGGCCACCAGCCACTTGATGACCCCTTGATGCTTGCTAACGAGGAACTCGAGGTGGTTGATCATTTCACTTAACTTGGCAGCTGTATCAATAATGATGGGCGCATAGAAGCTGACGTGAGCTCACGCATTGCAAAAGCCAGAACTGCCTTCTTGAACCTGCGGCATCTTTGGCGACAGAAAGGAGTTTCTTTTCTTCTGAAAGACCGTGTATACAAGGCCACAGTGAGGGCCGTTCTGCTGCATGGTAGTGAGATTTGGCCGCTTCGGTCTGAAGGTCTAAAGCGCCTTCAAGTTTTTGATCGTCGTTGTCTGCGCAGCATTGCTGGTGTCAGATGGCACCAGCGTGTCAGCTACGATGATGTGCGTAGGCAAGTACTAGGAAGTGATAATCATGGTAGCTCTCTAGAACCACAGATAGCACTGAATAAGTTGCGTTGACTCGGGCACGTGCTACGTATGCCTGGTCACCGCTTACCTAGGAGGGCCTGGTTTACTCTGCCAGGTGTAGGATGGCGCAAGGCTCGAGGTGGACAGAAGTTGACTTGACAGCGGGAAATGAAGTCACTGACTACCAAACTGGGTGCCGTTTGTCCGTCTCCACTTCCGGGCTGGAGTCCACGTGACTCACCTTGTGCTTGGCTCGAGACTTTACAGGACATGGCTCGCAGTAGACACCAGTGGCGCGTCTGCTGCTGTCTCCTAATCGGATTGTCTGTTTAAAGTGTGTTTGGTGCTGAGTTATCTGCGAGGTAATGGCTGATTATGACGCGTGGCAGTGAAAGCCGCAAGGAAGCTGTCTCGCCGATGCCGCCTTATCTTTGCACGATGGCCAGTTGTTTGTGACGGTATGTTGTTAACACACGGTCTAGGCGCCTTGACCCAGAATGTTTGCTTAGGGCATTAAGGTTTTCAGGTAAGTCCCCCTTTCTCTCCGTCTTCTTATTCTTTATTTCATAGGTCCTCATGGTTGTATGGCAACGAAGCATCAGTTCAAATGGCTGATATACTGCTGTTGTTGTTGTTGATGATCTTCCCTTTCCACCGGTTTCTTCCTTCCGATTATCACCACGGCCCTTCTTTTTGTCGTTCAAGCCATCGGTGTTCTGCCATCTGCATCCTTACCTAAGTGGTACACACTCAACTACCCTTCATCTGACCACCTTGTTCTATTGCTATAGTGCAATTCAACGTTCGTTTATTAGGGTAAATTAGTCACCGGGCTTCACCGTTACTCGCACCTGATGCCTTTGATGTTCATGTGTGCTACGTCTCCAGACTTAGAACCTAGGACCCACGTGACTAGTTTTAGTTAATAGGCTCAGCTTACTTTTTAAATATTGATTGCATGTGCTGGGCGACGCTGATGCAACGATCACAGGCCCATCTGAGATCAGCATCGCTCTAAACTCCAGTCGATTGGAATCGCGCATGAACGGCCGTCTATATGCAGCCCATTTACAGCGCCATCTGAAGCTATTGTACATGACGATGCTGGTCACTGTTTTTTGGGTTACCGCGGATTCTTTGTACTATCAGAACCACCCTCCAAGAAATTATCACCTCTCTGGATTGTACGTGGTTCCTTCTGCAAGGAATTGTAATGCGCATTCAGGTGTGGGAATTAGGAACTTGACCAGCCAACTGGTTAGAGGCTGTGTCGCGCCAATCATCTCCGAGCTGCTAGTGAGGGGACCGGCTCAGAAATCTCCCTTAACACAAGCAACCAGAAACCTATAGTGCATGTGGTCGAGATCTGTTTATTACTAGTCTCACACGGGGTGAGGCCAAGCGTAACATGTTTTTCCAGTGCCCGTAGGCGGCGTCGCTTGGAAGCAGCCGTTGAGCGCTGCACATATGCTGTAAATCTTCAGAAATAAGCTCCGAATTGGAGATTATTGAGAATATTTGTAGCTCGGGTGTGGATAAAAGGGTTATTGTGTTCTCCGAGCTAGGCATTTTTGTTGAATACCTTACGTTACCACCCTAGGCAACTTCCTCACATAGCGGCTACCGTAAGTCTCATTTTCAACCATAATCCCTCTTCTTCTTATCCTTTTTTTCTTCTCGTTTATTGAGCAAGGGATTGCCGCTGCTGCCCCCGATACGTGTATATATCCAACAAAGCTATAATTTCATTTCACATTGATTCTTTTAACGTCCACACTCTGGGTCAACTCGACCAGCAGGTACCATTGCCTCTCAATTCTCACTCTCTTGGTATTTGTGTGTGTTGTGTCTTCGAAACATGCATACAAGATAGCAGCGTCGTGACAAATCTTCGACTTCTTGGTTCTGATTCTAATGACGATTACTACACTCTTCGCGTATCTGACGATACTGAGTCAGTGGCTTTATTGATTTACGCTATTGGTATCACTCTCAGCAATCTACTCTGTTGGGTACCGGTGATCAGTCGCATGTGTGTGGTTCGACTTCGTACCTCTATTGGAGTTAATAAGCAGCGTTTGAAGACAAGGCGCCTTTTCATCGCCTCAGCTTATACCCCCTACTAAATACAGGTCATTGGGTATCAAAGACGCTTTCTATCAATCGCTCTCATCTCTTCTTCGAATGACGAAGACTAATGACATCGTGATTGTTGCTGGTGGCATGAATGCCCAAGTTGGTCGTCTTCCAGACTGAACAGCACCTGGGAGCCCGTTTGGAGTCGATGCACGCCAAACGGACAATGGTGATTGATTACTCCTACTGTGCGCCTACCACCAAAGTTCACATTGCGTCATCTGGCGTCTACCGAATTCCTCAGTGAGCGGGACTCTAATTAACCATATTACCGTCAGCTACAGATGGCGCATATCAGTCCAAGACTGTCTGCCAATTTGGAGCACATGCCTGAATTCCGACCAAGCTTTATTGGATGCACGCTTGGCGCTCACTCTTTCCGCTTGCCGAACAATCTCGTGGTGCCAGCTGGGTGGTTCGGGCTTTTTCCCATTCCAGAAAATGGTTCGGCGGCAGTGTTCCAGGACGTGGTGGGTGTTCGCCTGGTAAGCCTTCTCCCTATAAAAACCCACAAATGTCTGTTTAACAACACTGCGACGTGGTGGATGTGTCGCCACTAAATAAAGTCACTGGCCCTTGCCCATCCCTGAGAGGGTGCGTTGGACCCCTGGTCCTTCACGGACCAAAAGGCGCATAAACTATCTATTTGGTCTCCGGCTCCCAATCGGTTACAATGCTATCACATCGCCCTGCTGCCTTCTAGGTTAGATCTTTGATCAAAGGCTCGGGGTACTGTCCCCTAAGACAACCCTCTACTTCGGCTTGGGCAAATGGGTAGTACAGCACGCTCACTGATGAATCATGGACCACACTGCTTACTACTGCTGTTGCTATGCCTATCATCTCTGCTAACTCAACTCCTCAACCTGCACTCACAGATCACCCCACCTTTCGTCCTTCCCCTATATGTACTCTTATGTCTTCTTCGGCCGTTACAAACGACCCACATCTCGCAACTGATGGAAGTAACAGCCAAACTCCCGGTTTTCAATGTCCTGCGATCACAGCCGTCCCTCACTGCACTGAAGCTATAGCTCTTTTCCGACCTGGTTCCAAATATTCTCGCAGCGTTTAATGTTCGAACTTTGATGCAAATCGGACGAAAAGCATGTCTGGCCCGTACTCTTGAAACGTCTTCAGTAGACATCTGTTGACTTTCACAGACCAGATTACAAGACTCTAGCGCCGTCATCAGAATGGCCTCTCCGGTAAATCCTGACGCCAAATACCACTTGCGGCTTTCCGGAGATCCAGAAGCTGCCGCCTCTGGCCAAGCTGGTGTTGGGGTTGCACTGAGTGCCAGGGCTGAATCAGCTCTGCTTGACTGGATCCCAGTCAACAGTCGGCTATGCGCAGTCCGATTAAGAGGTTCATGTAATGTAAGCAGGCGTCGAGACGTTAAGCGTGCCTTGTTTGTCGTCTCCGCCTACGCCCCTACAGACTGCAGCCCGGATGCAGTCAAGGATAGCTTTTACCAGCAGCTACATGAACTTCTGCGTTCCTCCAAAAGGACTGATATAGTCATTCTTGCCGGAGACTTGTACGCACGGGGTAGTTTTAGCCTCGGTGTCAGACGATGGAGACAGACTGCTTGCTCTTTGCCCTGATCCTCGCTTGTTTCTTTCGAGCACTAATTTTCGACACTCGAGAAGACACACTGCTACCTGGCGCTCGCCTTCACAAACGCAAGAGTGCTCCCAGCTTGACCACATAGCAATCAGCTACAGATGGCGCGGAAGCGTAACGGACTGCCGATCGTACTGGTCAACTTATCTAGACTCCGATCACGCATTGGTTCGTGCTAAGATTTGCATGCGTTTCGGAGGATCACCCAAGCGCGCTCACTACCGACCGGACGTCGCAAATCTACAAAACCCTGCGATTTTAACCAGGTACGAAGCCTCACTGTCAACATTGCTTGGCTCAACTATTGACGGTGACCTCGATTCGCAATGGGCACAGATCAAAGATGCCTTAGTTTCCGCCAGTATCGACACTTGTGAAGTTGCCCGTCACCCACCGAAGCATTGGATTTCCGCCGTCTCCTTGTCGCTGATGGACAAACGCCGCTTGATCCCGTCGGATTCCAGACACAGTGAAGAACGCCAATCCCTGGGTCGAGAGTTGCGCAGGAGTCTGCAAATGGACCGCGAAGCTTGGTGGTGTGAACGTGCTAGGGAGATGGAGCTTGCTAGTCTCTCTAGTAATATCAGAAAACCTTTCCATCTCATTCGAGTCACCGAAGGTGTAAGGTATAAGTGTAAGCTATAAGTGAAACAATATACGAAGAGGATGTCACCTTAATCACTAATCTTCAACGACGCTTGGGGCGATGGGCCGAACATTTTTTCTCGATGTTTTGTTGGCCCCCAGCTCCATTTGCTACCTCTGACGCTCGCACTAGTGCCGAGTGGTCAACCCCCACAGATCCTCCCGCTTACCAGGAAATCGAGCAGGAGCTCCGCCACATGAAGCATTATAAAGCCCCCAACCCTGATGGTCTTTCTCCGGCTCTATTTAAATATGGTGGCGCTTCGCTGGTTCGAGAACTCACTACTTTGTTCTCGAAAGTTTGGTCGAAAGAGGAAGTTCCATCATCTTGTGCTGAATTGATAGTCGTCCCAGCTTCAAAAAGGCTCTGCGCACAATCTGCTCTAACTACAGAGGCATAAGCTTAGTCCCCGTCTTTTGCAAGATTCCGGTGTCCATTATACTTCGCAGCCTATCCTCAACGCGCGAATCGTTGCATCGAGAATCACAAGCTGGGTTTCACTTTGGTCGCGGATGCATCGATCAAATCTTCACACTCCGCCAGATCCTTGAGCTCCGTACTGTGTTTTAGAAGCCAACAATTGCTGTGTTCGTGGATATCCGTGCAGCCTCCGATTCTGTCCATCGGACGGTGCTGTGGGACTGCCTGCTGAGGAATGGCGTCCCCGAGAAAAACGTCCCCATACTGCGCGCTCTATATGGTCTGACCACGGGCAGAGTTAGGGCTTATGAAAAAGCCTTAGCCTTCCTTTGTGGTCTCCAGTGGAGTTCGATACGAATGTCCCGTCTCCGTTCCTATTCAACTTTGCCATTGAAGATGTCCTAATGAACGCTCTGGACGTATCGTTGAACGCTGGCGTTGAGCTCCTCCTAGGTAATCGAATTGGTTATTTGGATTATGCTGATGATATCGTCGTGTTGGGTGACGATCCACACGCCGTCCAACTTACACTAAACCGATTTGGGGTTGAAGCATCAAAGTACGGTATGTGCTTTTCGCCATCCAAATGCAAGGCCCTCTCAAGGCTGACAAAATGCCTGTGTCTGCACTCACTCTTTGTGGTGAGACACTGGAGGTTGTGAAGAGCTTTGTCTACTTGCGAAGTTACATCATTGCTGGCGGGGCTGTTGCAGACGAGATTTCGATGCACACCTCAAGAGCACACCTCGCTTTTTCTAGGCTGAGGCACTTGTGGCGTCGCCACGACATTCGTTTCTCCATCAAAGGGCGGGTCTATTGTGCGACTGTTCATGCTGTACTGTTGTACGTATGCGAGACCTGGCCAGTTCGCAAAGGTGACTTGCGCAGACCACCCGTCTTCGAGCACCGCTGTCTACGGTTCATTGCCCGTGTGTGGTGGCGGCACCACATATGCAATGTGAAAGTTGGACAGCGTGTCTTGGGAAGAGGGAGCCACTGGTTCGATAGGCTCCTGTCACTGCATCAACTGAGGTATTGCGTGTTCAGCATTACCCGCGTCCTGCGTTGTTTGTGGTTACTGGACAGGGCTTGGAGAAACCATCTGGTGGACAGCCTGCAATTTGGAGAAGCCGCATGAAAAAGCTGCCGAAACACTTGACCTCGACCCGGTTGTTGTCCACTTCCTGGTTGGGGTCCGAGAGATACGACTAATTACTGGTTGAAGACCTTGGAAGCCATGGCTCAAGATCGATGTCAGTGGCGGACGTGTGCATCGGTGTGTTGCGGCGTCCCTTCTTCCTCCCCCTAACTAAATTCAAAAACGGTGAGTGGCAAACTGGATATAAAATCTTTTGTTGTTATTTTCTTACTATTCATACTGTTTTCTTATCCAGCCGTGATTCCGATGGTACTAACTACCACAGTTTATATATATATATATATATATATATATATATATATATATATATATATAGCCTTGTCTGTAACTCCCATTCTGCAGTTTAACAATATCATGACGAACTGGCCCACCAAATACCATTGATGAATGAGGTTGGTAAACCGAACGCTGACTGTGATCGCCTCAAATGTGCACTGACGAATGCCTTTGACGCATGCTGTGTACCCAACTGGAAACGTCGTAACTGTGAATCGATCTCTGATGCATCGCTCAGCTTGATCGAAGCACGGAAACAGGTTCCAATTGAAACTGATTTTCGGCGTGTCCGTAATTTTTTTTAACGTCTAGCAAGGAGTTCGATAGCCAGTGCTATTGGGAATAGTCAAGTGCTATTCCAGATTTTCCGGAACACCGATCCGAGAAAGTCATCAGTTGGCGAAACGTTAGTTGAGTAAGACGGACAGTTGATCCATTCTCAGCGTCGTCGACTAACATGTTGGGCGGAATATTTTGAAGAGCAGTTCAGCAGGCCGCATGCGACACCGCTGCTTGTGGAATCTCCTGGGCCGACGTAGGAAGTAGATGTCACACTCACTTTAGAAGTGATTCGATATGAGCTTTCCGTGTTGTAACGAAAGAAGGCTCCTGGACATGATAACCTTCTTCCATGTTTGCAGAAAGATTATGGTGACTCTTTGTCGACTGGACTCGCCTCTCCATTTACCATGAGTTGGAACACTGAAGGGGTGCCTTCAGACTGGCGACTGTCAACTGTCATGTATATCTTCAAGAAGGGTCAGCTTACTTTGTGCGGAAATCATCGAAGTTTTAGCCTTGTCTCTGTTGCCTCCAAACTTCACACTAGTATCGTTCTCCCACGACTTACTGATCCCCGTGAGGACTGAACCACTGAAAGCCAGGCTGTCTTCTGTCCCTGTCGTGGTTGTATCGACCACATATTTACTCTACGCCGTTTTATAACAGAGACACACGTGCAGACGACCGACTGTCGTGGTTTTCACTAACTTAAAAGCTGCCTTCGACTCTGTTGACCGCGCCAGCTTGTGGCACTGCCTATCCATGAAAGGTGCCTCAACTAAATTCCTTTCCATTATGCAGTCTTTCTACCATGTCTCCCGAGGCCGTATAAGGTTCTATGGTAAACTATTTCCTGAATTCCTTACAGCAAGTGAAATTCACCGGGGTGATCGACTGACAAACGTGGAGTGTGCGCATGACATAGCTCTTCTTGGTCTGACGCAGTGGCTATTCAAACACTGCTAGATAGACTGACACGTAGCGCTGCCCGCTTCGGCATGTACTTTGCACCATCAAAGTGTAAAGTACTGCTACAAGGCTGGACCGACACACCTCCGGTTCTAACTCTCACCGAACAGCCACTGTAAGTGGTGGATCGGATCACTTACCTTGCTTGCTAGTTGTGTCACCTCACTTAGTCACATCACTGGAGAGGTTATTTCGCGTATCAGCAAGGCGCCTGTGACTTTCCAGAGACTGAACCATTTATTGAGGTGGCCGGATATCCGCCGATCGGTGAAAGGTGGGGTGTATAACGCTGCAGTAGGGCTGGCGTGTTACTGCTTGGATCAGAGACATGGTAAGTTCGCAGTGAAGACACCGGTGCTTGCGAAGTATTGCTGACGTCTGGCTGGAGCACTGTTTGAGCAATGTCGAGATCCCCCAGTTTGTTTTTGGCAAGAGGCCTTCTGGTGCCTCACTCGAGTGTTTGCTGAACGTTAATCGCTTTTGTTGGCTAGGCCATGTTCGCTTTAAACCCGTTTACCGGTTTCCTCGGCGTGCATTATACACCGTGGGTGCGTCAAATTTCGCAAACCGCGAGGTGGCGACAGGCTGGTTCGTGCCGTCTTTGTGGATGGGAGTCTCCGGATGGTCCACACCGATGTTTGGAGACCCTACCTGTGGTGTTCCTGCATCAGGTAGCTAATTTTCGTTGCATTCTGATTAGTTCAACACACTTTTCTTGCATCCATTATATTTACACTTTGTTTGCCTCTGACCCCATCTTGACATTTTATTGTTTGTTATTCTTGCAATGTGAGTCGTGGCAACTGGGTCCACCGCACTCCGGTGCTCGGATCATAGTTGTTCAACTGAATTGAACTGAATCGGTGAAACAACTAAGGACAGAGTTAGCACCTTCATTCATGATATCTTACGCCACACAGTTGCCTGGGCTGAACAATTTTGATGTCATTTTATTGTGCCCTTTGCTTTTGGATAGCTTTTCACCCATGCGGTGCATATATAACCGTCGCCAGCTTGTTTGGAGCTTCATCTGAATCCGAGGTTGGAAACGTCATTTCACTCATCAGCCATCTCCGCAAAGCTTGTCCAGATTTTTTCTAAATTACATAGTTGAGGAATCCCCTGCAAACTTTTGACTTTTCTCTCCAAAGATCTACTGAAAGAAGACTGCCTATTCATCTAGAGCAATGGTTCTTAACCTACATGACGATGTTACCCACTAAGCGATTTCACTTTAAGTGATTACCCCCTCCTCAATTTTAGCTTAAAATGCTAACTAACTGTTGTCATTTTTGCTTTCATTTTACTTAGATTTTATCATTCAAATAAGGATGCTACCTATTTTGAACCATTTTACATAATCCAGTGGTGATGTAACTTAATGAGACTGTTGATATTGCTTAGTTTCAACAATTTATGGTATATTTGCCTTGGTTTCGACAGATGCGAAGTCACTTGCTTTGGTGTGTGTGATCCCTGGTCCAACATGAGCAGATATTGATGGCTTCCTATTTGTTTCAGCCATCCCTTCCAAGTCTGTCCTGGAGGACAGCTTCCCACAACCACACTTTGTCGATACGTCCTGAACACTAATCGTCCGTTTTATCCCTTCTACCTTGTAAACACTCGCTCGCTCCTTTACTTGGTCGATTGACGTATGCTCCCACCTTAGTGTTCACTCAACTCCAATACGATTCGACGAACGACTGCCTGACTCGACGAGCGAGTCGATAGAGGTGCCATCTAGCCGCGCTGTTTTGCAGGCTTGCATTCGTAGTTTAGATAAAAAATCTTTTTATCGAAAGTTGTCTGATTCACTGACCACTTACTAATGATTAGTCACTGGCAGATAATCAATAATGATTAAGTATTTGATTGCGTTTTTTGAAACCGATGGAATTGTTATTGATTTATTTTGGCCAATGACTGATAACTCAGTCCTCGTACTTATATTTACCCCCGTAAAATTCCATTTTACCCACTTAGGAGTAAATAACCCCAAGTTGAGAACCACTTATCTAAAGCAATCTTTGAGCAACGCGCTTGAAAGTTCACGCTAAGTAAAGGTTATAAGTTAGCACAGTCACATCACTGCAGTTTGTCCGGTATTAGTTGCTTGGTAGCATCCGTTTCCGAATCTGTCACTGTGACTTCGAACAGCCAAAGAACCCTTGTACTTACAAAGGCACCATGAGTGGGTTGTGCTGCACCTCCCACAGTTCCATCCATCCACCCAATATCCAGTGTAAATCCGGAGACACAAGGCTGCGAGGCGTGTAGATGCAACTAGGCTTGATTCGGGGCCGACCTACAATCCTTCAACCTGCGCTTCATACGTATTCGACTGGGAAAGCATGCACACCAAACGTAAACAGGGTGGTGGCTGGTCCGTAGCTCGTTCCACCCTAGGTGTAACCGCTATTTGAGCCTAGCACTGTCACGAAGAATACCTGTCGACTCCTACAACAATGTTTCCCCGCCTCCTATAACCAGTGATTGAGGTTGTGGTATTTGACCGGTTGTTTTCAAACCTTTCTGAAACGGTGGGCGTCTTGTCAACATTGGCGTCAACCGCATTCAGATCTGGGATATCAGTTGGCAGATGCTATCAAACATGCAAAAACAGAAGCTCACTAAGGTAACTGCGGTCCAGCGATAACGACGGTGCAGCACAAATGTCATAACTTTCGAATTATTCATCCTTTTGTGAATGAAACCAATGATAATGTATGAATCGGGCGCTAACAGCGCAAGTTATAATGCGGGTATGCAGTTATCCCGTCCTGACTACCTGTGTTTGAACAGCGTTGCCCATACTTGTCAAATGCATAAAATGGATGCTGCTGATATGTGGCAGATGATAACAGTCCTTGTGATGTCGCATCTGACTCGTCACTGGTCGTGCACTACCACGCTGACTGTGTGATGTTGCTCACTTGCATCGAAGCTAGACCTTAGCATGATGCTTTGGTTTGCATACATCTCAACGATCAATCGAGCTATGCTGAATGTTGCCTTCTGCACCTTCAACTTCACTCATGCCGGATTGGTCACGTGTTAGGGGCCAGACAGACTCAGTCTCTTGTTTTCCCTAACTGGGATTGGATTAAGAGTTACTCCTTATTCCTTAGAATTTCCTCCCTGTGGTCCATTGCCAAACACCCACTTAACACCGTTATTTCATGCATCAGCTTGATCTATGTGTTACGCGAATCCCGCCACGCGCTTTGTTTGCACAACAGCGGTCTGGGTGGAGGAAAACAAGGTAAGGCCAGCTAATGAGGAATGGAGGAGGAATCGAGGAATGGAGACTCTCACTTCGAAGTTGGCCTCGGTTTATGCCTTCCGACTCCCTGGTTTACGTCCCAAGGACGATGAACCCGTTTAAGTGGAAACACTCGTTGACTTGGCCCAAAACCAACCTGATTGGCTTTTTTGTGTTTTGACCCCCTTCTTCAATATCTTCCCGCTTATCCGCCTGCTCCAATCAGGATCCCTTTCTTGCTACACAATGAGAGCAAGTCGTAATATTGTTTGTCATGTTTTCCGTTTTCCTTCTTTACCGCTATGTAATTATTTTTACGACACAACGATTTAGTCGTTTCTCACCATTAGCTAACTTGCGGAATAATGCATGTGTGGTGTGTTTTGTGTATCATCTGTGTGAATCCTTTATTCTAAAAATAAGAAAACGAATATTGTGGGATGACACTCATTCCGTGCATACTCACTTGTCACCTATATACAACTAACAAGGGATTCAAAGCAATGTCACATGAAATCGATTACCGGTCAACTGGTTTCCGATTGGCACGTTGCACGCTAAATCGGTAGACTTAATGTCGGTCAGTTGTTTTTGGACACATAAGACTTGGCGCTGTCGATCGATACCAATGAGCTCGAGGAGCTTGAGCATGTGGGCCTTTGACTGCACATCATGACTGTGAATGATGCATAGGAGTTTACTTGGCGACCGGTTCTCATTATATGCCACGTAATTACGGAGGCAACTTTGCCTTTCTGTTCAGCTGGTGTAACCGTCGCGTGTTCATTCATTCGAATGCCTAGGTTTCGATCATTGCGTCCAACCTAACTGTTCTCACATCTACATGTGAATTTGTATAAGCAATGAGACATGCACAGATTCGACACTGGTGTCTTCACCGAACATCTATGCAGCGGTCCCATGGACAGGAGCAAGCATGGCTCTGCTCCATTGTGTGTATTTTTCATCGAGGCGCGTATTCATTTCGCGGTGACTTTCATGAGCTGACCACCTTTGTCAGTTGCATGTACTTGGCCAACGAGTATGCGTGAGATGAGAGTGTCCTTCCACAACATTCGTCTTTCGATATTCTAATTTGCAATTGCAAAGGGTGTTCGTGTTTAGAATTCCCAATTCATAAATGTAACTTTGATTCCAGTTAGTATTTATGTATATCTTTACTTATCAGTACAATTTGTGCTGTCGGTCACCCCTGATTCTCACAGTCCAGTGCGTTCATTTAGATAGGTGCTGTCGACTCGCCGTTAAACAATGTTTTCTGCGGTAAGATTCCGTGTGTTCATTTTAATGTATTAAAACGACCTAGTTTTAACTGTTCGCTTAGTCGGATCGAACGATACGACCCCGCGAGTATTACCACCTGTCGCGCGAGACTCTGCCGCTCGCTATTGACGCAACCAAACCCAATAGGGAGAGGGAACTCTCGATGGAAGATGAACCCAACGAATTTGAATATGGAGCTGTATGGTCCTGATTACCTAGGAGGCTAGCAACCTACTTGAGATTCCAGGTAGCACAGTCAAACTTGAGGAAGCGGGGGCGTAGCGTAACATGTGGGTTCACACGGAAGTGAATGCCTCTGTCAAAGTGAGTAAACGGAGGCGTTTCTTACTTGGATGGGGTTTAGAGGATTTCGTGTGTTCGTGCATTCCGCTAACAGTAAGCTTCGCTTTCCCATCTGGAGCCTGAGGGGAACCTGTTTATGACATGAAAAGCCACCATGATAAATAGGATTTCCAAACTGTGTTGAGCTGGTACTTACGTGTGCAATTTTTTAGACGAGGACTTGGGAGCTGATGATAGCAATTTTCATCGACTCTGATATGGCACAGCTGCGACGTTAAAGGCGCTGTTGTATTCAGTATTTTGAGTGCAGTCAGTTATTTCACCGGACTAGTCGATTAGATTTTAATCCATTTCAACTTTACTCGCCTGTTTTCTCTTTCCTCTTCAATTTTACTTTTCAACCTCATGTGGACACAAATCAATGTAACTAGGTCCACTGCAATTCGGTTCCCAAATCATATTTGTTTAAATGAATCGAACTGATATACCAGGCGTTCAATTCAACCTTCTCAAATTAACTTCTCTTTCTTGGCTTTCACAGCCGTCAACTCCGACACATTGGACGAAATAATCGACTCCGTCCTGGCCAGGTACACCCGAGACACCTCTCTGCCTGTATGTCCCTCCAACTCTAGTGATGCGTCCGCCCCTCCGAGTACGAGCAACGGGGACTTACAGACGAATGAACTGGTGTCACCAACGAATCCACCGACTCATGTCCGGGCGCCTGGGGTCCCCACGTTGCTACAACAGATGATACTTCACAAACAGCGCCAGTCCGAGTCCATTGCGCAATCAGAAGTTGATATGGTCGAGGAACCAAGCGAACCACCCACCTCTGTTTCTGTTCCCCAACCTCCTGTCGAGGTCCCTCGAACCAGGCATTTTTCTAGCCTTTCGGCCACCGATCGACTGTTGCAACTCAGCCAGTCTATCTTAGGCGATTGATGCACCTTTTCTACTTTACAAACTTGATTTTGTCTTTGTACATATTCCCTTCCATCTTATGGTGCAGATTTTGTAATATATACTATCTACAACAAAACATCTATTCTGTAAACAATCACATTCCCCTAAACACTCGATTGCTTGATTAATTCCCCCTATGTATGCCACTGTAGACGAAACTCTGCAATTCCTCTTCGGACACAAGTCAGCGGACATGCAACAAACGTTCGTCAATCTTCAATTGTCCTTTTTTCTTGTTTAAAGAGCCAAACGCCCTCATCGGAAGCTAAAACTCAAATGATCTGGCCTACTTGCTTAATTCAACTAAATCAACTAAAGTCAACTAAATCAAAACCGATCTTCGCAAGCTATTCCGTTCTTGTTTAAGCTCTTCAACTTCAGATAGCCTGACTTGATAGCCGAATCGGGATCGTTACGCTCGACGGGTTGCAACTTTATTGCTGAGCCACCGTAGCTGTGACACCGAAACATCTTCAGCTTCGGAACCGTTCCCGTTTATCGGAATGACCGGGGCTTTATCCAAACAAACCGTAGTTCAAATTGAACTTGTGTTTCACGATCCATTCGTATTATGGTCCACAAGGATGCGCCACGTCGGTCTGTTTGGCTGTTTCTAACTCAACCGCTCCTGTTGGTTTCTCAAGAAGCTAGGCTTCGACCACCAGTTTGATCGTCACAAATTACGCAGCAATACCATGGGGTGAGGCAGTGAAAAACGTGCCCTTATTATCATCGGCACTTATTACGAAGGGTGGCTGGACCCTCACAACGAGACTGGACCTTAACGTAGTGCGACGGTTTGCGTACCTCGTCGACCCATTTAGCTACAGTGAGTGGTGCCCCCGGGGCACATTGAGAGCTGGTCCATGCTTAGAGATCAGACAAACTCAGTCTCCTAGTCCTCCAGGTTGGGGTTTGGAATGGATGGCGTCCATTACTGTGAAACTAAATTACGACCTCTCCGCTGCCTTGCGGACAGGCTTTTGAGCCCAACGGCTTTGGTTGGGGACCCTAATCGTCCTCTTGTTCAAGTCTGTGCGCCCTTGAAGTATATCAGCCCACGTAAACCGTAATTTCTCCTTAAAACTTCACACCTTGCATCGACCATTGCGCAGATTATCAAGCGCTGCCTTATCTGCTGCATACAGCAAGGCGGATAAGCGAAGACATGCTGCTGCTCGCGCCTCCCTTCTTTCCTCTCCACCTCTTTCTTACTTTCTTAATCTCAATTACTAACCTACATTCTATAGTTCCCAGCTTATTTGACAACAGCCGTAAGGACACTAGGGTCGAGACAACTGCAGCTTTGTTTCAGCACCACCCACTTTACACCTGTCGGCAACAGTCCCTTATGATGTCACATTGTGCCGTTGCCCTTTCGGCGTTCAACATTCACTCTGACGGATAGCAATGCGGCAGCCATAGAGGAATCAGTCTGATCTCCATCGTCCCCAAATTGCTTGCCTCTGTCATCCTTCACAGACTGACTGGCACTCGTGAAAGCCAGGTTCGTGAAGAGCAAGCCGGGTTTCGTCGAGGTCCTGGCTGCATTGACCACATCTTCACCTTGCGTCCGTTGTTGGAGCACCGTCACATATATTGGCGGCCCACCATTGTCGTGTTCCTCGATGTCAAAGGTGCATTCGATTCGGTGGATAGACTTGCACTTTGGGACTGTGTACTCAGGAAATGTGTACCTGAGAAATATGTGAATATTATCCGAGCATTATATGCGCGTAGCTCGGGCAGAGTGAGGGCTTACGGCAAGTTGTCGTCGCCCTTTAATATCTCCAGCGGTGTGAGACAACGATGCCCGCTGTCGCCTTTCCTCTTCAACTTCGCTGTTGACGGAGTCATGGAAATCGCGTTCACAGGCCACAACTTAGAAGGTGTGGATTTGCTCCCAGGAGCACGACTTCTTGACTTGGAGTATGCTGATAATATCGCCCTGATCTGTGACAGCTCACAAACGTGCCAAGCGGCACTGGACAGATTAGCACTAGCTGTCCGTCAGTTCGCGCTTTGCTTCGCACCCTCGAAGTGCAAAGCGTTCCTCCAAGATTGGTCTGGACCGCCTCCTTCGCTAACCGTTGATGGGGATCAGCTAGAAGTCGTTCAAACATTCAACTACCTGGGAAGTTGTGTCAGCGCCCGTGGGGTTGAAGATGAGATCACGAACCGTATAGCAAAAGCTCGGGGCGCTTTTGCTAACCTTCGCCACTTATGGCGGCTGCGCGACATCACTCTTGCCCTGAAGGGTAGAGTGTACAATGCAGCAGTACGTTCGACCCTATTGTACGGTTGTGGAACCTGGCCCCTTAAAGCAGCGGACCTGAATAGGCTAGTTACGTTCGACCATTAGTGCCTTCGCATTTTAGCTCACATCTGGTGGGAACACCGCTTGAGAAACGAGCGTGTTCGACACCTTGTTTATGGCACAGGAAAAGGAACTGAACCGGTCAGCACTGTTGTTTCACGCACCAGGCTCCGATGACTGTTCCACGTGTTACGCCTGCCAGCCCACCGACTCCCGCGAGGTGCGTTGTTTGCGCGCCGGAGGTGTGGATGGAAGAAGAGGAGGGGTGGCCAAGCAATGAATTGGTCGAGAAGAATGAAGGCCCTCACTTCGGAGCTGGCCTCGGTTGGAGCATCTCGGCTCCCTGGTTGGGGTCCAAAGACGATGAACACGTTTGGTTGGACACACTTGCTGATATGGCTAGGAGCCGACCTCAGTGGCGTTCGTGCTGTGAGTTTCTTTGTCCCACCCCATCCCTCTTAGCCTCCCCCTCCAACCACGATCACATTATTTAGCCTTATATTATTTTGCATAGTAATTTTTTTGATGCACAGTAGCCGGCTGGTAGCTTACCGGAACGATGCCCATCCGTTGCCGGTAGCTCAGCCAGCTTGCACCAGTTGCTTTTCCCCCCTTTTTTCTATGTATTGCGGCACAGTAGCTTAGGTGTTCCCCACGTCTAGCTAACATGTATGATGATGATATCTGACAGATTGTTCAACAGGCTACACTCGCACGCACGTTGGACACACTGAGTATTGACATATGTTGTGTATCCCACGCTAGGATCAATGACCCTCCTAATGTTGTTAAATTAACTGCGCCGGGCTTCTCATCTCGATATTGGTTGTACGCTTCCGGAGACGCTGATGCACCAACCACTAATCGTTTTTTCAGAAACGTAAAACATTGGGTCCCCTTTAGCCACTTGATCAAAGCAGCAAGAAGACATAGATTGCGATATGTCAACATTTTGATTGTTCTCCTCAGTCGCGTACACAATACAAGCAGAAGCACATACACAAATATATACATGGAAAAATTGGCACACCAATCAAAATGTCAAGACCAAGGCAATTTGATTGATTGATCAGATTGCCTAGGTCTTGATTTTGACGTTTTGGTTAGTGTGCAAATTTTTTCCTATGTATATATTTGTATGTGTTTCTGCTTGTATTGTGTATGCGACTGAGGAGAACAATCGAAACGTTGACATATCGCAGTCTTTGTCTTCTTTCTGCTTTGGTCAACCACTAGTCCGGCTGGAGTTTGCCTTGTAGTCAACTCCAAGGTTGAGTCTTTGTTGGTTGATCGGGTTCCCGTTTGTTTACTGTCCGTTTGACGGCATCGACCAAATTTGATTCCCGAAGTAGTACAAGACGCTGTTTGTTTGTGGTTTCCGCTGATGCCCGCGTCGTCTGCAGTTCTGATGCTACCAAGGACGCTTTCTACAACGAACTGAACACGCTACTCCGCAGTGTTACCAGTTTGGATATCATAGTACTTGTAGGGAATATGAATGCTCATGTGGGTCGTCTGAGCTTTTCAGAAGCTCAGCTAGGTGTTACTTATGGGCTTAACTCCGAACGGACGGACAACCGCGAGCATCTGTTACAGTTGTGTGTAGAGCAGCGACTTTTCTTAGTAACCGCTTTTAGACACAGTGGGCGCCGAAGTTCCACTAGGCATCCTGCAGCTGGCCAACGATCGACCTATATAAATTAGCTTACAGTTTATGTGGCTTCATACTTTACTGTCGCTCATTCTGAAATACCTGCGTCGGCTCTGATCATGCTTTGGTAGTATGTCGGTTTTCCATAGAATTTATCGGCGGGCGTTTCAAACGTCTGCCTCTATTGTCAACTGAGCAGTTATCCTAGTCCTCGATCAGGCAAGCCTATCAGGATGCTCTGCCTACCGAACTTTCGCTCTATTGTCCTAATGACACTGGGTTTCAATGGCATAGGATATCGACCGGCATGCACGCTGCGGGAACCTCCGCTTGCGGCACTATCTATCATCACCGCATCGGTCACTGGATACCCGAGAGATCAGTGAACCTGTTGGAATCCAGGAGGAAACTCCAGGCTAGCTCTGAGCATACTGTAACCAGACGGACTATTTAACGGGAACAAAGCGGAGTCTGCGCCCTGACAAGGAACGTTGGTGTATCAGTGGGGCTCAATAAATGGAGGAACCATGAGCGGTAGACAATTATCGCAAGCTTTTCCTGCTGATTCGCACCACTGGTCCCAGAACGCAAGGCGTCAGGGAGTCAATCAGATACACTGTGATACCACTGATTCACCATAAGAAGCGCCGTATGGCTCATTGGGCGGAGCAGTTTTACCACCTACTTCCGGACCTTTTCCCACTCAGAGACTGCACGATGAGCTATGGACAGTTATTTTAGAGGCTCTATCGGAGGCTGAGGTACGAAACGCGATCACAGCCCTCTGTCGTTTTCGTGCCGCTGTCCCGGATTCCCTCCCACCTGCATTATTTAAGGATAAAGGTACGGTCCTCTGCAAAGCACTGACCTTTTTATTCGAATGTATCTGGAAGGAAGTGTTCCGGCTAATTGGATCCAATCGATTATACTGGCAATGTACAAGAACGACAGTCGCACAGATTGTGTTAACTACAGGGGTATTAGCTTAACGCCAGTTGTGACAAAATTATTGACCTCAATTCTCGTTCGTCGCATCACTGCGGAACGACACTCCCGGTGTAGGGAAGAGCAAGCAGGTTTTCGCCCAGGACGTGGCTGCATATTCTTTTTGTGGCAGGTGCTAGAGCACCCCCACGAATATCGTAAACCGCTAATAGCCGTGTTTTTGGACTTGCAAAGTGTATCCGATTCAGTCGATCGATGCATTCCCATCGAGATACTTGCGCGTAAAGATGTTTCCATGAAATATGTGAACATTTTACTTTCTCCATATTGGAACATGACAGATCGTGCTAGGGTCTACAGTGACTTGTCGGATAGCTTTCTGACAACAAGTACCGTTCGTCAGGGTTATCAAATTTCCCCATTTTTGTTCAACTTTTTCATGGAGTGCTCTCTTCTGGAGCCTCACGATGCTGCCTGGTGAAAGGCTAATTGATCTTGCTTATGCGGGCGATATCGTCTTACTGTTTAACAATGTTGGGGCGACGCAATCAATCCTGAATAACCTGTGTAATGTGATTCCATTATTTGGTATGCGCTTCGCGCCTTCAAAGTGCAGTGTTGCTGCAACACCACTATCCACTTGATGATCCCTTGGCCCTAGATAAAGTCAAAGTCAAAATAAGCTTTATGTATCCAGATGGGTACCTTTTCAGCACTTTACACTATCGACAACCGATGAGCTAAAAGTACCTTATCAGAGCTAAATTTGTGTAAGTGGATAAAAGAACACTGTGTAGAAGTGTCACTTGAATAAACGATGAGTGTAAAATCGAAACAATCCTGATCATCCATCTTCACGTGCGCAGTATCACGAACTTTTCTCAAAGATTACGCGAAGGATAGCAGCGGTGACCTTGGAAATAGCTTAACAAATATCAATGTCGAAATTTTCTGAGAAAAGTAATGTATCCATAGCAACATTGTAAAAACGATGTTCAATGACAACGGCCCGGCCGATTTATAGGCCCTGCCTAAGTGGCTGATCACTTCACATAACTTGGCAGCTTTATCAGCAACGATGTGTGCATAGCAACTGAAGTCAGTTCACGCCTTGCAAAGGCCAGAATTACCTCCCTGAATCTCTGACATCTTTGGCGGCAGAAAGGAGTTCCCCTCCATCTGATAGGCCGTGTTTACGGTGCTAACGTGAGGGCCCTCCTACTGTATGGGAGTGAGACTTGGCGCCTTCAGTCTGAAGCTCCGACGCGTCTTCAAGTTTATGATCATTGCTGTCTGCGAAGCATTGCTGTTGTTGAATGGCACCAGCGTTTCCGCACCGAGGATGAGCTTTAGCGAGTGCTAGGCAGCGATAACCAAGCTAGTTCCTTAGAACAACAGATAGCACTGAACAAGTTTTGTTGGCTTGGGCACCTACTTCGTATGCCTGGTCATCGCCTACCATTGGGGGTTTTGTTTTGTCTGCCGAATGTAAGATGGCGCAAGGCTCGAGGTGCACAAAAGTTGACTTGGCAGCGTGAAATGGAGTCACTGTCGGTCCGTCTCGCCTTTCGGGCTAGAGTCCACGTGACTTGCCTTGTGCTTGGCTCGATACTTACAGGACATGGCTCGCAGTCGACACCAGTGGCGCGTCTGCTGCCGCCTAATCGGATTGCCTGTTTATAGTGTCTTCGATGTTGGGTTATCTGCGGGGTAATGGCTGATTATGACGCGGGTCAACGAAAGCCGCAAGGAAACTGTCTCACTTGCACGATAGCCGGCTCTTCGTGACAATATGTTGTTGACAGGGTGTACGCACCTTGACGCTGAAACATGGTATTCTTCAGATACACTTGGCACTAATCTGATGATTCCAAACTACCATCTATTTCGAAAAAATCGCTGCGACAGAAAAGGTGGATGGTGTATTATATACCTATGCAAAACATTTACAGTTAAACCTATAGACCACTCACAATTGGAACATATCCCTGAATCTATTTGGCTCTCCGTTGCGATGTCTCATCTTGCACACTGCTCGCACGTATCTACAACCCACCGAATGCGTTTAACATATCACCAACCTCACTTCTGCATTTGACTTCGCATCACAGTTGCCACAAAGCCAGCAGATTATTGCCGGCGATTTCAACCTACCGAGAATACGCTGGTTATCCCACCCAACGTCTACTTTGCACGCGTCTTTTCTTTTTTCCGTCAGAGCTTGGGGCTGGATACAATGGATTACCAGGTCCGCCAATATGCTGAATATTCACATTGGGAATACCCAATCCATACACCGAGATCTTGTACAATCTCCCTGGCAGCGACCATAACATGATCTGACTCAGCTTCCAAATTGAAATGGTCACGAAATTCGCCTTTACAATGCAAGTTGCAACCCTAAACTGCGAATGCTTTCAGCAGTTCATTCATTTCTCCGACT
>OX104065.1:8773709-8792797 GCA_944474145.2 Dicrocoelium dendriticum | reverse complement strand
GCATCTATTCCTACCGCACATATATCTACGGATCTTAGGCGTACTACTTCCGTTGGCGCGTTGGTATGGTCGTTATTGGCCTATTACCCGTGGCTTCTTGGTATATACGTGCTACTGACACTCGATGTAGTAGTATCTGCTTCTGCGCCACTACAATACGTATCAGCCACGAAGACGGCAAAGCGCAGAATTAACACAACCGAACTGTGATATCTCGCAAGACGTCTCTCAAGCAAGTTTCGAACGCTGCAGAGGATAGGATTGGCCCCTAGAACCACGACTTCCACTTCCTGAGTATAACCCAATATATGGTTTAAAGTACCGCCTTAAAATAACGTTACTATTTTTGATTGGACTTTCATAACGGACATTAGCCCTTGTTAAGCTGAAAGCATTTTGGTCAATCCAAATTTGCCCTAACTTAATCAATGCTTAAATCATATTGCAGATGTACTTCCGAAAGGACGCCAGCAGAAAATGGGTTACTATGAATGTGCGCATCAATGGCGGAATGTACAATGCTGCAATGCAACCAGTGTTAATAGATGAGCCAGACGGTTTTGAGTCAGGCAATAATACATTGGTGTTATTTGCTCACTGGGATTTGCTGGAATCTGGTCCAAAGTTGGTTAAATTGTCGACTACAGATATCTACCTTCAGGTTGGAACCAAAATATAGACGTGGAAAACTGTATGGATCAGTACACCTTAAGTTTCGTGGTATCAAAACAGCAGGACACATAGGATGACCACAGCCGAAAAGGGTCATACCTGCTACATCACGTGGGTTGATGCTCAATCTCCTTGGTCTATACTGGTTCGAACACCTGGGCTTGGACAATCAGCCAGTTCGAACCATCTACAACATGGCAAATCTCCGGCAATGCTGACGGACCAAACCGACAACATCACCAGACAATTTATCCCAGTGTTGGAGGATAACCTTGGCTGAATCAGTTAAAGAACTCTCGTTAACAGCCAGTCCTTCTTTCTCGTTCAGGTTTGAGTGCAGTCGGGCTAGGTTACGCATACGCGTCTCCAGTCTCACGTCGCATGTGGGTCTGACGGCTAGGTCTCGTTAGGCCGCAACGTTAAGAATTCGATTAGATACTCTGCAAGCGTGGGGTACTATCTGCGAAGAACGTTAGTCCGTTCCGATTAAGAGTCGAATCAAATAGGACGCGTTAGATCAATACAACACTAGGATACATTCTGCAATCGAATCATGTAACGTCATCGTTCCGTTTGGCAAAATCGTCTTTCAAACAGCATTTATACTGCACTGCATTCGTACTGTTGAGATTGTCAACACCGCCTCATCTAACAAAACAAAGCAACTCCGCTCAGTTGTGACTTTGGTTCAGATTGAATCTGAGTACGTCATCGTACATATAAATCGAAACGGAAGCCATTCAGTGCTACAACCCACGCTGAGTGTACTGGGAGTATCGGTTTACATTGTGAAGCAGCACTTCTCCAAAAGTAGAGCGTTTCGGTCCCAGACCTGCTCTGATTTTGCAGCAATGACAAGAATACTTTCGGGAAACGTGTGACAGAATCTGTGAACTCCAAATAGCAGAGAACAGATTTTAAGTAGACGACAACGCTCATGACCTATGAAGACCGGAGAATGACGAACAGGACTCACGGGGGTTGAGGCCCCTCTACTTTTCAAGGGAAAATCCAACGATGTGGGGGCATGGGAGTTGCGTATTCTACGAATGCAAACGATGGCCCAAAGGAATCGAGGAGACAATACACATCTGAAAGATAGTGACTACAGGTGATACGTGTGCTAATTCGGCGCTCCTGTCAAATTCATGTAATGAAAAATATTTCATAATAAGTGTATAAATCGCAGAAAAAGACACATAGAGCACAACAAAATCGTCGAACAATCCTTTCGATGTGCCGGCCAGATAATTCGGGCTAATCTCGTTCCGGTTAATGTTTCGGTTGCAGTGCTTCAGGATGTGGTGGATTTCCGCTTGGCAAGCGTTCTCCCTATAAAAACCACAGACGTCTGCTTAACTACACTGCGACATGGCGGATGTGACTCGCCACTAAATAAAGTCACTGCCACTTGTCAACCAGGATGAACTTGCGCCAACCACGGAAGTCCGTTATCCACCTCAAAGAGTCTCTTCTTGCAGTGGCGACCGAATCAGGACAAGCACAACTGCAGAATCATATAAACAAATTCGACCAATTTGACTGTAAAACACATGGCTGGCCGCATCCGGTTTAGCATTTGCCTGTCAGTACGGACGCCATGAGGACAGCCACAGGACGCCTACGCCTACAGGGGGACGATGGGTAGCTTGCGCTACATCACTCAGCTCCGTCCACACACCCCATATCTAGTGTAAGCCCGAAGGAATAAGAGCGCGAGACATTTGGAAGTGAGTCACATTTCGCCAACCGAACCGGCCGGTCCGCACACCTTCAATATGCCCAGAAGCAGCACTACTGTCTATCTAATTCGCGAATAGCGCGTACTAGACGGACACAAGGCGGTGGCTGGGCCGTAGACCGTTAAAAAGTGGATGCATAGAACCACACCTTGAGCTTAGCACTGTCACGAGAACCGTGCATCCCGCCACCTCAAGCAATGACCAGCTGTCGCCTGGAGCCAGTATGGACGAGGTGGAGGGTGTTGGACAGATAGGCATTTTGTCAACATTCACCTCAAACGTAGCCACACCGTGTATAGCAAACACCTATCATAGCATCTGAAGGAAATTAAACACGAGAAGTTGACATGGAATATGTAGCAGATTAACATCACGGTTCAAATCAACTAAAGAGGAATACCTTTTATCCAGGTTACGTAGAGCTAGCAAAAGTGTAAGTCGGTGTAACGCAGCTGCGTTGAAGAAGAATGATGGATGCAACATCAACTTCAGCATGCGGCTCTATTTAAACATGGTTGGCGGCATCCGGTTACCAATTTGCTTGTCATTGTGGCCAGCCACAGGACGCCTGCGCCTACAGAGAGACAATGGGTGGCTTGCGCTGCACCACCCACAGCTCCAACCACACACCACATATCCAGTGTAAACCCGAAGGACTAAGACCGGGAGGCATGTAGATGGGAGCCAATTTCAATCAACGGAGCCAGCCCACACTCATTCACAGGCAAACACATGCACACTGTATTTGGGAATCAAGTGCAAACAAGGTGGTGGCTGGACCGTAATCCGCTCCACACTGAGTGCATGGAACCACTCTTTGATCCAAACACGGCCACAAGAACCGTGCACCTCGTGCCCTTCAGCAACGACCAACTGTCTCCTGGAGCCAGTATTAACGAGGTAGTGAGTAATAGACAGGTAGCCACCTTGTTAACATGCACATCAAGCGCAGCCACACCGGGATATCAAGCAACAGCCAATCAATTGAAGCGACAAGATAAAATAAAATAAATCGAAGAATGTGCACAGATACGGTGGTATAACCCTTCGCTAAATTAGCATATGAAGTAAAGTGGTTAGCAACGAATCCGCGATAAGTTATCAAAACTCTGGCGTACAGTGACCACTGCTCCATTGTGGCAAGCTTGGAACTGTCCTTACCATATTACAATCAACGGAAGCCGACATTCAACTATTGAAAGACGGACTTCAACGGGCTCGTCCAAGCCGCAAATCAGACTTATTGGACACAACCACGAGATGCGGCACTTGAGGCCTGTTGGTCATTAATGAAGTGGAAGCTTAACTCGCTCTGTACTCGGTTCGTTCCCTTTAAATATTCCAAAATCGGACCTGTCAAACCGCATTGGTTTGATACGGAATATAGACAGTTAGCGCGACGGCGTCGCAAACTTTGGGATAGGTACATCAGCTCGGGTTGTGATGAAGAGTAGACGGTGTACAAGAAACGGCGTAACTTATGTAACCGCAAAGATCAAGGAACGCCGGCAGTTCGAAGAGGAGCTAGTATCCTAGAGCACAACTGCACCCAAAAGAATATTTGCCTACTTGAAACGTCAACTGAAATCCGAGGACGACCTACCGGTCTTAGAGAGCTTAGACGGGAAGACGCTCATTTCAAGCGCGAAGCGCGCAGACGCCTTGACTACGCATTTCCTCACTGTATTTTCCCGTAAACCGGCGGCGGTTTCAGTACCGGCACAGGTTGCGCAAATCTTGCTCCATAGACTACAATGTGATGCAGTCGAAGTGTATCAGCAACTGGTCAAACTCGATGGTGCAAAGCCCCCCGGAACAGATGGACTTCACCAACTAATACTCAAGTCCCTATCGATTATCATCTCACCAGCCGTGACAAACCTATTCAATAAATCGCTCTCTGAAGGATCTGTCCCCAACGACTGGAAATGCTCGATAGTTAAACCGCTTCCCAAGGGTGGTGATCAGAGGAAAACAGAGAACTATAGACCGATCTGTTTGACTTCGGTATTATCCAAAGTTCTAGAGAAGATTGTGAAAAAGTGACTGCTGTCGTTCTTCGAATCGATGGACGTATTGACGCCAGCGCAACACGGCTTTACGAAAGGGCGAGTCTGCATCACCAACCTGATGTACGCAAACCACCAGCGGGTACGAGCTTTCAACGAACGGAAGGATGTTGACGTGTTGCACATCAACTTAGTAAGGTGTTTGACAGAGTGAACCACAAGGCAATCCTACGTACACTGAGGACATATGGAATCAATAGCATGTTACCTCAGTGGTTAGACGAGTTTATTGTGGGACGAAAGTTTAGAGTACAGGTCAATGACTACCTGACAGACAGGTTCACATCGACCAGTGGCGTGCCTCAAGGAACTGTACTTGGGCCAGTATTATTTCTTATTCATATCAACGATCTTCCGCAGCAGCTCCACTCAGCACGTGCCCTGTTTGCAGGTGATTTGAAAATCTGGAGGATTATTGAGAACCAGGACGACCGCGTTCGCCTCCAGCATGACTTAGAGCGGCTGTCAACGTGGTCCACTGAAATGCAACGCACTCTTAACGCAACCAAGTCGGAGTTCATCAGTATCATCAGACGTCCAGCCACTCGATCATACACCTGGGAAGGCCAGTTGCTCCATCCCAACACATCTGTCAGAGACTTAGAAGTTCTCTCACGACATGATATGAGATCACTAGAATATCCAAAGAAATTGTACCATGCGGGACTTCGTATGCTCTGGGCATTACGACGCAGTTTCTCCACATGGTCCGAAGAAACCGTCCCTCGTCTATTCACCTCGTTCATTAAACCAATCCTTGAATACGGTGCCCCAGCTTACCATCCGATAACCCAGTGGGAAACTGAAAAACTGGAGAAAATACAGCATTTCGCAACTAGAATGATACCAAGTCTACGAAAGCTTCCATATGAAAAGCTTTGTGAAAAGCTCGGACTCTACATACTATCCTATCGCCGAGTAAGAATTGATCTTATTATGACTCATCGAGTACTACACTTGAGTCACTTCCCCACACTGCGGCCAATATTTCACCTGCGAGAACCCTGTAACACCCGAGGACATCGTTACAAACTCAGGGTCCCCAGCATGAACAAAGTATCACATCAGCTTTGTATCGAACGAAGAAGCGTAAACTTATGGAATACACTACCAGAAGGATTAATAGATGCCGATTCTGTGAAGTGTTTTAAAGCCCGTATGGACGATTATTTCGGAAACCTGTGCTTTTGTGAAACGATGCACATACAATGCCAAAAGAAGACATCGTATGCCCGGAAATAATGACACCAAGACAAATTCCTAACCGAACAAGGATAAACAATTAACGGACCAGAAACAACTGCTGATGATTCACAAATAAATGTTTTTGATTCCTTGTAATTCGATAGTTGTACAGAAACCTTTCTATTTGCTCTTAAATACAGTCTCAGTTTCAGTAAAAAAATGTCCACAAGTTACTTAGAAATGTTACAAACGCAAGAAAGTTACCGAAGATAAGCGCAATTAGCGTAAGCAACGTGGCCACTTAATAGATAATTCAGGTAAGCAGAACAAACCAAATAAAGTGGAATGGAATTTATCCAGCTTAAAAAGACCTAGTTTAAGTATAAGTTAGTTTAACCCGACTGCGGTGAAGGAGCATCAAAAATGTAACATATATATATATTGCTTGTAAATGCCTAAGTTGGAACATTTTTGGCCAATTGTTAATCATCTGTGTCTGTATTATCATAATCATGCCTGTGGTGGCGTGCCTCGCAATGTCGAGAATAAACAAGTTATTTATTTAAGAATAAAACAAGTGAGATACTTTTACCTCATCAACCAAGCGGCGTTTGATGATACCACGACGGATCATCTCTTGTTCAATCACTCTGGCGTTCGCGGCGTACGAATCGGCAATTTCTTTCGCCTCAGCCTCCTCCTCCTCATCCTCGATTGTGGATACAGTCACCGCAGTGTCGATGCCTTGGGTAGTCTCCTGTTGTTGGATACTGCGGCGCAGAGGGACGAGACTGTTCGAATCACTTTGTACCGCGGCTGCCTCAGCTGCTAGCGCCTCGAGTAGCCTGGCGTTGGCGCTGCTCTCATCCGCGTATCGGACGGGACGTTTGGCTTGCAGTACGGACGAGGGTAAGGCGGTCTGATCATCTTGCAGCTTCAAAGCCCCAGAGATTATAAAGTCTCCCTGTGATAATGAGGCACGAAGGATGTTAGGGAAAGTATGGCCGCATACGAGAGGAGGAGCATTGAATTAAGGCAACAGTTTGTATGAATTACAATCCACAAAACTTAACAATTGTATGGCGGTCGAACTGTTGGCTGAGCTTGGCAATTTTGTTGCAAACGTTTCGCCACCAATCGAGTTGACATCATCAGTGCGTAGTTGAGCGGCTTGCAGTAGCGTAGAGGAGCCTCACCGGGGCTCCCCGACGTTACTCTTTCATTATTGCAGCTGTTCGAGATGTAAGGAGAATTGTTTCACATCCGTCTACGAGTCTTGTCACCCATACAATTTATGTTAGGGCAACTGATACGAAGACCGACTGAGAAGCATGGTCAACAAACGGTTTATCTTGTACAGGTTATTCCGCCCGGCTGTCAGCGGCTGGCTGTCAGCCGCTTCGAGCTTTCCTTTGCACCATCGAAATGCAAAGCGTTCCTCCAAGATTGGCAGGGATCGCCTACTGCGCTCACCCTTGGGGGGGGGGGGAAGGGGGATCAGCTAAAATTCGTTCAGAAATTCAACTACCTGAGAACTTGTATTAGCGCCCTTGATATTGAGAATGAGATCAGGAACCGTATAGCAGAAGGTCCAAGTGCTTTTGCTAACCTTCCCCACCTAAGGCGGCGGCCCGACATCACTCTCGCCCTGAAGGGTAGAGTGTACAATGCAGCGGTATGTTCGACCTTACTGTACGCTTGCGAAACCTGGCCCCTAAGATCGGCGGACATGAAGAGGCTAGTTACGTTCGACCATCGGTGCCTTCGTAGTTTGGTTCACATCTGGTTGGAACACCGCGTGAGTAACGAGCGTGTTCGACGCCTTGTTTATGACACAGAAAAAGGGACTGAACCGCTCAGCACCATCATTTCACGCACCAGGCTCCGATGGCTGGGCCACGTGTTGCGCATGCCAGCCCACCGACTTCCACGACGTGCATTGTTTGCTCACAGGGGAGGTGGATAAAGAAGAGGAGGGGTGGCCAAGCGATGACTTAGTCCAGAGGAATGAAGGCCCTCACTTCGGAGCTGGCCTTGATTGGAGCCTCACAGCTCCTTGCTTGGGCTCTAAAAGACGATTAACACGTTTGGCTAGATACACTTGCTGACATGACTAGGAGCCGACGTCAGTGGCGTTCATGCTGTGAGTTTGTTTGGACACACTTGCTGAGATGGCTAAGAACCGGCCCCCATGGCGTTTTTATTGTGCGTTCCTTTGCCCACCCCCTTCTGCTTAATATTCCCCTCCAATCACGATCTCATTCGTCTCCTTTTGCGGCACGATAGCCTGCTGTTAGCTCTCCGGAACGATGTCCATCCGTTACTGGGGACTCAGCCGGCGTGCCACTCTCGCTCTTTTTCTTGTCTTTTGTATTGAGGCACAACAGCTGTGTTTTCTACCTGCAGCTAACGTGTATAAGGATGATGATTTGTTTTCATTTTGCCAATACGCATTAGTTGATCGGTATCGAGTGTACTGAAAATATAACAGCACGCCGATCAGGAACCGATGTTACCTGATCCACCGCTTACGATCATAACGTCCACACTCTGAATGAAATCTTGATTAGTTCGGTCACTGAAACCAACGCACTGTTAGGGGCAGTATCTCCTAAGGAACAGATCAGTGAAACCTCCGAAACAAATTCCAATCTTTTTTCAAGAAACCAAGTAGGGCAATCGTACTGGTTGATAAAAAGAATGTTCTGGGCAATATTATAGCACTGTTGATAATTAAAGAATAGAACAGAAAAGCAAAGGTTTAATAAGGTCGGCGAGAACACATAAATAACAGGAGTCTGCATAATGTAATTTCCTCTTATCTGGCAACCAGTAAACCATACTCGCAACCTTCACGTTCGATTGGCCACTCGGAGTGGATAGGATTTTCTCGAACAGCTAGTCAGAGCGACCCTACGCGAATTTCGTGATAACAACAAATGGCGACGGGAAATGTTTGGTTGAACTACACAAATATGCTGTTTCCAGTGGTGGGGCTCCCCAAAAAAATTTCAAGATCAGCAGAAACAACTTGAAGAAATCCTTCCACAATTGAAGGACTTCCATCGACTTCTGTCTATATAAACTGACATTATTATCGAAGTCTTCCTTATTCAGCGTCCGATACAGCTACGTGAAGTCCGTTAAGTGTGCATCAGACAATTTTGTAATTTATGCGAGTACTGTCAGCCGTCACGGCGAGCGTTTCAAAGTCAAAAAGGACGGAGGATAGTTCAAGGCCCTCATTTTTGCTTGTGGTTTCTATGCGCCAGGGGATGCGGAAATACACATGAGGCTGCTTAGCAAAATTGAATAGGGCCCATCCGACAACCTCAGGTCCGTCACCTTCGAATACCAGAGGCTAGCCAACTTGAATCACGAAACGTACCCGATTACCAGTACTGTGCTGGCGGTGTCAAACCAATGCGGAAGTCCAGAGACGGTCCAATGCTTAGTGAAGTCAAACAGACCAACATCCGCATGTTGGAAATGTTGGGAATGGCACTTCGTCGGCGGTGGCCGAGTGGTCTGCACGTAGTATAAACTTATCGTCCCGGATTTGAAGCAGGTCGCCCATCAACTCTGTTTCGAACGCAGAGTGGTGAATGTCTGGAATAACCTGCCTCAGCATATAGTAGAAGCGAACAGCGTGTCTAAATTCAAGATGCTACTAGACCAACAATTTGCAGAGGCAAAGTACAGAGAGCGAAACGATAAATAAAAAGTTCATGTCCGAAGACGACGAATGATGCAGCCACACAGAGCAAGCTCTACTCGCTGCTTCGCACCAGTTCTCAGTTCTCAGTTCTCTCATGATGCGTTTGATAGAAATGGAAGGCACGGGGTCACAAGGAGGATCACTGCTCTGCAGCTGCTTTCAACAATAACGTCTCCAAGAAATATTCCAAAAAAACTTGTGCTCACATCTCTCACAAAGCAAAGACATCAGCTCTAGGTGTTTTTGATACCTTCGATGCAGGGGCCGAAGAGCGCAGAAAATTCATGACGGTGGTTGTGAAGTAAGTGCCTGTAGCTCTTCAAGTACACACTGCCTCAGATATTACAGTCATGTCCGAGAAAACCCGGAAAGAAATCGGTGAACCTCCTGTTCAAAGATTAACTCCGATTGAAACCAGCGCTTCAGTAGGACCGCTGAACTTGGCCGGTGAAATTCATGACCCTGTAATGTTCAAAGACTGTAGGTTCAAAGGAGTTTGTTCCGTAACAAGGCACCCAGAACTGAACTTACTCGATCTCGGCTGGATTGACAATATTACAAGGATTGATGTTCCTCTGAATTCCGTGTGCAACAAATTAAGCGACGCAGTTGTGAATTAGACAGAGATACTACAAATCTTGGTGAGCATAAGACGCGCCACTCCATGACTAATCTCCAGCTTGTCTGAATTTCTCAGACAAAGACAGGCGAAATAACTGCGTAAGACAAACGGAGGGGAATTCGGAACGCAATCTCGAGTCCGACTCCCAGTTTGACCATTATTTGTAGAGGGCACATAAACAGGAAACCAGTCGTGGTGTGCACTACAGTGCCGTTTGGAGCAGACTGTGTTAAGTATGCAATGCGGGAACGGTCAGACAGTACCATTTATTGGGCGAGTGTATTCTCCGTTTACTTTTCAATGCGTTGGACAAATTACAGCGTAGAAAATGCAGGCGAAAGTGACTAGGCGTGAATTGCTGGAAGGTGTTTTTTCCACTACTATGGTGTGCGACCGAACAGTGTCCCCAGAATGAGACTGGATTTCACCAGGACGAGTGTGGTCCTTTGGCGAATGGCACAATGGGCGGTAGCAAGCACGAAAGTGGAGGTATGCGCCTCAGGAGTTGCAAGAAGTGAGGACAGATATCAGCAATGCGGATGCAGAGCTACAATGTAACCACCAACGGGTGCAAAATGACGGATGGGGATTGTCACAGTGCTCGAATCTGGATGGGAACGGGTACACAAAGCCGAGGAGCGGGAATGTGTCAACGATCAGTGGCGTGAAAATATGCTACATAGAATGGACCTGTGTATCGATGTTGTAAACCTTCTCTAACCATGGCTCGTTAAATGCGCCAGGTCAATAAGGTTAGAGGAGTGCAAAATCGGTTTCAGTCGAGATTTTGACAGTTCGATGCACCGATACACAGAGATTGTAAGTCAGATAGCGGAATAACTACACTACAGATCCCCCAAGAGGAAAGGTAGCATTGGTCCAGATATTCAGTTCAGCCCTGTAGTGTTACACATCTAACTGCCATGAACTACATCATCAGAACAGTAACAAATATCATAATCACAATAACAGGGGCAGGAAGAAGAAGAAAAAGACAACTGTCGTGAAAATCTCTAGGTCCCGAGCCGGTCCGGAGCATAAAGGTAACAAGCTTGTCTTATAACCTGACGGCGCGCGTTTGAGCCTGTGTAGGGGAAGGGTGATCCACGCAGTATCCTTAGCCCGCGAGCGACCTGTGGTGGTTGCGCTGCAACGAAGCGTCGGTAGTGCGTACCGGCGTACTGCTGATGCCTTGCCTTCTTCTCATGGTCCCGATAGACTTCGCTGTCAATACCTTTCTTCAGTCTCTAAGCCCGCTATACCATTGGCATGTGTCGACTACGCAACGCCTTCTCGGTGACGCTGTTGGAAAATGGCAAATGCTTGTTATCCTCCAAGAGACATTCACCTGGTCGTCGACTGCATGATCCCCTCTCAGTGACACCGTTACATTGTGTTATCATCATCGTGGCAACCGGCTACAAACGGTATGCGATATACGTCAATTACCCTGCTACCTAGCAGGTCAGGTGGTTAAGAGTAAAGGTTCCGAGTGGGGTCCATAAAGTCAACCTTCTTCCTCATCATGGACAATCGGAAAGCTACATGCACACACAACATATGAACCAATGCTTCAACGAATTTCTGCTCCCTTTCTCTCTCTCTCTCTCCCTGTCTCTGCTCTGCTCTTAGTTAATGCTACCCTCGACCGAGGTTCTGGTGCCTGAACACACTATGCAGCGCTCTACCGCACCCCAGTTCGGTTACTTCCTACCACGTTTGTTCAAGTCCATCATACTCGGTAATCCGAGTAATCCGTTTTTGAGTCCACAACACCGTGCCGCTTTGGACGAGTGTTATCACAATGCGGACCAGGAATTTAGGTCGGAGGGTGCGTCGTCAAGTAGTAACGGCAACGCTTTTCTGACGCTCCGTTCTCAACTCAGGCTGGCAACTTTTAACGTCCGGACGCTGACGCAGATCGGATCACAAGCGGTACTTTCTCACAGTCTTGTAGCTATTGCCATTGATATCTGCTGCCTCACTGAAACCCCACGACGCTAAGACTGGTTAAACCGTCTCCGGGTCCCGCTGGTATTTATACATTGCGCTTATCTGGAAATGCAACCGCCGAAGCCGCTGGTCCTGTCGGCGTAGGGATTGAGTTGAGTACATGTGCTGAGGCCGCGCTACTAGTCTGGATCTCTGTCAACAATCGACCCTGTGCAATCCGTCTTGAAACCTCAGTGTCACTTTTCAGTCCGTGGACTAGCAGACGGTGCTTGTTCGTTGTATCAGAGTACGCTCCCATAGACTGTAGTCTGGAGTCAGTTAAAGAGGAGTTCTACTATCAACGGTTTGACCTACGAAAAAAGCGCCGTACAGACATCATGGTGCTTGCAGGAGACTTAAACACACAAGTTGGCAGACTTGAGATTAAAAAGCGTAAATTCGGTGATCACCATGGTCATGGCACGCGAAGAAAAGATAACGGTAATCGTCTACTACAGCTGTGATGATCTCGGCCTCATCCCGTCGGGTACTAGCTTTCGAATATGCTGGCACCAAGGCGCGACCCGGAGGCCACTGTCCCCTGACCAGCCATGGACGCAGATTGACCACATCGCCATCAGTTATCACTAGTGAGGGTGCAAACAAGAATAAAATGAATCTGGGGTACCTATCTCAACTTGGATCACGCGCTCCTGTTTGTCGAGAAGGTGTTAGGTTTTGGTGACTCTTAACGGTGTTGCCGAAAACGGCTTGATGTAGCTAAGCTTTCTGCCCCAGGCGTTCTCAGCGCGTTTCAGGATGCGATGGCCTCAAATCGCAAATGTGCCACATGCGCTGACGTTAAAACGCACTGGGCACAAATCCGCAGCGTTATGTACAACTTTGCAATCCTGGTCTGTGGCTTCACCAGTAGTCCTGTGAGCCACTCTATCTCTGCACGATAGCTCCAACTTCTCAAAGCCCGTCGAGCAATTCCAGCTGGGGTTGAGTAGCAGTAAGTATGCAGGATCACTAACGCTGAACTCAAACAGTTCCTCCGGGAGGATCTCGAGGACTGTTGGACACATACGGTCCCTGAATGGAAGCAAGCGACCAGCTCGGGAATTTCCGAAAGCTTTTCCACCTAATCCGATGCACTGGCAGCAGAAGGTCGACTGTAAGCGAAGCTCTATGGTAAAGCAAATGGCAAGCCAATCCACTGTCAAGAAAGTCGATTTGAGCGTTAGGCTAAGCAATTTAAGCAGCAGTTTAACTGGCCAGCAGCCCCGATATGTTCCCATTCTGGAATCCAGAGCGCCCGCTGGTGTGTCGATGCTTCACCACCTTCTGAGGCTGATGTTGTTCATTAGTCGCACTTCCTAAAGCGCTACAAAAACCTTGGTACAGACGAGTTCCTTCCGCCTCTTTTCAAAGATGGAGGTCTATCACTAGTCCAGGAGTAAACGCTCCTATTCCAATAGCTTTAGATCCCCGAAGCAATCCCGTCTGATTGGAGTATGGAGGACATTGTGTCCGTTTTCAAAAATGATACCCAGTCAGATAGTGCTAACCACAGAGGGATTAGTCACATCTGTGTTGCATCTACAGTGCTCACTTCCTGCCTTTAAGGAGACTGAGCCTAGTAGGCGAACAGTAAGAACGTGAGGATCAAGTTAAGTTTAGCTCTGGCCGGAAATGTATGGATCACATTTTTACTCTCTGCTAAATCATCAAGCGTCCTTAAACGTTCGGCCGGCCAACAACCGTTGTCTTCTTAGTCATACGATCTGCATTTGAGTCGGCTGACTGAGCTGTAGTCTGGAGCTGTCTTTTGAGAAGTGGTGTCTGAGAATATTCTTCGAGCTATCTGCCCTCGAACCTCTAGCCGAGTGTGTGTATACGGCGAACTTTCGTCCCGACTTCGCAATGTTGAGTTTGCGGACAACAGCGCCGTAATTTGGGATTCCTCACAGGCCGCCCAAAATGTGATATGCAGGTTGGAGGCATCTGTCCCCCAGTTTGGAATGAGCTTCGCCCCTTCAAAGTGTAAAGAACAGATCCCACCCTTATCCTTCACGTTATGCTCTGGAAGTGGTAGAAAAGTTCGTTTACCTTGGAAGCTGAATCAACGCTAATGGTTCAACGGATGAGGTGTCCTTGCGCATCTCTAAGGCCGGGGTTGCGTGTGCTAATCTCCGCCATCTCTGGTGTCGACGCGACCTCGAAGAGCGGAGTCTACAATGTCACGGTTGTGAGACTTGGCCTGTTCGAGCAAAGGAGGTTCAGAGGCTGTTTTTCTGATCGCCGCTACCTTCGGATCATCGCTGGCAAACGGTGACAACATCACATTATATGAAGTTGTTCACTGAAGGATTTTCTGATCAAACAAACTTTGCCGGCCGCTGAGCCGCAAAACTCCACTGCACAGGCTTCGGTGGCTTGGGCACGTGTTTCGCATGCCTAATGAGCACTTGCCTCACCGTGCACTCATTGCGCACACAGACGTCGGCTGGGAGCGAAGACAAGGTGGCCATCGAATGACTTGGGTTAAAAGTAGGAAGGTGCTGACTTCACATTTAGCCGCGCTCGGGCGCTCTCCAGTCCCTGATTGGGGCGCAAGGATCATGGACACAGAGGGCTGGAAACCCCATCGCAAATGTGAGGAAATCTTGAGCAATGGCGAACATGTTGTGAGACTCTAACCACAAAACTACACTTCTTTTCTAACCACCCTACTATTTCATTATTAATTCTGCGCATACGTCGTGGCGCTCTGGTAACTGTACTGTCGGGCAAGTTTTCAATACGCATATATATTTATGTGTATATATAAATATATATATATACATACACGAGGCTGATGTTGCATTATTGATGCCTCTTCACCGCAGTTGGGCTAAACCAACTTACACTTAAACTAGGTCTTTTTAAGCTGGAAAAATTGCATTCCACTTTATTTGGTTTGTTCTGCCCACCTGAATAATCTTCTATTAACTGGCCACGTTGCTTACGCTAATTGCGCTTACCATCGGTAACTTTGTTGTGTTTGCAGCATTTTTCAGCAACTTGTGGACATTTCTTACTTATCGCGGATTCCTTCCTAACCAACTTACTTCATATGCTAATTTAGCGAAGGGTTACACCACCGTATCTGTATGAATTATTCGGTTTATTTTATTTCATCTTGTCGTTTCAAGTGATTGGCTGTGGCTGCGTTTGATGTGCATATTGACAAGGTGCCTACGTATCCATTATCCACTACCTCGTTCATCTGGCTCCAGGAGAAAGTTGATCGTTGCTGGAGGGACGGGGTGCACGGTCCTTGTGGCCATGATACGCTCGAAGAGTAGCTCCATGCACTCGGTGTAGAGCGGACTATGGTCTAGCCACCGCCTTGTGTGCGTTTGATTCCCCAACGCAGCGTGCTTGTGTTTGTCTGTGAAGTAGTGTAAGCCGGCTCCGTTGATGAAACGTAGCTCCCATCCACATGTCTCCCGGTTTTATTCCTTCGGGTTTACACTGGATATGGGGTGTGTGGTTGGAGATCTGGGTGGTGCAGCGCAAGCCATCCATGGTCCCTCTGTAGGCGCAGGCGTCCAGTGGCTGGTCACAGTGACAGGCAAATCCGAAACCAGATGCCGCCAACCATGTATACGAGGGCAGAGAAATAAGTTTCGGGAGACACAGTGCACAGACTAGCTGCAGGTGGTGTGGCAAGGAAAATGTGAACTTTATCCCATGCTGAACATTGTTTAGTTATTTCAACTCACAGAACCGTATATCAGCAGCTCAACACAGATCACAAGTCATAGACGTTACTATACTCTGATTGGAACTCAGTCGGTGCCACTGGAAAGTGACGATCTTCTATGACTTTAAATGCGGTCTAAAGCAGCAGCAGGATGTTTAACTATTGCGTGCTGCGTTCGGTAATGATGCGACTTCAAGAACCCCCGTGTTTGAGTGATTTGCGGAATTCAAACGTGGCAGGCGGTCCCTGGATGGTGAGGCACGGTGTAGTCCATTGTGAAGACAGCCACCGCGGACAACATTGCTGTTGTGCAAGAGAAGCTGGAGGACGCGCGAGTGACTGAAGTACGGCTGGGGAAAGCCGTAGTGGTCCCATAGAGATCAACCAGCACCATCCTACATGAGAACCTCGGTCTCAAAAAGGTTTGCGCATGCTCAGTGAAGAGCAGAAAGCAGCTCGGGTGAATTGGTACCGCACCATGCTTGTCAGCTGTGATGGGAGGTGTTTGGGAGAGCCTCGGTGGTGATCAGACCTAGAAACTAAGCAACAATCGGCTCAGTGGACGGCCGCTTGTGGGGCGCCGCCTCAGAAATTTCGGCGCAAGCGCAATGTGTCCGAGCAGATGCTGGCTGCGTTTGTGGTCAACGCCGGTCAGGTGGCTACTGTAAAGCTCGTACGGCAACGCAGACACGAGAGATTGGTAAGCCAAGCAATGCCTGCCACAAGTGCTGGAAGATGTAGCCAGGCGTCGTCTAAGGACTCGAGCACGAGGGACGTTGCGGTACCGTGACAACGCACGTGCACACAGATCTCATGTCGTTGCAGATTTACTGGCCATAAAACGCATCCAGAAGGTTGGTCACCTTTCCTACAGTCCAGATGCGGCTCCGTATGACAAGTTATGTTCCAAAATGTTAAGCACATTATGCGTGCAATCTGCTACGAGTTCCTGAAATCTGTAGTAGAACTGCTGGAAGGGATGCCCGGTTCGGCATTGTCTAGCTGCTTCCCCGAGTGGTTTAAGTGCATGAAACTGTGTATGAAGGCTGGTGGGGAGTATTTAGGGAAGAGTTAATGTTTATTTGGTTGTAAAAGATAAAACTTTTGGGTGTAGGAAAAGTTATTATTATCCCCTCGTATGTAAATATGATCAAGTCACATTGATATTTACGTTCCCTTAAAAAGATAAAGTGCGCTATAAATACGAAGATTCACAGGCCGTGTGCACATTTGGTTAAAGCTTGCAAAGGCACTTCGCTAAAGATCGCTCTTTTCGTTCTCGTGGGTAGTGATGCGAGAAGCTTGGTAATCTCGGTACGGTGAGGTATAAAACAGTTGATTTAGTCTCGCAAGCGGCGAATCAATCCGACTCTGTTAGCCATCTTTCCGCGTGGAGCATAGTTTGGTAGGATCCGAATCTGTCGCTTTAACTAGGAAGCCGTATCAAACTAGGTCGTTACTAGACTATCAAAAGTATGGATCAATACGGACGTTAAGTGTCACAAGTAAATTAGCAATTGCGTTAAAGCTAATCGTGCGTTTTGCCTGAGGTATGTTCGTTTCAACGTTGCCTGTCAATAAACAGTGGAGTGCAAGAGCCAAACGCAACAAGGCCACAGAATTCAGACCAGATAAAACAATCACTAGTCGCACTTGGGCTAAAGATACTGTAAGGGTCGCTCGTCCCTGCGCAGGCTCGAACCTTCGCCCACAGATTACAAGGCAGGCTTGTGATCGTAAAGGTTATGGGCCAAACTCCGATGGCTTGGTCAGGTGGTGCGCATGCCAGCCCATCGACTACCGCCAAGTGTGTGGTTTGCGCGTCGGGGGTGTGGATGGAAGAAAAGGAGTCAAAGCGATGACTTGGTCGAAAGGAATGAAGGTTCTCATGTGGATGTTGGCCTCGATTGGAGCCTCTCATCTTTGTGGTTGGGGTCCGAAGGACGATGGGCATGTCTGGCTGGATACATTTGCTGATATGACTAAGAGACGAACTCAGTGGCGTTTCTGTTGTCAGTTCCTTTGTCTCTCCCCCTCCTTCTTACCTTTCCACTCCAACCGCGATCTCATACCTTAGCATAATGTAAAGTCTGGAGAATAAAATTTGTTTTCTTGCATAGTAGCTGGCCGGTAGGTTTCTGGAACGATGTCCATCCGTTACCGGTAGCTCAACTGGCGTGTACCTGTTACACCTTTTTCTTTTCTTGTATTATTTATTTCAGCACAGCAGCTGTTTTCCACTTCTAGCTATCGTGTATACCGAGTGAACGAAGGTTATGGGCTGGCATTCATATCCTGTACGCTCTGATGATCCCGAGCATTGAATGAGTAGCAAGTTAATTCAAAGATTGAATTCCAACATCCATCACCGAAAATAGGCTCGGTTACCAAAAACGGCGAAAGATGCTTTGACAAGTAAAAATAGGGCACTCACTACTGGGTTTTCCACTTTGTGACGCTAAAACAGAGGTTGGCCACAACTCTTGCAAAAACGTCGGTACTGTTTTTCAATTCCATTCGGCCGACGGATATACACCGGGTTAAGTGGATTCACAGGCGTGGCTGTTATCTTGTGGGCTCGTTTGGAAATATCTATCACACGAGAATCGTCTCTGGCTCGGAGGGGTAGATTTTCAATGAGGCAATCGATGATCAAGGTCATATGACCGTAAATGCACGAGTACACAATAATGGCTTTTCGCTGGCATAATTGTCTCTTGGTTTCGAATCGGTGACGATGTGCGTGGCACGCTTGCGAACTTTGGGTTTGTTGATCTTTGCTTATCTAACTCGTGTCTGAAAAGATGAAAGTGGTAGTAAATACGAAATCACAAGCCTAGGGAGATAGTGAACGCAACATGCATTCGACCAATCAGAAAACTTCTGCAGCCCGATCAATAACACAAACGAACGACCACTAAGTGACAAGTATCACAAACAGGGTCAGCACGTTGAGAGTGATTAGGCTGGATGGTCAGCGATAAGAGGTAACGGTTCTGGATGTGGTAGATTGTGTCGTATAACTCACCATCTCCAATCCGCGTTCGCACCAGCATCGACCGTGTGCGTGTGTTTATCTTTTGCCCACACATGTGACTTGCCTTCAGTCCGTTGATCGATGCTCTATACCTGTTCCGGCCAGAATACACGTTTGCGTGTTGTCAGGCAGCTGTTTTCTGTTGTCATTGGGTTGCTCGGAGAAGAGCTATTATTGAGTTCGCAGGCTAGCGTTACTTTAGCATGTGTAGACTTTAAACTAAATATATGAGAGTGCTAACAAACAAGACCAAAGACAAGCAAACATGCCTTACCATTGCAGATCCGCGTAGGAAAGTCACTAGACCGTAGCAACCACGAGTAGGTCAAGGTAGTTCCCGAGTGCACACACAGCAAAAGG
>OX104065.1:8669823-8773537 GCA_944474145.2 Dicrocoelium dendriticum | reverse complement strand
GCTGACTCTCCAACCTTCATTTTCTTCTGCCGTCTGTCTATCTAAAGCATTGCTCGCATGTTGATTTCCTTCACCGAAACTGTAGGTATCCAATAGTGGACAAACGTCTTAATACTATGGCTACACCAGCCACTGGTTCACTCTTTTCCAAAGCCAATATCTCTGCTTAGCATCAGTTAGTCGCCATAGCCTCCATTTAACTCTGCGGATATCCGGAGCTCTGTGGGAGTCGCTTCCTTCTTACAATATTCATTCACTTGGAATGTTTGCTTCACAGCTCAGATGGTTTGCCGACCTATTATGTGCCACCGGTAGGATCCACTAGTTACTGAAGGCTTAGCCCAAACTCTATTGCTGGTCACTCTTCTCTCTCCTAGCGCGCCATTATCCGTCGTTCATCTTACTCGCCTCAATTTTTCTTGAAAATAGCTAGAAATTGTTGGCTCCATGTAGCCTACAAGGAGCCACTTCTTGACTCTCCAGCCTTCATTCTCTTCTGCCGTATGTCACTCTTAAACCTCGCTTGCCTGTTGACTTCTTCATCGAAACTGTAGGTATCCAGTAGTAGACAAACGTCTTAATACTATGACTGCACCAGCCACTGATTCATTCTTTTCTAGAGCCACTATCTCCGCTTAGCCACAGATAGTCGCCATAGCTTCCATCTAACTCTTCGGATATCAGGAGATCTGTAGGTGTAGCTCCATTCGTACAATGTTCATAATCTTGGATTGCTTGCGTCACAGCTCAGATGTTTTGTTGACCTATTATATGCCACCGTGTGATCCACTAGGAACTAGAGGCTTAATCCGAACTCCAATGCTTGCCATTCACCTCTCTCCTAGCGCGCCATTATCCATCGTTCATCTTACTCGCCTCAACGTTTCTTGACAATAGGTAGACATCGTTGGCTTCATGTAGCCTACAAATAGCCACTTCTTGACTCTCCAACCTTCATTTTCTTCTGCCGTATGTCTCTCTTAACCATTGCTCGTCTGTTGACTTCTTCATAGAAACTGTAGGTATCAAATAGTGGACAAACGTCTTAATACTATGGCTGCACCAGCAACTGATTCATTCCTTTCTAGAGCCACTATCTCCGCTGAGCCACAGCTAGTCGCCATAGCTTCCATCTAACTCTTCGGATATCCGGAGATCTGTAGGAGTAGCTCCATTCGTACAATGTTCATAATCTTGGATTGCTTGCGCCACAGCTCAGATGTTTTGTTGACCTAATATATGCCACCGTAGGATCCACTAGTAACCAAAGGCTTAATCCGAACTACAATGTTGGCTATTCATCTCTCTACTAGCGCGCCGTTACCGTACTCTGGTCAACTCTTCCTGGCAATAGCTAATCATTGTTGGCTCCATGTAGCTTACAGGTAGCCACACCCTGACTCTCCAACCCACAATTTCCTGTGCCGTCTGTCTCTCTTAAGTTTCCCTCGCATGTTGATTTCCTCACCGAAACTGTAGGTATCCCATAGTGGACAAACGTCTTAATACTATGGCTACACCAGCCACTGGTTCACTCTTTTCCAAAGGCAATTTCTCTGCTTAGCATCAGTTAGTCGCCATAGCCTCCATTTAACTCTGCGGGTATCCGGAGCTCTGTGGGAGTCGCTCCCTTCTTACAATATTCATTCACTTGGAATGTTTGCTTCACAGCTCAGATGGTTTGCCGACCTATTATGTGCCACGGTAGGATCCACTAGTTACTTAAGGCTTAGCCCAAACTCTATTGCTGGTCACTCTTCTCTCTCCTAGCGCGCCATTATCCGTCGTTCATCTTACTCGCCTCAATTTTTCTTGAAAATAACTAGAAATTTTTGGCTCCATGTAGCCTACAAGGAGCCACTTCTTGACTCTCCAGCCTTCATTCTCTTCTGCCGTATGTCACACTTAACCCTCGCTTGCCTGTTGACTTCTTCATCGAAACTGTAGGTATCCAGTAGTAGACAAACGTCTTAATACTATGACTGCACCAGCCACTGATTCATTCTTTTCTAGAGCCACTATCTCCGCTTAGCCACAGATAGTCGCCATAGCTTCCATCTAACTCTTCGGATATCAGGAGATCTGTAGGTGTAGCTCTATTCGTACAATGCTCATTCTCTTAGATTGCCTGCGTCACAACTCAGATGTTTTGTTGACCTATTATATGCTACCGTAGGATCCACTAGGAACTAGAGGCTTAATCCGAACTCCAATGCTTGCCATTCACCTCTCTCCTAGCGCGCCATTATCCATCGTTCATCTTACTCGCCTCAACGTTTCTTGACAATAGGTAGACATCGTTGGCTTCATGTAGCCTACAAATAGCCACTTCTTGAATTTCCAACCTTCAATTTCTTCTGCCGTATGTCTCTCTTAACCCTCGCTCGTCTGTTGACTTCTTCATCGAAACTGTAGGTATCAAATAGTGGACAAACGTCTTAATACTATGGCTACGCCAGCCACTGGTTCACTCTTTTCCAAAGCCAATATCTCTGCTTAGCATCAGTTAGTCGCCATAGCCTCCATTTAACTCTGCGGATATCCGGAGCTCTGTGGGAGTCGCTCCCTTCTTACAATATTCATTCACCTGGAATGTTTGCTTCACAGCTCAGATGGTTTGCCGACCTATTATGTGCCACGGTAGGATCCACTAGTTACTTAAGGCTTAGCCCAAACTCTATTGCTGGTCACTCTTCTCTCTCCTAGCGCGCCATTATCCGTCGTTCATCTTACTCGCCTCAATTTTTCTTGAAAATAGCTAGAAATTTTTGGTTCCATGTAGCCTACAAGGAGCCACTTCTTGACTCTCCAGCCTTCATTTTCTTCTGCCGTATGTCACTCTTAACCCTCGCTTGCCTGTTGACTTCTTCATCGAAACTGTAGTTATCCAGTAGTAGACAAACGTCTTAATACTATGGCTACAGCAGCCCCTGATTCATTCTTTCCTAGAGACACTTTCTCTGCTTACCAGCAGCTAGTCGCCATAGCTTCCACTTACCTCTGCAGATATCCGGTGCTCGCTCCCTCTTACAATGTTCATTCTCTTTGATTGTTTGCGTCACAGCGTAGCTGATCTGTTGACCTATCACTTACCTTCACTGGCCTATAGATACACTCATCGACCCTATAGGTAATCACTAGTGACAAAGCGTCCGATTGGAATAGCTGCATCTGGCGACTGAGTCATTCCTAGCGCCAACATCTGTCGGTCGTCATAAATTCGGCATTTCTCTTCAGAAGTAGCTAACGGCCATTTGCCCCATGCATATGCGATGATCCAGTGCTTGTTAGTAGCCACCCAGTATCTGAATAACCTCTACTCCTCTAGAATATCTGCATCCAGTCCCTCCGCTGCCCTGCCACCAATTGAGCTTTAAGACTTTCTCGCAGCAACCTATTTATTTTCGCTTATTATGCCCCCCTCTCGGATTACACTAACTACGAGCTGTTCATGCACCTGAGAATCACTACTAACATTCTTACCCTCTTTGCTCTATCCCCACGCAACTATCGACTCATATCAAACGGATAATCGTACTTTACTTACTGGTGCAACGCTGTTGTCCCTACGCAGGCGATAGCAATCCACCTATACGGCTAATGATTCTATAGGATACTCAAAAGACATTTTCAGCATAATTATTGTTGCACAGTTTACATGCTTTTGTCTCAAGCCCAAATGTTATAACACAAGACACTAATAATACTCAATTCCATGCCTGTTCTTGCGGTCTTCTCTCGGTTGTCTCCCACTTTCCCTTTTCTCTGAGGTCCGGGACATCTTGGAGATCTGGGATTGGACTGAGGAACAATTTTGCCTAAGACGGACGGAACAACCCACAAGGACTGACATGGAGGATGGTAAAACTCCGCAAGGACCAAGCTACAATCACCATAACCCTTGTCCAGTATGGAGAACTGGACATATCCTCATACTCCCAAACATTATACAACTGAAAAATCTGAACAGCGGAAAAATTGAACCTTTTGCTCACCTGTACATACAACAAGAAGAAAAATCGCGATGTCCCTCTCCTCCAGCGACACCAAAAAATCATGGCGACCCAGAGCAAAATACCCGTCCAACTAACAGAGGAAATTAGAAGCCATTACCCCGCGAAAAACCGAATGTGAAACCAGTCGTCAAGCGACTTTGCCAATTCAACATTAATGTTCAAAATGCTTTACGGCAGTGTTGCAGGACGTGGTGGGTTTTCGCCTGGCAAGCGTTCTCCCTATAAAAAGCCACAAATGTCTGTTTAACAACACTGCGACGGGGCGGAGGTGACTCGCCACTGAATAAAGTCACAGCCCACAACTACATACTGGCAAGTCGACTAGCTTCACATATCAACTCCTCTTGACACCGTTTCAAATATACACGATTGAACCCGGAGTATCGTCGTGATACACAACAGTGTTAAACCTTGGTCATGCCTTAGTTGGTGCGTCTCTATGAAACTGAGAATAAACTATCTATTTATTTATTTTACCATGAACATACCACCAATTTTCTACTATTACTGACACAGTTGCCATAAAATGTTTGTACAGTTGTACATATCTGATCATGCCTCCATGGGCGTGCATCGCATAGTCGAGAATAAAGTATTTATTTATTTATTTATAATTTCTTGGAGATAAAGCAAAGACAGTTTGAATATTGGTAGTGATTGTCAGGTGCATGAACAGCACTTAGTTAGCGTAATCCGAGAGGGAGCATAAGTAGCGAAAATAAATAGTTGCCGCGAGAGAGTCCTAAAGATTAATTGGTGGTAGGGCAGCGCAAGGACTCTGTGCAGATATTCTAAAGGAATAAAGGTTATTGAGATACGGAGTGGCTCCTAACAAGCACTGGATCATCGCATATGTATAGGGCCAATGGTCACTATCTACTTCTGAAGAGAGATGTCGAATTTACGACGACCGACAGATGGTGGCGCTAGGAGAGACTCAGTCGCCAGATGAAGCCATTCCAATCAGACGCTTAGTCATTAGAGTATGCCTATAGGGTCGCTGAGTGTATCAACAGGCCAGTGAAGGTAAGTGATAGGTCAACAGACAAGCTGAGCTGTTACGCAAACAATCCGAGAGAATGAGCATTGTAAGAACGGAGCGAGCTCCGGATACCCGCAAAGTTAAATGGAAGCTAAGGTGCCTAGCTGCTGCTAAGCAGAGATCGTGGCTTTAGAAATAATGTATCAGTGGCTGGAGTAGCCATATCATTAAGACGTTTGATCACTACTGGATATTTACAGTTTTGATGAAGAAATCAACATGCGTGTGAAGCTTAAAGAGACAAACGTCAGAGGAAAATGAAGTGTGGAGAGTCAGGGAGTGGCTCCTTACAAGCCACATGGAGCCAAGAATGACTAGCTGCTATCAGGATGGGTTGATGCGAGTAGGACAAACGACAAATAACGGCGCGCTAGTAGAGAGAAGAGTGACCATCAATGAAGTCCAGATTAAGCCTTCAGTAACTACTGGATCCTACGGTGGCACATAATAGGTCAACAGACCAGTTGAGTTGTGACGCAAACAATCCAAGAGAATGAACATTGTAATAAAAGGAGCGACACCTACTGAGCTACGGATATCCCTAAAGTTAAATGGAAGCTATGGCGGCTAGCTGTTGCTAAGCATAGATGATGGCTCTATAAAAGAATGTGTCAGTGTCTGTTGTACCCATGTCATTGAGACGATTGACCACTATTGGATACCTACAGTTTTGATGAGGAAGTCCACATGCTTGCGAAGCTCAGAGAGACAGACGGCAGAGGAAACTGAAGGCTGAAGATTCAAGGAGTGGCTCCTTGCCAGCTACACGTAGCCGACAATGACTAGCTATTGCCAGGAGGACTTGACGCGAGTAAGATGTACGACGGTTAACAGCGCGCTAGGAGAAAGATGAATGGACAGCAATAGATTTCGGATTAAGCCTTCACTTACTATTGGAGCCTACGGTGGCACATAATAGGTCAACAAACCAGCTGAGCTGTGACGCAAACAATCCAAGAGTGAACACTGTGAGATGGGAGCGATTCCAACCGAGCTCCGGATATCCGCAAAGTTAAATGGAAGCTATGGCGACTAGCTGCTGCTCGGACAAGGATACTGCTCATGCTTTGAGTTCCAAACTCACCTGAATAACGCAGCAAGGCAAATTACACTGTTTATCCCCGACAGTACGGCTGTCACCAACCATTCCTTATAAATCCTGATTAAGCCTTCAGTTGAGATAACGGAAAATCGGGTGCACCATGACTGCGATTAGCCGTTCGGAATGTCGGTTTTTACAAAACCGTTACAAATACCTCCATGTTATATGCACTGTGGTCAACGGCAGTTTTACTGGACGCGGTGGGTTTGCCTGGCAAGCCTCTCCCAATAAAACGCCCCAAATGTCTTTTTAATGACACTGCGCCGTGGCAGGTTTTAGTCTTCACCGAAATAACGTCACTGCATTCTGCTTAACACGAAGGATGCTCTCAAAGTCCCATATGTGCAAGCACGTGTTTATCAAACACTCCGCCGGACAATTAGGCCTACGGAAATATGTAGGCCAATCTCCGGAAACATTCAAACCCGCACCCGGCATTTCCGTACCAGAAACACTTATTGCTCTTACAGCAGTTCCGAGTCCCATTTCTCTTTGGCACCAACGACCAAGCCCTTTATCTATGCATCATTCCCATGCAAAAATAATGTGCAAGGTTCTATCCATGTATTTTGTTAACACGTATTTCTGTCGTGTGGTTCACACAAGCCTTTAGTGTTTCTATGGCTCTGTCAACCACTTGCTCATGCCTTTACTTACGTGTCTCGTTTCGTCCAGGATATACTTATTTATTTAGTTATCCGTTTGTAATGATTGCTTGAAATAGCCTGCCGGAGATCATTGCTGCTGCGCCAATAGAGGAAAGTTTCCAACGGCTGCTCGACTGCCATTTGATAAATAAGGCAAAACTCTGCTTTTCCTACTGCGACCGCGAAGATCCCCAGAGGTAAACAGCTTAGCAGCCAAGTGTCTCAAACATGTACCGTATCGGAATCGACGGAGCTGAGAAGACTCTGCCATCCTGCATTTTACAAACCAGCAAACACCAAGGAACCAAATTATTCATTTTATCCCCAGCAACAAAGTTCATTAAGTGAAGGTTCTTATTTATATTCCTTGACACCAAACATGCAAGCAGAACACCTTTCACAAACACTACTTACTCACCTAAAAAGATTTACTTTGCATTTGCCTTATTTAACGCTTTTCCTCAACTACACCGTTCGCTAATAACTGTGTGCCATAACTTATTTTATGCTCTACCACACCTACCATCACCTCAGCAATTACAGTTCCAGTCCGAACTGTAGCGCTTCAGCGCCGCTGTAGCATGTCACATAACATGTCGTCAAGCGTAGCCATTTCGTGGGCGCCGTGGCTGATTTTCCTTACTAGTCCATTTAGTCTTCTCTTTAGCGTAGCCACCTTCCGTGCGGTTTTACACCTCCCGCTCGGTCCACTATCGCCAGCTATGACCGCGCAGCCCATGGGGCCACCAGATGTGATACCAGCACATCGTTCATACAGCTCCGAAGCTTACTAGGTGATTCTGCAACTGCATACCTAGTAACTCCTTTGGATTTCAACCCTCTAGGTCTAGTAAGAGTTACTTACGCTCGCGGAAAGGGAAGCCCACAGCACACTTGACTAGTGGCATTTTGTATATCTGGCGAACCTGCCAGCACATAACCCAAGCCATTGAAGCAGGACTGCAGACGTTGCAATACCGTCCTCTAAAGCCAAATTCTCCGGACCTATTAAAGCCTTAAATCAACCCATGCGTAGGAAACTAAACACGGGTAGGACTTTTGTAGGCGTTGAGGACAGTGCCTAGAAAGCGGCATAACGTAACACCACAGTGTCCCAGTAGCAAGTCAGCAAGTGCGCTGTTGTGGTACGTAGTCTTTATTGTTTACGTCGTTTCCACTTTTCTTTGCCTTACGAATTCTTCTCCGGTGTTGTTGTATTAGCCAACAGTCCTAGAGTTACACGTTCTCCAGCTGGTTGCCTCGCGCTCGTTCCTCTTTCGGTAGCTATGGTAGTACCTCCCAGCTGGTCACGAGGTTTAGCACAAGCACATCACCCATCCAGTTCGGACTCTTACTAAGTAGTTTCCAGCTGCTAATGAAGCATCATAATTACCTCTTGGCACCCTTGGTCTACTACGATTTGCGTACGTCCCGGACACAGAAGCCAACGAATGCCGCGACCGGACGCATATTAGGTGCATCGGATCTCACCGTACTAGAAAATTAAGACGAATTTCCATACTTAACGGCGTCAAAGCAGCGCAGTGTTTTGATTGTATGTAAAGGCTTAGTCTTCGTAAATAGTAGGTTAATATCAATACTTTAATTTAAAATGCTGTTTAAGGATACATAAATAAATAACTAAATGATTACATTGCTAGACCGCCTATAAGCAGCGCAAAATGTCAGCGTTATATGTCAAAGCAATGGTTACACAAATCCTATGCCCTTGCATGAGAGTAGGAAAGTGTGAGTATATGTTCCTTGTTGGCAATTACGACTGCGTTGGCTTTGTCATACTATAGTTGATGGTGTCGTACGCGCGCAACTTGAAATGCTTCTTGCTCCCTCAGGGGTTATTGAGCGCCTTGCTTGGGTTTTTGTGAACTCTGCCAGAGCAGTAGTTGTGCAGGTTTCCTTTGGTAACAGGAACCAAATCACCGCAACTTCATTATAAATGTTCGAACTACTTCGGTCCGCTTAGTCGTCAAGTTTACCGGTGCCCACGTGGAAAAATATAAGAGCAGCGGAATTATAAGGAACCCATAAAGGTTAAAAATAATTTCTGGAAATAGAACTAAAAATAAAACGCCTTCCGTAAGAGACATATTAAGGCAAAGCACTACATCAGAAAAATATTCCTTACCATAAAATAAGCCAAAATTTACTGCGCTAAATTTGATCTCAGAAGATAACTTTAAAGCTGAGTTAATCGCAAAAGCATTCCTATGGCTATAAAATTGCGAAATAAGCTGCTCAAAACAAACTCTGTTGCTGATTACGTTAAAAGCAAAAGCAATGCAATATGTGCAGTAGTTCACGGGTTATTCGTAATTGAACGGCTATCTACCAATAACGCTATTATATTTTGCTAAATATGGCTATGTTTGCAAGTAGCTATCAGAAAAAAGAAAGGAAAACGTAAAAAGTGGCGAAGCGGAATAACTTCTAATTAGGCATAGCGATCTAGAAATGCTCTACATAGCCCGTAATACCCCGCAACAACTCGGTACGAAGTAGGTGGTTGAAAAGCAAACATTTCGGGCACACAGCAAATATAGGCAAATAAGCGATAATGATTCGCGAAAACACTGGGAATCCTGTAATAAATATTATACATGCAAACGATGGCAGGACAAAATATAATTAACCCCCGGTCAGCAGGCCTCGCTGTACCAATTTCCGTAGGAACTGAGCCACCTAAACCATTAGTAATACAGAGATTGGTAACTTTTAAGCTATTAAGACTGCATGAGTTAGGTCTACCTCAATAATACTGTAGAACTTTAGGATTAATTGACACATGTTGGCTTAAAAAATGCACATATTTCTTACCTAAATATCGCGTTATATCTCATAGAGCCGATTTTATATATAATATGGCTATGTCTCCAACAACAGTGAGGCGCAAGAGCCCATCACAAATAATAAAGAAAGTGGTAACGAAAATTTTCGAAAAATTAGCCAAATAAGCTACACCAGTCACTGCTACATTCTTTTCTAGAGCCACTGACACTGCTTAGCAGCAGCTAGTCGCCATAGCTTCCATTTAACTTTGCGAATACCGAAGCTCGGTTGGAGTCGCTCCCATCTTACGACGTTCATTCTCTTTGATTATTTGCGTCACAACTCAACTGGTCTGTTGACCTATTTTGTGCCACCGTAGGATCCAATATTTACTGAAGGCTTAATCTGGACTTCATTGCTGGTCAGTCTTCTTTCTCCTAGCGCGCCGTTATTTGTCGTTCGTCCTACTCGCATCAACTCTTCTTGGCAGTAGCTAGTCATTGTCGGCTTCATGTAGCTTGTAAGGAGCCACTCCCTGACTCTCCAAACTTCATTTTCCTCCGACATTTGTCTCTTTAAGCTTCACACGCATGTTGATTTCTTCATCAAAACTGTAAATATTCAGTAGTGATCAAACGTCTTAATGATATGGCTACTCCAGCCACTGATACATTATTTCTAAAGCCACGATCTCTGCTTAGCAGCAGCTAGGCACCTTAGCTTCCATTTAACTTTGCGGGTATCCGGAGCTCGCTCCGTTCTTACAATGCTCATTCTCTCGGATTGTTTGCGTAACAGCTCAGCTTGTCTGTTGACCTATCACTTACCTTCACTGGCCTGTTGATACACTCAGCGACCCTATAGGCATACTCTAATGACTAAGCGTCTGATTGGAATGGCTTCATCTGGCGACTGAGTCTCTCCTAGCGCCACCATCTGTCGGTCGTCGTAAATTCGACATCTCTCTTCAGAAGTAGGTAGTGACCATTGGCCCTATACATATGCGATGATCCAGTGCTTGTTAGGAGCCACTCCGTATCTCAATAACCTTTATTCCTTTAGAATATCTGCACAGAGTCCTTGCGCTGCCCTACCACCAATTAATCTTTAGGACTCTCTCGCGGCAACTATTTATTTTCGCTACTTATGCTCCCTCTCGGATTACGCTAACTAAGTGCTGTTCATGCACCTGACAATCACTACCAATATTCTAACTGTCTTTGCTTTATCCCCAAGAAATTATCGGCTCATACTAAACGGATACTTTGTACTTTAATTACTGTACAATGCTCTTGTCTCTACGCTGACGTTAGCAATCCACCTATACGGTTAATGATTCCATAGGATACTTAAATGACATTTTCAGCATAATTATTGTTGCACAGTGTACACGCTTTTGTCTCAAGCCCAAATGTTACAACACAAGACATTAACAATATTCAACTGCATGCCTGTTCTTGCGGTCTTCTCTCGGTTGTCCCTCACTTTCCTTTTTCTCTGAGGTCCGGGACTACTTGGAGATCCGCGATGGAACTGAGGAACAGTTTTGGCCAAAGGCGGACGTAACAACCCACAAGCAATTACACGGAGCATGGTAGAACTCCGAAAAGACCCAACCACAATCACCACAACCCTTGTCCAATATGGAGAACTGGACATATCCTCATACTCCCAAACATTATCCATCTGAAAAATCTGAACAGCGGAAATGTTGAACTTTTGCTTACCTGGACATACAACAAGAAAAAAAATCGCGACGTCCGTCTCCTCCACCGACCTTACATATTTTGGCGGCCCCGATCAGATTACCTGTTCAACTAACAGAGGAAATTAGAAGCCATTACTCTGCGAAAAACCGAAGGTAAAACCAGTCGTCCAGCGGCTTTGCCAGCTAAACATTAATGTACAAAATGCTTTACGGCAGTGTTGCAGGACGTGGTGGGTTTTCGCCTGGCAAGCATTCTCCCTATTAAAAGCCACAAATGTCTGTTTAACAACACTGCGACGTGGCGGATGTGACTCGTAACTGAATAAAGTCACTGCCCACAACTACCTACTGGCAAGTCGACTAGACTCACATATCAACTCTTCCCGACACCGTTTTTTGACCACACAAGATGGGACCCGATGTACCGTCGTGATACACATCTGTTTTCAAACCTTGATCATGCCTGAGTTGTGTCTCTATGAAACTGAGAATAAATAAATAAATAATATATTTCTATACCTGCTAGAGTCTGCACCCTAAAGGGTTTAGATCAAGACCTACTTAAATCCGATGCTCTTGCATGGAAGTAGGTAAAATATAAGTATATGTTCATCGACAGCATTTACAGATGCATTGGCATTGTTTGGTATACAGCTACTGGGTCGCAGGCGCCCACCTTGACATGTTTCTGGTTCCTGCGTGCGATATTGAACTCCTTGTTCTTTTGTGAAAACTTCGCGGAGGTTTAGTCGTGCCTTTCTCCTTGGAACAGAATCCAATTCGCGTAAGTGCACTTTAAATGGTTCGCACATTAATTGGCCACTCAGTTGTCTCAATTGTGCGCACCATGCACTACTATATTTTTTTACTGTTCGAGTCATGAACATATGAACGATTTTCTGCTTCACTTTTACAGTTGCCATAAAATATTTGTACATTGGTACATATCTGATCACGCCTCTATGGGCGTGCCTCTCATAGTCGAGAATAAAGTATTTATTATTTATTTATTTATTTAGCCATTTAATCCTAGCCGGTTTCTATGGTGCTCAGCTTCCTATCCTCATTTACCCATGTACATAATAGCTATTATTTGTTATGTGATAATTTTCATCCCGTGATATATATATATATATATCACCATACCGTCACTCTATCCTCTGGTTTCCGATAGCAACCAATCGTGATTGCATACCTTCGGCGTCGTTTGGGAAGCCAGTGAATTCCCACCGCCAGTGGTGAAAACAGCTGGTACAGGTGTCGACTCCAAGGCACGTGGGGTAAACACTCGCCGTCGTGCCGACTCTTTCACTGATAGTAGCGTTATATTCTGTAACGTTACTGAATCTGAGGCCGTTCTCCCAAGGGAACGCATCTTGGATGACATCAAGTGGCTGAAACTGTGTGTCAGCAAGCTGCTTCCACCTGGTTTCCCTGGTGTCACTGTCAGAAAGCTGACCAGATTGGGGAACGTTCCTGTCGCTGCGCCAAATCCACGACCCCGACTACTTCGTGTAGTCCTTTCTACCCCGGAGGAACGCAAATCATTACTGCGATTTGCATTCAAACTTAAGGGTAGTGGTGTCAGCGTTCAGCCGGACCTACCACTGGCAGATAGGTTGAAGTTAAAGGAGGCTATAAAAGACCTCAAAACTAGACGGGCGGCTGGTGAGCAAGGCCTCCGTCTGGTGGGTTTTCAGGTGGTCAGCCGGAAGTTACTTTCCGCCCTATCAGAAGCCATCCTGATGGCGCACGACCCAGGGATGGTCGTGCCGACTTCCGTGAGGTAGTACTTAGCAACGTGCGTAGCCTAAGGAACAAGGTGCACGAGTTGGGTCTACTTGTAGACAAATCTCGTCCCGACATACTTGCTTTCACTGAAACGTGGTTGTCTCCGGATATCACGGACGGTGAGGTATGTTTACCTGACTACGCGCTGCTTAGAACTGATCGCTCCGTTGGTCGCCAAGGCGGAGGCGTCGTACTGTATGTGAGCTGTAACTTAGATGTGTTGAGGACATGCACATTCCAGTCGTTGGAGCAGACTGTCTAAACCCTATCGGCTGTTTTGTGCACTTCCTCTACCCAGTTTACATTTAAAGTGATATACAGAAGTCCTGGAAGTTCCTCCAGGGGGATACTTGACTTTATTCGCACTCAGTCTGCGAATAAGTGTTTAGTTCTAGGGGATTTCAACCTCCCGGAAGTCTGTTGGGCCGATCTTTCTTGCAATTCGGCATTAGGAACATTCGGTGCAGACTTCCTTGAACTGACTCTCCGAGTACCTTTGCACCAGTTGGTTGACATTCCCACTAGGTATATGGACAACCAAATACCATCTACTTTGGATTTGGTTTTCGCTGAGTCACTGGACTCCGTGACTGACGTTTCATGCGGTGCACCTCTAGGGTCTAGCGATCACGCATGCATATCCTTTCGATGTACTCTTTCAAGGCACCAAGAGACCGCTGTTGAATTACTTCCGAATATTTGGCAGGCGGACTTTAGTGCAATGCGAACTAAGGCTTCAGTTCTGAACTGTGAGATCTCGATGACTGACTCTGTCCAGTTAGCCTGAGATAAATTTAAGGCATACCTTACGGAGGTTTCCACTCCCTATATTCCACTCATGAGGAAAAGAGGGTTAAGGGCACAGCCTCCATGGATAGATACCACAGGCAAGTTCCTACTCAAGAAACGGTCTAGATGCTGGCGAACCTATCAAGAAGCTCCATCAGCCAGTACCTATGATAGCTGTCGAGAGAATAGAAATAAATGTAAGCAACATCACAGAACTGCTCGTCCCCAATACGAGCAGGGTTTAGCGGACTCGGCCGCAGCTAAGCCCAAAAACTTTTTTGCTTACGTTAAAAGACGCAGCGGGGCAAAACTGTCTATACCAGTTTATTGCGAACAGACGGGACCCGTGCGCAAACTGACTATGACAAGGCTTGTATACTGAGTGATCAGTATACTGGGGTCTTTGCTCGGGAGACCTCTTTACCACAGGTTGAATTGGTTTCAAGCGTTCCAGAGGATTCTTGCTTAGCTGAATTTAGCATAACGGAGACTCAGGTCTTCGAGCTACTGCAAGGCTTTAATCCCTCTAAAGCTTCCGGTCCTGATTCAATTCATCCGAAGCTTTTGCATGAACTGGCCACTGAGCTGAGTGGTCCTCTCACGTGCGTATTTTCAATATCGCTGGATAGCTGCAGCCTACCTTCGGAATGGAAGGAGGCAATCATCTATCCGATTTTTAAGGGCGGTGACAGCGCTCTACCCGCAAACTACGGGCCTGTCAGTTTGACAAGCGTAGTAGTCAAGTTGTTCGAGAAGCTGATAAGGGATTCAGTGGAGAACCACCTGAATCGATTCAACCTTCTCAGTGTTGCACAACATGGATTCCGCAAAGGATTTTCATGTCAGACTAATTTACTTGTAGCTCGTGAAAGCTGGGCCGAAGCGGTAGACAGTGGCCACGCTGTAGACGTGCTAATTGTAGATTTTTCGAAAGCTTTTGCACTGTTCCACATCTTCGGCTATCACTAAAGTTGAGATCTTACGGGATATCTGGTCGCGCCCTTCAATGGGTGTCTGCCTTCCTTGAGGGGAGGGAACAGTGCGTACGGGTGGGGCGTAGCATTTCGCTCAGGCAGGCTGTCCTTAGTGGCGTTTCGCAGGGCTCGGTATTGGGACCATTGTTGTTCGCGATCTATGTAAATGACTTGCCGAGCAAGCTAGGGGTGTCATCACTGATGATCGCTGGCAATGATCGCTGGCCTATAGAGGCGCTGGCGAGACAAAATGGACTTGGAGAGGGTGTTACGTGTGGGCACTCGGTTAGTGCAAGGTCTACGGGGACAGACGTAACCTGAACGCTTGCTCAGTTTGTGTATGTACTCCATGCACTACCGAAGGATAAGAGAGGACCTGATTCTCAATTATCGCATTTTGACGGGTAAGATTGGCCCGGAATTGTCAGGGCTTTTTAATCCCGCTACCTTACATAGTCTCCGCGGTCACCCACTGAAACTGCATAAACCACGGTCTGATAGGATTAGGACGGAAACTCGTCTATCGCGCCGAGTTATAGATCGCTGGAATTCGCTTCCAGATCATGTGGTTAGGGAACCTACAGTTAAGGTTTTTGTGCGCCAGCTCAATGCTCTTGGGTAGCAACAGCAAACCTTTCCTTTTTCCTAGCTGACTTACCTTCACTTTTCAGTTTTTTTATATTGACTCAACTATCTTGGTATTTCACTTGCTTAGCTCTTTCCACTTTCTCTTTGCCTTCTGCGTTTACTTTTTTTTCTTAATTCACGTAACCGACCCAGCAGGGACCGCTAGGGCAGGATACGTGGGCATTAATTGGTTGGACAGGGTGTGATGCGGTCTTTGTTTTAGGTCCATCAGTATTTCAAGGTTCGCTAACCCCTGGTTCAACGACCCGCCGAAGAAGGAACACTCACGGGATAATCTTATCGTTCCAGTCCCGCTTGAACTTGAACATGAACTTGAACCTACCATTTAGTTTCCAGTTGAATTCTAACGCTGTAAGCTAATACGTCGTGAATTTCTTGCCGGAACTCTGCTCTTCATACTCATGTACATGAAAGTGATTTACCCACTGGGCAATGCCATCTGCCGGATAAGCAAAAGACATTTTCAGCGCAATATCTCTTACACTGCACATCAGTTGTCTCAAGTAATTATATTAAAATAGAAGTTCCCCAATGCTTTATACTATGACGGTCCTTCTTGGCATTTTCTCGGCCTGTACAAATGTCTTTTTTCTCCTAGGTCTAAAACATTTTCGAGATCCGGGATTATACTAAGGAACTGCCCCCATCTGAAATGTGACAAAATAAACAACTAAGACTTACCTGGACCATGGCTTCACTTCAAAGCCAACCATCTGCACCCAACACGTCAACCACCGATCTTTAGGAAGGTAGCAAGACAGGAATTCTTCACACCCCAGAAAATATACATAGTCAGAGAAGGTGTGACCCACGCACTGAAAATTCTACTTACTTGCAAAATCAAATTTCCTCCTCGATCGATCTCAACGGCCATGTTGGACTCTGGCCTTGCCATTTGTTTAGCCAACAGTGAAGTCATGACTGCAAATAACTGATTGAACAAATGCTACATAAGTTGCTTTGCCAGTCGCAAATGCCCGTACAACGCAATCGACGACAGTGTTCCAGGACGTGGTGTGGATTTTGTCTAGCAAGCTTTCTGCCCATAAAACTCCACGAAAGTCCGTTAGCAACGCTGTAACATGGCGAATGTGACCAGCCATTAAATAAAATCACTGCCCACTGTTACACTCTGGAATATCGACTAGTCATTTTTCAATATTGCACTGACACGTACAACAGTGTTACTCTGTCTTCATATACTGTTCCCACTCCACTTACTCTGCTTTTTTATTTAATCTACGCAAAATTTAACCATTTTATTGGCACTCCACCGATGACTTTGCCCCTCATGAATGCTCCGACTGTTGCTGCAAACTGTACAACTTTTGGCCACAGCCAATTACGTGGTTGTAGCGTATCTGTTGCGTCACATAATTGCTTGTAACTTTTGATCATACCTGCGTAGGTAGGCCTCCATGAATTCGAGAATAAAATCTTTATTTATTTAAAGTACATAGAGCTAAAGCTGAAGCTTGTAGTTAGATTGCGTTTCTCACAATTCTAATGCTATGTTTAGGTGTATCGACAGCAACATGAGATTCCAACGTGCGTGGCTTAGGCCTGGTAGGTCGCCTTTACTGGACGTACCACAAACGTCGTAATCGTAATACTTTTGCACGTATCCAGTGGTGTAAGAATTTGAAAAGGAAATAAAGGTATCGCTGAAGACAAGGAATGTAGGTGAGATTAAGTTGTAGGGAATGAAGTTTGCTTGTTCGGATGGCTTCGTTATTGCTCCTCAATATGCCATATGATGAACGGCTACGGATTTGCGTAACTGCCAGTCCGTACGCTAGGCTGCACTGATGATTGAACATTTTAAACTTTGACAATGTGGCCATGGAAAGGCAGTAGCCAAAGGGTTGTACATACCGGTTGGTTTATGTAGCCTTTGGACCAACATTTTAGTGAGGTAACCGAAGCAAGTTAGGAAATAATCAGAAATGGCTAAATACCCTTTGCATTTAGAATACTAATCTTGGCGCCCGGAAGATGCGTGCGACTGATCTGACTGACACTTTCGGTGTGTTTTGATTGCGGTAATGGATGGGGAAATATTTAGGGGAGATTCATGGAGATAACACCTGGGGTTTAGGCTGATGATTATCCCTTACAGTATGCTTGTGTGGTAGCGACTACTTTTCGTATGGTGCAGTTATAAGGCGGCATTATCCGTAGGCGAACTCAAGCAGGTCAAGCAGAGGTCAGTAAAGACCAAAGTCATTTTGTACTCGGATTTCTATACCTTAATCCCAGAAAATGAGTGCGACGGTTACCACTGACGTCTCTTAGGGGTTAACATGGTGACGACAATCAACGTGGATGAGTTGTGAGCTCAAAGTACTCAGAGGCCTTGCACTACATCGTGGGCGTCATCAAGCCACATCAAAGCCAAATTCGAAGAATTGGTCCTGCGAATCGCAAGTATTGACGATGTGTTGTATATTAACAACACCAACACCAATCTATGTATCTCCTTCCTGATTGCCTGAAATTTTTGAATTTCTCACCGTCTGCAGGGCTATCTGTTCCATATGTTCGCGTTTACAACTAAGAAGAAAAGAGATGGCAGTCTCCTCTTTTCCACAAGCGGGGTAATGGAACGGTCCATGTTTCGGAGTTGAGATTCAGATGCGCCCCTTAGTTTAAGTGGTAATACTATGTAGCTCTTTATGAATTAGGTTATGTAAGAAGCACAGGCTAAAGATAATGCTCATTGGATAACGGGATGTTTTAAGGTGTTCGCACCTTTGTGGGTAACTCAGAGCTTACTGTGATGGTATGCACACGTTCTTAAAGCGCCACTGAGCTTCTCCAAACAAAACACGGTCCGACTTACGTAAGTTGCTGCATATCTAAGAGCAATATTCCAGTTGTGGACGGACGTGGCTCTTGTAAAGCTCTAGTCTTTCATCTGTGGTTTTATGTACCAGCGTTTGTAGAAAGATAATCCACCTAATCTTGTTACTTACAATAAGCTTTCGCTGCAAATTTGAGACTCGTGGAGTTGTTCATAACGAGTGCTGTTGTCATGGCATTCTGTTTGATTGTGGTACTGTTTATTGTTAGGGACCCAGCAGATATAGTATATCTGTGGGTCCTGACATAAGATTTTTGAGCGGTAGACGTCCGTTGCCAATGTTTGCACCACTTTTCCAGTACTTTGATAGCCTCACGGGTACTATTAATTGAATATAGTTCATTACCATCTGGAAGACGTATACGACTATGACATCGTCAGCGAAGACGAAGGAGCGACTGTGCTGCGAACTCCTACAGATGACATTGGTATAGATCAAAAAGAGGGTAGGACTAAGAACACCCCCTGCATCACCAAACTTAAGAAGGGTGGATAAAGTTTGCTCGCTCTAAATAGACTACGTGCGTCCTATTAGCTAGGAACGCACTGTAGTGCACCAGTGTCACTGTAGCAAGTCAAAAAGTGAGTTTCCGTCAAGCGTAGCTATTTTGTGTGCGCCGGTTCCTCTTTTCCTTACTAGTCTCTTTCGTCTTCTTTTAGGGGTAGCCACCAATCATGTGATTTCACCCCTCGCGCTCAGTCCACTACCGACCGCTGTGGTAGCGCCGCTCAGCTAGCCACTAGATATGATACCAGTACACCGTTCATGCAGCTCCGACGATTATTAGGTTGTTCTTCAGCTGCTTACAGAGAAATGCCTTTGAATTTCCACCTACTCTATGTCTGAGCTGTCTGGTTCTGTCTGTACCATCTCCTGCCTACCGACCTCCCTCGGACTACTATGGTCTAAATTCTCTAGTCTCTGCAAACGCAACGCTGGCTTCTCCACCCCAGAAAATGCTACTCATGAGTCATTCTTATTATATCCCCTTTTATCCATAACACTTCTATTCTGAGGACGTTGTGTTAGCATTTCGACACCTATAATACAGCTTCCTTTCCATGCCATCGCAATGAGGCTGGACCTTACCGTGGTGCGATTGTTTGTGTGCCTCAGTGATCCATTGAGCTATACTGGGTGGTGCTTTTGAACCTTCAGAACCACTCATACCAGGTTGGTCGATGGTTAGAGGCCAGACAAACGCAGCCTCCTTGTCCTCCAGGTTGGGGGTTGGAATGAAGGTGGCACCTTATTACTTAAAACGGACTGCTTGTAGCCCAACGCCAAACCCGCTGCCTTGCTGTCAGGATTTTGAACCAAAGGCTTTGGTTGAGAACCCTAATCGTTCTCCTGTCTGGGCCAGGGCAAACTGACAGTATCCTGTCCACGCAATACTATGAATCACACTTCAAACAAATTTCTAAAGCTGTGGCCACCGCAGAGGATAATAAACGGTGCCCTATCTGCTGCATCGGGCTGGGTGGATAGGGGTTTGGATGCTACTGCTTAAGTCCTCCCATCTTCTTATTCCCCTTCTTGCGCCTTTTCACCCTTATTGTCCCGTTCCAGCTTCAAGTTTATCCCCACTGTTTTCAACCCAAACAATTCTTGGCCATCCCCCACCTTGCTTCAATAGTCGCTCGTCTTTAGTTCCAACTCACAGGTGAACACGGAGCGTCATTCCTGCACTGTCAACAGGCCCATGTCTAAGCAAGCAGTCCACTCCAGTTCATCGGCTTGCAGTTGGAGACCTCGATCCTCCTTCAGATTGGCATGCCTCAATGTTCGCACATTGCTTCCGATCGGTCAACAGACAGCAGTTGCCAGAATATTAGAGACCCTCTCGATCGATATCTGCTGCTTATCGGAGACCCGCCTGTAAGACTCGAGCTCTGTACTCACCCTGCGATCCCCTTCAGGTGACACTAGCAGCACTTTCTCATTGCGCCTATCCGGTGACGATGTAGCTTCGAGCACTGGCCAAGCCGTGGTTGGTATTGCCCTGAGCCCCTGGCTGAAGCTGCTCTGGCTTTTTGCGTTCCAATCAGTAGCCGGATGTGTGCGGTATGATTGGCTGGCTCGTTCAAAGCTGCGAAGTAGCGTGGGGCTAACAGGTGTCTGTTCGTTATCGCTGCCTATGCACCGACAAACTGTAGCGATGACTCGGTAAAAAACGACTTCTATCGCCAACTGAACGAACTCCTTAGCCACAGTAGAAACACGGACACTGTTGTGCTGGCGGGGGATATGAACGCACAAGTTGGAAAGTTGTACACTGATGAAATGCATCTAAGCGGTCAGCACGGTGTAGGCGTCCGTAACGATAACGGTGAGCGGTTACTTCATTTGTGTGAAGATGCTCGCTTATTTCTCGCGGGCACTAATTTCCTACACAGCACCCGCCGGAGGATTACGGCGCCCACCAGCCTTGAACCAGCTATGGACGCAAATCGATCACATTTCGATAATTTATTGATGTAGAGGCTGCGTCCAGAACTGTCGTTAGCTTTGGAGCACAGGTGTTGACACCGATATTGCACTTGTATGTGCTGACCTGCGGATGCGCTTTGGCAGACGCCCACAACGATTTTGGGAGCGCATTGACACCGGCAAACTGGCGAAGCCAGCTGTTCTGAATGCCTATCAAAGTACGCTGTCCTGCGAGTTGGATAAAGGCTCACTGGATGCAATTAAAACTCACTTGTCTCATATTCACTAGGCCTTACTAGCAGCAGGCAAATCCTCATGTGGCAAGTCTCATCGCCAACATGGACATTGGGTCTCTTCGCAGTCTCTGGAACTTATAGATGCTTGCCAGCGTATTCCGGCTGGAAGCGAACACAATGAAACTCGAAAGAGCTCCGGGCGAAACTCCGTGCCAGCCTAAAGTAACACCGCAAATCCTGGTGGCCTCATCGTTCAACAGAGATGGAAATGGCCGCTGCTCTTGGTAACCATCGTAAGTTATTCCGTCTGATATGGGAAACGAGCAGCATAAGACTTGATGTTAGTGAGACTATAGGTGACAACGGTTGACAGCCTATCCACAACTTATCAAAACGCCTGGAACTTTGGGCTGAGCACTTTGAAAGGCAAATTAATCGGTAGGAATTGTTAGGTTTCTTGCCGACCAGTGATCGCCCTGCTCCGTGTGCTGTTTCCTTGAATCCACCCTCTCGCTCAGAAGTCGAACTTGAGATCGAACTGCTGAAATTAAATAAAGCCGCAGGAACTAATGACCTTTCTCCAGCCCTCTTCCCATTCGGTGAACCTGTTATTGTGGATGATTGACAAGAGTTACTGGTGAAACTGTGGGAGCAGGAAACTGTCCTAACGGATTGCAGCCGCTCCTTCGTAGTCAAAATTTTCAAAGGTGGCTCACGAGCGGAATGCGGCAGTCATACAGGAATCAGTCTGACCTCTATCGCCTCCAAATTGCTTGCCCCTGTTATCCTTCACAGACTGACTGGCATTCGTGAAAGCCAGATCCGTGAAGGGAAAGCTGGATTTCGTCGAGGTCATAGCTCAATTGACCACATCTTCGTTTTGCGTCGGTTGTTGGAGCACCGTCACACATTGGCGGCCCACCGTTGTCGTGTTCCTCGATAGCAAAGGTGCATTCGATTCAGTGGATAGACCTGCACTTTGGGACTGTCTACTCAGGAGAGGTGTACCTGAGAAATATGTGAATATTATCCGAGCGTTATATGCGCGTAGCTCGGGCAGAGTGAGGGCTTACGGCAAATTTTCGTCGACCTTTAGTATCTCCAGACAAGGATGCCCGCTGTCACCTTTCCTCTTCAATTTCGCTGTTGACGAAGTCATGGAAATCGCGTTTATAGGAAAAGACGTAGAAGGTGTGGAGCTACCCCCTGGAGAGCGACTTCTTGGCTTAGAGTATGTTGGCGATATTGCCCTCATCTGTGACAGAGCACAAACGTGCCAAGCGGCACTGGACAGATTAGCGCTGAAGTTCCGTCACTTCGGGCTTTGCTTCGCACCCTCAAAGTGCGAAACGTTAATCTACGATTGGTCTGGATCGCTTCCTACGCTGACCATTGGCGGGGATCAGCTAGAAGTCGTTCGAAAATTCAACTACCTGGGAAGTTGTGTCAGCCCCCGTGGGACTGAAGATTAGATCACGAACCGTATAGCAAAAGCTCTGGGCGCTTTTGCTAACCTACGCCACTTGTGACGCCGGCGCGATATCACTTTTGCCCTGAAGGGTAGTGTACAATACAGCAGCACGTTCGACCCTACTGTACGGTTGTGAACCCAGGCCGCTTAAAGCAGCGGACCTGAAGAGGCTAGTTACGTTCGACCACCGGCGCCTTCGTAATTTAGCTCACATGTAGTGGGAACACCGCCTGAGCAACAAGCGTGTTCGACGCTTTGTTGATGACACAGGAAAGGGAAATGAACCGCTCAGCACCGTTAGTTCACGCATCGGGCTCCGATTGCTCCGCCACGTGTTACGCATGCCAGCCCACCGACTCCCGCGATATGCGTTGTTTGCGCGCCGGTGGTGTGAATGGAAGAAGAGGAGGGGTGGCCAAGCGATGACTTGGTCAAGAGGAATGAAGGCCCTCACTTATGAGCTGGCCTCGGTTGCAGTGTCTCGGCTCCCTGGTTGGGATCCGAAATAAGATGAACAATTTTGGTTGGACACACTCGCCGATTTGGCTAAGAGCCGACATCAGTGGCGTTCGTGCTGTGAGTCTCTTTCTCCTACCCCATCTCACTTAGCCTCCTCCTCCGACTACGATCTCAATAGTTAGCCTTATATAATTTTCATAGTAATATTTTTGGTGCACAGCAGCCGGCTGGTAGCTTACCGGAAAGATGCCCGTCCGTTACGGGTAGCTCAGCAAGCTTGCACCAGTTGCATATTTTCTCCTTTTTTCTATGTATTGCGGCACAGTAGTTGAGGTGTTTCCCACCTCTAGCTAACGTGTATGATTATGATGATGATTCTTCTCCATGAGCCGATATCCTACTTACATCTCCATGGTCTTTGCTTTCGGACTACTGAGCCCGTACTGTTGAGCCCTCGACAAGTCCAATTGTCCGGCCGTTACACCACGAGGTCTTTCTAGGCCTTTCCACTTCAACTTAATATTCTTTTCCATCCCGACGACATTCCTTCATTTTTCAGCTCCGTTTGAATTGCTTTATCAATTGGACGGATAACTCTGGGCCCGGCTCTAACCTAGCCTCGTCTGACCAGTCTCCTGCTTTCTGACTGCTTCCAGCCATCCGGGATGTAAAAGATCTAGGCTGTACAGTCACAACACACTCCATCCCTCAGTCTGAGAGCGTCGGTTGACATGCTAACTGGTTTCTATATAGCCTCTGTTGTCCCGCAATTTTTCTTTTCTTATGTCAATCAGTGCTGTTATTCCCACCTTAATTTGGCGGTCTGGCTTCATGTTGCTGACCTCTCCTGCTATCTGACCTCTCTCGGAAGTCTGAGATTTAAGTGATCTAGGTTCTGCCAAGGTAACGCTCTGTATATCTTAACTCATGAGCATTCCTGGTGGTGATTTATCTTTTTATTCTATTCTCATTACAAGCTTAACATGTCTATTTCTGCCGACCCTCTCTATTAGCATTCCGGTAATAATAATATCGCTTTCGCTCTAGGAGCCGACATCCTAGTCTCGTCCCAATGGTCTTTTTCTGACTAATGAGGGCTTACCGATGAAAAATCGACAGATCCAATGATCTGTAAAAACACCTGGATGCCATTGTAGGCTGTTTCACTTCTCCTCAATATATACTTTTCCTTCTAGTCCTCATTATTTCCTTTTCGAGCCCGCTGCTTAAATTCCTTTTTCAATCGGACGGAGAGCGGTTCGGGCTTGGCTCTAATCTATCCTCACCTGCCCAGTCTCCTTCTTCCTGAATGACTCCAGACATCCGAGGCATAAACGGTTTAGGTTCTGTAGTCCCAAAACACTGTGCCCCTGAACATTTGTGCTTTATTTGCCATACTATCTACCTATTCCGGCGTAACGCTCTGCCACCTTTTCCTTAATTACATCACTGGGCATAATTCATCCTTCTTTTATTAACGAGGATGCATCATCACCTGAAGGACGTCGTCAGCTTTTCCACTTCTCCTCAATGGAACCTGTTGTACCGACATTTTCCCTTCCATCCTGTGCTTTCTGTTGATTTTCTTTTTCATTCGACGCTCACTTACATGCGTTTGTCCTCCCTGACTTCTTACGTTCCTAAAAATTTAGGACTGAGGCAACGCGTTCCTGTCGCTTCTTTTGAGTGATATTCTTTCCACTAATTTGTACACCTCGTCTTCCTCTCCCTGGTCCCCAGAAATAGAGCATATGCGCATTAGAACCCTCAAACTCCCTTTGTTTTATCTTTATTCCTAATTTAAAACAATGTTTCATTCTCTACTGATCCGTGTTCTGCTGGTTTCTCGTCGTAGTTCTTCACGTGGTACATGTGTATACGCAATATTTAAATAACATTACATGTATAGGGGTACAATAGTTCAGTCACCGCTGCAATTGGTCGACTGCTTTTCATATGCATTCCTTTCGTATATTTGCGTGGCCGTCTCTGTTCGCTGCCTTCTTTCCCGAGTCTGTCACAGGTAGGACGACACACACCCATCGTTACGACAACCGTTCCCTTATCTGGACATGAGCGAAAGATTGAAAACCATCTTTAAAACATAATAACCGAGCAAATCATTCGTTAACTTGCACAAATTTTCCGGGGCTTGCGCCATTGGTTTCAGTTTGCCGAACACTATCTTTCCACATACCTCTTGCATGGAACAGTCCGCTTGACTGCAGGTGACACATACTCCCGCAGGCACCAAGCCAGAACGATTTGTCATTCTGAGCTATTCAACCCTTTTTGACCGTTCAACTGTCCGTGATTTCCTATATTTTTAATCATTTTTACTACATATCCCGGGGATCTGCGCTTCCCTTTTGGAACCGTATCCTATCATTCAAGACTTCAACAACAATTCAACATATTTCACTGTATATCCATCGGAAACTTCACGTGGTTCTGCTGTTGTTCAACACATGATATTTGAAATGAATATGTAGTTCTTGACCTACCAATGGGCCTAGCCATTCGTTCAAAACAGGACAGGACCCAGGAACGCCATAGGCACTGGCCTAACGCATCAGCCAACAGAAAAACGTTACGCAACTTGACGGCAAATAACCGACCAAACGGAAGGTCAACAAGAAACATAACCATTTACAACTTGCCATTCACTGGATCGGCGGTAGTGTTTCAGGACGTGATGGGTTTTCTTCTGGCCAGCCGTCTCCCTATAAAAAGCCAAACATTTTTTGTTTAACAACAGTACAACGTGGCGAACGTGGCTCGCCACCGATCAAAGTCACAGCTCCTAACTCCACAACAACAGGTCAACTAGCGTTATCAGATGTTCGTTACACTGGAATTTTAAATCTGCATAGCGTATTGTCTCTTCTGGCTACCATTTCACACATATACTGTCGTCTGTTTACTTTCTACGATTTCACTATTAACCTTTGCGTTACTTATGCATGAACTCACTATTTTGTCATATCCTCTCAAGTGTGCTCTTCAATTGTCTTCCAATTTATCATTCAGGATACACAATATCTTATCAGCCGAGGTATGACTGCAATATATAGCAGATATTTTGTGTCCTAACAAACCGGTCTTGATCTCACGGTAACCAAATATTTGCTTCACATTTTAACCAATATCCAGTTCCAATCACGGACATATGAACAATTTTCTACGGTCACGCTTACAGTTGCCATAAAATCTCTGTAATTTTGCACTTTGTTGACCATGCCTAAATGGGTGTGCTTCGCGCAGTCGAGAATAAAGTATTTAGTCAGTTAGTTAATAAGAGCTGCGTACGCTCGTGGAACCGGAAGCCCACAGCACACTTGATCGGACAAATTAGTAAATATGGCGAACTTGTCAGCTCTTAACCTAAGCCATTGAAGCGGGACTGCAGACGTTGCAATACCATTCTCTGAAGCGTAATCTTCCGAAACCAGCACAGCCTTAAGTCAACCAATGCGTAGGCAAATAAACACGGGTAGGGCATTTTAGGCGTTAAGGACAGTGCCTAAAGAGAGGGATAATGTAACGCCACAGTGTCCCAGTAACAAGTCAGCAAGTACCACCTTGTCGTGCGTAGTCTTTATTAGGCGACTCGTTTCTAATTTTCTTTGCCATTTCCATTCCTCTCCGGTGTTGTTGTAATAGCTAACCGTCCTAGACTTACACGCCCTCCAGTTGTTTGCATCGCGCTTGTTCGTATTTTGATAGCTATGGCAGAACCACTCAGCTAGTCACGAGGTTTAGCATAAGCACATATCCATTCCGCTTGGACCTTTACTAGTTGGTTTTTGGCTGCAAAGGAAGTATCGTCCTTACTTTGGCCCCTCGGACTACTACGACTTGCGTACGCCCCGGACAGAGAAGCCAACGAAAGCCGCGACCGGATGCAAAGTGGGTGCATTGGATCTCTCCGTACTAGCCCACGAAGACGAATGTTCATTCTTAACGATGTCAAATCAGTTCAGCGTGTCGATTGCGTGCAAAAGTTTGGGAATTACAATATAATGGCTTAACGACATCATATTAATTGTGAAGGCTATCTAAGATTAGTAAACATTATTTCTTATTATTACTGCAACCAAGTTTCCAAGCCATGGCAGCTTTTTACCTGAACCAGTGTGGAAAGCATTACGCAAATTAACAGTTAAAACGCTATGGGAACTTTGTCGAATTTCCCTGATCCAGGATACCTTGAATGGATAGCATTTTGTATTAGTTTACTCGGAGGCCGTTACAGCTTTGCAATACCAGCGGGAGCAAACCTCATACTAATTGATCCGTTACTAAGACAGGTGAACCCAACTATGGCTTTTGGTCCAGATACTGTCAACCAAAATTGCTGCACGAATTGTCAGTGGAACTCAGTGGACCCCTGACTTTTGTGTCTCAGAAATAGGGCAGCAGCTGTGTCTTACCTATCGAATGGAAGCAAGCACTTGCCTGCCTTAATTTCAACTGCGTTGACAACGATCTGTTGATAAAATACACCCAGTTTTGTTGACTAGCATGGTGGTTATGTTACGTCGTAAGATATACCGTGTAGAACTATTTGGATAGATTTAACCTGCTTAGCGTTGTACAACGTGGTTTTCGCAAAAGCTCTTCGTGTCAATCGAATTCAATGGTAGATTTTGCGAAATGGACTGACATCGTAGATATTGTACATACGGTAGACGTGTTGTTCATTGACCTCGCCAACGCCTTAGACGCTCTCCAGTATTCGCGACGCCCGCTAAGTTGACGTCCTATGGAATATCTGGTCGCGCTCTTCAGTAGGTGCCGGCTTTTCTGGGTGGACAAGAACAGGGTATTCGTGTAGGAAGCAGTATTTCGTTTCTACAAGCTGACCTTAACGACGTTTCGCGTGACTGTTTTTGATCAGCTGCTGTTCTCAGTCTATGTACATAACTTGCCGTGGGAGCTTGACGTAATATCCTTCTTATTTTCTGATGACTTAAAGCTCTGAAATATTGTTGATATCCCTGAAAGTCCTGCAGCTCTTTAATGCGGTATGGATAGACTCTGGGAGTGGTCTGTCTTACGACTGCTACTCACTAAGCGTCAACGTGTTCAATGCTGCATATTGGAGCCCTTGCTTCCAACTCAAATTGTGTGCTCGCTGGGATTGCACTTTTCAGGTGACACAGCAGGTTGGTCTAGGTGTCGTCCATTGTGCCACAACACATTCTGGAGATAACTAAAAGAAGGCGGCTAGTGAAGTTTTCCGGACGTTGTGTTTATTCGTCGTCCTTTCGGGATGCTAACTGGTACCATGTTTGTGAAGCGTTATCAGTCTTCAGGAAAATATACCAAGAATCTTGCATTCAGGACTATCCACTGTGGCATCTCCTGGTTAAAGTTGCACTAGAAAGTGCGTTGCGTGTCGGTACTACGTTTTTCGAGGTATAAAGAGGAAGTTCTCACCCGTACGCCTTCTTAGTTTGGGGATGCATTTAATGCACCGTTGAAGGATTAGAGGGGATCTTATCCCAACGTAGCGTAGTTTGCTGGGTTGGTTGGCCCTGATTTGTCCTAGCCATTTATTTCTTTTAGGTTATCTAGTCTCCGCGGGCATTGTAGGACGCTGGAAGCTGCGGTCCGATCGCGTTAGAGCGGAGCCCTTTTTATCGCATCGAGTCATTGTGCGCTGGAACTTGATACCTGAACATGTTTTCAAGGAAGCTCCAGTTAAATTGGTTAAACATAAACTAGATGCTTTAAGGTGGCAACAGGAACCCTTAACTTTCCCCTTCTGATGCCTATCTTCATTTGTTGGTACTATTTACCGTACATTCCCACCCCACTGAAAATCTCCTCTTCTTTCAACTAATTTCTTTTACAAGTTATGTTCTAATTTTATTCCATGACGTTGGGTAGGTTGCATTAAGCTGGTAGAAGAAGTGTGATTTTTGTGTACTTCTTTTAGATCCACCAAGAAGCCCGAGCACCTCCATCAACTGTTGGATTAGCGGCCCGCTCAAGTAGGAACAGTTAGGGTATTCATGCTGTCGTTCCAGGCTCATCTACGCTTGAACTTGAACTTGATTAAATTGCTACTAGACAAAGCTCCTGGCACTTGCCAGGAGAAATTTTTTAGTTGCTCCTGGTTTGAATCGCGTTTTCACTGTCGTTATACTACTGTATAAATGTTTTAATTTTACGCTATTCCACATGAACATAGCTGTTTTGCTAAACCACTAAGCGGAGGTGCACTTAGGGGCCCGTGTGCTTACAGACTTTTATACTTACCGAACAGTATATTGGTGTCTTTGCTCGTGAGACCAGTCTACCTCAAGTTCAGCTTGTTACAACGGTACTCGGAATCTTCTTGTCCACTTGAAATCAACCTAACGGAGACTCAACGCACTTGCTTCCTTTCATCCGAACCTGATTCATGCGTTGGCCGCTGAGCCAGGTAGCCTATGCACATGAATGTTTAAAATATCGCTAGACAGGCGTGCATTACATTCGGAATGGAAGGTGGCAAACATCTGTCCGAATTTTAAGGGCGGTGACAGCGTTTTGCCCGCGGACTACCGGTCAATCAGCTTGACAGGCGTCCTAGTATAAGTATTTATAAGAACCACTCCGTGCTTTGGTAGAGCATCACTTGAATACATTTAACCAGGCGCTGCACAGTACGGTTTCTGTACGGGATATTCATATCTGACTCTTTTACGTGTATCTTATGAAACCTGAGCTGTAGCAACAGATAAAAGTCACGCTCTAGACGTGCTGTTCTTTGACTCCTCAAGGCCTTTGATACTCCCACACTGAGGTTGCCATAATATGGGACCTCTGCAGGCGCCCATAAATGGTTGTCTGTTTGTTAAACGGGAGGGAAGGGTGTGAAAGCGTGAAGCTTTACTCATCTCTTAGAAAAGCTGGTTTTGGTGGCGTGACGCATGGCTCGGTTTACGCGCCGTTGCTTTTCGTATTTGCTTCCGCTGACCTACCCTAGTTGTCTAAGGTGCCGTCGCCTTTGGTTGCTGATGAAATCTAGCCCTGAAATGTTGTGCATATCCCTGAGGGCTCCGAGGGAATTCAGCGTGCATTGGATAGGCATTTGAGTTGAGCAAACTTCTGGTCGGTGCCAATAGCACAGGTGAAATATTCTGTGTTTCGCGATGTAGGTGCTAAACCCCACAAAAGCTATGCAGTTGGTGGAAGCGAACACCGGTTTTTGCTCAGCAGGTTCACCTGGGTATCGTCCACATCTTGGTGCTTTACTCTGGGGACAATTGAAAGAATACTGCATGTAGCGGGTTTTGTATGATATGTTTTGGTTTCTGCCACTTCGTTATCCTAACAGCTGGTATGTTTGGGAAGCTGCTCTCAGCATCTGCGGGACCCCACTTAGCATACTGTATCTAGGCATGCCTACTATGCTTTGTACGGAAAAGTATGGAAATGGATGGTGTTCTGCGGTTGGGCACAAGGATGGTGCAGGGAGTTCGGGGGCAAACGTAGCTCGAAAGTTTGTTTCGTTCAGGCATGAACTCTATACACTACCAGAGAGTTGGAGATGCTTTGATCCTCACTGAACATATCCTAACGGATAAAATCGGTCCAGACTTGTCCTGGTCACTCAGACCCGCTAAGCTGCGTAAGATTTAAGGGCTACCAATGAAGCTGCACAAACAGCGTTCTGTCCGAGACAGAATCCCGATTGTTGCGCAGGGTTATTAAATGTTGGAACCCGCATCCGGAGCACCTTATTAGCGAGTATACGGTTTAGGATATGAGGGCACGTTAGATGCTCTTGCATGATAGCCCCAAAGCTTCCCTTTCTCCTAAACAACTTGATCCTTTATCCTTTTGTTTGTTTTTTCCGTTTCTTCTTATACCTCCGTATTATCCTTACCTAGGTTACTTTCCTCCCATTGTTTTATCGGCCAGTAGCAGCAACCTCTGCATCCACAATATAAGCTGTCGATTTAAACTAAATTTGATGTAAAGAATGCCGCCATGAAGCCCGAACGTTCCTATCCTTTACTGAGGAGATTTTGTGCCGAACATTTAGGCTGGCTTTATTGGTTAGTACACTGTTGTTAACAACCTGATGAAAGCACGTCGAACTGGAGCTACAGCCACAGCAGTTGAACTTCTGATGTTTTCGCGCACTATTGCCAGCAAGATCCTGGATCGGACCATTAATTTAAGAATGCAAGCACGTATCAAACACGGGAAGATTAGCCGTACCACTACTTACACAAACAGATGTGTTATTCAGAAGAAGATACCTAGATCACGTTGGCCCTGGGGTTCAGGTTCGGTTAATACTCCAACATGTATGCAAACAGCTACATGCAACCAGCGTACATGCGTCGCGCTAACTCCTAGTTAACAAGCGGATGTTACTTACTATATTCCACATTCGCCCGTACATTCGATTGAACAATTGGGTGTAGTAATCAACAGTTTCCTTGGAGTCCACCTACTATACAACCCTGCCTCGCTATGAAATGCAGTACGAAAAGACCCAACTGCTTTTGTTGGAAGTGTCCACACTTTAGCTCTTCCGTGGAAGTTGAATAACCCCGGCAAATAACTGACTAGCGATTAACGTGCTGATGTTTTTGCTACATGTTCTGTTTCATATATTAGTCCCAAGAAGGTGTGTAGCTATATTACCCGCTGTACATCACTCATACTAAAGTTAAGATAAGTCAGCTATAGCGAGTTGCGGTGCGGGAGAGCAAACGTTCACGCTGCTAGTTCAAGTAGAAATGGCTAGTCATCTAGATTGACGTGCAAGTAGGTTAGTCCAAGTGTGGTCGTAGGGTATGTTTAAATAAATAGTTAATTTGTAAATAAATCCCGCACAGAAACAATTGATTTATTGCGAAGAATAGCTGCAACCAAGATGCATGATGACGGCTTGTTAGTAAATTGCGGTAAGCTTACGATGAGAAATCCAGTTTTTAATGGGAATATCATACGTCCAGCTAAGCACGTTATCTGCGCCACCTGCCGTGGTTCCTTTTACCCATTATTTATCTAGCCTCATATGATAAACTATGCAATGCTCATTTTTCCTTTGCAACTCACATCATGGGTATGAAAATTTTCTGGTTCATTGTTTTCCCAGCCAGGTTTAGGTGGTTCCATTGCAAACCCTGCTGTGAAGATAGCATCGTGCTCATGTGTCACACCACATGCTCGGTTGAGATATTAGCTAATTAGATGTTGTGCAAGGAACATCTTTTAAATTTGCTAAAACATTTTGCACACTCGTTTGAAAGCTGATTGTAGAACAGGGAGCAACGGAATTTACTACATATGTTGGTCATGTAATAGCTTCAAGGTGGCTATTAGGAAACGTATGATATTATAAGCCACTAAAGCTTATAGCGAGACCGCATCTACAGTAAACAGGAACTATAAGTCACCTGTGTTTTACGCTACATTTCTCTGTGCATCATTCTACCTGGTAACCATACTGACGGCATTTCCTTCCGTATTTCCATATTTGTCACCATCTATTGTTGATTTCTGCACTTCTGAATAAATGTATTCCTGACGGTTGGGCACAAGTCCAAACGCTAACTAGTCACTAACAGTCGTATTGGTTACTTATAATTCTTCGTGCCGTGTTCTATCTCTAGTGGAATATTGTTGTTATTGTTTCTTTCAATCCAATCACTTAAAACACCAGACTTCAGCCTGACAGACTGATGGCATTTTCACTCGCGTAAAACCATTATCTGATGGCCCGATGTTTAAAAGGGACTCGCCTAAATTACAAATTTTGCTAACGTCTGTTCGTGCCTCGTTACGTTCCCACTTGACAGAAGGATCATAGTACATTTTATCTGCTGTGAACGTTTGTAGTAGTTCTTGTTGCAATCTGATGTCATTGTAGGCAGTTTACGTATATTTGTGCTGCGCACTAAGATAGCGACGAGTCATCAATTTCGATTCATGGACAGCGGCTAACCAATGTGACATCCGAATCGAAATGCTTATATCATGCATCGAAATACAAATCGCTCCTGAACATACGTGGAAATTGAACAGTCCCGGCGAGTAAATGACAAGCGATTAACATGCTGATGTTAATGTGTCACGTTAGGCTTCACATTAAATCTCGTAGGACTTTTATAGCTGAACATTTGCACAATATTTCGAACATTGTTTGGAAACCGCATGTTTAACAATGACCAGCGGGACTTTGCGGATGTAGTACTGTGGTATTTATCGTGTTAAATAGGCCGTAAGAGGCCAACCCCAACAGTTCGTATTGGGTGCTTAGTCGCATGCCTGTGCAAGCAACTGTTAGCCTGATCCCAAAACCAAACCCATACACGTTTGTAGTACTATTGTTCATGAGGACTCGTGTGTCTCTATACAGTCTGTGACAGTTTATAATGACGTCCGTGGAAACACACGTGCATATGTTGTATTCGAACTGCCGTTGGACACAGATGACGCCCATCTATGTATATATGTATACCGAATAACCTGGACGAGGACATTCCTACCGTTTTTGTACGGCTAATTTAGTACAGTAAAACGACCTTCGAGCAAACCAAAAATAACAGTACCAGAACATAAAGAAGGTGAGTTTATAACAAACTCGTGTTAATTACAGGTGTTGCGAATTCAAGGCAAAATTTGATCGGTGCAAATTCCGTGGACTGCTCCAAAGAGCGATTTCTCAGTTGCCGGAGAGGGCACTATTGCGCGCGGAACAGAAGTACCATGAGTATGTTCTCCTTCAATTTACCAATCAGGGCCAATAAGGCAACGTATTTGGTACGTTTGCCTGCTTGTTGATTAATCTTACATTTCAGAAGTAAGTGTTGCTTGAGCTCCGCCTTGTGGATGTGCATGATGTAAATTTTGACAAGGTACCTACCCGTCTAGTACCCACCATCCCGTTTATACTGGCTGCATGAGACGGTTGGTCTTTGCTGGTGGGGACGGGGTGCACCGTCCTAGTAAATTTGCTGGGCTTAAAGAGTGGTTCCATCCTGTTTGGAACGGTCTACGGTCCAGCCAGGTCCATTCGTACGTCTGGTGTGCATGATTTCCCAATGAGGATGGAATGCTTCTGTTCCTTTTGTTGATGGAGTGTAGGCCGGCTCCGTTGATGAAACGTGGCACCCGTCCGCATGCCTACCGGTTTTATTCCTTCGGGTTTACACCGGATATGTGGTATGTGGGTGGAACAGTGGATGGTGCAGCGCAAGCTGCTCATGGTGCTCTGTAGACGCAGGCATTCTGTGGCTGCCCCATGTAGGTCACAGTGGCAGGCAAATCCGGCTAACTTCTCCTCCAATCCACGCAAACATGTAGTAAAACCTGTCTTTCATTTCGCTTTGTTATGGTGTTTTTGACTAGCGTTAACAACAATGTCCTAGTCCATCAACTCAGTAGTAATTTTAGCATTATTGTGTGCTGCGAAGAGTTATAACGTCCCATATTTTGTTGATACATTGTCAGATGTTATTAAACACGATAATGGCTTGGTTACCTGTCATGCAATTTCTCAACTGGCCACGAAGTATTTTGTTTAGTACGTTATGTGCTTCAGGACTTTCAGCCATACAATGCGCACCTGGTGCAGCGGTTAACAGTTTTCCATCATAACCTGCCCCATGTGGAAAATGACAACAACGTCGTAGATTAATACAAAGAGTGAAAGACATTTGGCTTTGAGAGCAACCTAAACTCTGTACGGAACAGCAGATCCTAAAATTCCCTTGGTTCTTCTTTTGCCACTGCTGTAAAAGACGACTTTGAAAAGGATGCTTCATGACATCAATATATAATAAATATTTTACTCAAGAACTTGTCGAGACACCTTAAACCAGGCATGATCAACATTTGCATGCAATTCTGTTTTGCAACAACCACGTTGCTGTGTATGTAATTTGCAGTAAAACGTATGTTGTACAGGCTGCAGTAATTGTAAAAGTAATCATGAGGAGTAAAGTCGTCGATGCACGGTGATACGTTGGGTTCAAGCGTGCGTAGTGCATACATTCAGGGCACTATATTTGTAGTGAAAACGACACATGTAGACAGGGCGTATCCTATGCTTAAACTTGTCAAGAAAATATGGAATTATGATGCTAGTGAATGTAGTTGTGTGCAGGGATCATATTCAATTGCAAGTCACATCCGCCAAGTCGCAGTGTTGTTAAACAGACTTTTGTGGCATTTTATAGGGAGTAGGCTTGCCGGGAGAAACCTCGCCACGTCTTGGAACACGGGCAAAATTGGTTTGTACATTAATATACAACTGACAAAGCAGCTTGCCGACTGATTCCTTACTCGGTTATCGGCAGTCAGGTGGCTTCCAATTTCCTCTTTTAGTTAATCAGATATCTTGGTCAGGGCCGCCATAATCGCTGAGGCTGACTGAGGATGCGAGATTCACGAAGCGTCGTCTTTATGAGTGTCTAAGTGAGCATAACTTTAGTTTCTTGTGTCTGGATTTTTCAGTTTATTTATACTTTTCAGGAATGTGTAGGCATCGTGTCCAGCTACGATTGCTGGACAACGGTCGTGGTGGTGAGTGCAGTTGTAGCCATTTGTGGTACAGTCATTTTCTGTTTTAGTCCTTGTGGGTTATTATGTCCTCTCCCGGGCAGAAGCGGTTTCCCGGTCAAAACCCGGATCCCCAAGAACTTCAGAATATTGGATACAAGGGGAGGTGGGATGCAAATAATGTCGCCAAGAACAGGCTTGGAACCAAACATTGTTTATGTCCAATGTTATAACACTTAGAGTGGAGTTATAATGATGTACAATGTGCAAAAATGATTGTGCTTAAATTTTCTTTTGAGCGCTCTAGGAAACAATTGCCTAATAGTTAGATTGCCACACTCTACAAGGCATACGGAGCGTTACGCCATTAAGCAAAGCACGCAGTTTCGGTTTGCTATGATGCAACTATTGCGTGGGAAGCCAGAAAGCAGAATTCAACGATCGGCGGCGATTGGATGGTAGCTGAACAGCCGGTAGGCGGCCTACTTCGCTAGGGAGCGCAGAATAAGTAGGTGAAGATAAAAGAGCTCGCAGAGAAAGAGATTAAAATGTTGATTGGTGGTAAAGCAGCGGATAGATTGAACTCAAGCGCGGAGTAAAAATGTTGGGAAAATAGACAGCAAGACGAGACGAGGGTACTAAGGGAATAGTGCCATGGCCAATAAGATGGGAAAAGCCTGTAAGAGAGCTAACCAACTACTTAAATAAGTATCGAAACCTTTGCTGCAAAAACGGAAGCCGAACATCTACAGAGGATGGGCTAACTAGCGAATGTACTGACTGGGTGAGAAAGGATTGATCGATAGAGGTGAAATAATAAAGATCAGTTAAAAGAAAGCGAACGTGCGGAACGAATATATACGCAGCGTCGCGCAGAGCATCGTGTCACTGGATGGTGCTAAGAAAACGGTACTAAGGTATGCTGATCCAGGAAAAGCCGTTGAAGCTTTTGGACTCATACATGAGTAAGTGTCGCAAACAAAGCAGCAAATAAGTGATAACTCAGCACCTTGAAATGAACAGCTAACAGGCGTCGGTGTGCCGACTAGAAGAGAGGAGTTATGAACTAAAAAGCTACGAAAGGTTATTTGACGGATGGGCAGCGAATAGCCGGAATGCAAGCGTACATTAAGGTTACTGAGGATATCAGAACATGAGACCTAACCGCAGCAGCTAGGGTGCTAAAATAATAATACCAAGCTGGATATGACCAGGGAATGCGAGCTCGAGAGCTGCAGGATTGCAAGTTAAAAGGTATTATACTTTACAGCGAATAAGGCATAAATGAACATCTGGATATATAACGCAAAATAGCAGTTAGCGTTGAATACATGGCCGTGCTTGCACGACAGAAGAGAGCTAAGAGATTTCATGACGGAAGGACAGTAAACGGGAAAAGCGAAAGCATTCCTTGGGGTAGTTAATTAGTTCAAAATATAAGAGGTTAAGACGCATCTCCGCGCAAATGGTCAAATCATGCTAGGGTGCTATTGTGATGTTACAAAGGAAGCCTGAACCGGGAGCGGCTTATGAGAGAGCTGAATAACAATTAATTAGGTGTCACAAACGCTTATGTGACAGCTGAGCATTCAGCAAGGAGCGAGTAACGGATAAAAGAACGGCTGGAAAGGAGAGGTTAGGAGCAGCTTTGCACATACCACATGCGTTATGTTTGCTCCACAAGAAAGTGTTAAGCAAGGTTTCATAATGGATGGACAGGGAAAGGAAGGGGCACAAGCATATATGCGACTTTTGAGTAAGTTAGAGCTTAAGAGGATAAGACGCAGGGACGCGCAGATAAGCAAATCATGCCGTTGTGCTAATGAAATATAACTAAGGAAGCCTGAGCCGGGAGGAGGCATTGCGAGAGCTGAACTACAAGTAATTAGGTGTCGCAGATGAACAAGTGACAGCTAAGCACCTAGCAAGGAGCAGCTGTGCCCTGGCCGGAAGAGATAAGGGAGGTCGCCAGAAGGGAGCTAAGAAGGTTGAATGAAGAAATGACAGAAGACAGGAAGAATGCAAGGATACGGTAAGTTTACTGTGGGAGTCACATAAAATGAGGCTAAAGCACGGCGGCGCTTGGGTACGCAAGTCACGCTGGGGTATTGGGATAATACCAATTTGTGTAGAGCTGGGGAAAGCTAGTCCGATAGCTGGACGATAGCAGGTGAAAAAGTCGAAGACTTTACAAGGAGTAAGAGATAAGAGACCGTCCGGAATAGAGGGGCTAATTAACGGCTGTGCGCTGACTTGATGAGTTAAAACGGAGTGCTAGGAGAAGCCTAGAAAGATTATATGAGGGATGGAATTTAAACAGGCAGAATGAATGCATACATTTAGTTTACTGAGGACGTCGCAGCAGGTGAGTTAGATGCGCGAGGATACTAAGTCCTGTTAGGGTGCTAAGCTAGTAGTGCTAGGGTAAACTGAGCCGGAAAATACCGGTGAAATATCTGGACTACTACATGAGCAGGTATCACAGACGTTGCAGCGAGCAATGGATAAATGTGCGTTTCGAAGGGAGCGGCGAAGGAGCAACTGTGCGCAGACAACATGGGTTGTGTTTTCACCACAAAGGAGAGCTGAGAAAGGTTTTTGAAGAAAGGAGAGCGAACGGATGAAGCGCAAGCATACAGTGGCTCTGTATAATAGTTCAGGGCATAAGAAGATAGGACGGAACGACGCGCAGATAATAAAACTACGCTGGGTTGCTAATGGATTAGTACTAAGGTAGCCTGAACCGGTAGAAGTCAGTGAGACGGCTGAACTGCAAGTAATTAGCTGTCACAGACGAGTACGTGATAGCTGAGTGTCAAGCATGGAAGTCTTGGCCTGGAATACCAGTGATAGAGCTGGACAACGTTATAACTAGGTATCATTGACGTAGCCATTAACAGATAAATAAATGTCTGGAAATAAGCGGCTGTGCGCAGAATAATTGAGTTAGTTTTTCTGGACAGTAGAGAGTTAAGGAAAGTTTCATGATGAAGGGTCGGCGAACGGAAGAAGCGCAAGCATGCAATATGGCTGCTAAATAGTTCAGAGCACAGAGGCTACGACGCAGCGATGCGCAGATAATCGACTTATGCTAGGGTGATGATGGAATATCAAAGTTAGCTGAAGCTGGGAAAAGCCGGTGAGAGAGCTGAACCATAATTACTTAGGGGTTATAGACAAGTAATTGACAGCTGAGCATCTATCAAGGAGCGGATGTGCGCTGACCTGATGAGATAAGGAAGGACGCCAGAGGAGAGCTAAACAAAGTTGAATGAAGAATGTAAAGCAGTCAGGAAGAATGAATGCAAAATGTAAGTTGCCTGAGGGAGTCACCTCACCAGAATAGAGCTAAAAGAGATTGAATGAAGAATGGGCAGCAAACAGGAATAATGCACGCTAAGATTGACTGAGCCAGAAAAAGCGTATGAAAGAAGTGGACTACAATGTAAGTACGTGTCTTAGACGTTGCAGCAGGCAATGGTTAAATGAGCGTCTATAAAAGAGTGGCAAGGGGGTGGCTGTGCGCAGAATTCATAAGATATGAATGGTCGCCATAAGAGCGCTAAAATGTTAGATAAAAGGACTAAGAACGGGCGGGGCCCAAGCATACATTAAGGTTGTTAAATACGTCGGAGAATCAGGCGCTAAAACGCATTGGCGCGCAGGTACTGAAATCCTTCTTGTGTGCTAAGTGTATACTGCTAAGGTAGACTGAGGCAGGAATAGCTAGTGAAAGCTGAACTACTAAATGTGAAATTGTCGCATAGGTTGAAGACCGTAATGAATAAATGAAGGCCTAAAGGAAGAGACTAAGAAGTGACTGTGCGCAGACTTGATAAGATAAAACTGATTGTTAGAAGAGAGCTAAAAAGGTTAGATGAAAGGATGTCCATCAGGCGAAGCCTAAACATACTTTAAGGTTGTTGAATACTTCACAGAGGCCAGCATTTCTGCAAAATGTTTTACTGTCTAGTTAAGATAAGGAATCCGACAAGAGAGCTGTTATGAAATGCAGATATTTTAGAGTATGTTCACAGATGCCTGCTGGCAGTCATGAGGTGAGAAACAGAGATCCGAAGGAAAGTATTGTAAAGACAGTTGAGGACAAACATTATTTTTCCTTGGAGTTGAGTGAGGTCGGATGGGGCAGACCCTTATATTTGGCCAGGTCCATTTTCCCACGGTTCGACTTCAAGTCGGTTAAAGCTTAAAGTAGTGGAAACAGGACAGACGGTGAGGTACCTTTTAATTGCTTAACGGAAGTGGTTTACATTATCAGATGCCCACACAGTATGTGGAAGCCTATCACACATACGAGTGTCCGTTGAGACGAAAGTTTGCACGCGTACTTCTGTAGGCTATCGGCAGGATAATGGAGTGTGGTCTATTACGATGAAGGTACTAAACGTTGCCCAATGATAGAAAGGGGTTAGTGGGTTGGCAAGTAGATTATTCATAAGCTGCGACAGGAGGATTAGGTTAGTTTTCAGCTCATCGCGAGTTCAATATAACGACTGCGATAGTTGAGAGTAGAGCGACCGAGAAGACGTATGATAAAAGATCGTTGAACCTTTTCAATTACTACTCAGTCGCATATTCTGAAGTAGGTAAACACTACGGAGCAGTATTCTAGCATAGGTCTGGAATAGGTTTTGTATAGAGCAAGCCTAGATGCTTGTAGTGCCATGGATTCGAATATGCAGCTTATGAGGGAGCATACTATTGCTGAGCAATGGCTCACTTGCTCTGCGAAGTTCAAAGAATTGAAGTAAGGTAAACCTAGGTCTTAAACCGTGGGGCTGTTAACCAGCGGAGTGCCTTGAAACGCTAACGCCTTGGTCGGAACGATGCAGCAGTATGAGAGGACGTTGCATTTCGCCGGTGAGAGTACCAGATTTCATCTGTTGCACCACACATCCAGAGCCTTAAGGTCGCTTTGAATCTGGAAAGGACCGGCATGCAGGTTTGATGGGTGAACAGAAAACACCATTTCGATGTCCTCGGCAGAAAGGTAGTACTTGCCATATTGTATTATCTGGAAAATGTCATTACTAAATAGTAATAATAGCAGTTGGCCTAGTAGGCTGACCTGAAGCTCACCACATGTTACTTGTTTGGGCGTGATATACGCTTGTCCATCTTTACTGTTTGTATGCGAGATGAGAGATATGATTAAAACCATAAGAACAGGCGGTCTGAGATTCCGTGGGCTCCAAACATTACTATCTGATCATGCCTCCATGGGCGTGCCTCGCATAGTCGAGAATAAAGTATTTATTTATTTATTTATTTATTAGTTCCGTGGATGTTACTCTGTCAAAAGCTTTACTCATGTCAAGAAAGCTTATGCCCAGTGCATGTTTAACAGCACTCTGTGCAGTCACATTGTTAGGAACAAATTGGCAAGTCTGACAAGGTTTGGACGGTAAAAATCCGTGTTGTTTTCTCTTGATATGGTTGCGACTAAGTAGAAAGTTCAGCAAGTTTTCCTTAACAATTCGTTCTATCACGCTCCAGGCAATAGGCGTGTGGCTGATAGACAAAAAAGGTCTACGTTTTAACGGTTACCTGGTTTATGTCTAGGGGTAACTATGAAATGCCGTGGAATGCAGCGCGCTCTTCAGTTAGCTTAAACGTCACATGGGAGTGCTGCCTGCTGTTATGACTTTGTTCAAGCCAACAAGGATATGGATATTATGCGTCTTAGAGTATTGATGACGCATTTTCCGGAGCTCCATCAGCACGCTGTTTAGATGGGATGAACGCTTTATCAGATTGGACATGTAGATGTGCATTAGCGGAGCGACCACGTCTAGGCAGTTAGTTATATTGTTGTAGAGTTCATGGGTGGCCTTATCCACATCCGTGGACAAGAAAAACTATCCCAGTTAGCTGATCGAACAAGCATAGTAAAGTTATCCCAGTTAATGCTCCGAACATCCGCGATTCCCAAGCTAGAATAGCTGAGCGATGGGATGGGATAGAGAGCGTAAATAATGGATGAACTGCCTTGTGGTCGCTTCCTGGGATGTTGTCCTTTACGCTGGTGATAGCATCCGAGATGCCAAGCGTAAAATTTAAGTCGAGAGTGTTACAGAGCCTTGTCGGAACATGGACGGGTTAAATCCATTGCTCCTATATAGGTTGCCAGCAAAGCCTCTGGATCTGAGAGATACACTCCAGCCACTTCAAAAGATATGTGTCATATTAACGTCACCACCCATTATTTTGCATTGGAGACATTGTGGAGACACCAGTGAAGAGGTTTACCAGTTCAGTAACCTTGGTGTTAGAAGCATGTGGGGAGTTGTATATGAAACCAGTTGGGAGGGCAAGTTTACCCCTTTTTTCTGGATCCAGCTTGAATCCTCAGGGTCACCAATTGGTTGTACTCGGGAACAAGGTCCGTTTTCTTTCGCTCTCAATTTGTTCAGTCTTTTAAAAGCGTTTGGTTTCTCTAGAGTATATTTTATCGCGACTTTCACTTACGCTTCCTCGGTAATCTTTCAGTTTTTCTGCCGTTATCTTTTCATTTCCATCAACAGTTTCTTTGGACATGATCAGTGAACGTCGTCTTAACTTCTCTACCAAGGGTGTGAACAAAAAAGCGTACTCGGACCAAACCTAAAACTATCAACAGAAACTTAGCTGGCACAACTAAATCATGCACCCTTAACTTAAAGGATATCTTTTCTTTGAGTTCCCAAACGGCCGACCCTTAAAACCCCTTGGGGAAGCTCAAAATGATCCTCAACACAATAGAACCTTGGACTGATAGACTGGCAACCATAACAACTATGATGCACCACAAGGACTCTATGGAAGCTAAACAAGCGGAGTTGGCAGGAAGGTTCATTAACACGATTTACACAGAAGTGCTTGCTAGGCTAAAATTTCTTAATGAGGTAGTGGTTTATAATGTTCCAGGCCGCCTGAAACTGCACACCTTTCTTAAAATACTAATGAAAGTGCCTGGCTTAGAACACAATCTTCTGAGCTGTTTAAGGCTGAGAAAATTGATATAAAAAGCTTATGCCCCATCTTAGTCAAGTTCGGTATTGCGAGCTCGGCTGTCAAGTTTCTCTACAAGCAAACAAAATTTAAAACCGGCACGACGTTCCTTGACATAAAGTTAGTACCAGCAAGCACGGCTTCGCAAAGCCGTGCACAAAACAGATGTGTTCAGGCCGATTGCGACAACTGTCAGACGCCTGTGAACCTAAGTGGCTCACGTACTGTGGTTCTAGACATTTCATATGGATATTAGATCGCTTGATTCCTTGGAACAACCTGCAAAGCCTGGAGCCAGTACTATCCATAAAGCCACATCATACATAGATCAAATCAGCTAACATGAGAACAAACTAAAAAACCTCAGATAATGCTAAGTGCCCAGCTACTGCTACAAGACTAGATGAACCGGAAGGGCTATTGTTAGCCGAAACTCTAAGGCAAGCTTTAAACAGCTCAGTTTGATCGGACTTCTTAGGAAAATTCTATAACGATCGAAGCGAATCCAGCATAACCTATCTCAGAGAACAGAGCCGCCGGCGCCTCAAGCCAACAGACCCCGATGTGGACCACACCACCGAGTTCACCTGAGCCGCTGGGCTCAACGACACGGACTTTAAAAATAAGAAAATCGGAGACATTAGCATCATATAACTTTGCTGCGGAAATGGATTGCGTGGTGCGCAGGGGCGTTCAATGTTCCAGACGATATATCTGTAGATGTATTTAGACGTGCAATCGCTGTGGTTAATGGCATTGCTGAGCATGCACTGCAGGTTCAAAGACTGACTAAGCGTGTAACCCAATTTTCCGCTCCCGTCAATCTGAACTCAAAGGATGAGGCAGGATTGCGGACACTCAGATCCAACCGTAAACAGCTTCACAGTGCAACTATGCTGAGCCCCTTACGTTTGGGCCGCTGAAAAGGAGCACACGTTGGGCTGCGACGAATCCTAATATCAAAACAGGCTTTAGTCATCGAGAGCCCAGCACGTGCAGCAAGAAACTACGAGTGACACCTAACCGCGTAGATGTCATTGTGCCTTAAACAACAAAGGCTCCCAATGCCAAACGGGTTTGCATAGGGAAAACACATAGTCACTCAGCTACGATGGTTATGTCACCTACACATGCCATAAGTATATCAAGATACGTAGATAAGCAGTCGCCGCGGTCTGGTTGGACAACGTGGAGTTCAGCCTACTTGCATTTACTTTTTAGGATTGCATACCGACGGCCCAGCATAAGAGCACAATCGTTGAAGTTAACGGTATTGCGGAAAATTCGGTACAAGTTTGGAGGATGGCCCCAAGGATCAGTAAATTCCCAGCCCTAATCAAAATAAGAAAAGACGGTGGTAGCGACTTGCGCAATATAATATTGAATTGTGAACAACGGAGCAATGATATCAAGTTAAGGCAACAGTATTTCGGACCACCAAGCCGGACTCCACCGAATCATTTGCCAGATACCTGTGAAACTGCACCGCGTACCACCACCGCAAACAATTCACTTACGGCGAGAACTGTATTTGATAATCTACGCAGCTCCAAACAATTTCATGCTCACCCAGTTTGATGTGCACCTGCTACATCCCACAGACGTATGCTATCTATGTAAACCAAACTAGTCCACTGATTCCTACCCCGCAACCTGCGCATTTTTAGACCAGGTGGGGGTGAGCCGCGACAATTTAATCTCGGCACCAATCTCCTCGTCCTTCAACTAGCAAGTACAAGGTCTTCCCACACACTTCTTACAACTACTGCAAACAGCAAAGTGACTATCAAAAGCTTCATCTCGTCATCTTAAAGCTCGTAGACCCCAAGTGTTCTTTCTCACTTCTACCTATAAATGATAGGTCACTAAACAAAAATGCATAGCTTGCGTCCTCTATCTGTCCTCGCCGAAGTTGCTGCAATATTAGTCACGGTAACGCGATTTAACCTTATGCTTCAGAGGCCTACTCACTTACTTGCTGTCAGCTGTTTATGCAATCTCGTGTACATAAACTAGAGGTCGGGTGCGCCATTTATGTTAAACTACTTACCAAACAAAAATGTCCAAAATCATGAACGCGGCTGAGGCGATGGATTCAACATGGATAATGGCCGATATGCTAGGAGCGACGGTATTATTGGGTGCGTTTATAGACCACCTGGTATCTCAGTTAAGGGTGATAACACACTTATATTTACTTTGGCGCAAGCATCCAACGTTTCCTGCAAATACAAGTTGGTTGCAGCGAATTTCAACCTGCCGGCTTTAAAATGATTCTCACCCGCTGCAATAACGAAGTATGCAGGCCTACTAGCATGTATCAAGTTAGGCGGCTGGAAGCAACATGTATCTGCTCCAACCAGGACGAAACATATTCCTGACCTAATATTTACTCTAGGCCTTCCATCTACGCGAGTGTCACACGGCCGGGAGTTCCAAGATAGTGATCACAGATTAGTGCATCGCTACTTTTACTTAAAGCAACATAATGCCTACCCAACAGAAACATACCCAGCCGTAGTATACCGCCCGATGCAACTCCTTACCTGGACAAATTTTGCTGTACTCGGCCGATCAAGGAGTTGGGATGAATTCCTTATGTCTGATTCTGTGGATCGCTCGGTTGAGCTATTTTATGAGGAAATACTTCACTGTGTCTACTCTCTAGCTCCTATGTCACATTTAATACGGCAATCAGTTAAACATGTGACCCTCGCCAAGATGCATAACAGAATGCGTCAGCTTAAGCCATCCTATAACAAAACCTTCAATATTGCCCACATAATGAGGGCAAACGAGATTGCACATCAGCTTGCTGCCAGATCTAAGCAGCAGCACCCCAAACAAGCAATAGCTGAACTAACTAGTAAGAACAAAGATAAGAATCTCCGCTGGCTGCTGTGCTCTCCGACCCCTAACTATGGACGACAGATCTCTACCCTAAAGATTAGTCCCAACGACACTTCTAGTGATGCACCAATTTTATGTGAAGTTTCCAGCTCACAATTTAAAGAATCGCAGTGATTACAAACAGGTTTAACCTGTAACGCCCTACAAGTACCCGGAAGCCAGTCCCTGTCCTATGTACAGCTTGACACAAATAGTGCCCGTTCTGCTATTTCAACTATTAAGTCATCCTGAAATCCTGGTCCAGATGGAATGCCGCCCACTCAACTTAGGAATAGTGGTAAAGTTATCCCTGTTCTTCTTTTGCAACTCTTTACATTATCAATGCAGAAAGGTCAATGCCAAAAGCTTGGAGACATTCCATCAATATGCCAAGGCATAAGGGCGAAAGCCTACAGGAAGTTTGCAACCATCGCCCTATTAACCACACTTTTATTATCTCGCGCGTGATGGAGAAGTTGAGTAAAAAACCCTCATGACTCAACTTTATGCAGGCGAGCACATAAACGAATCTCAGCACGGACTTCTAAATCCTTGTTCTTGTGCAACCTGTCAGTTGGACTCCCTTTATTCAGTCACCGGGGTTATTGACTCTAAGCTTTCAGTTGTCATTCCTTACCTTTATTTGCAAAAGGCGTTTGACAGGGTACCACACATGCGCCTGATGCAAAGGTACAGGCAAACGGGGTCGACAATCCTCTATTAGACTGGCTTGGTTCAAATCTAATAGGAGGTACGCAGTCCGTAAGGTTGAGCAAACTATATCCACCCCGACATCCGTCCCCAGTGGCGTGGTGCAGTGGTGTGTCCTTGGTCCTACCCCACGTTTATTTTATATCAAAGACCTCTGCTTGCGTTTGCAGAATGGCCGCGCCTTCATCTTTGCTGACAATGTAAATTTTGTCTACGTCTTTCCCCTGGTAATGAATTACCTGCAACTAATTGTAGCTGTGAGGACTTTAAAGCACTTGCAATTGGTGCGAACACTAATAAATGACGTTCTCCGCTCAAAAATCTAATGTCATAACTCACAAATTTTCTACACCTGCTCTATCCGTAACAATAAACGGCAGCAATATCAACCAGAATGCCAAGACTACAGATCTGGGCTTGCGCTACTCCATGAGCCACAACTTTGCAGAGCAATTTCAGTATCAAGTAACATGGGTAAGGGGATTATCGTTCCACACACGCCGTTAGATAAAAACCGTGGATGCGAAGCTAGAACTTTATAAGAGCCACGTAAGGCCGCATCCGGAATCTTGCTCCTTTATATATACTAACCAACGGAGTCGGACCGTGTTCCTCTTCTAAAATCGCAGCGGCGCTTTGGAAGACGTTGACTTCATCACAGCAAGCGCTGAGTTACGGAGAAAGGTGTGAACACCTTAAAATTCAGCCCCGATGGCAAAGGCAATTAGCCTTAACCTGTGCTTCTTACAAAAGCCTATTCATAAAAAGCTGAGCAGTAATATCACTTGTCTTAAAATAAGGAGCGAATATGAAGCTAAACTCCGAGAAATGAATTTTACATTATCCCGCTAAAGGCAAAGAAGGGACTGCGATCTCGTTTCTTCTTGGTTGTGTACGGGAACAAATAGAACAGATTGCCTTCCAGAATAAGGAAAATCCAATACTTGCAGGCATTCAGGAAGGAGGTACAAAGCTTTCTAGTTCTGACAATATACATCGCACCTTCCATATCTGCGATTCAAAGACCACTTCTTCGAAACTGGCTCTGATGTAGCTTGAAGACGCCCATGATGTAGTGCATGACATCTAAGCACCTTGAGCGCACAACCCATCCACATATATTGTCGTTACCGTCTTATCGCTTAAGAGAATTTAACGGTATCCGTCGCACCCATTTTCTAGGGTTTAAGAATAGCAATCCGAGTACAAGATGCCTTTAGTGTTGGACGAACTCCTCCTGGTGTACCTGAGTACTCTTACAGACAATTCCGCCTTATGACTGCGCTATGGAAAGAGAAGGTGCCACCACAAAAGCATCCGGTAAGGGATAATAAGGGATACCCCTAACTTTAGAGGTCTGAATGCAGGAATACCTAGCCATTACTAATTAGTTCATGGCTTCCTTCGCCCCCCCTCACTGCACGTTGATCCAAAGGCTGAATATACCAGATGGTATCCACAACCCTCCGGCTTCCTTTTTTCAATGGTCACTTCATCAATGTTTAAAAATTTCAACAAACAGTGCGGCCTAGTCTACTGACTGGCCGGTTGGCAAACCCGGAGTAATTCCGAATATAGCGTATTACAGCGCAATGACAAAGCCATTCATGCAATTGAATTTAAATTAATAAAAAAAATAAAATATAGTATATTCTCGGTAAAACGAGACAAACCTGTTAAGGCGTGATCAAATATGCATAAAAGCATAGCTTTCTTGGAATGTTAAAACATTTCGTTTTAATGAAAGGTGTAAAAGAAAAAATGTTGTCCATATGATTGAGCATATTGTCAGGTAATACTCAGACCAAGGGACATTATGGCGCTGTGGCGTGCAAAAAGCTGTCAAAACACAAGTTAGGGGTACTTTTGCCAGGTAGTGATCCGTGAGCACAGGAGCCTCAACAAGGTCTTGTTGCAACCAATAACCATTACGAGATAGGGATGATCTGTGCGCCAACAAAGCATTCTTCATAGCAGAAGTAGTTGCACAGGTTCGAGGTAGAAGGCTGAGGACTGCGTCAGTGTGAAATGCTTAGCTGTGACTTTATTTTGTGGCGAGTCACATCCGCCACGTTGCAGTGTTGTTAAGCGGACATTTGTGGTAGTTCATAGGAAGAACGCTTGCCAGGCGAAAACCCACCACGTCCTGGAACACTGCCGTAGCTTTCGTTGAACAGTAGTGCAAGTCGGTTATGCATCGTATAGACCGATTTTGCACTCTATTATTCGCAGTCGCTTGACAGCCAAAGTTCCTCGTTGGTTGGCCGAATGGCTTAGTACTGATACGGCAGCAGTTGTTGAAGCCGGTCAAGGATGCAAAATTCGAATAGTCGAATGCTAATGATGCAGGTGAGTAAACACATTGTTAATGGAGGCCGGCTCTTCTATTATATTCTTGTTCGGTTCGCAAACGGTGTCCAGCTATCCAAGCTGGACTTGTCATGGGGTCGGTGAGTGAAGTAGTTTCTTGTGGCTGATTATGTCCTTAATAGGTAAAAACGCCATTCTCCGCAAATTGGATTTGGGATTCCTGCAAATGTAAGTAAGTGTAACTGTTTTCATAGCCAAGTGAAAATTCCATGGAGGGCCATCGGAATAGCCAAGTATACATGCGGAACGCTGTCCGTGAAATGACATCAGAATAGCTCCAGGTAACTGGCGAATAGGAGTGCATCTTCATGCATCTTCATTCCATGTCAGCAGCTTTACATTTATCCCTTTCCAACTTCTTAGACCACTGGGTCTGTGGAAATAGTATTAGGCTTTTGACCTTCGATATACTCCTAATAAAGGCATCCTACCAGACCTAAGCCTTGCATAATAAGCTGAAAGCGTTGGTTGCTGCTGACACACCTAAGCTTAGCACCAGATTTGTCCAAAACCGTCTAACTACCGGCTTTAGATGAACCTGTATGTGTCTTCGTTTATGTCGGTTGCTAGCTGCCCTTTAATAATGCGTTTCCATAAAACCTGAGGACTAGCTACTGTACTCCGCCATTTCTAACTGTCATCAGTATGTATACAGCAAAACAATCTATATATCTTTCATATGGTCGACAGAGAGAGCACGTTAAAAGCTCAAGGCCCAAGAATCATACATTTTGCTCTCCACATCTTCTCTTGGTCCCAAATACGTAACTTTATCTAGTATACATATGCCTATCACTATTAGCAACATTAGTAGACAGGCATAAGGAAAACCAGCTTCTCTTATTTAACTGCCTTTGCAAGTAAACTACTCGAACTTCCAGCTTCCATTTCACTGGCACGAAAGCTAACCAACGACAGAGTGGCCCGTGTCACACTGGCTGGATTGACCACCAGAAACATTTCATCACCACTTTTCTTATCTTGGCCGCCCTTATGTTATTTATCTTTTAGCTGGCACCAAAGCGCACCAGGCTTTGTGCGTAGTGACGGGTGAACGACCAGCTCCCACTAGTTTTGGTTACTATCCTACTGCTGACATACATTATCACCCTTTGCTTAGGGTGCTAGGACAGCTCTTGCCAGGAAAACCACAAAGGAAATAGCCGGTGTGACAGTATAGTACGAGTTAACATTGCTATCTGGAACAACACCGTTGGCACTTGCTTCTGAACTTAAAATTAAAGAGAAGTAGCTCGAAATTAAATAAAGAGCTGCAAAATAGTGTGAATAAACACGCGGGGCATAATAATCCCTCATGTCCGAGCAAGCTTAATCCCCAGAAGTAGAGTTGGCAATGCTCCACCAAAGCAGAGCAAAACGGATTTCACTTCACAATGCAATTTGCTAAATTTTACCACATTTTCCTATATTCATTTCTTTATTAATAATGACAGGCTCCACTAGCTCAGAGATGTTGGAGACATAGCTGCATAAGTATAGAAAATTGGCTCTAACAGGTAAAACTTGCGACGTTTAGCTAAGAAATGTGTGTATTTTCCAGGTCAGAATGTGTCAACTGATCCGAAAAGTCTCCTGTGTTACTCAGGTAGACCTGGCTCATGCTGCCTTGATATAAGCTTCAGAACCACTTGAAGGCTTAAAAAAGATTCTAAACACTATATTCCTAGTGGTTTATGTGGTTTAGTATCCACTGAAAATTGTATGCTGAGGCTTTCTAGCCGTGGGTTAATTATAAGTTCTCCTGAATTCCCATGCAGATATAATATTCCTTACTGGATTTCTAGTGTTTTCGCGCAATATTATAGCTTATTTGCATGCACTTGACGTTTATGACTGCAAAGTGTACTCTATTGCCAACTACGAACTGTTTAGTTGTTACAGAGTATGAGGGGTTGGTTAGAGCATTTCCAGATAGCTATGCCTATTTAGAACGTATACCGCTTCGCTACTGTTTATATTTCTTTTTCTTTTTCCTGCTATCTGCTTTCAAAGCAGAAAGACACTTTTAGCGAAAAAGAACAATTGCCTTATTCGTAGACCATCATTCAATTGCAAATAACTCGCAAACCACTGCACGTATCGCACTGTCTTTAATTTTAAAGAATTCAGCGATTAGAACTTGTCCTGTACAGCCAATACTTGTGCTAAGGTAGGTAGTATTCTAGCCTTAGTAAAGATTTTTTCTTTTACTGGGGCTACATTAGGTTGAAATTTCGCGCCGGAAAACAATTTCAGCGCAATAAATGTGTGGATTCACTTTTTGTTAATTTATATTTTCTAGTGTAGCACGCCACCTTAGTATGTCTTTAAGAAATACTTTTTATTTTCATCTGCATTTCTCGTAATTATTTTTTTACTTCTCGGATCCCTTATAATTCCGCCACTCTTATTTCTTCCATTTACGCAACAATACCTGTGGCGACTGCGGCTGACAAACTGTTCCAATGAGTTTAAAATGAATTTGGAGTGAACTGGATCCTGTTCCAAAGTAAAACGGTACAACAACAACTTTGCGCAACGTTCACAATGAAAGAGCAATGTGCTCAATATCGCACAAAAGAACCAGAAAAATTTCAAGGTGGACGCCTGCGACCCTATCAGCTGTACACGTAACAATGCCAATGCATTTGTAATTACCATCTAGAAACATACCTACTAGCACTTCTTCTACTTCTTCTACTTCCATGTAAGAACATATGATTAATGTAAAGATTGACCTGAACCTTTAAAGGTGCGGCCTCTTGCCAGTCTAGAAATTTAGCTACTTATTTGGTTATTTGTACATTTAATAGTCAGAGGCACCAAAGTCATCCCGTAAATAAATAAGGCCTCCGTCTCCTTGTTGATTGATGCATCCATTGCAGAACGTGATGTACCCGGGGATATTTAGTTAATTGACAGGGGTAATTGAGGATTGTCAGGTTTTCGTGATCAGAACAATATGTGGGGAATGGAGAAAAAAAATGTAGCGCATTTTTTGTTGATGGATCTTGCAGTGATATGGAGCATATTGCAGGTTCGACTGTGTGCGCCCTTAGAGAGTGTGAAGTAGGGGGCGTGTGTAGTATCCCTGCGAGTCACAATGGTGGAGCCAGTAATGATTGAAGAAGATAAATTAATAAGTAAATAAACAGTTTATTCTCAAATTTAAATAGAGGCACACCAACTCAGGCATGAGCAAGGTTTATAGGCAGTTAGGTAGCACGAAGATACTCAAGGTCCAATCGTGTGTAGTTGAAACGGTTAAGCCACTAGAAGTGCAATGAAATTTTGCATGTAAACGGAGAGTATCGTATTCTTGCAAGTGTCGGAGAGAAGTTGAAATATGATTCTAGTCGACTGCCAGTATGTAGGTGTAAGCAGTGACTTTATTCAGTGGCGAGTCATCCGCCACGTCACAGTGCTGTTAAACAGACGTTTGTGGCTTTTGATAGGGAGTAGACTTGCGAGGCGAAAACCCACCACATCCTGCAACACTGCCGTAAAGCATTTTAAACATTAATGTATAACTGGCAAGGCCGCTTGACGACTTATTTCATTTAAGTTATTCGCAGTCAAATGGCTTCTAACTTCCTCTGTTAGTTAGCCAAATAGTTAGATCAGGGCCGCCATAATTGTTGAGGCCGGTTGAGGATGGGAACATCGCGAACAGTCGTCTTGTTGTGTGTCCAGCTGAGTAAAAATGCAAATTTTCTGTTATCTGGATTTTTCTGATGGATTATTTATTGGAGTGTGAATATGTGTCCAGCTCTCCAACCTGGACAAGTGTTCTGGTAATTGTAGTTGGGTCCTTTTAGTGTTCAACTATGCTCCGTGTAAGTCCTTGCCTGTTGTTACGTCCGTCTTGGGCGAAAACTGTTCTTCAGTCCAATCCCAGATCTCCATGAGGTTTCTGATCTCGGAGAAAAGGGAAAGTGAATGACAACCGGGAGAAGACTACAAGAACAAGCGTGGAGTTGAACATTGCTCAAGTCTCATGTTACAACATTTGAAGTTAAGACAAAAGCATGTACACTATGTAACGATGATTATGCTGAAAGTGCCTTTTAATTATCCTATAGATTCATTAGCCCTATGCGTAGATTGCTAACGCCTGCGTGGAAACAAGAGCGTTGTACCAGTAAGTAATCCAAGGAGTACCGGTTTAGTGTGAGCCAAAATTTGCTTGGGGAGAGAAAAACGAGAGTTTGAATATTGATGGTGATTGCAAGGTGCATAAACAGCAAGTAGCCATCGTAATACGATATGGAGCGCAACATAAGAAAGTGAAAAAATAAATAGGTTGCTGCAAGTGAGATCTAAAGGTCAAGTGGCGGTAGGGCAGCGGAAAGTTTGGATGCAGGTATTCTAAAGGAATGAGGTTTATTGAGATACGGAGTGGCTTATAACAAGCACTGGATAATCGCACATGCAGGGAGCCTATTACCACTAGCTATTTCTAAACAGAAGTGTCGAAATTAAGACGACCGCCAGACGGTGGCGCTAGGAAAGACTGGTAGTGGTCGGATGTAGCCCTTCCAATAAGGCACTTGGTCACCAGTTATGCCTATAGGGTAGGAGAATAAATAAATAAATAAATAAATCTTTTATTCTCAACAAGGTGAGGCACGCCTTCACAGGCATGATCATCAACAAGCCAGCGAAGGTAAGTGATAGACATTCCAGGATGTATGATGGAGAGACTAGGAGTGTATCACAGCAAGCTCAAGGTCTGCGCAGAAGAGACATGGGGCCTACGGCCAATCGCCGCAATATGGTGAGAAAGATAAGACGAGCGACAGAAAATGGCGTTAGGAGAGAGCGTATCAGTGGCTAGCAAATGCATTCGGATTAAGCCTGCCAATTACCATTGGATACCTACAGTGACAGAAGTCAAAAACAAGTGAAGAAGCGTGATGTGAAAATTCAAGTGAATAAGTGTTGAAGAGATAAGGAGTGGCTCCTGGCGCAAAGATATATGCTAGCAAAGATGACTTGCTGCAGCTGATAAGTGGTTACGTAGGTAAAATGAGGAAATGATAATGGTACTAATGGAGAGAGTGTATCTACAGATAACAATGGCATTGGGGTGAAGCCTTCTAGTCGCTCGTGGATACCTATGGTGTCCCAGAATATGTCCACAGACAGCAAATATATGTGACGCACAGTCCCAAAGAATAAAGATTGGAGATAAAAGAGCGTGGCTTTGAGCAAGATCGTGATATGCACAGAGATGCTTGAAACTTACTACCACTAGTTGCTACTAAATAGAGGTGCTGAGGTTAAGTGGATCGACAGACGCTCCAGCTTTCATTTTCCTCCGACGTCTGTCTCTTTATTCAGCGCTCGTCTTTTGACATATTCATTGAAACTATAACTATCATATGGCTTCACCAGCCACTGATACTTCCTTTTCTAGAGCCACTATCTCTGCTTAGCAGCAGCTAGTCGCCATAGCCTCAATTCAACTTTGCTGACATCCGGAGCTCTCTAGGAGCTGCTCAATTCTTACAATGTTCATTCTCTTTGATTGTTTGCGTCACAGCTCAGTTGTTTGTTGACCTATTCTGTACCACCGTAGGATCCACTAGTAACTGATGCCTTAATCCGAATTCTGTGGCTGGCCATTCATCTCTCTCCTAGCGCGAAGTTATCCGTTTTTCGTCTTACTCTCGTGCAGTTTTCTTTGGCAGTAGCTAGTCGTTGTTGGCCTCATGTAGCCTGGAAAATGCAACTTCTTGACACTCCAGCGTTCATTTTCTTTTGAAGTCTGTCTCCTTATTCGGCGCTCGTCCGTTGACCTATTCATTGAAACTGTAGGTATCCTGTAGTGGTCAAACTTCTTAATCATATGGCTACACCAGCCTCTGATACATACTTTTCTTGAGCCACTATCTCTGCTTAGCAGCAGCTAGTCGCCATAGGTTCCATTTAACTTTGCGGATACCCGGAGCTTGCTCCGTTCTTACCATGTTCATCTCTTTGATTGTTTGCGTCACAGCTCAGCTGTTTGTTGACCCATTCTGTGCCACCGTAGGACCCGCAGGTAGCTGAAGCCTTATTTCGAACTTTATTGCTGGCCATTCATCTCTCCTAGCGCGCCCTTATCCGTCGTCTGTCTTACTCGCGTTTACTTGACATGTGGTCAAAAGTCTTAATGATATGGTTGAATCAGCCACTGATACCTCCATTCCTTTAGCCACTATCTCTGCTCTGCGGCAGCTGTTTGCTGTATGCTCTATTCAACTTTGGGAATATTCCTTAGCTTGCTAGGCGTCAGTCCTTCTGTAGATTGTTTATTCTCCTGGTATAGTTTTTTCACAGCTCAGCTGGTTTGCTGTCCGATCCTTTGACACGGTTGTTATTCATTGGCACCTCGAATGATTAACCCAACAGGCACCCTTGTCCACTGATACCCGGTCCAGTATCGATATCTTCTAATCGTCTTACCTTCAACACTTATTCTTCCTTTGATATCCATTTAATCTTAGCCAGCTTCTAATATGCTCAGCTTCCTATATTCATATACCTATGTACATTGTAGTTATGGTGTCTTAGGTAATCCTTATCCCGTGAGCATATATAAATACGGCCACATCGTCACTGTCCTTGGGTTTCCGATTACAACCAATCGTGACTATACACCCACTTTCTAGTCTCAGGTAGAATTCGAACATTGTCAGCTTACACCTCATGAACATCTTACCGGAATCCTGCTTTGCATCCCTATGCACATGAAAGTATTCTACCCATCAGGCTATGCCTTCCGCATAAGTAAAAACATCTTTAGCGTAATATCTGTTACACCTTGTACACTAGTTGTCTCAAATAAATGTCTTAATGTAGGATTTTGATCAAACCTAGGTACATCGACTGTTCCTTTTCGGTCTTCTCTCGGCTTGTTCCTCTCTCCCTTTTCTCTGAGGTCGTGAACATCGGAGAGCTTCGGGATTGAACTGAGGAACTGCCTCCGTCTGGGATGGGACGAAATAACCAACAAGTACTTACCTGGACCATGGCCTCACTTCCACTCTAACTATTTGCACCCAACCACCGATGTCCAGTGAGGGTAGCTGGACACGAATTCTTCGCTCCCCGGCAAATATACATAATCAGAGATGACTTCATGTGGTTCTGCGAAGGATCAACACATTATATTCAATAAGAATGTTTAGTACCCGACCTACCAACGGACAGGACCCAGGAACGCAATAGGCAACCAGTTATTGCATCAACCAGCGGAGAAAATGGGACGCAACCTGACTGCGAATAACCGAGCAAACAGACTTTTAACAAGAAACATAGCCAGTTACAATTTGCCATTCAATGGATTGGTGGCAGTGTTCCAGGACGTGGTGGGTTTTCGCCTGGCAAGCGTTCTCCCTACAAAAAGCCACAAATGTCCGTTTAACAACACTGCAACGTGGCGTATGTGACTCGCCACCGAATAAAGTCACAGCCCATAACTTTACACTGGCAGGTCAACTAGCGTCACAATTCTACATAGGATCGTTACACTAAGACTTCTACATCTGTATATACTGTTGTCGTTTTACATCCTACCATACGTTGCCCTTTTCCTTCCTTGTGTGCGGGCTCTTCCATTACCTTTCAGTGGATCATTCAGGTTTCTCAATCTCTTATTAGCTGAGGTCCCGTATCTCATGACAGCCAACTTATTGTTTCGCATTTTCAACATTGTACAGTTCCAATCATGGATATATGAACAATTTTCTGCGTTACTGTTACAATTGCATTATAATGTTTGTACCGTTGTACATATCTGATCATGCCTACATGAGCGTGCCTCGCATAGTCGAGAATAAAATATTTATTTATTTATTTATTTATTTAATAGCGCTATGAAAAACTTTCCGTGGCCAGATATAACCATTCCATTAAGCATTTTGGTGATTAGTTTATATCTACAGTGTCGCAGAATGCGTCGACATGCCAGCAAAAGTAAGTGATACAGACCTTCCCTAATGAAAGAGGAAAGCCAGAACCAAACAAATAAGAGATGTAGTAGCCATATACGGTAAATGGAAGCGCGAGATAAAAAGAATATTCACGGTTGTCGTGATTCATAGGGTAACAAGTATAAGAGAGAACGGTGTGAGATTGGCGGCAGATATATAATTGGGCAACGCCAACTGGTACTTGAGGTCCCACGCATTCTGGCTTCACCATCTAGGTAGTGGTCAGGTAAGTTGATGCGATTAGCCAGAGGCGTATGTCTCGAGCTAGCCAGATGTGGGTGGTTTGAGGGGATGCAGAGGCATTCGGTAGCCAGTGGCCGATGCCTAGATAATAGAAGACTTAATGGATTGTTGGAGTAAACAGGCGGATAGGAATATTAGGAACCGGGGAGGAGATAGTGTGGGAAGGTAAGAAGAGGCGATTATTAGTGGTCTGGTCCAGCTTCAAAAGCTCGTCTTTAGGACAGTTGATATTCAGTAGTTTGGAAAATTGTGTGAGAGAGAGGTATTTGCTAATAGAGAAGCGAAACTTGTCTGTATTCATAGATGCCCTTATTGTGTGAGGTAGCCTATTCTATACATGTGCGTATATGTAGAGTTAGGAGTTGGAGCAAATAATACTGCGCGTTCTTGGTCGGATAATGGAGTGGGGTCTATCGCGTATGGAGTACAAAGTGATATATGAGTCAGACGTGAGTTATTGGGCTCCCATTGCGATTGTTAATTAGGGAATATAGGTAAGCAAGATTGGTTTTCAATCCGCGCAGCCATAACGAGTCGAGCTTAAGTGTGTTGCACCCATCACGGTAGCTGAGACTTTAGTGCCCCAGAATGCGTTTTGTGAAGGTACGCTGAACCTTTTCGAGGGCCATTCTGTCACAATTTTTTAGGTTGTGAATACTATAGAGCAGTTCTCTAGCAGTAGTCGGACCCATGTTTTTAGAGCGCTGTTCTAGATGCTTGTATTTTCAAGATTTTGATGATGTATCCGCTGAGAGAGCGTGCTTTAGCTGCAGAATAAACTACTTGTTCCGCGAAGATTGGCAAACAGAAGTAGTGCACGCCTAAGTCCCGCACGGTTAGACAGTTTCCTAATGGCGTGCCTTGTAGCATTGAAGCACTGGGTGGCATGGTGCATCTGTATGTAAGGACGGTGCATTTTGCTGGTATAAATGCCAACTTCCATGTGTCGCACCATGTAGCTAGGGCTCTTAAGTCGTATTGTAAATGGGAGAGGGTAATGTGGAAGTTTGACGGATGAAATGAGACGAGAATTTCCATGTCGTCGGCGAAGAGGTAGTGTGTCCCGTGTTAAAAACCTGGAACACCTCATTGATATAGAGCAGGAAAAGTAGAGGGCTTAAAACGCTTCCTTGAATTACGCCACTTTTGACTTGGTTTTGGAAGTGACATAAAGTCCCCAACCATTAATGACTGTGAACCAGCTGTTACGGCCCCTTGTGAAACACCGTCTCGTAGCGACTCACGACATCCACGCAATGATCGGGAAGTGAAGGAGCTGACAAAGGGCTTTCCTTCTGCTTCCTACAATCCAATGATCTAACGCTCCGATGATGAGAATCAAGTATGCATTTTGCCAGAGATTCCGTATGATTCAAGCTTCATCAAGAGTTCTTTACGCAGTACTCTGTCAAAGGCTTTTGTCGTGTCTGAGAAGATGATGGGTAGTGCCTGCTTGTTGTCAAACAGTTAAATTACATGGTTGAGTAACTCAAATTAGCTGGTCGAACAGGGTTTATACAACGGAAATCCAAGCTGTTATCGATTGACGAGGCTACTAGTAAGCAGGAAGGTGAGCATGTTTTCTTTGGCTATTCGTGCCATTACTCATGTAGCTATAGGTGTGTGGCAGGTGGGGCCATTGTTTTCCATGTTCTGCTGACTGCCCTTTTTTCTTTGGGGATGATAATGGCATGTTTTCATGTGGTTGGATAAATCACGTTTGTCATGGAAAGCATGAATAGGTTGAGAAGTAGAACTGGAGTGTCCTGGCCACGGAGTGTCCGCAACGTACAGGGGAGACCATCGGGACCAGGATGTGATGACCATTTGAGTGCGCTGATTACTCGAGTGATAGAACGTTGGTCAAAATTAATAGTGTCGAGTGAGTCATTGGTGCGCCTAGATGGCATAGCAGGTGAGGTTCCATTAACGTCAGTGAAAGAATTGCAAAAGCATCCATTGAGGGTCTCACATATGTTTGATTGATCTCCAATAACGGCTGTGTCAGAAAGTCTCAGTGAGGCAACAGGTGTAGATTTTTGGGTATCGCTTTGTCGAAGTAGTTGACTGAGTGACTTGGTTTTATTGCGAGATTTAAGGACATCATCTTCTTCAGCAATCTTGGCTGATTCCTGCGCTGTTTGCCAGTTGGTTAGGATTTCGTTCATGCGAACAAGGATGTGGAATCCTTTAGTTTTGAATGTCGCCTGCGCATTGTTTGATCGTCCTAGGTACACCGTAGTCCTTGGCTGATTTAAGCGGCTTCTATAAGTAGGTGGGGCGATCACATCTAGGCAGCTAAAGAAATTTGATATAGGACGTATGCGGCTGCGTCCACATCAGTGGTTAGAAAGAAGTTGTCCCAGTTAGCAGATCGCACTAATATCGTAAAGCTGTCCCAGTTAATGTGGTTGACCAGTTAAAACGCTTTGGCAAAACAAGAGGTGGCACAGTGTGGAGTAGAAAATGTGAATATGAGTTTGACCACCTTGTGGACGCAGCCTTTTATATTATCCAGTATACTAGCGACTGCATCAGAGACATCTTGCGTAAAGATTAAGTCTATGGTGTTAGAATGCCTGGTGTGATCGTGAACACGTGGGGTCCAGTTATTGGCGTGGATGGTGTCAACGAAGCTTTCGTAACTGAGTGGGGCAACCTGGTCGGGCCAGGGGATAAGCGGCATAATGAAATCGTCACCCACTATCTTGTGACGTGGAGGCATTAGGGAGATTTCAGCGAAAAGCTCAATGAGTTTATTAATCTTTTTGTTAGATGTGCGTGGGGGTGGTATACACATCCGATAAGGGGGTCAAGTTGACTTCCTTTCGCATGGATACAGGTGAAGTCTTCAGGGTCAACTATAGATAACAGTTCTAAATCGGGTGAACCAAAGTCATCCCGGACATAGATAAGGCAACCGCCACCCCGATGGTTGTCTCGTATGTTAGAGAAGGCGGTGAAGCCAGGGCTGCGTTGTAGGCTGTCAGTGGCATTTTAGGAGTGACACGTTTCTTTGATGAGAACCAGTTGTTGATATGAGAGTAGGATAAATGGTCCACCGAGGTGCATATTGTGTGTAATGGATCACCCGCTATTAAGTGGCATGCTGCATGATGCAATGCAAGGAGAGTTAAAGGAGTAAGATTGTGTGAGGTAAGTTGCACTAAAGGGTGCAACTGGCGCAGCGTACATGGAAGTGTTAAGCAAAGGTGGAGATGCTGATATAGGAATGTGACCAGAAAGTGATTGAGTAGGTAGCTGATGGTAGTCGGCCGCTAGTTAGACTTTGGTAGTATTTTTGAATGTAGAACATATCCGGAGGGCTGGAACCAACCGTGGGAGGTTAGTTACAGTGAGCGTGTGAGTCGTTGGAGGTAATAGAAAGCTGGCGAGAACCCTTGGTGGAATGGACGATGTGGGACGTGTCCTTCTGCATTCCATGAAAAGGGGGCCGTGGATGGCCTGGCTCGGTTGTAGTGCTTGTCATCCGGCTATATTTTTCGTTCAGAAGAACGTACGGTCAAGGAGTGGGGTTAGTGTTGATGGAGTGGTAGAGATTTTCAGAAGGGCGTCTTCCATGGGAGAGTGCTTTGTTCCACACTGCTTCGAGAGGTTGTGGGGATTGGTAACGGGGTTGTGCGCTTGACGTTCGGATGGCATAGCGCTTTTTCTAGGGCCGACTGGGCGATAGCGTACTAGACGGGGTGTTAGGTATTAAGGGAATCATTGCCTTGATGCTGCGCGGGCTGCTCATATTTCCATTTTGCAGTGGTGACTGGTAGAACGTCCTCAGATTGTGAAAACCGCGACATTTGTTATAAATCTGGGGCCTGATAGGATTTTTGGCGCCTCAAGTAGGTGCGAATTGCGCAGTGATCGGGCGGGTTGGTTCAAAACCTACATGGAGGTCGACGTTTGTGCTGGAAATGATTTCGACCACACGCGATCCATTGGTACAGAAGTTGATTAGTGCTTATCGGCTATCCGCTTGTACCCCAAGGACATTGCTTGGGTAGGATTATCATTGTTATGGTGCTGCGTCAGCGGAGAATGCTTCGTAATACGAGGCGTGCCGTGTTTCGGCTGTTGAGGTTTGTTGGTATTTTGTTGTGTTGCGAAGGTGGTTTCAGCTTTGCACGAGGGGGAGTAAAGGGTTTTGATCAGCAGGAAGTCTACATTGATCGGTTTGTAACCTGTCACACATATCGGAGGCGTTACGCATTGCCTCAGCTCCTTGTATTGTTAGCTCGGAAGAGTCAGGAGAGTTGGTTGATATTTTATCTATTAAATAAATTAATAAATATTTATTCTCGGTTAGGCGAGGCATGCCCTCGAGGGCCTGATCAAATAAGTGCAATTATACAGACATGTCATGGCGATTGTAACAGTGACGATCAGAGGTAGTTCATGCGCTCTTATTTGAAACTGTACATATTCTTAGTAAAAGCAGGCACACTTGTGAAGGCGCGAGGAGATATGCATGCAAGCATAGCTTCTTTGAAATAGTCATGCATTTATTTTTAAGAAAAGATATAGCAGAAAGGACGTATTCCATACGAGTAAGCGTTTTGTTAGATAATAGTTAGACCAAGAAACATGGTGGCGCCGGGGTGCGTAAAAAGCAGTCATAACTGTTGTTTCAAGGTACAAGTTGGGTGTGAATTCACCATGTAATAATCCATGAGCGTAGGAGCGCAAACAAGGTTTAGTGCAATCAATGAGCCCAAGAAATTGGAAGGTTCTGTGCTCCATCAAAGCGTTCTGTAAAGTAAATCAGCTGCACAGGTTGTGTAGAAGTGAGGAATGCGTCAGCGTGAAATGTGCAGCTTTGCCTTTATTCAGTGGAGTGGTACATCCGCCACGTTGCAGTGTTGTTAAGCGGACATTTGTGGCTTTTTATAGGGAGAAGGCTTGCTAGGCGAAAACCCACCAAGTCCTAAAACACTGCCGTAGTTTCCGTTGAACAGTAGTGCTAACAGGCTATACGACGTACAGACCATAATTGCACTTTATTTTTAGCAGTCGGTTGTCAGCTAAAATTCTTCCTTGGTTGAACCATTGGCATAGTAGTGAGACAGAGACTGTAGTTAAGAGCAAGTAGAAAGGTTTCTGTACAACTCTGTGGAATTACAAAAAAATCAAAAACATTTAGTTGCGCATCTTCAGCAATTGTGTCTGGTCCGTTAATCGTTTATCCTTGTTCGGAAAGCAATTGGTACTAGTGTCATTATTTCCGGGCATACAATGTCTTCTTTTGGCATTGTATGTGCATCGTTTCACAAAAGCACATATTTCCGAAATAATCGTCGATACGGGTTTTAAAACACTTCCCAGAATCTGCCACTATTATGCCTTCAGGTATCGTATTCCATAAATTTACGATTCTTCGTTCGATACAAAGCTGATGTGATATTTTTTCATTTTGGGGACCTTGTTTATAACGGTGTCCTCGGGTGTTACAGGGTTCCCGCAGGTGAAATATCGGCCGCAGTATGGGGAAGTGATTTAAGTGAAGCACTCGATGGGTCTCAATATGGTCAATTCTTACTCAGCGATGGGATAGTGTGTACAGCCAGAGCATTTCACAAAGTTTTTCATACGGAAGCTTTTGTAGACTAGGTATCATTCTGGTTGTGATATGCTGTATTTTCTCCAGCTTTTCAGTTTCCCATTGGGTTATCGGATGGTAAACTGGGGCACCGTATTCAAGGATTGGTCTAATGAGAGAGGTGAAGATGCAAGGGACGGTTTCTTCGGACCATGTGGAGAAATTGCGTCGTAATGCCCAGAGCATACGAAGTCCCGCACCGTACAATTGCTCTGTATTTTCTGATGATCTTAAATCATGTCGTGAGAGGACTCCTAAGTCTCTGACAGATGTGTTGGGATGGAGCAACTGGCCTTCCAAAGTGTATGACCGAGTGGCTGGACGTCTGGTGATACTGATGAACTCCGACTTGCTTGCGTTAGGAGCGAGTTGCATTTCAGTGGATCACGATGGCCGTCGCTCTAAGTCATGCTGGAGGCGAGCGCAGCCGCCCTGGTTCTCAATGATCTTCCAGATTTTTAAATCATCTGCAAACAGGGCGCGTGGTTGTTGGAGCTGCTGCGGAAGATCGTTGATATGAATAAGAAATAATACTGTTTCAAGTACAGTTCCTTGAGGCATACTACTAGTTGTTGGGAACCAGTCTGTTGGGTAGTCATTGACCTGTACTCTAAACTCTCGTCTTACAATAAACTCATGTACCCACTGAGGTTATGTGGCATTGATTTCTATGTCCTCAGTTTACCAAGGAGTACCGCGTGGTTCACTCTGTCATACGCCTTACTAAAGACGATGTACACCACGTCAACATCCCTCCGTTCGTTGAGAGCTCGTACCCACTGGTGGTTTGCGTACATCTAGTCGCTGATGCAGGATCGCTCTTTCGTAAAGCCCTGTTGCGCTGGCGTCAATACGTCCATTGATTCGAAGAACGACAGCCGACACTTTTTCACATCCTTCTCGAGAACTTTGGATAATACAGAAGTCAATCAAATCGGTCTATAGTTCTCTAGTTTACTCGGGACACCACCCTCGGGAAGCGATCTCATTATCGAGCATTATTATTCTTTCAAGACATCTCCTTCAGAGGGCGCTTTATTGAAAAGGTTTGTCACGGCTGGTGAGATGATAATCAATAGGGACTTGTGTAATAATGGATGAAGTCCGTCTGGTCAGGGGGCTTTGTACAATCGAGGTTGACGAGTCGCTGGTACACTTCGACTGTAGCACACTGTAGGCTGTTGAGCAAGGCTGGTGCAACCTGTGCCAGTACTGAAACCGCCGCCGGTTTACTGGAAAATACAGCGAGGAAGTGCGTATCAAAGGCGTCCGCGCGCTCCGTGCTTGAAATGAGAGTCTTTTGGTTTAGGCTCGCTAAGACAGGTAGGTCGCCCCCGGATTTCATTCGACGTTTCAAGAGGGCAACTATTCTTTTGGGTGAAGTTTTGCCCAAGGATGCTAGCTCCTCTTCGAACTGCCGACGTTTCTTGATCTTTGCGGCGTTACATAAGTTACGCTGTTTCTTGTAAACCGTGTAATCCTCATCAAAACCCGAGCTGATGTATCCATCCAAAAGTTTGCGTGGCCGTCGCACTAACTGTCTGTATTCTGTATTAAACCAATGCTGTTCGATAGGTCCAATCTTTGAACACTTAAGGGGAACAAACCGAGTACAGAGCGAGTTAAGCTTCCCTTTCATATTGACCAACAGGCCTCAAGCGACGCATCTTGTGGTTGTGTCCAATCAGTCTGACTTGCAGTTTGGACGATCCCCAAAAGGCGTGTCTCGCTTTGTTGAGAATAAAATATTTATTTTTTATTTTTTTATTTAATGGTTGAATGTCGGCTACCGTTGATTGTAATATGGTAACGACAGTTCTAAGCTTGGCACAATGGAGCAGTGGTCGCTCTTCACAAGAGGTTTGATGACACTTATCTCGTCCAGCTTCTGCTAGCAGCTCGTAAACATTAGGTCCAGACAAGATGCCGAGTGCGGAGTTACGCGTGTCGGTTGGATGACATGTTGCTATGCCACTTGTGACCATTTTCCTAGATTCTGACGGCTTTTGGATTGTGGAATCATGAGCGCGTTAGCGTGATTACCCTCACAAACTACTCTTCGCACCGCCGACAGTAATCGCTTGCTCCTAGCCGAGTCCCTGAAATTCCTTTTCCTCTTAGAACGTTGCTCTACTTATCGTGCTGCCGCATTCGGTCTCAACCTAGTTGTCCTTAGTTTAACCTAAGAAGCCTCTCGCATTCGGACTTCTGCCATTATCATCCGGTTACCTGTTTCGCTCCAACCATTGCATAATTCGCTTTACTTTTGTTAAAACGTTATGTTATATCGGTCTTTTGACCCTGCGCGTGCAGAACACCCTTCCCACTTAGTAGCTGTATTCTGAAGCACACCAGCGACGTAATGTATAGAAAGCGCTTGCAAATCATGTATACTAAACAATATTACATAAGTTTTAATGTGTTATATGCACTGGTGAACGCCACCAGTCTGTGTTAGTGCTTCGTGATTCACTGCTGTCTCACTGTTTGGCTGCCTCTTGTCCGTTAACCTTTTTTCCCGAGATTCCCAAAGTTGCATCCGCCAAAACAAGGAGGTTTATAAACTAAGACTGGTCGACCCATCCTCAAAAGCTTGGTCCTTCCTCCGGGAAATGAAAACCCACACACTGGTCTAAATGGAGCTCTTTCCGCCATTCTAGAGGCGCAACCTTCACGGGGTCTAAACAAATGGGTTCAGTTGACCTCGCACTCAGAGAGAACAATTTACTTAGTGAAATAATATATTTACATGGATCCCCTTTCCACAACCGAAGACAAACAACTCTGGCGTGATTACCTTCACTGCCTCACACATTCCTATTCGCCAGTCACCTGGAGCTATTCTGATGTCAACTCACGGACAGCGTTGCGCACGTATACGTGGCTTTACCGATGGCCTTCCGTGTACTTTTCAATTGGCTATGAAAACGGTTACACTTACTTACATTTAAAGGAACCCCGAATCCACGTTGCAGAGAATGGCGTTTTTAGCTATTAAGGACATAATCAGCCGTAAGAAACAACTTCACTCACCGACCCCATGACAAGTCCAGCGTAGATAGCTGGACACGATTAGTGAGCCAAACAAGAATATAATAGAAAAGCCGTCCCCTATAAACAATGTGTTTACTCCCCGGCATCGTTAACATTCGACTCTTCGAATCTTGCATCACTGACCGGCTTCAACGACCGGCTTTCAACGGCTGGCTAGCCGAACAACCTCCTCGTGTTGCCAGCTGGGTGGTTCGGGTAAATCCCGTTCCAACATATTGTTCGGCGGCAGTGTTCCAGGATGTGATGGAATTTTGCCTGGCAAGTATTTTCCCTATAAAAAGCCAAAAGTACCCGTTTAACAACACTGTGACGTGGCGGATGTGACTTGCCACTAAGTAAAGTCACTGCCTCTTCCATTTTCCGGAGGATCATTCACACATCACGTACGTCATCTGATTCAAAGCTTTCCATTGGTTCCCCTCTGCGATAACGAACACAACGAACAATAGCACACACAGTTATATTTACCTACTCACACGACATGTCCCTTTACAAATACACAGTTAAACATAGTTTTACATCTCAACACACGCATAAAATTCCCTGCTATTGGTCAAAATGTACTACTGTGCGCAATTTCCGTTCATACATGTCTGTAATACCATGATAACGCCCTTGATGGTATGCCTCGCTTTGACGAGAATATTTATTTTTTTCATTCGGCCAACCAATGAAGAATTTTGGCTGCCAACCGACTGCGAATAATAGAGTGCAAAATCGGTCTATACGATGCTAGCCGACTTGCACTACTGTTCAACGGAAGTTACGGCAGTGTTCCAGGACGTGGTGGGTTTTCGCCTGGCAAGCGTTCTTCCTATGAACTACCACAAATGTCCGCTTAACAACACTGCAACGTGGCGGATGTGACTCGTCACAAGATGAAGCGACAGCTAAACTTCACACTGACGCAGTCCTCAGCATTCTACGTCCAACCTGTGCAACTAATTCTACTATGAAGAATGTTTTGTTGAAGCGCAGGTCATCCCGATTTCGTAATGGTTGTTGGTTGCAGGGAAACCTTGTTTAGGCTCTTGTGCCCACGGATAACTACCTGGCGAAATTACCCACAACTTGTGTTTTGACGGATTTTGCGCGCTACAGCGCCATAATGTCCCTTGGTTTGACTAGTACCTACAATATTCTCACTCATATGGACTAGATCTTTTCTTTTATAACTTTCATTAAAACGAAATATTTTAACATTACAAAGAAGCTATGCTTGTATGCATATTTGATCACCCCATTGCAGGTTTGTCTCGTTTTACCGAAAATTCACCATTTATTTATTTATTTATAGCCATTTTTAGCGATTTGTGTCTCAACGTTGCCATGAGCGGGAAGAACTCGAAAGTCTGGCCAAATTATCTTAGGTACATTTAGATCCTCCATCATTAAAAACTGAGGGTGGCTCAGGCGCTTCTGTACTTGTGGTTGCCCATCGCAGCAACGGTTTAATGGGCTCGGTGGATGACACCCACTATTAGTTCTGCCCGCCTGAGGCGGATTGTGCACCACAAATGCTCGCATAAACTATCCTCGCTCCGATAGGTGTTTGTAAGTTTGCCATATAGTGACGATTTATGTACAACAGAACACCACCTTGAGTCTTTGATTTTTGTCGCATCGGAAACAAGAGTATCTTGACAACACGACTTCTTTGGGTGTGACGTCGAAATTCAGCCAAGTCTCTGCAAGTCCTATTGCGTCCGGCCGCTCCGAAAAAACGAAGCGGCACAGTTCGTCACGTTTGTTCATTAGGCTGCCACACGGATGTCTTGGAAGGTACTGCTGGACGTGCCTGGAGGTTGAGCAACCGGTTGTTACGGTTTCGTATACCTATTTTGATCACCCGAAAATTTACCATTTGTAAGCCTCTTACCATCCTCTGTATGGCGTTTGAGCTCAATGACCGCAGTCTTCAAACGATCCCTGTCTTCGGGTTCCAAGTCTCGGCGGATGCGAAATAATGCCTTTCCACCTTGACAGACGAGACGGTATGAGCTGCGGCATATTGGGAGTTGCAAAATTAACTCTGAGATCGATATGACTGGTTAGTTTTCTGGCCAAATCGGGTTACTTGTTTAATCGTCAAACACTCTTCGCCCACATCCAAGAGTCTATCGATCAGCCCCTGGAGGAATTCAACCTCGTGATTATAACATACCTGAGGGTTTTCATCTTTTGACTCCGGTACGTGGAATACCATGAGATTATGATGCCCCAAGGAAATCAATGATGAACCTGTGGCAGCAGAACTAGAGACGATTAATTGATTGGATTGTTGTTTATCAGCAGGTGACGTCTAAACTCGCTTACGTGGGCCCTTGCGCTTTTGAGTGGTCCATGGATCCTCGGTGTTCAGAAGTTCACAGACAACCTCTGCAAAATTCGCGGACCGATCAGTGAAGCGGTATTTCGTAGCTTCCGAGTCTGGGTCTTAAATCAGTGGGGAATATTGAACCTAGGGCTAGGGCGGGGTCAAAGACGCTGGTGTCGGTGCAGATCGCGGAGTGACAATAGAAGGCGAGGTGACAGAGGTACTTTCATGAGGGCGTTTGATCCCACGAAGTGTACTGTTTGCTTCTATTTGAAAGGAAGATTTTCCGGTTGTTGTTTGCGGTCTCTGCGTATTCTGATGACTTGTACCGCGACATTTATCACACAGAACTTGATAAAAACGATGTGGAATGTCGAGCAATTTTGGAAACACGCCAATGGCTAGGCCAGTGCAAGAAACATGAAACAAAACACCACAGCCGAGGCACCAAAGTGCATGCGCTATATTTCCCACAAATTTGGAGCACGAACCACGAGTAGCATGAAACGACATCACAAGCTAGATCAAATCCAACATGGCGGACAGAGGTGGCAGTAGAGCAAATCAATGGGATCTCCGGAAGTAGCTAAAGAATAGTCGCCAAATTTGCATCGGTTGGAAAATGCGCCAAAGGAAGAACATTGGTACGCAATTCACACAGATAAAACGCTGATAACACAGTAATCAGAGCCAAAAGTATAATCCAGCACACGCTGATCCGAAAATCCGCGAAGACCGTGGGTACAGCTAGTGTGCCAGCAGTAGTCGTTGGAACCGGTCAATAATGCGAAAGGGTCGCAGAGTCGAATGCTAAAGGGTGCAGGTAAGTAAAATATTGTTAATATAGGCTGGCTTTTTCCGTTACCTACTTGTCTGGTTCGCAAACCGTGTCCAGCAATCCACGCTGGACTTATCATGGGAATGGTGAGTGCAGTTGCTCCTCGTGGCTACATACGTCCATAGCGGGTGAAAATGCTATGGCGCTGTCCAGAACGAGATGGTTACGGGCTTCTAGCTCCACAAAAGGGCATCGGAATTCCTTCGACTATAAGTGAGTGTAATTGTCTTAATGGTCAAAAGAAATCTCCATTTAAGGCCGTCGGAAAGCCATTTATACGAGAGTTAAACTGTCTTTGGAATAACATGATAAAAGCTCCAAGTGAACGGAGACTCGGAGTGATCTTTCGGAGATGTATGGCACCGAAACCAATACTTTGACTGCCGGTGCGAATGAGCAAAGCTAACCGAGGTAATCACGCCAGCATTGTTTGTCGTGCGTTGTGGAACACTGGATCTGTGTAGACATTTCAGGTGAGTGAATTGTGATACTATGAGTACGAGGCAATCTAAACCCATTTGTTTAGACCCCGTGAAAGTGGTGTCTCGAGAATGGCGGAAAGAGCTCTATTTGAAACGATGAGTGGGTTCTTTATCTCCCGGAGAAAGGATCAAGTGTTAAGGCCAGCTGGCCATTGAGAAGGATTTGGTCAGTCCCAGTTAATATCCCTTCTTGCTTTGGCCGATGTACCTGAAAAGCTCGGAAAATAAACAGGCAACGGACAAGAGGCATCCAAACTAACAGGCGGCAATGAAACAAAAAGCACTATCGAAAGACTGGTGGCGCGCAACATTGCATTTGATATATTATAACATATTTATTTATGCTTAGTATACACGATTTGTAAGCGCTTTCTATAAAGCACGTCGCTGATGTGGCTCAGACTACAACTACTATGTAGGAGGAAGGATCTGCACGCGCAGGATCAAGGGACCGATATAACAAAGCGTGTTAACAGAGTTGAGCGAATAATACGATTTTGGAGAGGAACAGATAACCCGATGATGATGACAGCAGTCCGAATGCGTGAGGCATCTTAGGTGAAACTAAAGCCAACTAGGTTGAGACCGCATGCGGGAGCAAGAGTATATAAAGTAACGTACAAAGATGATAAGGAAATGCAAAGGATCGGCAAGGATCGGGTGAAGGCGGACGGCAGTGCGAAGAGCAATACGTGAGAGTAATTACGCTAAAGCTCTCCTGATTCTACAGTCCAAAATTTGTGGGGCTTGAGTCGGCATGTAATGTTGTCGTGAACGCATGCCGCAGGGGGTTAGGTCCAACTCCGTGTTAGTGCTTGTCGTAGAGCAAGCGGTAACTCTGGCAACCGTCGATGAATCAGATGGCTGTTATCTTGCATTGGTATTAATACCCAGTAGGAAAGCCCTTTGCAACGGCGGTAGATCAGGCTTGATAAGAATAGGCCCAATATTGGCATTTGTTTGTAAGCTAAATCTATTTTTTATGAAGCGTGTATCCAGTTCTTGAGTTTTGATGGCGATAAGAATAGGGCAATTACGACTGATCTTCGATTTTCTGAGCCTTTTACTCGCGCACGTATCAGGAGGGATGTTACACATGGACCTAAGTAAGCGGGTGACTTTCTCCAAAAGAAGTTTGAAAGGAACGACGCGTGTGCTCCTTTATCTCATTAGTGATGGTAGTAAGAAGTGCGCCGGCATTCTTGAGCCCATCAGAGTTGCCATTTTTCCTAATGTCTGCGAGTTGGGCTGATGGCATTAGTTTTGCTGGGTCTGTTTTGGTAACGGCCATTTCTTTTTTAAGAGCAGCTATTTCATTTGACAGCGCACTAATTTTGTTAAGTGCATCTTTCAGTGGGTCTATAAGAAGAACACTACAGAGGCGCAGTTTATTCAGGTTGTCTTTTGCAGCAGGACGTTTGGTTGCCTTAACCGCGTTTGCGGTGCATGTGGCAGAGGTGTGATAGACAAAAGCCTTGGTATTCGAATGAGTACTCAATAATTTGCCCAGGATTTTGGTTTGGGCGGCTTTACATTTCATTCCATTTTTGTTAGTTATTACGTAATAGCAACGCTTCAGAATTCGTGTTCCAGGAACACTGTTTTGCTGTATATATGATCTAAGAACCGTAAAGTATTGCACGTCAAAATATCGAGGCAACGCGCCTAACTATTCTAACGAATAGTAGCTATATGTCAAAATAAGCAACAAAAAGACAAAAACGCATAGTGTCTAACTTCGCGCCGTCAAGGTCACTTGATGATGCGAGTCTTGTTACAAGTACCACGTACAATTTTCACGTGCAGGTAATACACATGTTGCACTTGTTACCTCACAACGATCTGGGGAAATGCACTGAGGTGTCTGGCTAGATAGTTTATTGTGAGCCCACAGGTTGTCCGCTAGGGAGTTGGTAGACGACTGCAAGATAAAGGTTTGGTAAGGTAACGGGTCTAACGGCTCATTCTTTTGCGCAGCAAATTTTATACTGCCATTTAAAAAGTTGTTGTAGTAGGAGCAGTAGCGTTTTCGTAGGTATGTATGTCATGCAGTTGATGTTTGTCAGCTCCTGTGCAGGGTTGGTTTGGTGGATTTAAGACGTAGCGGGGGGTTTATGTTTTCCCCAGGCTGGACCGTGTGTGGATAGATGGAACATCGCAATGGGGTAGATATGATCTCCATTACTCTTGGATCGCGAAAGCGGATCGCTATTTGAGGGCGTCGAATGCGGGCTAACGCGGGCAATTTTCACTTTCGTGAGAGAAGAGGGGGCACGGAGGTGGTGCGGAATGTAGAGTAGCGTTTAGTAATTGAACGCTTTGCACTTGTGTGTTCAGGGAATGGCAAAGTTTGGTGCTGCTGCGTATGTTCCATCGGCATGCCAAGAGTAAACTTAAACAAACGAACAACGCAAACAGCACAACTTCTTGGAACGAAACCGCCTATTACTCATCTAAATCTAAATTCCACCGCCTGCTCTTCGATAGCTTATAATGTGGATATGGGTATAACCCAAGTGCGACAAGTAAATCCGCCCTACCAGAGCCCTCGAGGAACAAAAGACGCATACATAGCATCGAAACCGGGACTGTTTTAATGGCAGTAACCACTAGCGCAGCCGTGGACACAACACACCGTCAACGTTCATTTAGCTGTCAGAGATGTGTTACACGGAATCAGAAATTTCGAGCATTGATTTCTTGTCAACGTACACTCCCCATGCCAGTGTCATAAAAAACTCCAAGCAATCTCCCGCTGGTCCGACTCCAACGGCTAGCAACCCTCACCGACAAGGGTTGGTTGCTAAGACTCCTCGGGTGCCATCAAAGCCACAACAGTGCAGTAAATGTAAAACACGCGGACGTTCAAACCTTGCTAAGACAAACCCCTGTGGTACCTGAATAATCAAATCACCCGGACAGGTCGCACGGATATATCGAACAGCCTACCCTCCAATATGGGTCGAAGCCTACTTACGCGACCACCAAACTGGAACAGCCTAGTAGCCGGGTGTATCTAGGCGACATCCCAAGCTCCTTACTTCGTACGTCATTTCCGAGCAAGTCGGGTTTCGCGGCTGGTTGGGCCACAATGCCACACAAACAACGACCACCTAGATAATTCAACGCCATGGTTGTTACAAACAATCCACTTCCACGGCCTTACGAACCCAGCGCATCTGTAAGTCGACCGCCACATGCCATCACTCAGCGAATCTCCAAATCATCTCTCGTATCCCCATTTTTATGGAACCATGCAAGTTGCGGGCCCCCAGTCCAAGCATACCAAGATCAAGATACAACGCTGCATCACATAACTCGACCCCTGGATTTGATGCAAACGACGCCTTCCAGTCTGCACCAGTTACTTGGCTGACGTCTTTGACCAACTGCACTACACCTGACCACGTGCCAGATCGCTCAATTCAAACCTATACACACCCGAATTCCTCTTACCCAACTCGTCAACATACTGTCCCTAAACACCGCCAGCTTCACCTTAGCTTCCCCAGGTGCACCGATCATGCAATACAACGCAAGCTTACAACCAAACCTGTCCCCTCAACGGTTTTCTCTATTTGCGCCGTTGACCGACTACACTTCAGACCAGTCCGACAGACTCTTATACAATCTTACTCTTCAATGCTCGATCTATCAAACATAAGCTGCACCTCCTTACTCCCCTTATACTCCTGTCCAGTTCGCATGTCGTGCTGTAAACTGAAACGTGGCACGCAGCTGATATATCTGATGCTCCGCTGCAGATTCCTGGTTTCACGACTTGCAGTAGCGGACGCACCAATTAACATGGCGACGGCTGCCTTATATACGTCAACCATGAATTTCACGCGTCATCTTTCCAAACCATACCACTCGGAAAACCCAAAGATTCTGTTTTGATTCAGGCCATAGAAGGCCTAGTTGACATTCTGATGGGCTGCATCTACAACCTACCGCATCCGACTAGTATTGGAGCTGAGGGATTCGCTAAGCTCTTTTATGTAGTTTCATTTCTTCTCACCCATCATAAAATAGTCGGCGAAGAATTAAACATAACCCACATCTCGTGGCATACTTAATCAGCACCGAGCAGGTATGATGCCATCGTTGACACAGTCTTCACACATGACTTAAATCAGCATGTGCGCGCACCCACCAGAAGTCCAACACCCTGGACCCACTATTCACCAACGGTATCCCGCACGCAACCTCCAGCGTGTTAGTTAACATTCCGGGCAGCGACCACAAGGTTTAGAGGTTATCATTCAAGCTTCCCAAATGCCGTCATCATATTAGCCCAATCAACGCTGGTTTTAGGCCTCTCTAGCATATGAATTGGAAAGCCTTCTCCTCACTGCGTTCCGCTCCTTGGGACGTTTGCTTTTTGACAACTAATACAGACACTGCTACCTGTGCACTGCACAATAACTTTACGATTTGCCTCAATATCCTAACCCCACCGCAGCGCTCGAGCAGGAGACCTGAAATCCAGATGACGCCCCTACGCGGAAAATTAACACAATGCTTAAGAAAATGCGCTCTCGCTACAAGAATACTACGGATTTTCACCTCTCATTTCGTAAAAAGTTAACCCTAGTGGAATGGAGAAACGCGCAAACTCATGTGCATACGTTAGCTGATCGCACGGCGCTGCGCATTGCAAACAAGGCCAAGTAAATTGTACGACTCATGAAGCATCGCAGTGGTCACAAATACTTGCCGATGAAGTTAATTGTGTTTCCTGATAACAGGGTTATCACTGACGCAGCAGAGTTGTGCGAGTTCATTAACGCACAGTTCTTTGATGTGTTCGTCAGCACTACTGTGGTACTGCGAACGAAGATTTCAACGTTTACACACGATCACATTCACTCCATTGATTTCAACCTGTACAATATTAATCGAGCTCTACACTCACTGAAACTGTCACACAACCCCGGCCCTGAGGAAGTCCCATCTTCCCTACCATTACTCGGAGGCCCCGATATTTCAACCCCTGTTCGCAACGTTTTGACGCACTCCATGACGAGCGCAAACTACTCAAGCATATGGAAGCACTCGATAGTCGTTCAACGTCACAAACAAAGCTGTCGCCAAAATGTCGACAACCATCATCCTATATGTCACACAATCTTTGCTTCTAGAGTTACGGAAAGGATAAACAAGGAGGGGATGCTTCATTACCTACTGCCACGCAATCTCCTCAATAGGCCCCAACACAGGTTTTCATCGGCTAAATCTTGACAAACATGCCAATTTGAATTCTTACACTGTTTAACACCCACCATTGACACGGGGAAAGCGCTAGTCCTTATCTTATGGACATAAAAGTGCGTTGGACCGGGTTCCACACAATGGACTACTGACGAAAATAACGGTGTCGCAAGCCAGCTTCTTTATTGGTTTTGTTACCTCGCTAGCCTGACGCCGTCAGGAAAACTAGGCGAAAAGCTTTCCAAAAGAGCACCCGTAACTAGCGGAGTATTCTAAGATTGTGTACTTGGCCCAATGCTGTTTCATTTATACATTAAAGACGTGTTCCTTGTCTTTCAGTACGGCACTTATACGTTTCTGCCGAAGATATCAAAGTTGTAATTTCCTTCGAGCCTAGCTGTATACAAGATAGCCTGTCGAAGGTTACGATCGATCTTGACTCTTTCAAAACTTGGTGCTGTGTGGAGACTAGGATTTTCACTAAGGAAGTGCAACGTTCTCTCCTACCGCTGAACTATACCACACGACCCCCAACTATTAACGGCATATATATAGGTAACAGCTCCACCGTGCGCGACCTCGGGGTGCATTGCTCTAGCGCGCTAACTTTTTCCGAACAATCAGGCTATAGCTCTGCCAAAGTCAGATCTATTATTGTTTATATAATGGTCAGTAAGCCTGGCTGCGTCTCGGTCCACGTTCTACAAAGTATGTGCTGGACTGATTTTAGAGTACTGCTCGATTGTATCGTTAATTCATGTAAGAGTGATAGAATGAGGATCGAGAAAGTCCAGCGGTCTTTTACTAAACGCCTCCTTGGCCAATCTATGCGCATCTATCAAGGACGCTTCAAACTGCTTGGCCTGGAGCCTCTAGCCGCGCAGGCTTAAGGCCTACCTCGTATTCCTTTACAAACTTCTCACTACTTCCGATTCATCCGCGGGCCAACTTTTTTAACCGTTGGGTAATCCACGTTACCCCATACGCAAAATTCCCTACTTATTTTCTCTCCCTGAGACACATCGCAACATTCATTCAAACTTCTTCCTTCATATAGACGCGCACGTATGAAACAAGCTACCAGTAAAAGTCAGAGTGTCAGAAACTGCAGTGGACTTCTCCTGGGCCATAAAACGACTACTCTGGGTCCTAAATGTGGCGGAACATCTGGACAGTTGCCTTGCAGCAGAGACGTTCCGGCAACAGGGCTCTGGTCGCATATAGACAGGTAGCCACTCAACGACCGCTTATCAGGTGACAGTAACACTCCAGGCCTGACTGCAATCTAGCCTAGTCTGACAAGTCTCCTGTTTTCTGTCTGCTTCTAGACCTCACAGACGTTAACGATTTAGGCTCTGCAGTCCCAGCACTCTGGCCCCCTTATCTTCAGGCATACCCTCAGCATGCAAAATGCCTTTACAAATGGCTACCTTCGTCCCAAACTGCCTCTTTTCTCACGACACTCAGTACTTTTATTCCCACCGGAATTTGGCGGTCTAGCCGCATCTTGTTAACTTATCCTCTCTCGTCTGAACGGCCTGTTTTCTGACCCATCCCGAACTTCTGAGACCTACATTACCTTGGCTTTGCTGACTCAAACCTCTGTTACCTTCCCCTCAAGAGCATTGCTGGTCATGCTTCCTCCTTAATATTATAGCCTCCTTCTTCCTTAACATGCCTATTCTGCCGACGCTCTCTGTTAGTAGTTAGACGAAATCGTACGGGCCGCTCGTTCTAAACCGAAATTCTAATCTCGTCTCAATGATCTCCTTCCTTCAGACTACTTTGACCCTAATGAACAGGGGTCGTCAGACCCAACGGTCTGTTCACATCAACCCGAGAATATCGTTGACTTTTCCACTTCTCCTCAATAGAGACTTTTGCGTTTTACAGTCTGCCTGCATTCCTTCTTCAGATAGACAGATCATTCCTGGAGCCTGGCTCTAACCTAGCGTCGTCTGAACAGTCTCCTGCTTTCTAACTACTTCCAGACATCCGAGACGTCAATGATCTAAGCTCTGAGGTCCCAACGTTCTGTTCTCCGCAACCTGCGACATTTGCTCGGCCTGATAACTGCCTGTTTATTTAGCCACTTTTGTCATGTACTGCTAGTTTTCTTATGACACACATTCCTGATATTCTCACCTAAATTTGGCGGCCTAGTCTCACCTTGCTAACGTATCCGGTATATCTGAGTGTTCTCCAGCTTTCTGATCTCTTACGGACTTCTGAGATCTACGTGATCTGGGCTTTGCCGTCGCAATGCACCGTTACCCTAGGCTCAAGAGCACTGCTGGTCAGGCTTTATCCTTATTATTATATTCCTATCTTCTTTAGCATGTCTATTCTGCCGAGGCTCTGTTAGCATTCCGACATCAATATACGGCTTTCTCTCCATGAGCCGACATTACAGTCTGACCTCAATGGTCTCCTTCATTCCGACTACTGAGACCTTACCGATAAATCATCGACTGATCCAAAGGTCTGTGCACAACCTCTGGAGAACTTTATACGGGTTTCCGCTTCTCCTCAATAGATTCTTTGCCTTCTGGACTCCATTATTTCCCCTTCGCGCTCTCTGGTTGCATTCATTTTTCAATTGGACAGATAACTATTTGGGCCTGACGCTAAGTTAGTGTCATCTGACCAGTTTCCTACTTTCTGACAACCTCCGGAAGTCCGGGAGGTATACGATCTAGGCACCGTTGTCGCAACACATGTTGTCACTTAGCCTAAAAGCTTTGTTTGGCCTGCTAACTGCCATATGATGCAGCCCCTTTCGTCACTTACTGCTTCTTTTCTGACGACACGCATTACTTTTATTCCCACATTAACTTTGCTGCGTAGCATCCTCTTTCTTACTTATCCGGTCCAGTTGACTCGGTCTGATTTCTGACCTCTCTCGGACTTCTTATCTAGCACTGGCTGATTATTCTGTTGATTCCGGATCACATCCCGAACTCCGAGACGTAAATGATTTAGGCGCTGTAGTCCCAAAATCTTGTGTCCCTCCTCCTTAGTGTTTTGCTCTTCTTGCGGTCCACCATTTGCTACGCGACGCGCTGCCCCTTACCACAATTACTCTTCTGAGCATTACTCATCATTGATTTTATTAACAAGGAGGAACAACCACCTAAGATTGACGCTGGCTATTCCATTTCCTTTCAGTAGAACCTACTTTGTGCACGCTTTTCTACCCCTCCCTGACTTTTGTTGCACTCCTTCCCTTAAGCTTAACCTTCATGTGTTTGTCCGACCTGACTGCTTATATCCCCAGCAATTTAGGACTGAGGCAACGCAGCCCTGTAGCTTCCCCTGAGGGCTATCTGTTCTGTAGTGCACATATCTCGTCCCCCTCTGTTTTTCCAACAGATTGGGCATATGCGCTTTCGGACCCCTAAAACACTCTTTGTCCCCTCTGTTAATACTAGTCCGAGAAGGTGCGCGAAAGTAAGCGCAGGTATCCGAAGGCAATGGGAGTCGGACACAGCGGATGGTATTCGATGGGCTACAATATGAAGCGGACGAATAAAGCGAGGCGAGAGCGAACACGTGAGCGCGGAATCTTACATGGTGGTCGAGTCATGACCCGGTTGTAAGGAGGATTAAAACAAGAAGGAGTAATGTACGATCGGTCAACAATTAAATTGTACATGAAAGATAGCAGTTATATTTTAGGGCGCTACACCTCTTCGTTCCTAATTTGAAAATCTTTCCTGCTTTGCTGATCCATGTTCTGCTCGCTTCTCGTTTTGTTTCATCACTTATGGTACATATTTATAAGATATAGTTAAATAACAATGGCATGGTATAGGGGTAAAATAGTTCTGGCATTGTTGAAATTGATCATCTGCGTTTTGGATGCATTTCTTCCTTTTGTCTGTGCGGCTGTTGTTGTGCGTTTCCTTTTTTCCCGGGATTGCTCCATATACGGCTTCAAGCACCTCAGGAAGAGTCCATAGCTGCGACATTGCTACAATACAAAGCAACGAGTGGAAAATTATCCGCCGCTATTACAACCTACCCACCGAGCAAATGCTTCGTTATCTCGCAAGGATAAAATTTTCTTGCGGCCTGGACGGTTGGGTTCAAGTTGCTAAACAATATCTTTTTTACATACGTCTTGCCTGGAGCTCTCCTTTGGAATTCAAAGAAATTCTCCTGCCGATGCAAAGCCAAAACATTTGGGTTCGGCCAATTTTTGCTACTGGATACCTTCATCCGAAGCTCTTTACCCCACTTTGCTTGTTTAGTTGGCCTTGGATATTCACGCCTCCAACCTATTTTACTACTTACCCCGGGAGGACCTCCCATTATTTTCGGGACAACATCCTATCCTTCAGAACTTCGACATCCTTTTTTGGATATCCCTTGGTGACTCCGCGATTCTACGGACGTGCAACACCTCACATTCAAAAATACTATTCAATTTATAGCCTACCAACCCGGCCGAGCCATTCAGTCAGGACAGAACAGGACCAAGAAACGAACTAATTTCTTGCCAAACGCATCAGCCAACGGAGAAATGGGACACAAATTTTCTGAGAATAACCGGGCAAATAAACGCTGAACAAGAAGCATAGCTAGTTACAACTTGGCATTCAATGGGTCGGCCGCAGTGTTTCAGGACTTTGTGGATGTTCGCTTGGCAAGAATTCTCCCTATAAAAGGCCACAAATGTCTGTTTAACAACACTGCAACCTGGCGAATGTGACTCTCCACCCAATAAAGTCACAGACCATAACTGCACAATGACGGGTCAACTAGCGTCACCGTTCTAGATCATTGCGTTACAATGGAAATTCTATATATACATAAAATGTCGTCTCTACATTCTACGGTTTCCCCCATGTAAGCTCCACTCTTTACGACCACACCCTTGGTCTTAGCGTTACGTACACACGAACTCAGTATATTGTCACAACTCTCAAGCTTGTTCTTCAATTATCTCCTATTTGATCCTTCGGGATATTTGAGCTATTGTTAGCTGAATTCCCGAACTCACATAAGCTTAATTATTGTTTCACCTTTCCACCATTGAACAGTTGCAAGCATGGACGTATGAACAATTTTCTACTGTTGCTGTTACAATTGCCCTAAGTGTCTGTACAGTTGCGCCTACATGATCATGCCTCCATGGGTGTGCCTCGCATAGCCGAGAATAAATATGTTTATTTCTTTATATACAAGGAAATGGACCTATCTGCCTAAGGTTCGTACGGTGCATGTTAATGCAAAAAATTCTCAAACTCGCACTGCAGTTTTACTTCGAGAACCTAAACAACAGCCCTTGTGCTCAGCATGTCGTTCGGCGGGCTCGCTCATTTACCCCGAACTTGCTTATTGCTAGGAAGAACAGGGCGAGATCGTTGGACGCTGGAAAACGATTGGAGGTGGTTTTACCAGACTTCAGCTTGGCGTTCGATAAGGTCCCCATGAAAGGCTCTATCTTAGACTCCGACCTACCGGTGTCTCTGGGAATATCCTTTCTTGGATGGCTGACTTTTTTGGTGGCCGGAGCATGCGAGTCGGGGTGAATAAAGCCTACTCCGCTGCTGTGTTCATATCTAGCGGCGTTCTGCAAGAAACAATGGAACAATGGTTTATTAAGAGTAAATAAGCCTTGCTTAAAAAGTCCCGTGGGATGGAAATTATTGGAAAAAGTGAGTAGCATGATATAGAGAAAAGCACTGTGTTGGACTCACCATAGACTTATGTAGCGTAGCGGAGGTTTTCGCGTAATAAACGGTTAAATCCAAAAATCCATTGGTTATGAGTTTGGCAAGACACCGTTTGATTATGCTTCTTAGCCCCTGGCCAATAAGTCATAAAATGAAATGCAACTGAGACAATGCCTCGTTAAACAGTTTTATAATTACTGTCAGCTTTGGAGCAGAGACGACATATTTGGCCACGGCATTCCAAGGCTGGCACGCACAGTGGGAAAAGAAATTTTTACGGCATTTATCCGGCTATCCGGAATTGTCAGTTTCAGAGGGTGACCTCTTAGGTTAGTGTTGTGGTTCGATTCCAGCAGCTCAGGGCAGATGTAGTTTGTGTCCTTCAGAATTGGCTAAACCATTATGAGGGCCCCCCGCGAAAGCCGATATCGACAGTTGTAGAGTCTTAGAGAATTCAGTTTAAGCTAATAGGACAGATGAAAGAGACCTCTGACGTTCTTGGTTGCCCTTTGCTGAGGAGTCTAGATAGAAACAAGATCCTGTTTCTGCCAAGGTTGCCAAACTTGAATAGCATATTACCATGCGGTCTCACGTAGATCTTAAGCATTTGCGGAACGATTGAGAGTTCATACCAACCGAAGTCTCTGCAAAGAATGCTAAATTGTTGATGGCCGGTTTTCGTCGTCTTCTGTGCTTGTTTTGTACACCTGAGATCTTCCGGTACCAATACACCCAGGTCACCCTCCTGAGAGACTTTCTCCGAAGTGTGGTCTCCAAGCTTGTATGCGCTCACCGGTTAGTGACGCGGATGTATCACCTTGCACTTGGCTATGTTCAATTGAAGCTTGTTCCGCTTTGAGCATTCGTAAATGCAGTCTAGATCACGTTGGATCAGATCGCGTCGGTACTTGGTCTAAAATATTTCAAGGTATTCAACAATGACCTCCCATCAGAGCTTCAGCTGATTTGCCTGATTTATCCTGAGGACAGGAAGCTGTGGATGGAGGTATCCTGTCTCGAAGAAGCTGACAAATTGCAGACTTCATTGAACATGCTGAACGACTGGTCAGTAAACTGGCAAGTACATGTAATTGTAAAAGCTGCGCAGTTCTCCCCATAGGCGCCCCTGAACTGGTCAGGATATACCATCGCCATCTGTCCTCTTGCAAAGTTCGAGTGTAATTTGAATGAGAAGGTCCAACGGCGTTCTTCGAAATCCATATTGGAGTAAAGAACCTTGCCTTACCGTCTTCGAATACAGCGGATGCATTTGTTTTGCCTGGAATATGGTCGACATACAGGTGATCAGATTGTTACAAGGAGAATTAGGTTGGGGGCAATGGGGCTGGTGCTACATGTGTCCCTGCAAGTCAACACTAATAGTTCCACTCGGAAGCACAGCTGGAAAGTTTTTAAGACAAGAACACTCAGAGTTCCCTCCACTCACGCATTATCAAACAGCATTGTAAATGACTGGAACGATTTGACGAAACCTGCCATCGACGCGCAGACTGAGGAAGGTTTCAAGCGATTTTTGGGTTCTCATTTGCTGATTAAGCCGGGACTTTGCTTCTTCCAATATAGTTGTTACCGCAACTTGTGTAATATTGTCTCGTAGCGACTCACGACATTCACGCAATGCTTGAGAAGTGAAGGAGCTGACAAAGGACTTCTTTCTGCTCTCTACAGTACAATGATCCATTGACATAAAATTGAACACGGAAGGAACCTTATAATAAAAATCTATGAGCGTATACATATACGAGTTTAGTTGCAAGCCTTTAGTACTTGTTTTTCAGTTTACATCACTAAATGACTAATAATAACTTTTATACCAAACCACAGAGACTCAGATCTTCGAGCTACTGCAACGCATTAATCTCTCTAAAGCTTCCGGTCCTGATTTAATTCATTCGAAGCTGCTGCATGAATTAGCCACTGGGCTGAGTGCTCTTCTTACATGCGTGTTTTCAATATCGCTGGACAACTGCATCCTACCTTCAAAATGGAAGGAGACAATCTTCTGTCCGATTTTTAAGGGCGGTGAGAGCGCTCTACTCGCGAACTACCGGCCTGTCAGTTTGACAAGCGTAGTAATCAAGTTGTTTGAAAAGCTGATAAGGGATTCAATGGAGAACCACCTGAATATATTCAAAATTCCAAGTTTTGCACAACATGGATTCCGCAAGGGATTTGCAAGTCAGACTGATTTACTTGTAGCTCGTGAAAGCTGGGCCGGAGGGGTAGACAGTGGCCACGCTGCAGACGTGCTATTCGTAGACTTTCCTAAAGCTTTTGCCACTGTTCCACATTCTCGGCTCTCACTAAATTTGAGATCTTACGGGAAATCTGGTCTGGGAGTCTGTCATCCTTGAGGAGAGGGAACAGTGCGTACCGGTGGTGCGTAGCCTTTCGCTCAAGCAAGCTCTCTTTAGTGACGCCCCGCTGGGCTCCGTATTGAGGCCAATTTTGTTCGCGATCTATGTAAATGATTTGCCGGGAGAGCTAGGGGTGTCATCACTAATGTTTGCTGACAACTTTAAGCTCTGGAATATTGTGGATATCCAGGGGAGTCCTGCGGCAATTTAGCAAGCCTTGGGTAGGCAGTTGGTGTGGCCTACCTTATGGTTGATGCCCATAAATAGAGCCAGGTGCTCCGTTCTCCGAAACGGGGCTGCTAATCCTCCCACAAGTTATGTTGTCGGCGGTGTTGAACTCTCTGTTGTCACTCAGCAGGCTGCTTTGGGTGTTGTACTATCATCAGCACTTCATTTTGGAGACAACTAGAAGCAGGCTGTTTGACGAGGGTTTCGTATGATGTGGTTTATCTGCTGCTCTTTCGGAATCCTAACGGCTAATTAGTTTGTGAAGCTATTTTCGGCATTCGTCCGACGCCACCTGGAATATTGTATTCAGGCTTGCCCACCATGTCTTATCCGAGACAAAATGGACTTGGATGGGGTGTTACGTGTGGGCACTCGGTTAGTGCAGGGTCTACGGGGACAGAGGTATCCTGAACGCTTGCTCAATTTGGGGATGTACTCAATGCACTACCGAAGGATAAGTGGTGACCTGATTCGCACTTATCGTATTTTGACGGGTAAGATTGGCCCTAACTTGTCAGGGTTATTTGGTCCCACTACATTACCTAATCTCGGCGGTCCCCCACTGAAACTGCATAAACCACGGTCTGATAGGATTTTCATGGTAACTCGTCTGTCGCGCCAAGTTATAGATTGCTGGAATTTGCTTCCAGGTTAGGGAACCTACGGTTATGGGTTTTGCGCGGCAGGTCGATGCTATTGGGTGGCAAAAGCAAACTTTTCCTTCTTCCCAGCTGATTTACCTTCACTTTTCAGTTCTTTTTTAATAATTCAAATATCTTGGCATTCAACTTGCTTAGCTCTTTCCACTTTCATTTTTGCCTTCTGAGTTTACTTTTTTCTCCATCTTACTTCACGTAACCGGCCCAGCAGGGACTGCTAAAGCAGGATACGTGGGCATTAAGTTGTTGGACAGGGTAGGATGCCGTCTTTGTTTTAGGTCCATCCGTATTTCAAAGTCCGCTAACTCCTGGTTCAACGACCCGCTGAAGAAAGAACCTTCTCGGGATAACCCTAGCCTTCAAGTCCCGTTTGAAATTTAACTTGAACTTGCTTATTTAGTGTTCTTTTCGCAATGACTTCACTTTACGTGGAGGTGAATCCAACGCTACTTGGCTCTGTGTTCATGACTAGCGGAGTCCCACAATGCTCTGTACTTGGGACAGAGATTTTCGCACTGCTCAACGCACTACCAAAACATAACAGATGGACCGGATTCTCTTTTATCGCATTTCGACGGGCAAGATCGGCCCGGACTTGTCAGGGCCAGTTAGTCCCGCTACGTTACATAATCTCCGCGGGCAAACGCTGAACCTGCATAAACCACGGTCTGATAGGATAAGAAAGGCCGCTCCTCTGTCTCGCCGAATCATGGGTTGCTGGAATTCGCTTCCAGGTCCCGCGGTTATAGTACCTACGGTTAAGGATTTTGCCCTCAAGCTCGATGCGCTTGGGGTACAGCACCAAACATTTCCTTTACGTGCCTAGCTCGGGCAGATTGATGGCTAATGGCAAACTCCTGCTACCTTTCTCTATTTCTAGCGGTGTGGACAAGGATTCCCGCGGTCACCTATCCTCTTCAACTGCGCTATTGACATTCACGGAAATCGCGTTCACACGACGTGACTTAGGCGTCAAATTTCTCTCAACAGAACGACTTCTTGAGTTAGAGTATGCTGATGATATTTCCCTAATTTATGACAGCTCACAAATGTGCCAAGCTGCACTGGACAGGTTTTCACTGGCTGTCTGCCATTTCGGGCTATACACTGCACCTTTAAAGTGCAAAGATTTCTTCCTATATTGGCCAGGACCGCTTCCTGCGCGAACTCTTTTTGGGAGTCAGATATAAGTCGACCATAAGTTCTACTACCTAGGTACTTGCATCAGCGCCGTCGGAATTTAGGGCAAAGTCACAAACCGCATAGCTTATACACGAGGCGCTTTTGCGAAACCTCACTAACTATGGAGCCGGCGCGACATCACTCTGGCTCTGATGGGTAGAGTGTACAGTGCGGCGGAACGCTATACCCTACTGTACGATTGTGAAACATGACCCATTGTATCAGCCGACATAAAGAGGCTAGTTAGGTTCGGAAACCGGTGCGTTCGCAATTTGGCTCACAACTGGTGGGAACACCGCGTGAGTAACGTGCGTGTTCCACGCCTCGTTTACGGCACAGGAAAAGGACTTGAATCGCTCAGCACCGTTATTATACGCACCAAGCCCCGACAGCTGGGTCACTTGTTACGCGACATGCTTTGTTTGCGCGCCGGTGAGTTCGGATTGAAGAAGAGGAGGGGCGGACAAGCGGTGACTTGGTCAAAAGGAATGAATGCACTTACATCGAGTTTGGCCGCGGGTGGAGCCTCTTGGCTCTCTGGTGGGGATCGAAAGATGTTGAATACGTCTGACTGGATAAACTTGTTGACATGGCTATGAGCCGACCTCAATGGCGTTCGTGCTGTGAGTTTCTTTGTTCCTTCCCCTCCAACCACCATCGCAATTCTTAGGCAGTATATGAGTAATTGCGGCACAATAACCGGCTATTAGCTCTCCGGAACGATGTCCATCCGTTACTGTTGGCTTAAACTGCGTGCCTGTTTCATATTTTTCTCCTTATTTGCATCACGGCACAATAGGTGAGGTACTATCCACCTGCAACTAACATGTATACTCTTATTGAAGGACTTGTCCATGAGTTCATGGATGACACCTTGGGCTTCCTGTTTTGCGCTTTACTTGAGAAAAGCATCCTCTGACAATCCTGTCGAGATTTCGGTCTCCATCATTGCAAAAGTTTTCCCCTTACTTTGAGCCACTGTTTTACGGTGTTTGCGGTCTATCAAGTCTAAACCGCTTGAGCAATCACTACTGAATGAAGAAGCAGTAATACAATTATTTAAAAACATAGTCCAGATAGGAAAGCTCTCAGCATCGGTTGAGTAGATCTCCAAGGTCGATTGAATAGAGAACTGCTGATAGCCACAGCTATGTCCATCGGTGATTTCATTTCAGTGTGACTTCACTTTATCTCGTGGAACCGTAGAGAAAAACTTGCAGATCGCGGTGGAGCTTAAGTAGTCCGCTTATCTATAAACTCAATACTCAAAAGGTGCATCCGCGTAGGCACATCAATAATTTGCGCTGTTTACCTTAGCCAGTGCCATGCTAGCACAGTCTAATTATGACAGTTTGGAAAGACGTTATATGATCTAATTTCCCCTCCAACATAGCTCTTAGCACAGATCGACATGGTAAAATTATTCGCTCCCTACCCATTCATTGGCATATCAATCTCACCAGGGTATAAACTACGTGGCTGTGACTTCCCCGTTTGTTAGTGGTCTTCAAGTTGTAGTATTGAAAAGGAAACGAACTTACGTACAACTCATTGGAGTGCCCCGTCCCAAACAGTCATTCGGATGTTCACACAGTGACAGGGTAATATTGTAAGCACATGAAAACTAACCTATTCCTAGCCTGTTCTTAGCCAAAGGAACGCAATACAGCTGAATGCGTTAGCTCCGGTAGCACGCAAGGTGTATCCGGTCGAAAGTTTTGTGCTGCGCATCAAGCACTCAGCTAAGGCCGGTCTACCTAATGGGTTGATGATTGGCGGTCTGACATAGGTGCGAGCACGTCGGAAAACAAAACTTTCTGTTTGAACCAATCGATCACTAGTGGGGTCACGCGTACCACATTCCTCAATCCTGTAGCTTTAATTCTCCCAGGTGGAACGGCAACGATAAACAGAATTGCGCACTCTAGCTGAACGACAACATTTTTGAGCTTACCGTCCTTATACACCCGATTCTTTTCACTCATTGATTGGGCTTGAACTAATTTCGTTGGTGTGGTTTAAACATAGCGGTGACTAACGCGGTCCTTGTGACCAGCTACCATCCGTTCGTCTGGTAGTGTGTGTGTGTGTGTGCTATAATTTACCCTTCAGTTTCACGTAGCTCCCCAGGTAGTGAAGTCGGTTCAAATGGCAACGAGGTAGATCAGCAAAATCGTCAATCGTATGCCTTCATGTGGTACCTTACTTCAGCTTCCTCTTAGTTTCTCGACAGGTAATATCAGATTTATAAAGAGCAATTTCAGCTTCCAGCTGTACATAATCTCTCCAGGAATTTTCTCAGCTATTCCGACCAGCTTGTGTAATTAACCATAAAAATTACCCTCCTTAGTTCGAAGTGAAGTAGGAGCTTCTTTCATTCTTGACCACGCGGGCTTGGCTTTCCGCCAATTTATTTGACATGGTTTCGTTAAAGAGTTATTTCCAGGACGACCACATTTTTACTGGAAGAACTCCTTTGCGTTATGCACTGGTAAATGCTGTCCTGTTGTCTGTCACCAGTGAAACAGTAATTCACTTTACGAATGTGCTATATGCACCCAATACTGCTGGATTTTCAGATCTGTCTACCTGTGTGCATGGGTTACCGTCAAACCCGATAAATGCGAGCTTGGCCAAAGCTCTATCGACTTTCTTGGCCACCGCCTATCCGCCTCTGGTATTGAAGTTCTGCCAGACAAAATCTAGGCGCTGAAGGACTATCCTGCTCCCAGTTCCTTCAAATAGTTACGCCGATTCTTTGGCCAGGTCAACTATTATAGGCGCTTTATTCCTAACTGTGCAAGCATTGTCCAACCAATGCTTGACTTGCTCCGCTGTAAACAGCGGTCTTTTTGTTTTGCGGACTACTCTAGACTGTCATTTGAGAAGCTCAAAGACGTTATCTCCAACATGGCGCTTCTCGCCCAGTCAGACACATCTGCACCACTCTCCCTGACAACTGATGCGTCCGACACTGCAGTCGATGCAGTTCTTCAACAACTCATCGACCATCGATGGATTCTTCTAAGTTTCTCCTCGAAAAGCTTACAACCTGCGGATTCACGTTACAGCACCTTCGGTAGGGAACTATTAGCTATCTACCTAGGTACCAGACATTCCCCTCACTATCTCGAAGGTCGACATTTACAGTCTTCACTGACCACAAGCCATTGATCTACGCAATCAATGGCGTAAAAGACAAGTATTCTTCGCGGGAAACTGGATACCTAGACTACGTTTCTCAGTTTACGACAGACGTACGACATGTCTCTGGTGCTTTCAATCCCGTCGCGGATGCGCTTTCACGCATTCAGCAGATCAGCTTATTGCCTGGCACCAACATTGATCTAGCCGCTATGGCTGCTGCCCAACAAGCTGATCCAGACATAGACAAGCTACGACGCAACACCTCGTTGAAACTACGCGAACTTCCACTAGCTTCATCTGAGGGGACCATTCTTTGTGACCTTTCACAAACTTCGCCCCGACCCGTAGTTCATACTTCTGTGCGTCGACTAGTTTTCAACGCTTTACACAACGTGTCTCAACCCGGCATACGTGCTTCGCAGAAGCTCGTAACCAAACGATTCGTATGGCCCAACGTCAATCGCAATGTCCGCCTTTGGGCACGCGCATCCTTAGTGTCGGTGCGCCCAGGTATACAGATACACCATAAGCCCAATTGGCGTCTTTCCCGCTCCAGACTCTCGTTTCGCACATGTCCATGTCGACCTGGTCGGACCTTTGCCTCCATGCAAAGGCTACATGTACTTCCTTACTTGTGTCGACCGATTCACCCGTTGGCCAGAGGCGATTCCGATAGTCAATTGCTCATCGGAGACAGTAGCGCAAGGTTTCCTGGAAAGCTGGGTAACTCAGTTAGGTTACCCAAGCGTAGTCATCACTGACGGAGGATCACACTTTGTCGGATCCTTCAGCAATTTCTCAACGTTCTTGGATGACAACATAACCGAACCACCGCATACCACCCTGCAGCTAATGGGATGGTAGAAAGGTTCTACCGGCAACTCAAAGCATCACTCTGTGCCCAATCTAGCACATCCTGGCACGAAGCACTTCCACTCGTTCTCTTAGGCGTAAGAAACACGATTAAAGCGGATTTGCACGCCACTCCATCGTCGCCAGTCTTTAAATGCACACAACGCTTACCTGGTGAGCTCGTCTCACCAAAAGCTCCAACAACCATCGACTATGGAGACTACGCAGCTCGCCTATCTCATCACATGCGACAGCTTCAGCCTGTGCAACCCAGAGCACAGGGTTTGCGTACTAACGTGAACGGAAGCTTAATTACTTGCACGCACGTGTTCGTTCGATCTGACAGCGTACGCCGGCCACTTCAACCTCCTTATTCTGGTCCGTACCGTGTTCTACGCAGAAGCGGCAACACATTTATCATTGACTACAATGGTAAGACTGAGAAGATCAACGTCGAACGACGCAAGCCAGCATACCTCGACAAGTCTGACTCATCGGTGCAGCAAGCACCTTCACAGCCTGCGCCATCACAGCTCGCACCGCAACCTCAGACGAGTCAGTTCGCTCCATCAGAACCGACAACCTCAACCTACAGCATTCCTACTCGCACTACTATCAATCGACGCGGTGGGAAGCTCAAACCTCTAGTTCGTTTTTCGTACTTTGTTAGCACTTAATAATTTTACATAGAACGTACCTCTGAAATTTTCTGCTCTTAAAAGCGTTTACGAAAATCCACAAATAAAGATCAAAATGTTTTGAAACTACCGAAAAAGAGCAAAACCTTTGAAAACCCAAAAGGAACTTTGCAGGTTTTTCGCTTTGCACTCCTTTGTGTATGGTTATGCATTTATGCTGCTTTTTCATTATGCTTTCCAAATGCGCCGACGGTTGGTTGCACCTCGGTTTCACTTTTCGCTGGATCCCCGCACGTCAGTTGGAAGTGGGACGAACTTCCTGCTCAAACGCATGCGTGAACCTTACTAACTGTCCTCCCACAAACAGTATTTTTACCGTTTAGACACCGTAGGGAGGACACGTGTGGGAGCCCGCTAGGGTCCGATTGCATGATTCTCCCCCAGCAGCTGCATCAGGTTTCACAACTTGGTCCCAATGAAGGCTGGTCCGCGACGGACAGTCCTCACGTAGATCGAAGGGATGCTTACACAATCCCTTCTGGGAGAGGGCCATGTAGCAGTCCAAAGATTCACCGGTTTGCCTGTGTAAAATTCTAACTAAAATTATTTCATTGTACACCACCTAGGCAACCGGTTTGCTTTGTTAAACTGATTGCTGAGTTCGAATGCTTGGCTTGCTCATAGCCATTTGTGCTTGGCGCTCGTTTCGGTTGCAACTCGCGACTGCCCTGTGTCCTGTGCATGCCCCGTTCCCCTAGCTAGAGTGTCAACGGTGTCGTTCCTTTATAGCTAGATAACAAGGCATCTTTTACTGTATCAATAAAAGTTTCCCTGCAACCCAATCTGTCTTTTCGAATCGCTCTGGGCTACCGGCACACACTACTCCCTAAATACCTTTTTAATCTGTGTCATTCACTTAAGAATGGAAACCAAGTATCGGTAAACAGTTATTAATGGTTTCAGCAAATGGTTGAACGCTAAAACGTGTAAATCTACCAGTCTGATCACTCGTATGTTGTTAATATGCCTTCGGGGCATCTAGTGTAATTCAGAACTGGATGAATTGAAAGTATAACATACAGTCAATGTCAACAAGGAACGTTTACCTTAATATGAATAGTTTTGATACGGTGTGCGGGCAGTATACACCCAACATTCTCATCCCTGAACAAAGTTTCACAATGTGTTAACGAAACTTGGACTGATGCAGGAACCTACTGGTGCATCCCTGGCATCGCCGCACTACTTTTCAGCCGCTGTGTAGCTGCCAAATCGCCTGCATTGTACGCAAATCGAATTTACTGTGTAATAGACTGGAGATCCTCCGGTTTATCTATGTGAAATTCTACATAAAATTCTCGTTGTATACCTATGCGACTGATGCGGGGCGTTGAACGCTAGCTGATTTCGATTACTTGAGCAGAGCATCACCATTTCGCTTGGTTCTCCTTTCGGTTTCAACGCGCTATTGTCTTGTTTTACTGTGTATTTTCCTTTCTTCTAGCTAGCAGCGTCAACCTGGTCGCCTTTTTATACCTAGATATCAGGGACTCTTTCTCTATAAAAAAGTGCTTGCCGGCAACTCGATCTGTCCTCTGTAATTGCTCTCCGGGCTCATGCTAAAAGCAACTCGCTAAAACAGTCACCGTTCTCTTCAAACGCACGTGTGTTTACATTCATTCGACACAGCTTCATCAGCGCTGTTTTTTGCGTTTTATCTCTCACACCTAACTTGTGTGGATCAATTGTAATTTCATTATCTCTGTTTTCGCATTTGTCCCACAAAAACAATCAAGTAATTTTCCGAATGCATAGCCAAACCACAAATTTCGTTGTGGCACCAGAAATCCAACATCCATATCTATACGATCACCTAATAGCCATAGCTATCGACCGCTAAGCTAAGTAGTTATCAGACTCTTACGTTCCTATCACTCATTCGCTTTGGTTACAAACCAAGGTTATTACTGAGAAAACCATCCAGATGCCTAAACACACCATGCCAGACATGGAATCACCAAACTTGTAAATCTTGAAAATACAGCCAATTCAGAGCGGAAGCGATCTGAGAGCAAGCACTTTGTGAAGAGAATAGGCATCAACCGACTCAAAGGCATGTAACCACCAAGCAAAAGCTGCGCAATTTGCCGCATCCACCTCAACAGTAGTGTATGACTTTCATTCCTCACAGGGAACCGTAAGGACAGGCATTCAATGTTCCAATTTCTTTAGCAAGTTTCATTCTGATGCCGGAGCTCACAGTGAACTTGTTGAAAATATAACTGGTAGAAATGATTCTTCATGGTTTTGTGCGGTGTGTATTGCCATTCCACTGGTAACCATTTCATATGAGCGTTTCGGAAACACGAAAGATTAGCGGAAATGATCGAACAAATGAGGAACAAAAAGTTGTTTCCTTCGAATAAAGTGTGACAGAGCGTAAACCCCAGTTATTCTTATTAGGATCCAGTTCAAAAGTGTGGAAACATGAAGCGCGTGTGACGGACTCACGCTAACAGGCTTGAAGTATTCTCAATATTCTACTGGCAAGTGCCGTTCCCAGTTATAAAATAGAAGGCCCGAAGTTGACGGGACGAAGGCGTATTGGTTAGAAAACGACACCGGACCATGCAAGCTAGCTAGGGAAGGATGTGACTGACCGCGCGATTGAGTGGCCTTTTGAATCCAACCGGGGCACCAAGTGTATATATTGCATGTGTGTTTGGTCAAACAAACAAATGCAACCTATATGTCAGCATTCAGCAATCTTCCTGCAAGTGTGCGAAAAGGTAAGGATTTTATTTGGCATTTTAAGCAAAAATACTCAGGCAATCCAAGGGAACCATCAGACTGAGAAAAAAATTACTGAACAGCGCCTTAAAATGCGTCACCCGTGACTTCATTCGTCAACGCCACCAGTAGCCGAAATACGCCAGTCCGATAGAAACAAATAAGGCCAGGGCCTCGTCCGTCCTTGATACTCCTTCAAAATTTCAGATGGTCACAGCTTTATGGACTGTTGGAACTTGGTTGCTGCCAAAGGTAACGAGAAACTTAAAAATGCGCTTACTCCCACTGGGCCTAAAGTAAATAATAATGCAAAGGTGTACTTACCCGGCCACAAACGTTCCTAGCAGACCAGCTAGGCGGTCAATTCCAATCCGAGCTGCACCTACTGCGCCATCGGCAACCTAGACCAGCCTACCAGAATTCGCCTCAAGTTCCTTATGAGAATAACCACCCCCATGAGATGGACCATTGGAAGTCTTTCCGTGACAACATAGGTGTTAAATCTATGCCTGCCAAGTTGACACGAGTAACCCGACACCCAAAGTCAGTACCATACGATGAACCGACAAGTCTCCGAGTTATATTGACTTTTGCTGGCGAAGCAAACGCAGCCCCTTTTGGTAAATCGCCTCCGGAACTAGCCATGTTGCTTCCGGATCCAACCGGATATTCCGTGAAGCGTGCGCAAACAGGCGATGAAAAAACGGAGGAATATCGGAAGGACTACCTAACAAGGACCATCCTTGCATACTGCGTGCTCAAGGCTGGAAGTCACCATGAGCTGAAAGCGACCACTCACGGCTGCAAAGAGGGGCGATAAATTCGTGTGAACCTGCTCCTGATAAACGTCATAGGGCGAACTAGCTTAAGGCAGAACAAATCGCCAAGTTACAAAGGGTGTGGTCCGAGGAATATGAAAGTGGTGCTTCAGTCCCGTGCGATGTCAATAAGTTGCTCGAAAGTTGGTAAAAGAAAAGCTTCAGCCTTCCGAGCTCCGGATCAATACATGTGTTGTGTGGCGCATACGATGCTAGTCGGTAGTCAGTGACACGTAAGAATCGTATCAAATACTGTACAGTATAGAAGTGGTAAGCAACTGAACACAACTTGTATTGCACTGGCTACCAGACGTAGGAGACGAACGATAAAGAGCGGGAAATGGTGTAACACGTTACTCACCAAAGCAGTTGTTGAAAACGAAAGTGCCGTCAGTAAAGCAAGTGGACATTTTGAAGGCTAAAACAACAGTGAAATACAGTGTCGCAAGATATTAAACTAGTGCGTTTTCAGGTGCATTACAGGGGCCTCTCCGTTACAGGCTGTAGGACGGAAGCCTTTGATAAAAATGTCAGTATGATGGGTGAACAGGAGGTGAGTATGGGTGCGAATAGCAGTATGGGCTTGAACAAGGGCTTTCGAGATAGGGTGTGTAGTAAAGTTTGCTGTGTCCAGGCTTTTGTTATTTATTATTTATGATGATCGTGTGGGCCAGAGTGCGTCATCAGTTGCCAGTCGGGGCGGGCTCGTCGAACCGCAAGATACTGGCTAGTCCAGTACAAAGGCCGACAGGACGTTTTTCCGAACAGTTCACGGTCCTCGTCCCCCGAAAATTCCGGACATCCTCTTCGGCTACGCGTAGCCAGGCGCATGGGGACCAATCCGTTTGTGACAGTCCGCGGTCAAGGGCGACTGATTGCTCCTTGTGTCAGGAAACGAGCCTTGAGCGGGCTCGCAAATAAACTGAGAGATGCCTTGGCAATTCCGGCGGTTGCGTTTCAGAAGGTGCAAATCAGGGTGGTTTGTAGCAGGAGAGGGAACATATCATGCATAATAAAAGCAAAATACGCTTTTTACGTTTGCAAAATATGTTGGGTTCTTGTCGATTCTGAAAAAGGTTTATGGATGAGACACAATTCCTACTACTCGTTTACAAAACCTGCAAAAGAGACCAGACTTTTGATTTATCTACCGCGTTGGTCGGTTCCCTTGGGTTAAGGCGAGGTAGGTTAAAGGTCAACGGAAACGGAGGGTTTCGAAATGTTCAGTGCTCAGTAACAAACCGCAGGTTCGTTTGCCTGTGTGACAGCATCAGGATGGGTTGCAAGTGGTTCTTCAACGAACTCTACTTTGAGGCGATCAATGGACTGCTTGGTTTGGTGACCATTCTGGTCTAGTGTGATTTGTTTCGGAGTCCGTTGCACTACTCTGAAAGGGCCAGTGTAGGGAGGCTGAAGAGAGCGCCGCACTGCGTCCGTGCGGGGATAGAGGAGAGTGCAAGTAGAGTCCGCTGTACATTTGCATATCTCTGGTATGCTCACTGGACGGAGTCCCGCGTAGTAAACGCATGAGTGTAGCTAGGAAGGACGCAACCTTAGGCGGAGACATACCCTACGATGCGGGAGGTAAAACGAATTCTACTGGCAAGTTTAGTGTTGCACCGTAAATCAGCTGAACAATGAACAATGATTTATCACGGGATAAAAGCAAGTGCTTGACACGTCCCCTAGGATGACAGGGGTGAATATATTGAAACCAAAATATATTTGGGTCATCTACCGAACATCTGCCTAGATGAATACTTCGATAAATTACATCAGTGTAACAATTAAAAAAATTCGAGGCTTAAACCTTCAGAAAGAAACTGGGGTACAGTGATAATTGGTATAAGGGGTGAGAAAAGTAAAATTAGGTCGCTCACTTTGGTACATTTGATACATAAATCCTGTTGAAAAGCATGCTTGGCGTCATCCGCAATAGAGGAGTTTAGGTAACAAAATGCTTGGAGCCAAGAGCAACATCTAATCGTTTTATGAACACGTCCAGGGTAGGAGAGGATACAACTGATTCTGGGAGCGCGTTCCAGGGTTGGCAAACCCGAAGGGAAAAGTAAATCCGTCGACACCCTAGAAGGCTATATTGCTCCTCTCATTTTAAAGAGTTATCTCTGAGATACGTGTTAAGCTAGGTTTTAAAAAATGGCGGCGTACATGATTGGGGTCACTCAGTATCGGACACGCTAATATGAGATCAAAGCGCAGCCTTCCATAGCGTCCGCTGAAAATACCCAACAACTTCAGTTTCGGTGACAAGAGTGATATGGCAAACTCTTTACATTCTTTGTTGCTCTTCGTTGTGGTGCCTCTAATGCTTCTAGGTCGCGCTTCAACCAAGGTTGCCACGCTTGGATAGCGTATTCAACATGCGGGCGCACGCAGGAATTTTGCATCATTGGGAAGATTGATGAGTTAAATCTCCCGAATGCCCTTCGTAGCATGCCGACTGCTGGTTGCCTCTTTTCGCAGCTACCTCAGCCTGGTTTGCACAGTTGAGGTCGCTCTGTACGAGCACACCAAGGTCACGCTCCTGGGAGCTGGTCTGCAATCCGTTTGTCCCAAGTAAATAGGCATACTTATGTCTATGACATAATTGTACGACGAGACATTTGTCTACGTTGAATAGTAGGGCGTTTTGAACTGATCAGTTCGACACTTTGTTAAAACTGCACTGGAGCCGTTCGTGGTCGTCCGGTCCTCTGATCCTTCGCCATATCTTGATATCATCAGTGAAAAATAGGACATTGGAAGCAATTGATTTCGCCGAATCGTTAATGGGCACCAAGAATAGACGAGGTGCAAGAACCGAGCCTTATGGTACTCCACACGCCACATCGATTACATCAGACAGTGATTCTCGGACTCTCACCATTAGCCGTCGGTTGTATAGAAAATTGCTAATCCAACTCAGGATTGGGTCGCCAATGCCGTAGTTCCGAAACTTCTGAAGGAGGATGTGATGGTTTAAGCCATCAAACGCTTTTGAAAAGTCCAGGTAGATGACATGGACTTCTGATCCATCATCAACAGCATCAGTCCAGTTATTACGTGCAGGTCACAGGGACAGGCAAATCCGAAACCGGATGCCGCCAACCATTTATGTATGTATATGTGCCCCATGCTGAGTCAGGTGTTACATTCATGATGCTTCTTCACCGCAGTTGGGCTAAACCAACTTGCACTTCAACTAGGTTCTTTTAATGTGGATAAAATTCATTACATTTTAGTTAGTTTGATCTGCGTACTTGATAATCTTTCCCAACTTGCACACGTCGTTCATGCGAAATGTGGTCAACTTGCGTAATTGTATCGCGTGGTATGTTTTCTAAATAACTCGGATATTTTGTACTTATCGCGAATTCACTTATGACCAAATTCTTCACTATGCTCATTTAGCGTATATTTATGTCGTCATATGCGTTTACTTTATTTGATATCGGCACCTTGAGTGATTGGCTGTTGTTCTACATCCCAGGTGTAGCTTGCAGCGGACCGTTACCTAATGAGTTCTAGTGCTGGGGCAGAATGCAGACTTAAGCAAAAACACAAAATAGAGGAAAAATCAATGCACTTGCGTTATAGTTCCTTCTTCAATCGATGTTAGTCCGATGCCGACTAGAGGTTCTAACATATAATCCGAGTAGAGGATAGACGTGGCAGCAGCACAATCACAAGCAGTAGCAAAACCGAAAGCAGCACGACGCGAGCGCGTAGAAATTATTGTATTCAAAGTTGCGAATTTAAACAAATGGTACAAAGTGATCGGTAACGAAAATGATAAAAACAAAGATAAATTACCGTGTAATCACAACCACTACAGAACTCCCCCTAGAGCTTGCGCTGGTAGGCAAAGCTCGATACGTCGTTCATGGAGAGGAGAATGAAACAACACGACCTGAACGTGTTTGGACAGGGTCGCTTGTTGGGGACACAGGGATTCCGGGGCTTGGGAATCGGTTATGCATTTGTCATTGGGCAACGGCCCAGGCACACGAGGGTTGTGAGTGGTAGTGTTTGATTCGGTACCGTCTGACGTTGGCTCGACGTATGCGGGTTTAAGACGGTCGACGCTCACAGACTCTTTTGATCCATTCTTATCTAGGACGAAGTATTTCGGTTTCCGCGACAAGACCTTGAATGGACCTTCATAAGGCGGTATCAAAGGTCTCCGAACCGCATCGATTCGGATAAAGACGAACGGACAAGTGTGTAAGTCTGCATGTATACGCTGCTCGCGCGTGCTTAGTCGAGGTGGAGTCGGTTTAATGGATCGAAAATGGTGCTTTAGGCGTTCAGCATAGGACGTGGGATTCAGTTCGCTGGTGGTTCGTGAGTCTAGTATCATCTAGCCTGGAAGTCTGAGGGTGGTGCCAAATACAATTTCAGCTAGGCAGCATCCGACATCTTCTTTGACGGTATTGCGAATACCAAGAAGAATAGCTGGAAGGTGTTCAGACCAACGGGCATCAGGCGAACTAGCTGTAATGGCAGCTTTCAGTTGTCGATGAAATCGTTCGACAAGGCCATTGGCAGCAGGATGATATGCAGTCGTCTGGAAATGAGTACAACCAAGCAGTCGACTCAAGTCACGGAAAAGCGTGGAACTGAATTGAGATCCTCTGTCAGTAGTGACAGTGGCTGGCCACCAACAAATGAAATCCACGATTCAACGAAAGCACGTGCAACAGCATTAGAAGATATATCGCGTAAGGGAATTGCTTGGGGAACATGAGTAAATCTATCAACACAAGTCAACAGATAAGTGAAACCGTTAGAAGCCGGTAACGGTCCTACTAAATCAAGATGAATGTGTTTGAAACGGGCTTCGGGGAGTGAAATAGTACCGGGTGTTGTAACAGTGTGTCTGTGAACCTCGCTAAGTTGACAACTAAGACAGGTTTTGGCCCATTGTCGGATGTCCGCGCGCATATTGGGCCAGAAGGTGGTCCCGGGCCCGGGGCCTGCCCATTTCGCGGGTCCTCGCTTGAACACACACACGGACGCGTGAATGTCGGCCGGCTAGGGGTAGGCGGCGCCTGACGGTCCGCGCCGTTGCCGCGCACGCGCGGCTGCGGGGGGCCGCTGGACACAGCCCTGCCCGTCCCCGCGCTACCTTCCCCCCCCCCCGCGCGTAAACGCCGAAAATTAGCACCCCCCCCCCCCCCCTGCTTCGGCTGTGTCCCCCCCCCCCCTCTGCGCCCCCCTCATTACCCCCCTGGGTGGCCCCTCCGGCCCCCCTTACCCACCCCCCGGCCCGGGGGCCGCCTTCGTACCGCGCCTCACCTCTCCTCCCCCTGCCCAACATTTCCCCCCCGCTTGCACTGCCACACGGCCCCCCTCGGCCGTCGGGCGCCCCCTACCCCCGCCTCGAGCCGTGGCGCGGCGCTCCCCCCCCCCCCCCCCCCCGCCCCCCCCCCCCCCCCCCCCCCCCCCCCCCCCCCCCCCCCCCCCCGGATGCGCCGCCCCCCCCCGGTAGCGCCCCGAGGGCCGCTGGCGGGCTCCCCCCCTCGGGCCGCACCTCTGACACCGCTAACCCCTGACAGCTATCCGTCCGGGTGCCCCGCACCCTTCTCGGAGGTTGCCCGCTTCGGCGCGGCTACTAGCCCCACCCCGGGGCCGGCGCTAGCTCAGTTGCACACAACCCCCCCCCCCCCCCCCCCCCCCCCCCCCCCCCCCCCCCAGGGACCGGTCCGGACCCCCCCCCGGGCCGCCGGTGGGGGGCCCCCCCCCCCCCCCCCCCCCCCCCCCCGCCCCCCCGACCCCCCCCCCCCCCCCCCCCCCCCCCCCCCCCCCCCCCCCCCCCCCCTCCACGGCGCACCGGGCCCGGAGACGCCCGCGCTTGCGGCTACCCGTCGGGCGTCGCCCCCGTCCGGCACCCCCCCCCCCCCCCCGGGCCCACCCCCCGGTCCTGCCACAGCCTGGCGGCCGCGGAGCGCGCCCCACCCCCCCCGGTCGTGGGGGCCCCTGCCCCCCCGGCCGCACCACCCCGTCGAGTTGCCGTGGCCCCGGCCCCCACCCCCCCCCCCCCCCCCCCCCCCCCCCCCCCCCCCCCCCCCCCCCCCCCCCCCCCCCCCCCCCCCCCCCCCCCCCCCCCCCCCCCGTGCGGTGTCGACCCCCCCCCCCCCCCCCCCCCCCCCCCCCCCCCCCCCCCCCCCCCCCCCCCCCCCCCCCCCCCCCCCCCGGCGGGGTCCCCGACCTCGATGCACGTCCCGCCCGCGCCACGGGGGGGGGGTACGGGGGCCCCCCCTCCGACTGGCAGGGTCCCCCCCCTCTCCCTGGGGGGGGGCGGACTGCCCCCCCCCCCCCCCCCCCCCCCCCCCCCCCCCCCCCCCCCCGCCGGGGGCCCCCCCTCGGGCCGCGGGCCGGGATGATGCCCCCGGCTCGGCGGCTCCACCACCCCGCGCGATGACCCGCCCCGCAGGGGCCGGGTGAGGAGGGTGCCCACGGTGAGTGGGGACGGCCCCTCGCCCCCCGTGCTGCCCACGCCCCCCCCCCTCACCCTGGCGGCTGGGCGGCCCCATGGCGACCCCCCCCCCCCCCCTGGGCCCCCCCCCCCCCCCGGCCTGCGGGGGCCCCGGCCCCGCCGCACGCCCCCGTAGAATCCGCCTCAACCACCACCTCCTGCCCCCCGCCCGGCACGCGCCCCCCCCCTCCGCCCCCCGGGATGGCTCCCTGCGCGACCCCCCCCCCCCCCCCCCCCGTGGCGACCCCGTGGCGCACTCAAGCAGTGCCGTGTGGGCGCCTCAGCCTGCGGCCGGTGGCCAGGCCCCCGGCCGGCGGCGCGGGCGCCCGCCCCGTGTGGCGGCGGGGCGCCCCCCCCCCCCCCTGCCCCCGGGCTTGTGCCATCTCGCCGGCCGGCGTGTCCCCCCCCCCAGGCCCCCCCCCCCCCCCCCCCCCCCCCCCCCCCACCCCCCCGACCCCCCCCCCCCCCCCCCCCCCCCGCCCCCCATTCCCCCCCCCCCCCCCCCCCCCCCCCCCCCCCCCCCCCCCCCCGTGCCCCGCCCCCGCCCCCCACTATCGGCCCTAGGCTGGGGCCCCCAGGTCGGGCGCTCGGCTGGATGCGCGTTTCCCGTCGACCCATCCTCCCGTAGGCGGGGCACCCCCCCGGCACCGGCGTGCGCCTCCTCCCGGGGGGCCCGCGCCCGCCCCCCCCCCCCGTGAGAGCGCCGCCGTCCCGGGCACCGCCCCCCCCCCCCGGCTCCCCCGGGGGCGGCCATTGCCGCGTGGGCCCCCCCCTCCCCGAAGGGGGCCCCGGGCTACGTGCATCCCCGACGCGGCCGGAGGGGCACCGGGCGCCGCGCCCCCCCCCCCCCCCGGGGGCGGCGGGCCGGCGCGCCCGCCCCGCCGGGCGGAGCCCTGCAGCCCCCCCCCCCCCCCGCCCCCCGCTTGTCGCCTCGCGTGGGGGCCGCGGGAGGCCGCTCCGGGGCTGCCGCCCGTCGGCCCCTCAGGCCCGCCGCCCCCCCCCCCCCCCCCCCCCTCGCCCCGGTCGGCCCAGGGGTGGCGCCCGGCCCTCCCCCCCCCCCCCCCCACCCCCCCCCCCCCCCCGCCGCGCCCGTGGGCCCCCCCCCCCCCCCTTCAACAGCAAAACCAAAACCCCCCCGCGCGCCCCGCCCGGGCCGTGCCGCGCTCCCCCGGGACCCGCCCCCCGCGGCACGTCCGCGCACGTGCGCGCCCCCCCCCTCTGTGATCCCTCACCCCCCCCCCCCCCCCCCCCCCCCCCCCCCCCCCCCCCCCCCCCCCCCCCCCCCCCCCCGGCCCCCTGCACCCCCGGCACGGGGGTCCACCGCGGCCCGCACCCCGCCCGCCGACGCGGGCTACACCCGGCCCCCCCCCCCCCCCCCACCCCCCCCCCCCCCCCCCCCCCCCCCCCCCCCCCCCCCCCCCCCCCCCCCCCCCCCCCCCCCGCCCCCCCCCCCCGGGGTCGCCGCCCCGCCGCCCGGCGGGCTCACTCGGCGAGGCGCCCGCCCCCGCCCCCGCGGCCGACGGGCGGCGCGCCCCGCCGGCAGCCTGCGGAGCGCCTGCCCCCCCCCCCCCGGGGTTCGTCGCTGTGTGCTGTGTGTGTTTCCCCCCCCCCCCCCCCGCCTCCCGCGGGGCGTCCCCCCCCCCCCCCCCCCCCCCACCCCCCCGGCCCCCCCACCCCCCCCCGGCGCCGGCCGCCCCCCCCACTGGGCCCACCCGGCCCACACCGGCGGCGGTCCTGAGCCCCCTGGCCGCCCCGATGGGGGCCGCCCCCCGCGTCGGGACCCCCCGCGCGGGGCCCGCCGTGGGCCCCCCCCCCCCCCGGGCCGGCCCGCCCCCCCCCCCCCCCCCCCCCCCCCCCGCTCCCCCCCCCCGGCAGCGCGTGTGTGCGTGCCCGCCCCCCCTCCCCCCCCCCCCCCCCCCCCCCCTGCCCCCCCGGCCCCCCGCTGCCGGCACGCGCTCGCCCGGGCGGGGGTTTGGGCCCCCCTAGAGGATAGATATAGAGATGGATGGGTCGTTTTCGCGGGCCCCCCCGGCCCTTCCACGAGGCTCGCCCCCCGAGCCCTCCGGTCCCCCCCCCCCCCCCGGCGCGTCGTTACTGCCGGTGGGGGTGCCCGCCCGTGGCACGCCTCCCCGCCGCCCCGCGCGCCCCCAGGGCGGGCAGGCCGGCGCCCCTACCCGGTCTCGGCGGCTTTCCCGTGTGTGGGGCCCCCCGGCGCCGGTACCCCCCCGCCCCCGCGGCGGCGGCGGGCTGATTGCCTTTGGTGGGCTTGCCGTCCCCCCCCCCCCCCCCCCCCCGTGCCGCCAGGACAGCCACCTCCCCCCCCCCCCCCCCCCCCCCCCCCCCGGGCGCCGGCTTCCCCCCCCCCCCCCCCCCCTCCTCTGGCGCCGGCACCCCCCCCGTGCCCGCCCCCCCCTGCCTGGCGCGCCGGCGCCCTCCGGGCGTGTGTCGGATGTGGCCCGCCCCCCCGGCGCCTGGTCACCCACCCCTCGCCCCCCCACAAAACATAAATTCTTTATACGCCCGGTCCGGGGCACGCGGTTATGTGTCTGTGTGCCCCCCGCCAGGCCCTCTGCCCCGCTCGCCCCCCCCCCCCCGTGTCGGGGCGGGTTTCCTCCCCCTCGGGCCCCCCCCCCCCCCCCCCCGGCGAAAAAAAAAAAACCCCCCGCGCCCCCCGTTGGAGGTACGGCGCAGGGCCCCCCAACGCGGGCCAGCCCCGGAAAAACCCCCCCCCCCCCCCCCCCCCCACCCCCCCCCCCCCCCACCCCACCCCCCCCCCCCCCCCCGGGGGCGCCGGGCCCGCGCCCCCCCCGGCGCCCCCCCCCACCCCCCCGCCGCGCGCCCCCCCCCCCCCCCCCCCCCCCCCCCCCCCCCCCCCCCCCCCCCCCCCCCCCCGGGCTATCGTCGGCCCCCGTCCCCGGGCGGCGCCGGCCCCGGCCCGTGTGTGGGTGCCCGGCGGCCCCCCCCCCCCCCCCCCTGCAGCGGTTCCCTTTAGTGGCGTCCCCCCCCCCCCCCCCCCCCCCCGGCGCCCCCCGCGGCCGGCGGCCCCCCTCGCTACCGAGGCCTCCCCCTCCGGACCCCCCCCCCCGGGTGCAGGCCCCCCCCTGGCCCGGGCCCCCCCCCGCCCTAGCTGGGCTCCGCCCTGCCCCCCCCCCCCCCCCCTCCTGTGTGGTGGGCCGCGTTGGGGTCCCCCCCCTGCCCGGGCTCGCTCGTGTGCCGCCGTTTCGTTCCTGTCCCGCGGTGCGTGGTGCCAGGCCCGCCCCCCCCCCCCCCCCCCCCCCCCCCCCCCCGGCGCCGCGCGCGGGCCCCCGGTGCGCCCCCCGGGGGCCGCCACCCCCCCCGGGCGGGGCCCCGCGCGCGGCCCCGCGGGGTCGCCGCCCCCCCCCCCCCCCGGCGCGCCCTGGCCCCCCCCCCCCCCCCCCCGCCCCCACCCCACGTGGACGACGGCCCCCCAGGCCCCGGCGGGGGGGTCCCCGCCGCCTCCCGCGGCCCCCCCCCCCCCCGGGGCGCCCCTCCGACGGGCCCCCCGGCCCCCGGCCCCCCTGTGTTTCCCCCTTTCTCATCCCCTCTCCTTTTTTTCCCCTTTTTAAAAAAAAAAACCCACACCCCCCCCCCCCCCCCCCCCCCCCCCCCCCCCCCCCCCCCGCCGGGGCCCTCCCCCCCCCCCCCCCCCCCGGCGGGCACCCCCCGCCGGGGGGGCCGGCGCCGCTGCGAAAATACCAACCCCCCCCACACACCCCCCCCCCCCCCCCCCCCCCCTGGCCTCTGGCGGGGTGGCCCCCCCCCCCGTGGTAGGGGCCTCGTGCGCTGGGGCCGCGCCCCCCCCCCCCCCCCCCCCCCCCCCCCCCCCCGGGCGCCCGGCTTGGCCCCCCCCACGGCTTGCTCCTCCCGCCCCCCCCCCCCCGCGACCTGGGGCTCCCCCCCCCCCCCCCCCCCCCCCCCCCCCGGGTCGCTCGGCCCCCTGCCCCCCCCCCCCCCCCCCCCCCCCCCCCCCCCCGGCCGGCCCGGTGGGCTGCCTCCCCCCCCCCCCCCCCCCCCCCCCCCCCCCCCCCCCCCCCCCCCCCGATCGCGCACCCGGTTGGTGGCGCCCCACCGGGCAGCCTCCCCGGCCCCTCCCGAGGTCGCCCCACCCCCCCCCCCCCCCCCCGGCCGCACACTGGTGGCGCCGGGGATCGGGGGCCCCGCCCCCCCCCCCCCCCACCCCCCCCCCCCCCCCCCCCCCCCCCCCCCCCCCCCCCACCCCCCACCCATTCCTCCCCCCGCGCGGGCGAGGGCGGGCGTCTCCTGTGTGGTGCGACTCCCTCCGATGGCCTGCCGGCCGGGCACCAGCGCACCACCCCCACCCCCAGCGACCCCCCAGGCCGTCAAAACCTGGCCCGGCGCCCCCCCCCCCGCTCCCGGCCGGAACGACCCCCTCCCCCCCCACCACCCCCGGGCCCCAACCGGCGCTGGCCGCCGCAGCTAGCGGGGCCCCCGGTTCCCCGCCCCCCCGAGGTGGGGGCCGCTGGCCCCCGATATCGGCGCCCGGCCAGCCCCCCCGGGGGGGTCCCCCCCCCCCCCCCGGCCCCCCCCCCGGCGCGCGGCGCCCCCCCCCCCCCCCCCCCCCCCCCCCCCCCCCCCACCCGAGGGGGGCGGGTTCGCGGGCCTGGGTACCCCCCCCCCCCCGC